>CM041789.1:50011765-50651765 GCA_023375725.1 Nephotettix cincticeps | reverse complement strand
TTGAAATATTTTTGTTAAAACTTATATTTATAATGTATTAAACCCATTTATAAATCAATGTTAGTATTTACATGGCACAAATCATATTTTTTGATTTCAAAAATATGGATCTGATTTAGAATATTCAAATTTTACTATTATTAATATAATTATTGAGTTTTATAAAACAATGTCCATAAACATGAGAATTATTTGACTTATATATCTTTAATAAGAATGTGCATATGTTTCTCTGTGAGGAATACTGAAAGTAGGTGTTTCTACCATAAGTAATTTTTATTTTTAACATTTATACCAACTTTCATGAACATCTGTCCATAAATAAAGGAGTTTGTATTCCTAAATAACATGAAAAGAGTATGCAGGTTTGCTTCCATGATAAACTATAACGTTTTTTAAGCATAAATATAGACTCAACACATGAATATATATCAAGTTTTATGATATTTATTAATATAGTATTAAAATTTTTCCCTATCCTCCATAAGATTAACATTGGAGCCCCACAATACAACGTACTGTGTTTAGATTTTTTAATATCTAACCGTTGGAGATAGAGAAAAACTTTAAGGAACTTAATTGTGTAGTTTTTTAAGCTGATTCCAATGGTGAAATATAAAATTAGAAATTTTTAAAAATTACATGTGAAAAAACGCAAAAAACATTTTGGGGTACAACTCTATACCCGTTCATTGACCGATATGTCTGGTTTACGAACTCGTCCGAGCATTTGTAGAATACACGTCTGTGTTGTATTTTTTTTTCTTTCATACCAAAGAGTAGGAACAGAAAAAATTTTTTAAAATATAGAACTAATTTATAAAAATTTTGATTTTTTTATTTCTCTAAAAAGAAAAAATAATTTACTATTTTATATATTGTATAGTTCGAGAAAATCTAATCAAATTTTATTTATTTTTATGAAGTTATAAATGTTTAGATAAAAATTATTTATTAGAAATGTCTAAATATGTTTCACAACAAATACTATCTTTATTAATATTATAGTACAAATATTCTTTTTTATATTTTATAAATATGTCATATTACATTTTTTTATTGTTTAATATTCGTGACGATTTTATTTATTCTTGTTTTCACTAAATACAACACCAAAAACGCTGGAATACCGCGTTAAGTAAGTGGCAACGATTTTAGAAAATTTGAAGCACTTTATTGTTTTCCTTGACAAAGTACGCGGGTTCGATTCCTGACACGAGCAGTTCCAATTTAGCTTGCGAATGTGTGGTATAGTGGTGGGAGAGCTCACCTAAAATAAACAGTGACCGCATTGGAACGAAGTTGACGACATTTGCAGGCTTAATTGTGATTGCAGTGGACTTCTGTTTTAATTTGTTACGATTTAGTTAGGGCTAACAGGGGGAAATTTATTGTTTATTAATTGTTTAAAAGTATGGAAAATTGCACTCAAATGACTGAAATATCAAAATTACTTCACAAAAATCATAAACATTTCACAGCTTATAACTTTGTTTAAATTAGATTTATAAAATACAAATAAAATTTAAATTACTGTATTCGTCTTATTAAATTTTCATTTAAAATAATCCCGCATTGAGTTTCTTTTGAAAGGAAAATAGCTCAATTGTTTTAAAACTGTTATTCTTCATCGGATTGTGGAACCGCCTTGTTCTATAAGCTATTACACAAGCTATTGTCATTCCCCAGGAAATAGATGTGTCGCTACTCTTATTGTGCCAGGCGGCTTGTTATTCTTCTCCATCCACAAGTCACATACAAGTCACGTGTGGGAACTCCGCTTGTCAGACCATACTGCTTGTGGTAAGTGAACCTTCTAAACGTTATATTGCAGTAAAATGTCCATTTGACTGTCTCCCCTTACACATAGTATATAGAGAAAGTATTGTTTTTGTCAACATTTTCGAATTTGAGTTACAGAGTTAATGGGATATATTCGTTTTGAGTCTCCCTGAATAAAAAAGTGGTTTCGTACTGATGTCTGTCAATCTGTCTGTATACAGAATCTTTAAAATTCATAATGACGTTGGTTATTAATTATTCAATATCTTTTTTGGACTTTTCCAACACGTCTGTGTTTATTTCGTGCTCTAACTTTCGTTCAGAGCTTGTGTTGCCCCGCTAGCTCGGAGGCGGAGTGCTGTATTTGTTGCATTATCGATATAGTTAGTTGTGCATGACAGATAAGTTTAGTATTATTGAAAATATGATATAATTATTAACTGTAACTTAAAACATTTAATTTTTAATGTCAATTAATAGGTTATCACTTGAAAACGGGAGGAGTTTCTCCACTTCTAGAAACGATCTGTCTGTGTACAGAAAACCACACTGATCGTCTCATTTTTATGAAAATAGTTATACTGGTAACTAACTTTGTTATATAAACGAAAAAATAGCCATTAAAACAACATTAAAAGTAAATAGTAAAAAATAAGTAAACATTAGAGGTACCTACGCACTTTGGCTATATCTACAGATCATATTTTTTATTAATATTATTTCATTGTTTATTAAACCCACTCTTCATTATGTTATTAAACTCACAAATAATACGACACCACCCGTATGTCTGTAAAACTACCAACAAACGTCCCTGTCTAAGGCAAAGTTATGGGATTTTAAATGTAAAAAAAATTAAACTTATTGGTAATTCAATAATAATTTTATAAAATAATTTTGCTACCGCTGGTAAAAAACACCAACGTTTAATCAGAAGAATACATTCTATTTTTGGAGGCAAAATTCTAGCTTGGTTCTGGATTTTTACTCTAAAGTTTTTTTAATAAAAAAGAGTATTTAGTTTAGTTTTTAAAGTAGAAATTCTGAAAAGAACAGAAACTATTTTAAATAGAGTTGGAAAATGAAGTCGAAATGTTTTTAATCTAGTGGCTACATCAGCGGTCATATTCTCAATTAATATACCTCCAAACCATCTTTATAATAATTATTCTAATTTATTCTTTGTTATAGTGGCATTTTACAATGCGTAAAAAGAAGTTAAGTGTATGAATTATCATTATATATTGAGTTGGTGCAAATTCCCCTTGACCCCGTGAATCGAAGTGTCAGTAATTTATGAATAATATAAACATGTTACAAGCTAATGCAAATTTCCTTAAAGGAAATTTATTGCATTTGTAATATAAGGATAACATGGAAAATCAACTGTGTTTGCGCAAATTGTGAATTAAAGATTCATCCGCAACCGCTTATCGTTGATTGACAAAGTGGAAAATTTAGCTTAATCATATTTAAATTTAATAATTATATAAGCTTGTTTGTTTCCTTTCAAAGTTGTCCACAATATATAGTACAGTAATGTAGTTCAATAATGAGTTCAGTTTAGTTTGCTCACCTTTATTAAAATTTTTGTATAATGTCTTGAAAACCAACCCAAAAAAATGAACTACAGTAGACCCTTGTTGAACTTGTTAATTCAAACCGCATGAAATTCAAGAACCTTTAAAACTCGTAAATATTGTCTGTTCCTTTAGGTAAAGCAATAATATTCGAAAAAATATATTTCGATAGTTTATATAGGTTACTAAATACGAGGAAATTCGCAGAGGACGCAAGTATGCTGTGACGAGGTATTTATACTACGTCATGCGTCTTCGGCTTCAGTGACAGATTACCTTCGCGACATGTGTAACTTATCTGCCGAGTCAACAGGTGTTGCTGATTACGTCATCTTGTTGACTAGTTTGTTTTCAAAACATCACAGATGTTTATTTAACCTCAGCATAATGATTATGAACTCGGACAAACTTTTTTATTAAAAGTGCAATGTAAGAATGCATATATTGAATGGATATGTCTTAGCTCGAGGGGGGATGTTTGTAATTTGCGAGACAAAATTTTGAAACTGTTAGTGACTGAAAACAAACTATGATGTTTATATGAACAGCTGCTTAGATGAACTGAACACATTATCCTTAGATATATCCATGATCTAACCTATTTCACATAGGGAAGTAAACACAAAAATTTTTAAAGAAATTATCGTTGTATTGATCAACTAGCAGTAAGCCCATCCTTTTTGCGGGTTGTAGGATTCAGTTTAAAGAAAACGATTATCTTACCCAAATGTAAACCTGAAATCCCAAACAAATCAGTACAAAGGAAATCAATACCCAGATTTATTATTTAGTATCACTTGACAATTAAACCATTATTATAATTAGTTATACGTTAAAATAACTTTTTAATATTGTATGATTTTGACATGGGTTTAAAATACCGATATAAATTAAATTAATATACATTTCACAGATCTTTGTTTTATTTCTATTAAATCTTTAAACTACAAAGACAGCTGATTATTACCAGTAGGTGGTTTATTGATGATTAAAAGCAAAATGCGACAAATATCGCATAAAAAGTTTTAAATGGGTTTTAAATGATCGTGATTTACTTTTTAAGGGTCGGTGGACAATTTTAAGCATTTAAAACCCTTCTATGGTATGTATAGAATGTATGAAATAAGTTTCATTGTTATCAGTTCTCCCGTTTCTTCGGAGAAGACGGCGTTAAATGCCTCCTGGAGCGTCACAGACAAACAGACACAAATTGAGATAATACTGGCTTCTTCTTCTCTAACGCACGAAACGTAAAAATAACTGAAAAATAAATAGCCCTGGGAAAATTAGAGACAAAACTATAATTTTATTTATACAGATGCCATGCAAGAACGCAGATATTGGCTGAATATGTCTTAGATCGGGAGAGGAATGTTTGCAATTTGCGTGCCAAAATTTGAAACTGTTAGTGACGTTATATGGTTAATGACGTCATAGTTTGGTTATAAGAACAGCTGTTTGGATGTACTAAAACATTCTCTTTAGACATATCCATGATCTAACCTATTTCCCACAGGGAAGTAAACACAAACATTTTTTAAAGAAATTATCGTTGTATTGCAGTTATCGTTGTGGCACGCAGTATATTACTTAAATTCTAGAAAAAATTAATCATAAGCAAAAAATAACATATATTTTTAGTAATAACCACTAATGAATTTTCTTTTTAAAAATTGGTCTCTTTCACCCTTATTCCAATAATCATAATTCTATATTTTTCAAGATACAGATCGATGCTGTTGTGATATTCGTCATCCAATTGTTTTGACAGTTACACCATTCGATTAGTATTGAAATGGGCTACAATAAACCATTCTTGCCTTTTTTGATAAAAGTTAGTTTTGTAGTAATTTTTAATTAAATTTTTAAATAACTGCCATTTTTAAATATATTATCAAACTAAGCTGTTTGTTTTTTTATTAATTAGGTCCTGACCACAGTAAGAACTACAACGAGTGTAAACTCAATCGGCCAAACATTTCTTGAGATATAAATTATTTCGTAAAAACTAAAAATTTTGAAAAAATCAAAGGTTTTTTCGAAAAAAAAGTTATTATTGATTTTATTTTTATTTTTACCCATTAAACCATTTATTAGAGTTTGACGTTTTACATATGGGACACTCTGTATAACAGCTTATTTTGTATGCATAATAAAAATATGCGTGCGGGGAAGAAAACATGACAGCAGCAAACAAAATAAAGACCGTTTCCATACTTGTTTCTCTCTCGTACACATGCATAATTTATTGTATTTGATGCCGAATCAAACATACATGCGATCTACAAATTTTAAACAATAAATGCAAACTAGCGTGCCTGGCGCACGAAATCGTGCGCTGGCAAGGAGACAATCTGTCCACCAATAACAATGTTTAGAAACTAAGTTTAGATTTTCCCAACAGATTTTAATTTTGGTTATGTTTTGGTTTTATGTAAATAAAAACTGGTGTTTTATTGCCAGCTGTACGATGATGTCTTCATTAAACGAAAAAAGAAAGAACCATGTTTAACTGACAGATTTGATTTGTTTATTTAACCAATTCCTTAAATAAACAGCTGATTTCTCGATCGTCGGTGTTTACCTCCATATTAAGTATATGGGGAAAATCGCGACTTTGACCCCATTATTTTCCATGAACACGGTGAATTTTCAAAATTGTTTTAATTGATGGCAAAACTACATGCTAAGACCTTTATAACGTTTGACTTGGTGATTGTAGAAGTTAAAACAATTTTAAAAATAGTAGTATCCAATCAATATATCGATTATATATATATATATATAGTAAACATTTTTTTTTTTATAACAATAAAAATAAGTGTATAATCGTTTGAATATATATAAAAAATATATTATAAATCATAAGTAAATTTGCACACGGATCTCGAAAACGGCGCCGAGGATTTTCTTTATTTTAAAAAACTAATTTCCGAGTAGAAAATAAGTTCTAGATAGGTCTAATGTCCAGGAAAATTCGTGTTTTCTTGTAATATTAAGTTTAAAATCTAAAAATTTAACATTACGCTTATGGAGAATAAAATGTAAACAATACAAACCAAAACAGCTGTTTATAACCGTTTGACAGTTCTTGATTGAAGACTGCGGGGAACAATATAGAGGTTATGCATTAATATTTATTTTATGAATTAAATAAATGCAAAATTATCAGGTTACTAAACAATTTGTAAAAACTTAAGGATAACATAGCTGTGCGAAATAAAAGCAGAAAAAGTATTTCCAAAATCTTCCGTGTTTTGATAGAAAACGTATTCGTTGTATTGCTTGAAGCCACTGTAACAAACCAATTAATTGATGTAAATTAAATTTCTCTTTTGCTTTTCAATCCTCATTCCGTTTATAAAAAAACAGTTGATCACAGGCTAATAATAACGGTATGGATAATTAAACAGTAAATGATATTTGGCTAAGACGTTTAAAGACACTTCAATTGACTAATGTACGATTGTAATGTCGGCCTCAAAAATATATTCCACCATAAATTTTTCATTGAGTAATTTAATTGTTTTAATTTTTCTAATTAATTTTTATAATAAATGTCTTATTTTAAACGAGCAAAGCTCGGTCACCAGGTACTACTATATAATACGAGCAAGGTTTGTATACATATATATTTATTTGCACACGGATCTCGAAAACGGCACCGAGGAATTTCTTTAAATTTTGGAAATAACTAATTTCCGAGTAGAAAATAAGTTCTAGATAGGTCTAATGTCCAGGAAAATTCGTGTTTTACTGTAATATTAAGTTTAAAATCTAAAAATTTAACATTACGCTTATGGAGAATAAAATGTAAACAATACAAACCAAAACAGCTGTTTATAACCGTTTGACAGTTCTTGATTGAAGACTGCGGGGAACAATATAGAGGTTATGCATTAATATTTATTTTATGAATTAAATAAATGCAAAATTATCAGGTTACTAAACAATTTGTAAAAACTTAAGGATAACATAGCTGTGGATAGCATAAAATAAAAGCAGAAAAAGTATTTCCAAAATCTTCCGTGTTTTGATAGAAAACGTATTCGTTGTATTGCTTGAAGCCACTGTAACAAACCGATTAATTGATGTAAATTAAATTTCTCTTTTGCTTTTCAATCCTCATTCCGTTTATAACAAAATCAGTTGATCACAGGCTAATAATAACGGTATGGATAATTAAACAGTAAATGATCGGCTTTGGCTAAAAGACGTTAAACGGCATCGCTCAATTGAATAACGTAGTAGCCGAGTTGTACCGTGTCGGCCTCACTATAGGTTATAGGTAGTTTTAATTTTTCTAATTATTTTTTATAATACATGTATTATTCTAAACTAGCAAAGCTCGGTCACCAGGTACTTAAATATATAACGTTTTAATTGATGGCAAAACTACATGCTAAGACCTTTATAACGACACCTTGGACATGGTGATTGGTAGAACCACCGCTCCAAAACAATTATCACAAAAATAGGCCTAGTGTATTAAATATATAAGATTAAATGTGCACGTATAACATTCAAAACGATAAACACACAGTATTAGTAACTATAAAAATAGGGAAAAATAAAAATAACAATTAATTCTATTTACGTTAGATTAATATTTTCAAAAGTTTCAAGTACAACAATAACTTCAATACAACAAGTAACAACTTCATTTAAATTTAGGGTTTCTTTCAAAAATTATTTCCTTCTCAAAATGCCGTAAATTAAAAGAACATTAAGTGTTGATGTTCAGTTAGTTAACGAAATGGCAACCTGTACAGCTATTTTAAGCCAAGTATGAATGAAAAATGAGTGTAAGATGATTATGGCGCGATCTTGTAGTCTTGTTACTGATTAAAGCTGACATGTTACTTTGACAGGACAGTTAAAAGAGATGGATGTCCCACACGAGCTCCGCTTAAAGGATATTCCTAATTTATTTCACAAAAAAAGTTTTTTATAACGTGGTTGGTTACAGTTTTATGGCTTTTAATGTGCTGTGAATATAAGTTTAAGCATACGCATCTTATATTTAGAAAAATGTAGGCGAAAACAGGAATTTATTTGTATATGGATTTTTGTTTCCGTATTAAGATATCTGTATTTAAATTTGAAAATTGATAACTATTGTGTCTTGTTTATTGTGAAAAAAATTTCTCTAGTTTAGTTTCACAAATCAAACACATTACTGTGGTCGGTGAATGTGGTGTTCTGTGGTGTGGATTTACGTCCGCACTATTGAATTGGACCAGTTTGTAATTCAGATACAAAATTTTGGTTTTGATTCCACGTCTTTTAGAAGTCATCGGATGTTGGGCTATTAACTAACAGTCCTGTCACAATCAATCGTCTTACATTGATTTCACATTCATACTTGGAATAAAATACCTATCTGAGTAGGTGACTCTTTCAGAAAGATAATAATATAATAAAAACTCATGATGAGTTTTGGAACTGTCATAAGAACACTACACCATTTACAAAAAATATACCCTGATAGAATCTCTACAATGCATTAAATTGTCGCTGGAATTGATGATATATGTGGTAGGTGAAAAAAGTCCCTAAATATGTGGGGAGGACAATTTTTTGTCCTTTTTTAAAAACAAATATTTGAAAACAATTGCAAGGCTCGGTTTACTCAGTGAGACAGCCTTCTGGGACCAGAGGTTTACAGTTAGATGTGAAAGTAACGAGGAGTTCCGGTGGCTGACTATGTTGAGAGCAGTCAGGGCAGAGACCTCGTGGTGGCGCCGTGGCCGTGGAGGACATGTCGAGCATGGTGAGGGCACCTGAGGGAGTAAACACATTAGTGATGTCGAGACTGGTACAGCAGCAGCCTCATAATAAGGTTAGTATTCACAATGTCCCAAAAGTCATTCAGTTATCTCCAGACCTTGGTGGTTTTATCACATTCTTATACTATTTTGTTAGATTGTTAGATTTTTTAAACAGATCTGCGTTTTTAACCACACAACGTTTCTGGAAGTGTTGAACTCCCCCCGTTTTCAAGTGTATCGTAGAATTTACATTTAATAACAGTATTTTTTTTAGTTAAACTTCAATACTTTACTTTACACTTTTAACTGAAATGACAACCTACCCAGGTAGGTATTTTAAGCCAAGTATGAATGAGAAATGAGTGTAAGATGATTGTTACGCGATCTTATAGTCTTCTTACCGTACTGAATAAGCCTGACGTTCCTTAGACAGGACTGTTAATTAATAGCCCAACAGCCAATGGCATATCTAAGGGATCTACAGTTTAACGTGGAGTCCGAACCACTGCCTCTGAATTACGAACTGGTCTAATTATGAGGATGGTCTTTTCGAATTAACGTAGTATTCAATAGTGCGGACGTTAATCCACACAAGAGTCACTATACCCACCGACCATCGCTTACAACTATCCACAATAATTCGTGACCTCTTACTAGCTAGATTACAGGATACCCCATGGACCCAGTCTATAAATTTATACAATGTCATTAAAGCATAAAAGAAAAAAAATTTAATACTTGTATTCTATATCCTCATTTCGATGAGGTAACTACATGGGCAGATGCCCTGAGCCACGCAAGTAGTCCACTGTTATCAGACAATTAATGGCGAATTGAGGAAAGGAAAACAACAAAAATGAAACTGGAATAATGAATTCATAAATTGACTTTGGAATTTAATTTTAGTTCAAAAGAAGTGGTATGAACTATCCTGTGTTTTTCTTTATCGAATGTAAAATTCAACGCTGTGTGCGCAACACTTCGCCTCTGAGCTCTCGGGACGTAGTGTGCGCATAGTAACGGAAGTAAGTACACTACTTTTTAGCGAATTTCCCATAGGGAAGTAGCTATTACCGTAGGTCTCATGGCAAGAGTTAAGCCCGGGACCATGTTATTTTTTCTTCTTTAGGTGCCCAGAGACCAAAAACAATAGTCGTTAAAATATATATATATATATATATATATATATATATATATATATATATATATATGTGTGTGTGTGTGTGTGTGTGTGTCTGTTAGCACGATAACTCGCGTAAAATGGTCCGATCAAGACCAAATTTGGTAGAGACGTGTATTCCTACAAATGCTCGGACGAGTTCGTAAACCAGACATATCGGTCAATGGGAACGGGTAGTTTGGGGGGGGTTTTGTACCCCAAAATGGGGTTTTTTGCGTTTTTCACATGTAATTTTTAAATATTTCTAATTTTATATTTCACCATTCAAATCACCTTAAAAAACTACACAATAAAGTTCCTTTAAGTTTTTCTCTATCTCCAACGGTTACCGAGATATTAAAAAATCTAAACACAGTACGTTGTATTGTGGGGCTCCAATGTTAATCTTAGGGAGGATAGGGAAAAATTAATATTTCCCATATTAATCAATATTTTTGGATAAAACTTGATATTTAGCTTCATGTGGTTGAGATCTACCCATTTATACTTAAAAATCATAGTTTATTTGTTTATCATGGCAGAAAACCTGCATACTCGTTTCCCATATTAATCATATAGGGAATAGGCAAACTCCTTTATTTATGGACAGATGTTGATGAAAGTTGGTATAAATGTTAAGATAAAAACTATTTATGGTAGAAATGACTACTTTCAGTGTTCCTCACAGCAGCTAACCTGCACACTTTTTCCCATGTTAATCTCTCTATGGAGAATAGGCAAATAAGTCTCATGTTTATGGACAGATTTTTTTAAACTTGTCATATATTATTATTATTATATTATTGATTTGGAAATTCGCTGAGTACGCAGATCTGCTGCGACGGGGGTATTTTAACTGCATGCATTTCATTAACCGCTATTTTTGTATCAAATGTAAATTCTTAGGTTACATTAAATACACTTGTAAATAGGAGAAGTTTCACCACATCCATAAACATTGTGTAGGAAATCACAGATTCGTTGAAAAGTCCAACAAAAAAATTATTTGAATATTAAAAAGCTTATTGTGTACAATACGAAGGGTTTAAAGATTTAATAAACATTTAGAAATTTTTAAAACTTTCTCTGATTTGAAACTTCTGTTGTAAAATCTCTACAAAGCATAGAGTCACTTTTTATAGTAAAAAGTACTATACTATTTATAGTATAATACTATTAGACTGGAACGTTGGCGTCGTCCTGTAATGCAGTAACTTGGAGGTAACGAATTGTGGGTAGTTGTAAGCGATGGTTAGTGGGTGTAGTGTTCTCTTGTGTGGAATAACGTCCGCACTATTGAATACTACGTTAATCCACAAATATCATCCTCATAACTAGACCAGTTCTTAGTTTAGAGGCGGTGGTTCGTATTCCACGTTCAACTGTAGGTCTCTTAGATATTCCATTGGCTGTTGGACTATTAATTAACAGTCATGTGTATGGAACACGTTAGCTTTAGTCAGCGTCATGACTACACAATCATCTTCCACTCATTTCTCATTCACACTTGACTTAAAATACCTACTACCTAAGACCTATTTGTATTCGTATTATTTACGAGTATTTACGATGTAGGTCGTGAGGACCTTGTCAAGGCAGTCGTAAGCAGTAACAAACCGTTTACTGTCCTCATGGAAAAATCTTCAACGCTTATTTTGTTGACAGCTTTCCAACCATTATCTTCCTATTCAAGTAGCTACAAGATTTATAGATTAGATTACCTTATACAACAAGATGCTTTTGTTTTTAGATTGTTATTTACGATACACATTTCTCAACACGATATAAACAAAATTTCCATGGAATCCGATAATCCAGCTACTTGGTGCGATACTCTTTAGTGTGGATTAAGGTCAGCACTATTAAATAGCAGACAGTTCTTTGTTCGTCCGTGAAGACCATTCTCATAGTTAGTTAGTCTCAATTCTATTTTAGAGGGAAAAAATGAACTGTAGGCCCTTTAGATGCTACTGGCTGTTAGGCTATATATTATGTCAGCATTACTATTTCATTAGTCGTTGTTTGCCTAAACCTATTTCTTAGGCAGAACTGTGAATTAATAGCTCAACAGTCAATGACATCTAAGGGACCTACAAGGTCGATTTTCCTCCGAATGAAAAATCTGGACCGTTCCCCATCAAAACGTTAAAAATGCCACTGGCGTAGAAATACACAAAATAAAAAATAATTTCATGAAGAATTCAGCATCTCTATTTCTTTAGTGATTCATTTAAAATTTCGTTTGTAAAATAATGTAAAAAAATTCCATCTTATGGATAGGTATGTGATACTAATTCGTACACATTTTGTTCGAAAATATGTATAGCTTTTGAACGAGAGAAGTATATAGACTTTTAACAGTACTAATACAATATGTGAATAATCATTAGAATGATGACAGGAGTAAGTGTACGAGTGTGCATCGCAGTCTTCGTCTATCAAATGGGTAAACACTTCACCTAGGTGAGTGACTGGACAGCTGAGCAACCACTGACTGACATACGCCATTGTGATACCTACTGTTATAAAACCGTGAGGTGGATCAGTAGAGCTGCCAGCGGCAACAGTATGATTGTTGTAGTGAATCTCACCGCGCTCCTAGCGGTTCTCGCTCTCTCCACTACGAGCGCCACAGGTAACCTCACCTTTATTAGAGTTGACTATTGAATTTTTTTAATGATAAAATAAAAAGTAGAGTTAGTTAACTTATGTTCGTTCACTTCTGTTGCTAGTTTTTATCGATGAAACACAATACTAGTGAATATCTATTTCTAACCCACTATTTTTTGCTTTCTCCACCTATACGTTAGTATAAGGAGAAAGTATTGCTTTCGTCAGTATTTTAGAATTTGAGTTTCTGTTGAATATATCCATATTAGTGCTCTATAAATTGAAAATAGTGGTTTTAGCGTGCAAAAGCCTAGAGACGAGACTACTGGTCCGATTTTCATGAAACTACACATATACATTTTTTGAAAACTATTATATTTTATAGTACTTTATGAGATGAACGAAATGACACCACCCACATTCCTCGAAACATCAGGGTTTAAACGTTATAGGCTTTAAAGGTAAAAACAATTTTTTTTAATTTTCCGCGAAAACAATTAAGGTTAAGTGTGATTTGACTACAACCAAAGAAAATTCATATTTCAATATTAGAATAAAATTGTCTTTGCTACAACCATTGAAAACAGCTTAACAATTAACTAATTAGTATTTTGAATCATTTGTCTATGACTAACGGTTCCAAGGAAAAGTTAAATTTACTATCCATGATTAACGCAGTACGTTGTTTTTATAATCGTCAGACCGGATGATGAGGAATTCTCATTTTTAGGGGTTAAGTTGTGAATTTTTCTTAAGAATCAAAACCACAAAAAAATAAAAAATGTTCTTGAGATATGGTCAAAATGCACCTGTGAGCAAAATTTGATAAGCTCGGACTATCAGTGGGGTATTGGGGTTTATAACTGACAGACAACAGTCCGAAAACCACTTTTTTGGATTCAGGGAGCCTCAAATCGGATGTATCCACTCTCAGCTCAAATTACAATATTTTTACGAAAAAATACATTCTCCATATACTGTGTGAATAAGGGGAGAAATTAAAGATTAAGTTAATAAAAAATAATAATTCTTTATTCGTAGTAGTATAATGTTTCAATGAGTATACAGCAAGCGTACAAATAGAGAGTGTATGTGCATGAATCGGAAATGCAAAAAAAAGATACTTAGGAGGAAGTTAAGAAGAAGGCAAAAGGAGCTTTAGTAAAATTAACCTTTGAATTACGAGAACATTGTATAGTAAAAATTCTAAAATGGATAAAACTTGTGAAAAATATAAGTATTGTAATTTACAATTAACTTGCTTGATGTAAAACGAAAACAAAATTACAAAATAGTTTTATACTTGACAACTCCATTATATGAAGGATTTCCCCCTATGTCCTTTATTTTATTGACATTTCCATAATTTCCTTGAAAATGTGTATTTTAAAAATGTTATGTTTTTAATTTAAAATTAAACTCAATTTTATTAGAAATAAAATATTTTTTCCCAATGCTAAGCTAGGGAGAATTATCTTTGATAAAAGCTTGATATATTTAGCATAAATTAGTTAAATAAAGCAGAAAAATTATTTGGAAGTCAACCTAACGTTAACGTTAGGTTGACTTCCAAATAATTATTACACATAAGTGACTTATATAAGGATTAACATGCATCCTTGTAAGGAAACACCTAGAAAGTGATTTATTTGTACAAAATCTTGACAAACCAATGAAGAAATTAACAGTTAACATTAAACTCAGGTGAAAATCGTGTTTAGAAAACTGAAATTAAAAAGGGTACTCTAATAACTGCACTAAGACCATAAAGCGTATAGCATTACCTAAATTTATTACTGCTCTTAAATTGAAGAAGTGAAATAAAACATCTGGTTTAAAGAAATTTGAAACATAAAATTGAGGAAGTTGATTGAGTTGTTATAGTTAACCAATCATACTAATTTATGATGTATTGTTTCTTTTTGTTTCCAGATTCATTCTGTAAGTTAAACTTACAGCAGCAACTAGATCCTCTTAAGGAACCACTGATCTTAGAAATAAATGAAACAAGAGATCGAAGACAACAGCTGGACTTTATTTGGCCTGAACACGTGAGCGTTATATCTTATACCATAATATGAGCAATATTTTAACGAATTTACCGTATAGAAGAAGGTACAACTCTCATAAAAATTATTAGATAAGTTCGAAAGTAGGTTTAGAAAAGGGTTACACCATAATGCGGTTTCACAGTTTTCATATTGAATTTATTGAGAATATTTTTAATACCACCATTAAAAACTCAAAAACCATTTAGTATTTTGAATCTTAGCTCTATGTAAATCGGTCACTGAGATGTTGAAACTGGTTACACAGTACTTTTATGTGATTTATTGTCACATACATTTTGCTTATGGGGAAAAATTAATACCTCACTTCCTAGTTTAGAAATATTGTGATAAAACTCGGCATACATTCATTTATTCTATTTAAATTCTTTTGTTCTTCGTGAAAACAAACCTACTAACTCGTTTCTATGTTCATCTTTCGAGGAATAAGTCAATTGATGTGACTTCATTATAATCTTTGATCAAGCTTAGTTGAAATAATTACAATTAATTTTTAAAACAGTGTAAATTCGCTTAGTATGCAGTTTTGAACAAATTTCTCAAAAACGACTCTACCGAATAGTTAATTTAAACTTCTTAAATTACACATGCCTAAGTAGGAAGTAGGTAATTTTTACCTAGACACCCATTTATTCTTTTTGAATTTTGTGTAAATTATAAAGAAAAGTCAGAACTGGGGGTTTTCAATTAAAATAAAAACAGCTGATATCCAAACAGCTGTCATAGGTGGCTAACCTGAAGTGTAATAAATTCCTTGATTCTGTGTTTGAAAATCTTTGTTGGTAACTGTGAATTTATGTTATTTAAATGGTTATTGTGGAGATTTCCCCCAAATTCAGTAAAACAATGTCTCACGGCGTTTCAAAGTCGTATTTCAGATCCCAAAGAGTCGTGAAACTTAGGTTTACTAATCGACAGAAGGTACTGGGCTACACCGAATAAAAGTAGTGAAATATATCAAATGGTTAGCATGAAGTAAATTAGTATACCAGTTGTCTTTGTTAACTGTTTTAATGGAAAATTTACTTAAAACATGAGTTACTTGTGGGAAATATCTTAGATCATGGATATGTCAGAAGCAACTCTAAACAGCTGCTGTTATAACCATAAGCTGTCAATTCCGTTAAACTTTTAACTATCGAAAGCTGATAAATCTTCCCTAAAAGCTTCAACATATCCATGTAAAAATGCTATCTTATAACTAAAACAATCCATATTCAATAGTATTTTCTCGCAGCCAGGACACAATTACAAAAGTCGTTCTTTGCAGATAAAAAAGAGGAAGGATAAGTTGTCAATAGTGTGAAAACAGGAATTTTAGATGAAAATCAGAATGTATGAATACTTAACGTTATGATTTTTATCTCTTCAGAATCACATAAGGCAGATTTAAAAGCGGGAGAAGTGTCTACTAAAAATAATTCTTGCAGTTAATAAACTTTGAGCCACTTGTGAAAATATAACTCTTGACTATAGCGATTTCTACTTTGACTCCAAAAAAGAGTACAAAAATATGGGTTTAACTAGTGTTGTGGGTTGTTATAACCATAAAAATGTAAAACAAAATTATTTTTTCTCCAGGTTGAGAGAGGCCTTGATGAAAAAGGAAATGAGCAAAACCAAGGTGTCCTTTACATCCCCGAAGGCAAGAAACTTCTTTTCGCTTGCCCAGGACCCAACAATAATGCTCTGAAAGTTACAAAGAAACAAACAGGCATCGCTGAGTGCAGGGGAGGCCAGCTGAAGATCAACGGGAAACCAGTGAACGCTAACACGGTGTCGTGCACCAAAGATGTGGCCAATTCCATCGCCAAGAACACGCACGAGGCCTGCGGCTATGGAGACAGTGTTGGGACCAAGTTTCTGCTTGGTTTCAAGGTCAGTTCAGATTGACATTGTCTGTATGTCAAATTTCAATTTAGAACGTTAACATAAACGACATAATGTTATAAGGACTGGGACTGTAGCGTCATCCTGTAATCCAGCTACTTGGAGGTCACGAATTGTGGATAGTTGTGAGCAATGGTCGGTGGGTGTAGTGTTTTCTTGTGTGGATTTACGTCCGCACTATTGAATATTAGTTAATCCGAAAATACCACCCTCATAATTAGACCAGTTCGTAATTCAGAGGCCGTGGTTCGACTCAACGTTAAATTTCAGGTCCCTCTGTGTATGCCATTGACTGTTAGGCTATTAATTAACAGTTATATCTAAGGAACATGTCAGCCTTAGTCAGTACCAAGACAAGATTGCGCCACAATCATCCTCCACTCATTTTTCATTCATACTTGGCTTAAAATACCTACCTGGGTAGGTTGCCATTTCAATAATCAAAGTATCTAAGAATGAGTTTGACACAAACGACTTTAAAACGTCATGCAAATAGATCACGTATTGTCTCTCCTGGTGGCTTTATTGACTCCATAAACACCCACTCTGACTAGAATTTTGAGTGGTGGATCTCCTTACCGTCCCCCGGGGACGGGTATCCTTGAGGAAGATTACTTAATTGCCATGCTTTTGTAGTTTTCCAGGCAAGGGCTAGTACTCTCAAATAAAGCTTTGAGGGCTCCCTGGAGACCCCTTTCCTTTTATGGGGCGTATGGATTGTGGATAGTTGTGAGTGATGATTAGTGTGGTTTAGGTGTTCTAGGTAGGAACACTACTTTAATCCGCAAAGACTACCCTCATTTTATACAAGTTCGTAATTCAGAGGCAGTGGTTCGGACTCAACGTTAAATTTTGCCGTTCATCTATGATTTTAGGTCCCTTTGTATATGCCATTGACTGTTGGGCTATTAATTAACAGTCCTGTCTAAGGAACATGTCAGACCTAGAATGTAACAGGACTACAAGATCGCGCCATCGTCTTACACTTATTTCCCATTCATACTTGGTTTAAAATACCTATCTGGGTAGGTTGCCATTTCAGTTAAAAGTATAACTTATAAAGTATATGAATCTTCTTGGGATTTTGCACGAACCAAGCTCGGATTTCAATTTTTTTGGGTTCTTTCTACTTCTTTGAGAATTAGGTCGAATGACCATGTCCTATCTTTCTCATCCTTATGAATCTCTTATTTCCAGCTATATACTATCCCACACTAAGATGTGTCATCCAGTTTTTCGGAGGCATCCTAATCCTTCGGAATAAAACAGATCAATCTAAAAAAGATAGATTAATGACTTGGACGATGGTGTCGTCCTGTAATCCAGCTAACTGGAGCATCCAGGAACTGGATAGTTATAAGTGATGTTCAGTGGATACAATATTCTCTGGTGTGGATTACACTCCACAATATTCAATACTTCGTTCATCCGCAAAAAATAACATTTTACTTAGATTAGTTCGTAATTCATAGGAAAAAGTTGATCAGGACCTCACGTTTAAACCGTAGATCCTTTAGATGCTGTTACGCTATTAATTAACAGTTATGTCTAAGGAACTAGCATCTACTTAACTTGCAGTGCATACGTATACATAATCACGTACACGGGTTGTTTTTAGATTACTGACGACGAAAGCGAGTCCTTCTTCCCTCTGGTGGAGGTCTGCCACAACATAGAGAAGATGGAGACGTACTACTCGTCTCACCAGGTGTATGGCAAGTCCCTGAAGGGGGCGGTGATCTGCAGCAAGAGGAGACCCTTCTCACCCGAGCCCAGGGAAGATGGCGTGTACCTCGGCATGAACCCCGACCACGCATACAAGCAGGTAACTCATCTCAAAACGTTTGCTGAAATTCACAGAAACAAATGGAATTTACCAACTTTGGAAAATAGCTTAGATCACGGATATGTCTAAAGAAAATGTTTTCAGTTCCTCTAAACAGCTGTCTTATAACCATGTGACGTTACTTTCGTTTCAAGTTTTGCTCTGACGGAGTGTTAGACATAGAGCTGAGACATAATCTACTTAAAATTAACTAAATTTTTTCCACTTATTTTGATCAGTTAGTTTGTCTTATATACGAGTTATATGACTCAATGTTTAGAGCACTATATCTTGACCAGATGGTTACACGAGACTTACTTACTTACCTGTTAATCGCTACAAAAACACAAACAGCCAGACAAAAATCGAAATAAGACCATTTCAGCTTTTCTGGAGTAAATAGCTGAAAAAGGCCCAAATAACTAATAACTAATAAATTGCTAAATACCCCTAAAATGGAATAAATTCACAATTAATAAATTCATCAATATTGATCATTTGAAATAATTACAGGAGGGCCAAATTAGAGTACTTGATATTTTACTGGGTACCGATGCCACCAAAAGTCTTATTGAGAAAAATAAAGTGTTCCTTGCCCGAGGACATCTGGCTCCCGACGCGGACTTCATCTACAACTCCGGCCAACAGATGACCTACTACTTCATCAACGTCGCGCCCCAGTGGCAGAGCTTCAACGCCAAGAACTGGCTGGGAGTTGAGAACGCTGTTAGAAGATTGGCTGCCAATGTAAGTTATATCATTGTATTATAGATGAGTCCACTAGGACGGTAGCGTCATCTATGTAATCCTGTAGGATGAATTAAAAACTCATGTCTTCCAACACTACTTAATATATTTAAACTTATATTCTAACTTTATACAAACGGTAAATATATACAAAGGTTGTTAAATTGGCGATTGATTTTGTCCAATCACACCGGACATCATCTGGCCCAAACGGAGTCCTGTAATCTAGCTACTTAGAGGTCACGAACTGTGGATAGTTATGAGAGGTGGATATGATATTCCTTATTCACAATTAACGTCCGCACTATTGAATACTATGTTCATCCGCAAAGACCAATATAATTAATCGTAATTAATTAATAAATCATAATCATAATTTGACTGGGTTGGTAGTGACGTCCTGTAATCCAGCTACTTGGAGGTCATAAATTGTGGATAGTTGTGAGAGATAGTCCAACAAAGTCTATTCGCAAACACCATCCTCATAATTAGACCAATTCGTAATTTAGAGGCCATGGTTCGGATTCCACGTTAAACTGTAGGTCCATTAGTTGTCATCGGCTGTTGGGCCGATGACAGATAAGATTAATTAACGGTTCTGTCTAAGGGACATGTCAGCCTTAGTCAGTAACAAGACTACAAGATCGTACCACAATCATCTTATACTCGTTTCTCATTCATACTTGGCTTAAAATTCCTTACATTGTAGTATGGTTGCCATTTCAATGACCTAATCTAATCTAAAAATTTAGAGGCAAAATTGGTTGGGATCTCATGTTAAACTGTATGTTCCTTAGACACTATTGGCTGTTGGGTTATTAATTAACATTTCTGTGCAATGACCTGTGTGCATTTCTGTGTCAACCTTACTGGGAGAAAAGGGGGGGTTTATGCCCTTCCTAAAAATGTCAATCAATTAATTTAACTTGTTTCCTCTTTTTGTCAGTTTCAGAATTGGATGATTATTTTCGAAACAATACATTTTAAAATGATATTTAGGAAAGGTTTAAAGAACATTATAGGCAGAAAATATGTGTCACTCCACTGATACCGTTTATAAATTATTTTATCCTTTTATTACCTTAAATGAATGACCTGCTTACAATGAATATTTTTTTAGATTACTAAACACATTTGATACTTTTTCAGGAGGATACCACTCTTAATGTCTGGACAGGAACATATGGTATTTTAAAACTAGTGGATAGTGAAGGAAACTTAAAGGAGGTTTACCTAGACCCCTTGGAAGCCAGAAGAAAAGATGATGATGATGATGATGATGGTAGTGATAAATCAGACAAGAAACCCAGGCGGAAA
The DNA here is from genome assembly GCA_023375725.1 of Nephotettix cincticeps. Lineage (NCBI taxonomy): Eukaryota > Metazoa > Arthropoda > Insecta > Hemiptera > Cicadellidae > Nephotettix > Nephotettix cincticeps. The sequence continues at coordinate 50,631,015 of CM041789.1, read as the reverse complement.
CCTAAGTTCAAAGGAACCATACCCGACATCGATCGACTGCCCGTGCCGGAGGTAAGTAGACCTATATGGGGGTTTCTAGAGTAATTTGGTAGTCACAGTTATTACTATACTGTAGTTACAAATATACAAATACAATGTCACAATATTCTGACCCTATGAACGGAGTAAAGATAGGAACATTAATGCAATGTTATATTTTTGCGTAAACGTAATTGATGAATTGATGACAAAAATATGTATCAGAACGACATGAAATATAGGAAGGTTGTCCCGGTGATTCGGTGGTTTTCGGTGGCGTGTCCTGTAATCCAACTACTTGGAGGTCACCAATTGTGGATAGTTGTGAGCCATGGTCGGTGTAGTGTTCTCTTGTGTGGACTAACATTCGCACTATTGAATACTACGTTAATCCTTAAAGACCATGCTCATAAGTTTTACCATTTTGTAATCCAGAGGCAGTGGTTCGGTCTCCACGTTAAACTGTAGGTTCCCTGGGTCGAAGCCTTTTGGACGGATTTGCACCAAACTTCACAGAAACCATCCTCAATTAATGCTTAATAACACCTGAAAATTTCATCAGAATCGGTCCAGCCGTTTAGAAGGAGTTCAAATTAATTACAAACACATGTACAGAAGATTTTTATATATTAAAATTGGTTTCATCTGCTTATAAAACATATAACACGTGTGGTTTGTGTTGATTATAAGCAGAGAACAAATTTGAAAGTTTTAACTCATTCACCCGAAAGATCCATTTTTCACACATTCAGTGAAATGTTCATTTTCTCCGAAATAATTTAAGCTTTACCTTTGATATAAAATTTGTAATTTTTTCAAGAGATTCAAACATTTTCATGCATACTTCACATCATATATTACACTACATATTCAAAAACATTTTTTCAACGTTTTAATCACATGATTTGCTGATAAAACACTTACGGTAAACATATCCTGAATAAAAAAAAAAACTGATCCAATTCATCTTAATTTATGATTCGTGTTTTAGGAGAAGTGTGTTTCAGAGTTTGTAACATTACTTATCGGGGACAAAAAACCAACATTGTACTACGGGACTCCTAGTAGCCCAATTGAAAAAAGGTACTTAGACTCAAACACGACTACCATAACGGCTACGTGATATCTTGGTGACAATTACAACCAAAAAAACCCAGGAGTTCCGCAATTGTTTCACAGATATACATTTTTTAATATTTTTACGAATCGTACAGATATACTGGAAGGTCGTGCAGCACCCTGAGACAAAGGCATGTATTGTAGCCGTGGGGCAAAACAACGTGAAGCTGCAGGAGGAGCCCGCGAAGATGTGTCCGCCAGTGAAGAACACTGGCTGGCCAACACTCAACGATCTGGACAAAGGCTTCGTCTACTACTGCAAGTACGAAGACTTCAAGAAGGCTGTCAAATTCGTCCCTAATGTTGAGTGTGAAAAGGTGTTCTCATTCAAATAAAACACATATCCAATGACAGAAGTTCTATTTCAAATTCTCTGAATTCTTCAATTCCACAATTTTCCTTCTGTAGTTTTAGTCTGAGGCACAATATATATTTTTTTAGTAAAAAAACCTATAAAAGGACAACAAATCTTGATTAGTTATGTAATATTGTGATGGTTCAAAACTGGACTCAGTTGCTTTGGTTCATTGGGATGATACCGGCCCATGAATCAGTCAGTTTTGTCAGCATCATACTTCAGATACTTTATTACTGAAATTGTGGCATACCATTTAGTAAGATTTACCAAACGCCTTGTCCTCTAACCAAGCTATTTGGTGGTAATGAGTTAACGGATGAGTAATGGTTGGTAATGTGGTATTCTTTTGTGTGGGTTAACGTCCGTACTGTAGAGTACTACGTTCATCCGCAAAGACCATCGTCATAAGACCGGTTTGCATTTCAGAAACAAAAGTGGTTTGGATCCCACGTTAAACTGAAGGTCTCTTAGATGCCATTGCGTGACGTTGACTAATGGGAACATGTCAGCCTTAGTCAGTAGCAAGACTACAAGATCGCGACACAATCATTTACACTCAATTCTCATTCATACTTGGCTTAAAATACCTACCTTGTGGTATGGTCACCATTTCAATAATCTAATCTAACCATAATAATTTAGAAAATAGTTCATTCCCAGTAAAAGGGACGAAGACAGAAAGTAAGTTAACGTTATCTTATGGTGGTATGGTTGTCATTTCGATAACCTAATCTAATTCTTAATTGTCTGTTTAGCTATTAATTAGCCTACTTAACAAGTTATAATATCACACCATTTCTACACTCATAATCAGCTTAAAATACCTACATGGGTTCGTCAACATTTCAGAAAGGTAATAAGATAAACCATAAATAACCACAAAATAACCATAAATAAAAATTCAAACTTGTCTAATTTTACATACATCTAGCATTTTTCTGCAACAATTTCGACAGTACAGTATGTAGCCACCCGTGAGACTAAGTTGACAATGTTAATGAATATTATGGCGGCAGTGAAGATTGGGTCAAAACTACTGTACTTGGAGTATATACTGAGTCTCTGGGTGTTGCAAACGAGGAGGGTGGAGTAGACGAGGAATCCTCCGTAGAGACAAACTGCGTTGGCGATGGGTGCGTCGGTCCACAGGTTCACGATGCTGTAGATGGTGCAGACTAGAACCACGCTGTGAAGGACCGAGAGGGGTGTGATGATAGCGTTCACAACATTCCTAGGTATGACGTAGGCGACTGGTGTGAGGACAGCCACTAGGACCACGGTGCACGCCGCGGCCTTCAGCAACACCCGCGAGTCCGACTCTACCAGTGGGACTCCTGACACAAAACAGATAACCACCCAAGTGGATATCTTCCCCAGCTTCTGTTCATGGTAGGAGATCTTGTTGAAGACTGCCAAGAGCACAGTGAGCATCACGGAGGTCAGCAGCATGGTTATGATGAAGTGTCCTCGCACGAAGAGCACCACGAACTCCACGCGGTAGGTCGCTGCGCATGTAATTGCAGAAACCACCAAACCTAAGATTAGATACGCGTAGACGGTCACCACATTTTTGCGCGCATCCTCTGTCACTGTACGCCGACTAGGTTGTTCCATTTTGTGAATTCGATTGCATTTAACAAATTTTAACTATGTTGTAAATCATGGCGAGAAATGTGTTAAAAATTACAATGAGATTTCATGTTTCATGGTGATGAAAGTAAACTAATAATTTGGTTAGCTTGAATACATGTTTACTTGTGTGAGAAAAATTGTAAACAAAATATCAGGTAATGTGATGCTTATTTTGATCAGCTGTTTGTGTTTTGTGTTGCTAGACAAAGGTTTTTGAATGAAAATATTCTTGAGTAAAACACTGTTTTATCTACTAGAGTTACTCCTAGTATAATTATGAATATTAATGTACCCCGGCACGTATACACATCCGTACAAAGCCCGATACACCCCGATCCTCAGAGCCATTTCTTGTTTTGAAGTTACGGATCAAGTTTGCAGATTGCAGACTTTCCTTACCTACTATCAACGAGAGGCTCTTAACCTCGGAAACCTGCTGCGGATAAAGGTACTCCAACGGAAACATAATTTATTGTTACAAAAATAGTCATCCAATTTTTGAAAATAACAAGAGAAACAAAGGTAAATTAATTGTTAGAATTTTATAGGTATAACTCTCCCGGTAATACCAAGCTTTTTAGAGTGGGTTTTGTTGGGTGATGTGACCAAACGCTGCAAATAAGTTTCATGGTAAACGGTTGGAAAATTTATCTTTTGATATTTTCCATAAGAATAACATTGGGCGCTTTCAGACAACGTACTGCGTTTACCATGATATCCCTGGTAATTTAACTTTTCTCTGGAACCGTTAGTCATAGACTAATAATGTACTAATTTGTTAAGTTTTTATGCTGGTTTTAATGTTTGTATTCAAATCGTACTGTATCATTATTGTTTTCGCGGAAAACTTAGCTATGCTGCTCAGCTATGTTTACTTAACTAAAATAACGCGAAAATTGTCACATTAATTAGTACTCTATGCACTATAGACTGAACAATTTTTAATCAAAATCGTTACAGCAATTTTTGAGAAATTTTATTTTTTTTATGTTTTTAAAGGATTTTAGCGGTAAACTATCCTTAACAACAAAAACCTCAAATAATGAAAAAAACGCCTAGAGATACGGTGAATGTAAACATACTTACCAAATTGATTCTAAATCGGACCATTGGGTTAGGCTGAGGCTCTGTACACATCCAGGTTAGGAAATTAATTTTTTTATTTCCCATAACAATAACATTGTGTGCTTTCAGACAACGTACTGCATTTACCAGAGATATTAAATTTAACTTTACTCTGGAACCGTAAGTCATAGACTAATAATTCAAAATACTATTTTTTTTAGTTTCTAAGCTGGTTTTTATGGTGGTAGTCAAATTATACCGTCTTACTGTCTTCGTGGACAATTTATTTTTTGACGTTGAAAACCCCATAACTTCGGAACCACCATTTTACAGGCATGCGTGTGGTATCATATTATTTAGTACTTTATGCACTATGAACTAATTAGATTAGATTAGATTATTTGAAATGACGACCATACCACAAGGTTGGTATTTTAAGCCAAGTATGAATGAGGATTGAATGTAAGATGATTGTGGCGCGATCTTGTAGTCTTGTTACTGACTAAGGCTGACATGTTCCTTAGACAGGACTGTTAATTAATAGCCCAACAGCCGATGGCAACTAAGGGACCTACAGTTTTTAACGTGGAATCCGAACCACTCCCTCTGAATTACGAATTGGTCTAATTATGAGGATAGTCTTTTTTTGTGGATTAACGTAGTATTCAATAGTGCGGACTTTAATCCACACAAGATAACACTACATCCACCGACCATCGCTCACAACTATCCATAATTCGTGACCTCCAAGTAGCTGGGTTACAGGATGTCGCCACCATCCCAACGGAAAACATAATTTATTGTTACAAAATCGTTACAGCAATTTTTGAGAAATAATAAAGGAAACAAAGCGGTAAATTATGTTAGAACAAAAACTCTCCCAATAATAAAGCCTAGAGTGGGTTTTGTTGGGTGATTACCAAACGCTGCAAATAAGTTTCATGTAAATCCAGGTTAGGAAATTTTTAATTTTTTATTTCCATAAGAACAACATTGTGTGCTTTCAGACAACGTACTGCATTTACCAGAGATATTAAATTTAACTTTACTCTGGAACCGTAAGCCATAGACTAATAATTCAATATACTATTTTTTTAGTTTCTAAGCTGGTTTTTATGGTGGTAGTCAAATTATACCGTCTTACTGTCTTCGTGGACAATTTATTTTTTGACGTTGAAAACCCTATAACTTCGGAACCACCATTTTACAGGCATGCGTTTGGTATCATATTATTTAGTACTTTATGCACTATGAACTAATTAGATTAGATTAGATTATTTGAAATGACGACCATACCACAAGGTTGGTATTTTAAGCCAAGTATGAATGAGGATTGAATGTAAGATGATTGTGGCGCGATCTTGTAGTCTTGTTACTGACTAAGGCTGACATGTTCCTTAGACAGGACTGTTAATTAATAGCCCAACAGCCGATGGCAACTAAGGGACCTACAGTTTTTAACGTGGAATCCGAACCACTCCCTCTGAATTACGAATTGGTCTAATTATGAGGATAGTCTTTTTTTGTGGATTAACGTAGTATTCAATAGTGCGGACTTTAATCCACACAAGATAACACTACATCCACCGACCATCGCTCACAACTATCCATAATTCGTGACCTCCAAGTAGCTGGGTTACAGGATGTCGCCACCATCCCAGTCAATAAATTTGATAATAAATTTGAATAAAAATAATTATAGGCTTAAATGAAACCCTTAATAGTTGGTCCCAAGTCAAGGTATTATCTTGGGTAATAGATATATAGATAGATATATTCACTATACAAATTAATTTTAAAATGTTTTATATTAAAAGCTATAGTACTATAGAAAAAAATAAATATTTTTCTCATTAGTGCTAGTTATCATATTTTAAGATGATAGTTTTAGAATACTAATTAAAGCTGCAGTAGCCTGATTACAATGTAGGGGTTTACCCTTGGTATATTATGTTAACTTAGCCAACAGGAGCTGTGTGGGCGTAGAAGGGTTACCAGAGCGAAACTGGACAACTAATTAACAATCTGGGTTGCTGCACATTAATTAATATGTTCCTAAACCGTTAACAGCCTATGTTTATTTACATATATAATATATTATTTGAACTATATTATCACGTTTTTGGAACTGAAATGAACTTTATTCAAATTGCATACTGAATAGATTAAATTTATGTTGATACTAGCAGTAAGCCCGTCCTTTGTACGGGTTGTAGGATTCAGTTTAAAGAAGAAAGATCATCATAACAAAATGTAAACCTCAAATCCTAAAAAATCAATACAAATAAAATTAATCACCCAGTTTTATTATTTAGCATTACATAACAATTAAATAGATTAGAACATTTATACCATTATCATAATTAGTTATACGTTAAAAAGCAAAATGCGACTAATATAGCGTAAAAAGTGGGGTTTTAAATGCTCGTGATTGATTGAATTTTAATCATTTAAAACCCTTCTCTGGAATGTAGAGAATGTATGAAATAAGTTTCATTGTTATCAGTTCTCCCATTTTCTGGGAGAAAACGTCGTAAAACACCTCCTGGAGCGTCCCTACTAAAGGGACAGAAATTAAGATAACGCACAAAACGTAAAAATAACTAAACAATATAATAACTCTGAGCAGTGTACAGACAAAACTCTAATGTTATTTATATAAATGAATAGTGTAAAATACTGATATTTTAATATTTAATACCAAATGACTCCAAAGTTCGGGATAGAGTTACGCCCGATAACACAGAGCCAACATTGCTACAAACTAATGTGATTACCATTCAGGCCATTTCACTCCCCATATTGAGCAAATTGATATTCTGGCAGCATATTTGATTAATGCACATGCACATCCACATTACGATAGATCCGTATAATAGTTTATTTCTCTAGACAGAGTTACTGTACAGTGTTTTATTTCCGCTCGAATTCATTTGTAATTTTGCTTTTAAATAGGAATAATGAATGATTTTATTGATTTAATTTGAGCATCCTTATCATTGTTGCGTATACTCAGTTAGATTTATTACATCAACTTACAAATGAAGATTCAATATAGTTTTATCTTGTGAAAAGACCGAGCTTAATTTTGGATGAGAATGCCTGAATGATTGTATTATATTTAAAAAATAGAAATTTTAAAACTTCTAACATATTATAGGATTTTAGTTAATATATATGAATAAAATTAAGTTTTATCTGTACATTTTGTAGTTATTTTTACATTTCATGCGTTCAGTGAAGTCGAAACAAGTCTTAACTTATCTCAATTTGTGTCTGTCTGTCTGTGAGGCTCCAAGAGGCATTTTACGCCGTCTTCTCCGAAAAACGGGGGAACTGATAACAATGAAACTTATTTCATGCATTCACAGGCGATCAGTTTTGGGATCGAATATCTAATTTTCGAGCCATTTTTCAAGTTAAAAATTTCATTATAAAATACGAGCATTGTAACAGCCTTTTATTAGTCTATAATCAATTTTAGAAAAGGTTTTTGATTGTGAGAAGTGTTAGTCATTAGAAGTGTGTGGTACTTTTATAAATCCTTTTATTTGACTACCATAATGATATTATGGTAATGATATTACGGTTCTTATGTTTAAGCTAATGTGGTTTTCTAATACAATTGAATACCACAGAGGTTTGATTTATCTTATTCAATTTACGAATTCTGAAATACATATGACAAATTATGAAATTAAATTGATGCTTTCTGAAATAAAACTAGCTATTCTGAAGAAGTCTCATTTTCTGAAATACCTCACGATAATTCTTAAATATAATTTATGTCTTCTGAATAGGTGTAGTTACAGGAGCGTCTAACAGAGGTTACGTCACGTGGAATGGTAGCGCTCGTTACCAGGTTCGCGGCGCTGCCGGTAGGTGGCGTTGCCATTAACTAGTGGAGGTCATTAATTAACTGGCCTCATTGTAGAACCTCCTATTGTGTGGTATCGGGTGTCAAATGGACGCAAACACTGACCGAGCTTTATTGAATAATGCTTTATTGAAAACTTAAAATATTTGTACTAAATTTTTTTACCATCTCATTCATTTTTGATAAATATATAGTTTTTTTAACAAATCCACTTTTATTGAATTGAGAATTTGTGTTCTAAATAGTTAGGGGTTTTTTAATTTACAATATATTTTTATAGTATCATCAGGTCATTCTCGTCTAGCGATTCGTCTTGCTTAGAATTAACATAGAACACTTGAGACACTTAAAACACTTACACATTTTACATTAAACATTGCTTTAACCACAAGTGTATATCACAAGTGTTAACTAACATTTTTGTACAAGTTTATCAAGTGTTCTGTATCAATTTTAAGCAAGACGAATAGATAATCGAGGATTGTCTGATGATGCGATAGTCGTCACGAAACCTGTAGTCAGCTCAACTACAAAAAAATTACATTGAAAAGGTAAAATAATCCAAATTATTTAGTTATAACCAATATCCAGAAGTAGGAACATGATCATATTCGTTTTAAAACATGATGAATAATGATATAGTTTATTTTAATTCTGAAATGGACTAAACTCTGCCTATTATTGCTGGGCACGTATCCAGGATTCTTTGGATAAAACAGATATTAGGGAAATATTATGAAAATGCGGGGGTGTTGACTGTACAGTAAATATAATCTATCCTTAGAAACATTATAAAATTAACTTAGATTTAAATATACATAATATTCCTATTTTTTTACTTTCGGGATTCATTAATTTTTGAGATAAATGTAAATTTTGTTAAGTAAAAGTACAAGCATTCTGAGTATATAGAAAATATACTCAAAATAAAGTTAAAGCCTATAGGAAAGAAAAATTTATATTAATAAATACGTTTTTTAAAGTTATTTGTCCATTAATTATTGCTGTATTTAACGAAAATAAAAGTAGGATATATTTTACACATGCCATATCATCCACTCATCATGAATATATTGAGCTGGTAAGCCCAACTTGTTATTTCATTCTTCATAGATATATTGAGCTGTTAAACTCAACTTGTTATTTCATTCTTCATAAACATATTGAGCTGGTAAGCGCAATTTCTTATTTAATTTTTCATAAATATATTGAGCTAATGAAGTACACACGTCATATCAGTCACTTTTCATAAATATATTGAACTGGTCAGGTAAACACGTCATATCATGTACCCATCATCTAAATATATAAAACAAAGTCGTGTTAGTTACACGCATTATAACTCGAGAACGGCTGGACCTATTTTAATGATCTTTCATTCTTTGGATTCGTCTCTGCTCCGGTCATGCTTTAGGCATATTCAGTTTCCATAAATTTAATTAGTTTCCATTTTATAGTGTTTTAAATTTCTAATGTTAACCTTATGGGGACTAAATTTGTTTACAAATGTTCTACAATAAAAACATTTGATTTCTTAAGCTACAGCTGTTTTTTTTACTTTCCATTAGCAATATGCTTTACTATCCAATGCCATATAAATCATTCATTAAAGTAAAACTATGAAGTAAATATGTGCTGTACAAAATGACCAGCGTTATTCGCCACGTTAATAGGTTACGGTTTTGGGGAATTATGTACTGTATTTATATGTTTTTATTTTCTGTATGATTAAAAGTCACGTGTTTATATGTTTGCAAAATAAAACAATTACTGTTTTATTAATGTTTATACATATTAGGTTTATTATAATAATCAGCTGTTGAATATTTAAAGCTTTCACAACGAAGCCGCAATGCTATTGACTTCAGAACATGGCCAATCTTAAAGTTAACATGTATTTTCTGTTAGGCGTTACGAAGTTCGCCGGGCCAGCTAGTAAATATATAATTCGCTTCTTCGATCTAATAATTATTCATAAAATTATTCAGCTGTTTCTATTTTCTCGCCATGTTATTCATTACTCATAAATAAACCAGCTGGTTAGCTAAGTTCATTCATTTCAAACTTATCTAGATCCCACTAGTCTTTAAGTTTTCTTCCTACATTTTCCCTAACACAATATTAAGTTGTAACATACTCTGTCATGGTTGATAGACTATTATATAAAATAAGAAATACATGTACATTGAGTCTTAATATGAGTAGATATTCCTCGAAGAGAGTTTGATTAAACGGTTACATGGATCCTGAGCCAAAGTTTCAGCCAAGTTGCACCAATATCCGACATCTAACTTGGCCGACTTGCAACAATTTGTTACCTCATATCTGTATCATGTCCTATCATAGGAGCATAATCTGGTCCTAACAAAAAACATTCCGCATGATTTAAATGACGATAAAAATATTTAACAAAGCCTAATGTTTTAAAAGTAAAATTTTTCAATATGCGACCATTTTGTCCCTATAAGGGTTATGGGGCTGAAATTTTACCAGAGTATTTTTAAAACGTACTTTATAAGTTGTGTAAAGTTTCAAGATGTTCGTTGCATAAATGGCTAATTGATATAAAAACAAACGTTTAACCCTCTTCGTGGGACACCCGGTACATGATGCACACGTGTCACTATTGGCGCTTACCTGGAATATATTGAATTCATCAGGTGAAAGTGAGAGACAGGTAAATGCTATGAGTGAAACAGATTTGATAACAAGAAGCTTTGTTTTTGTCAAAGTCTTCCTGATTAATTTCCATAACGTACTGAGTTCCATTATGTAATTTTCCCTACACGAAGGAACAGTGATGATATTTGACAGAACAAATTTATTCTACTTTGCACACTGTTTACTACGATAACATATCTAGAGTTATGATACAACTCCAAATTAAATTATATGTATATAAATCATAAAAAACACAGTGCATCTTTTGCATATTTAAGATTTATATAAGGTATTTGTGTAAGATTTGGTAAAAGAATTATTATTAGTGTATAATATTTTGAATTCCTTCTACAAAGTTCTCGAATGACTAGAGTCTTTATTATATGGATATGGACTTATGGCAACACAGTACCGAACAATTTCTTTTCAATTTTTTTTTGTATATTATTAATCTACAACTCTTGACATAAAACTAGATATTAAATACTTAATGTAAATACGACATATTTTCAAGATAAATATTTACATTTTTCTGGACGAGTAAAGTGTTTTATGCCACATAGGCGTAGGACGGTTTGCATAAAAGCGGCTGGGATTCTTTGAAATTTACCAAAAATTGTATTTTTATTCCCCTTCTGGTGTACCTTATGCTTATTCATTATTACATTTTTACAGACTATCTTTATCATAATAAGTAATAAACAGGAAATTATTTATACCATTCAAGTTATAGTTTTTTCATTTAAACACTAGGCTAAAAATATTATTTTTTTATCCTCAGAATAACAATAGTTCAGTTAATTGTTGATATAACAAATATATGTAGTATAATACACCCGTCGCAGCAGATCTGCGTACTCAGAAAATTTCCAAATCAATAATATAATAATCCAATACTATAATACGAGCAAGGTTTGTATATATATATATTTGCACACGGATCTTGAAAACGGATTCTCCATAAGATTAACATGGGAAAGAGTGTGCAGGTTAGCTGCTGTGAGGAACACTGAAAGTAGTAATTTCTACCATAAATAATTTTTATTTTAACCAATTATACCAAGTTTCATCAACATCTGTGCATAAATAAAGAAGTTTGCCTATTCCTTATATGAATAATATGGCAAAAGAGTATGCAGGTTTGTTGCCATGATAAACATGATAAACTATGATTTTTAAGCATAAAAGGATAGATCTCAACCACATGAAGCTAAATATCAAGTTTCATAAAAAAATATTGATTAACATGGAAAATATGAAAATTTTCCCTATCCTCCATAAGATTAACATTGGAGCACCACAATACAACGTACTGTGTTTAGATTTTTTAATATCTCGGTAACCGTTGGAGATAGAGAAAAACTTTAAGGAACTTAATTGTGAAGTTTTTAAGCTGATTCCAATGGTGGAATATAAAATTAGAAATATTTAAAAATTACATGTGAAAAAACCCAAAAACCCCATTTTGGGGTACAAACCCCCCCAAACTACCCGTTCCTATTGACCGATATGTCTGGTTTACGAACTCGTTCGAGCATTTGTAGGAATACACGTCTCTACCAAATTTGGTCTCGATCGGACCATTTTTACGAGAGTTATCGTGCTAACAGACACACACACACACACACACACACACACACACACACACACACACACACACACACACACACACACACACACACACACACACACACACACACACACACACACACACACTCACACACACACACACACACACACACACACACACACACACACACACACATATATATATATATTTTTTAAGGACTATTGTTTTTGGACTCTAGGCACCTAAAGACGAAAAAATAACATGGTCCCGGGCTTAAGTCTTACCATGAGACCTACGGTAATAGCTTCTTCCCTATGGGAAATTCGCTAATAAATAAATATTTCATGTCGCTAGGATAATTCTGAGGCTACGTGTACCTAAAAAAATAACTTTAACATGGGCGGGATAAAGGGTACTAGGTTACCTGAAAAGATTTCAATACTTGTAAGATTATCTACTATCATTATGACTCCATGCTATTCCAAAACGATCTTGTCACAGATTCCATTGTGAAAACCTCTACCTAATTACCTCCTAGTTAATTCTAGACACTCTGCCTGGGGCTGTTATTACGATACCCATTGGTGGTTGGTACGATTCTTCGGTAGCTCCAAATATTATAATTGAATTTTAGTAAACTGAAAATTAACAAATTGTATAAAGGACAAGACATGTGTTGTCCTTATACAATTTGACATCATTTCTAAAATAAAGAAATCCTAATATTACTTAATAGACTTAAATCAAATATCAAACAAAAAAATACGAAGATGTTGAATGAGTTAAGATATAAGTAGGAGGAGGGTGAGAGTTTTAACACCTGCTAAAGTTGTTATCACTAAACTGATAATCAATACCAGCCAGCTAAGCCCAGATAACCTGTCTATTTGTGTATTGAAGATTCTATATGCTCATCACAAATAACACATCATTTTACTATGCATAGAATTATATGTTTCCTGAATCATAGATTTCGACCTAGTTGCTCTCTAACTGACTTTTACTATATCAGAGATCAAATTGATTACAAGTAGAAGATGGTAAACTACTTGAACATGGCGTGTCCTGTAATCCGGCTACTTGGAGGTCACGAACTGTGGATGGTTGAGCGGAGAGTGTAGTGTTTTTGTATGTGTTAACGTCCTCACTATTACTACGTTAACCGTAAAGACCGTCCTCATAATTAGACTAATTCGTAATTCAGAGACGGTGATTCTGATTCCACTTTAAACCGCAGGTCTCTTACATATGCCACTGACTGTTGGGCTATTATATAAGAGTTCTGTCTAAGGAACATGTCAGCCTTAGCCAGTAACGAATTTACAAGATCATGCTATAATTGTATTACACTCATTTCTCATTCATAATTTACTTAAAATACCTCAAAAAGGCTACCATTTCAGTTATCGGCTAACTAACTGAAAACTCCTTAAAAATATTGAAAATATTAAAGAATAAATTTTTTCCTTATTTCCCAACTGTTTTCCATGAAACTTGGTATGCAGTGTAAAGTCACATCACCCAACAAAATCTATTCTAAAAGCTTGGTACTACCGAGGGGAGGTGGTTGCAATCATAATATTCTAACATTGAATTTAAACATCTGTTTTCCTTGTTGTTATTTTCAGAAATTCGATGATTATTTTTGAAACGATAAATCATTAATTATATTTAGATTAACTTTAATGAATATGATACTAACCATAATATTCAATGAAGTTAATTTAAATATAATTAATAATTTATTGTTTCATAATCAATCATCAAATTTTTGAAGTGAAACAAAGTTAAATTCAACGTTAGAATATTATGGTTGGAAACCCCCACCCCTGATATACAAGCTTTTGGAGTGTATTTACTGCAATCTTTACTAACTAAAGATTGCCGTTTTTGAGTTTACTTAAGGGAGAAAGAATGTGTCAGTCCACTGATACCGTTTATTTCTTAGTACGTGGGTCAGTTTAAAGTAAACAAACCCCTTCTCCAAAAAGTATAGAATAGGAAACTAAGTTTTATTCAATAATATTTAACGAATAAATATAGCAATAAGATATTGTTTAGCTTTACAGAAATTGATATGAGAACCATTCCGGGTTTTCTGAGTTTTGTGTATTCACAAATAGATCAATTATTCAAGAAACTTGTATTACTGAAAAACCAGTGTTTACAAAACAAAATACAACAACTAGAATTATCATCTGATCTTAAATGACATTCAACAGTAAACAGATACACATAACTGAGTATTAAACGTAAAAACTTTATAATTTTATGTAATGTACATACAATAATCTAATATTACTTATAGATGATGAATATAATGAATGGAACTGATAAATTCTTGAAAGTTGAGTAAGCCGAATAGAAAGTGCGACAAAGTTATGTCCCACCACTTGTGAGCGCTGTTGATTTAATTAATGAAACTGAAATTGCTACAGTGAAGTTGGCGTTCAAGTTATCCACCTCACTTACTCTAAACCACAATTACTACTGGTCCTAATTTATCGTCAGAGAGAAAATATTTAAACAGTTTTTTATTCTCTTTCAACTCATCATTTCAAGTTACACTATTCAGTTATATTTACTGTCTTGCTACTTGATTAGATTAGATTAATGAAATGGCAACCATACCACAGGGTAGATATTTTTATGCCAAATATAAATGAGGTTTGAATGTAAGATGATTGTGGTGTAATCTTGTAGTCTTGTTACTGAATAAGGCTGACATGTTTCTTAGACAGGACTGTTAATTAATAGCCCAACAGCCAATGACAACTAAGGGCATATGAGTTACGAATTGGTCTAATTATGAGGATGGTAGACGTAGTATTAAATAGTGCGGACGTTAATCCACACAAGAGAACACTACATCCACCGACCATCGCTCACAACTATCCACCTCGTGACCTCCCAAGTAGCTGGATTACATGACGTCACCATCGACCCAGCCACGTCCCTTGTGATCTGTGTACGGTGTAAAAGTATCAATATGATTATTGGTTCCCTCCGTTTTCTGACAGTAGGTAGATAAAAACAATTTGTAAAAGATATTTTTTAGTATCAGGTATTTTTTAATTTTTTCGTTTTATAAATGTTTACAATATTAATTTATTGTTCCATGGTATTTATATAAATACAATTAGTTTTATGCGTGTATTGCTTGGAATTAAGAACTATTTAGTTATTTTTCCATTTTATGCTTCAAAAAATCCAAAATGGGTCTCACCTTAATTTATGTCTGTCCGTATTTTTGTAACACTTCTCCGTGGAATCTAGAGTACCCACTAGTATGAAACAACAGGTTTACATTATTCTATACCTTTTGGAAACTTAAAACTGATCCACACAGAACAGAGGGGTAGTGTTGGTGACAGGCTTGTCTTATTTGAATAATAACGAAACTACACGAGAGGATGTTTATGTTTGGAGTCGTTTGGTTATAGTGTAAGCCATGTAAAGACAAATATAATAATTGAACCGCATAAGGAGGTATTTATTATCGTGCAACGTTTTTAAATGGTCTAATTAAGAGGATGATTTTTGGCGAATGGATTCAGTATTCAGTAGTGTTGATGTTAATCCTCACCAGAGAATCCACCGACCATCCCTCATAACTATCCACAATATGTGACCACCATGTAGTTAGATTGCAGGTCACGCCACCACCGCAGTTTACATACCCAAACTGAAAAAAATTAAGGAGCACTATCGCTTAGGGGTGAAATATACTTTTGATTATGTTTTTAGTAATTTTCTTTCTGATTGTGATATTATTTTAACTGCATAATAGTGGAAGGTCCACAGTCAAAAACAATATCGTACGAGAGTTAGGGTAGAGCTAAGAGTTGAGTAATGAGTCTCCAGAGGATCAATTGACCAAAACTCTTTGGGGTAAACCCTAGATGAATAACGATCGCTGTCCTTTATGGCTGAATATTTCACCACCGCCTCCACAGTTGTTACAGCTTGAAACTCTTCCTCCGGCAAAAAACTAATTATTACGTTATAAGCAGATTTCCTATCTGAATACGCCTCGTCGAGTTACGCCTCATTGCACACACATTCTTAAAAAAATTAATTTAAGACTTTACCTACACCCTGAACGAAGAGATGCCAGTTATGTAACATTACGGGATTTCCGTACTTTTATAAATTAGCTATGAATAATTTAGAAAGTTTATTATTAAACGAAAATTATTTGACGATAAAAGTATGCTGTGAAGGGTGTACTGTTCTTATTTCTAGCCGGAAACATATTACTAAACAAAATAAAAACGTGTCTAAAAGTATTTTAAAATGTTTAATTTTTTACATTACCTGCCATAAAATGTTTGTATTTACTTAACTGTGGGAATTAGGTTAGATCATGGATATGTCTAAAGGGTTTTTTAGTTCATCTAAACAGCTGTTCTTATAACTATGACGTCAATAACCAAATGTCGTTAATTTGGACGCACAAATTGCCTACACCCTCCAAGATTTAAGACATATCCATATCAAAATTGCCGGGGGAGGCAGTAAAGTGGTGTTGTTTTTGCTTGGATACGCACGTTGTGTAATAGATAGTGGGTAGTGTCTATCCGGACCATTTATCTTGAGCTGACAGAGAAGCGAAGTAAGATGAATGCTTGGGAGTGAGCCTGATGGAGAAATATAGTTCTGAGGATCTAGACCATCACGGTTTTATATGAAACTAGCCAAAGTACCCGTTCTTCGCACGGGTAAAAAAGGCTGAGAGGTGTAGGCTCTACAGATACATTTAAGTTATTGATAATTAATTCTTTATTGTTTACAAAATGACAAAACACGTGTCTAAGTATATATCTAAACATGACAAAGTAACATATGTTAAATATTGGGAGAGGATAAGCATTAACGTAATAGAGGCAAGCATCGGGAGAAAATTAAAAATCTACCATTCCACTATTTCGAACTAATAATTCACTAATTTCGATCCAGCAGTTTATGTGTAAAAATTAACTTTATTTCTTTTTCTTCCCGAACTGTCAAAATGTAAAGTAAACGGATGTTGACATTAAAAACTGTAAACATTGAATCCCAGGGTATTTATAGCAACCATGTCTTCTGCTTCTCGAACTGTCAAATTTTAGTGTTCACAGCTGTTGACATTCAAGTAATTTTATGTTTTCATTTTCTAAAACTGTAAACATTGAAACTTAGGACGTTCACAGGGCGTAGCCCGAGAGGATTTTAAGGAAATGAATATGCCTATGTGTTGCATGAGTTTAAGATCTGTCTTTGTGTAAAATTTCAAACTGTTTGGTTCAGTATTTTTTGCGTTCACTTGCCACAACAAACCCACAAACACACAAACCCACAAACAAACATACAGAAACCACCTCTTCTTTATAATATTATAGATTAAGAAAATATAAACGGTTATTGACATGATAAAAGTAACAACAATTAGCTGTATGCTTATTTTGTGTTTTGTCAATTCTTCCAAGATTAATTTTATCGACCGAGGCGTAGTAAGTCAAATAATAAGTGAGGATGAAAAACTTTTGGTCCACATGAAGAACCATATTTTTCCTCTTACTGTAGATACTGTTAGATCAATACTCAAAAAAGATTTAAAATTATGTATTTTTTCCGGATTTGCTAATAAAATGGATTACTCCTTTTCTTTCCATTTAAATTGAACGTATTTAGATTTATTCATTACTGGCAGTAAGCCCGTCCTTTGTACGTGTTGTAGGATTCAGTTTGAAGAAGAAAGATTATCAAATCAAAATGTAAATCTGCAATCCTAAACAAATCAGTACAAAGAAAATAAATAAATACCCTGGTTTATTATTTAGCATTACTTCACAGCTAAATAGATTAAAACATTTTTATATCACTATTAAAATTAGTTATACGTTAACCCTAGAACTGGCAAAGTCGTAACAAGTTCAATAAGAAGTGGCAGGTGGTGGCATCTGTCGTCATTTTAGTGAACTTGATAGACACCATCTTGTTGTCCTCTGGAAGCTGACACATGAACCGGCTCACGCAGTTCACTAAACTGGCAGTTTACCCTACTAGCAGTAGGGTATGTCTTATAGCCAAGTAAGCGTTTTATGCACGGTGGCGAATTGGTTAGAGCGCTATACTGACGAGTGTAACGTCCATTTATTTTCTAAAACGCAATAAGAAGTCAGCTGAACCGGAAGTGCTAGGGTTCAAATCCCAACCATAAGCAATCCCAATTTGGTTTACAAATGTGTGGTATAGTGGAGTGGGAGCCCACCTTAAATAAACGGTGGCCAGCTTGGTTGAAAGTTGACAGCATTTGTAGGCTTAGTTGGGATTGCAGTGGACACCTGTTTTTCTTTTATCGTTAGTGGTGCATGTTGTTTTCCTAAACAACAAATTTATGTAATAATACCTTTTTACTAATTACATATTTCTCGTGAGCACAAAACCTCGTCGAGTCATTTGCACCTGGAAATAGTTGAGACGCCTAAGCGGAAATCCGTTGCTTGAAAAAGGGAATGAGGTAAAAAGAGGTAAAAAGAGTCTTAGAACATCATTTGTCGTCAGCGACTGTGACAAATTTACCAGCGGATAAATAAAACCATCAATTCACTATGATGCCTCCTCGACTGTAGTTTTGGCTCCAGAACAATATTGGTAGAATGTTGTCTTTTATAAAAATAATACTTATTTTAGTATTTTAATGTTATGGGAAGGATTCGTTCCAGTAAAATAGTTTTAAAATTTAAAAATAATTCGATTGTTGATTCGTTCCAGTGTCAGGGTGTTTTGGACTTTGATGTAAAAGGTGTCCGTATACCAGGAAGCCCAATATGCGTTTGGAAATTACCATTCTGTGAAAGAAATAAGATAAAAAGATAGCTCTGATCGAAAAAGGGACTAAAAAAGCTATATGATGGCAGGTCCTGAATAAAAAATTTATAAAATTAAGGATTGGATGTATTTTATTTTTAAAACCATATAAAATTATAGTATAAATCTGTTAAAAATATTTTTATAAGCTTTTTTGTGTTGTCAATGGGTTTTATTCTTTATAAAGTTAAGTTAGTATGTTATCGTAATCTCAATCTCAAAAGATTTTAAGTTGTGGAAAACATTTTCTTAGAAATTTGAAATTGAAGACGTACGTAAAATCAATAATTTTTTGTATTCGGATGAATAAAAGAAACGCTGCAAATATTTGGATAAACAAACAAAGTAAACTTCAACTTCGTGTCTTTGAAGTGGTCTACAGAAACCACGACTTCCACTGGCAAGTTTCGGTCATAGTAGGATATTGACCTTCAGTGACATCAGGGCCTGACCAATATGTCGGCCTAACTAGTCCCAGTCTGGTGGAAATGGTCACAAATATGCATCGATCTAAATTTTCAAATATATTCCCGAATCAGTAGACCTACGTAATAAGCTGATTCCCATTGATGTAAGAATTATTTGTCATTATACAAACTATTATTAATCATAGGTTACCACATATTGGAATATCAATAAATTTATAAAAGAATCTTACTACTACTATTAAATCCAGCTTGCAAAGCTAAAAAAGTAGTATTATGAATCGTTGGACTACGAAAAATGGTTCCAGTGGAAAGTTAAATTTACCATCCGAGATAAATACAGTTCGTTGTATGAGAGCGCCCAATGTTCTTATAGAGAATATTAAAAAATCAATTTCTTCCTTATTTCTCAACTGTTTCTAGTTTTATATTTTTATTTATTATTTTCAACTGTTAAAAAAATTCAAATTTGAGTTGAAAGTGGATTTAAAAATATTCAGTATTACTGTGGAGGTAGTTTCCCCCATAAAATAAAAAAAAAATAACTTTGTGTCTCTTGTTATTTTGAGAAATTATTATTTTCTGAAATAATAAATTACTAAATTATAGCCTATGGATAAACTTTAAAGAATAAGATAGTTTTATTAAAAGTTGTCGTTTTAAAATTTACTTAAGCGAGAAAGTATTTGTCTGTCCACTTATACAGTTTAATTATCAAATTATTTCGTAGGTTGTCATTTTGTTCAACTGTTTACCAATAATGTTACTGTTTTGAATTTGGAATAGACAACATCTTTACAATGTTACGTAATATTTCCTTTATTTTCATATATTTATTATAAACCAAACAGGTGGAAAATATCCCACCAAAGGGATACACTGTAGAGGCGGATTTTCAATTTTCGGAGTAACGAACATTCATCTTCGGTGGAAATACAATTAAGCATGAAACACACATCATCATTAATATGGTCTGCGGGTAAATAATGAAGAGCACGTATACCTTTTCATGCCTCGATATTTTACAGGGAAAATACCATTTATGCGTATAACATTTATATTAAGAATCTCCAGTTTTATGACTCTTTGTTTAGAAGTAATATAGAAATGAATATGACTAAATATTTATATTAAACATTATAAGTCACAAAGAGATAAATAAAAGAGAAAAATTGTTCAGATAAATTATTTAGCATTAATAATTTTAAATTAGAAAAATTAGATTAAATTATAAGATGTGTCATATTGACTAAAATTTTACATAGTACGATAAAATACTAATTTGATATAGTATGATTTAAAAATAAGTTTAAAATCAATGATCAATAAACTAATATAGGTTTGACTTTCAGAGCTGGCGATTTTTTTTATATTAAATCACTTTAATAGGTCACATGTTAATTAAAACTTAAATAACACTCAAAAGTGGGGTTTTGAGAGCGAATTTCCATATTATTATAGAATGTGGTCAGTTAAAGAAAACAAGCACCTACTTCAAAAGGTATAGAATAATGGAAATAAGTTTCATAATTGTGAATTTTCCCGTTATCATTGAGAAGTGTTACAAATATACCTTGCTTAGCTTTAGAAATCTAAAAACACCCATTTCTTCTTTTCGCATTTTAAAAGGTAAAAATGAAAAAAATATCATTATTCTAAGCAATTTACAGACAACAATCTTATTTAACGTATACATAAATACAAACTACCTAGATATTAGAGAATTTATAGCAACTATTATTTTTTTGTTTTAAGAGGTTTTTAACTTCAAAACGTTTTGACGGAATAATTAACGTGATATTATATGTGTTGTATAGATTTAAAAATAGTTGAAAAACAATCTTGTATGTTTTAAAGTTTATTTTCGTCTTTAATTTTCGTATTTTTTTACTTGTAATTGTGATATGTTTGGCTATTTTCAGGTTTTGTACCCCAGAAAAGTCAAAATGGATCTTGTCTCAATTTATGTCTGTAGGTTTGTTTATGTTTTCTATAATACTGATGAAGGTATTTTTGTAACACACGAATATTTTGATAAACCTGTGATTAGATTATTGAAATGGAAACCATACCACAAGGTATTTTAAGTGTATGAATGAGAAACGAGTGTAGGATGATTGTGGAGCGATTTTGTAGTCTTGTTACTAAGGCTGACACGTTTCTTAGATAGGACTGTTAATTAATATCCCAACAGCCGATGGCAACTAAGGGACCTACAGTTTAGTATGGAATCCGAACCTCGGGCTCTGAATTACGACTTGGTGTAATTATTGCGGATTAACGTGGTATTCAATAGTGCGAACATTAATCTACACAAGAGAACATATACCCACCGACCATCGCTCACAACTATTCACAATTCACAATGAGATCGACGGGTTGTTATTGAATACAACTTAAATATTTTATTATTTTTATTGAAATGTGACAGAAATATTTGAAAGTACTTGCAAAAAAGGTTAGTTTTTTAGAAAAACTACGTATACAGGTTATTTAGCTACGACTAGACTAGAGACACATTTTCTCTCTGTTTGATGTGAGGCAGGTTTCGCACTGTGTCAAAGCGATTCACTCTGTTTCACTTCCACCGAATTATAACGCCTTTCCCTTTACACCGACTTAACTATGAAACGAAAGAGTTTTAGATCGCAACTCATATACCCCCTTTTTCTGGATTTTACTTTAATATCGTTAGAAATTTACACTAACCGTTTCAAGATGAGGCAAAGGTAGGGAACAGCATAGAATGATAACACAACTGTAAGTTACTGTGTATTTTGTATAATATATGATTATAGTATTCTTTTTCCATTATTAATATAGCTCATAGTTATTTTTGACATGGATATGTCTACGTTTCTAAGGGGTTCTGTGGTTTTCAAGACGTTGAAGTAATACGGGAGTGACGTAATATGAGTATGAAAACAGCTGTTTATAGGACATTCTCTTTTTGATATACACATAATCTACAGGAAAGTAAATATCGTACATTTTTTCAGTGATTTTGTTTATTCCATGTTTATTTTTGACAGAGTTTAACGATGGAAAGGATTTTAGGATGTCTTGTGAAATACAAAGACAATTGTCTCTTAAATAAAACATTAAAAACTGTATTTAATAATTGCAACTGAAATTTAGTAAACTATTTATACATTTTATAAAACCTCCATAACCATTGATTTGTAGTTAACAACAAAAAAACAAACAAAAAGACATAATATGTACACATTTAAATATACATAATATAACATATGAATGAAAAATTGAAATATATTATGATATTGAATTTTTCATTAAAAATAAATCTTGCTTTTGGCAATCGCAAAAAAACAAAACCAATGGGACACATTTTTTGGGTTTGTGGGTAGTAGCACTTCTAATAAATTTACAAATTAAGTTTCAAGGCCTAAAATTAATGAAAACCTCAAGATGTAGTTACATAATACTAAAACAACAAGTTTTGGAAAATACATAATTCAGAATATAATTTGTTTAGTAATTTAAACAGAATGCATTAAAATTCATCACCCACAAGTTATGGGCTTAAAATGTAAAAATGTAAGTAGTATAAATGTAAAAAAATGTAAAAATGTTAAAAAATGTATAAATGTAAAAATGTAGTAGTCATAAATTTGGCTCAGAGAGAAATAAATATAATTATTAGATAAAATAAAAATAGGAGCGAAAGAATAAACAATATAGAACTTACTTAAACAATGCTCAATGAAATGTTGTACACACAATGTGAAACTTCACAGGTCGGTTTCAGAGAAGGTGCTTGTTTCAATATAGGATTTCTTGTGTAAGTGTGTGCAAATGCCACTTAACCGCTCTCTAGAGGGGTGTTTACGAACTAAACGTGTGATAGTCTCTCCATAGCTCTGCGGGCATTTGTTAGTCTTGCTGGAGTGTATTTTTAGCTATGAAATTATATTACGAGTTGTGTAATGAGTGAAAAGTCGTGAACTTTTGCTGTTCGCTAATTTTATATTGTAACATGAAATTATTTTTTAAATACTTGTAGGAATTTTTATCAGTGTACAGCACTTATAACTATTAAATTTTTTTAACATTTATTCATTGTACCTGATATATACAGTTATTGTGTGTTTCATTATACTTTTTAATACTGATTGTTTCTACAATTTAACCCACAAAATCCAAACGGGTATTACCTCAATTTCTGTTTGTGTGTATATTTGTCTTTCTGTAATGCTAAATAAAACATCTTGTAATGATTCTCCATGAAAATAAAAGAATCCATGAGACGAACCGAGAGAATATTTTGGAGAAGGTATTTATTTACTTTTAACTAACCAATATACTAAGAAAATAAAACAACGAGTTCTCATGAACTCAGTTTTGAACAAAACTATACATAATTTGTTCTAACATTTACAGAACATGTGATTTATAAAAATTATTTAGTAAAAATAAATAGCCATCAGCTATCAAAACAAAACTTTAATTTAAAAACTTTTATTTTCCTTTTAGTTTATTTTGTTTCAGTGTAAGAAGTTTTTTTATAAATAATTAGATAGTTAATGTATCTATCTTTATTTATTTCTATGGATGTAAATTTTATAAATAAATAATAATAATGATGAAGTTGGTTAGTTAGTTACTGAAATGGCTACCTTTCCAGGTATTTCAAGCCAAGTGTAAATGAGAAATTAGTGTGAGATGATTGTAGCGTTGTCTTGTAGTCTTGTTACTGACTGAAGATAAGCCAACAATATCACATCTAAGGGACCTACAGTGAACTACGTACTGGTGTAATTATGAGGATGATATTTGCGGATGGACCTAGTAATTAATAGTGCGGATGTTAATCCACACAAAAGAATATCCTATCCATTAACAATAATACATAATTATCCACAATTAATGACATTCAGGACACACTGGATACAGGCTAGATTACAGGACACACCGCCGTCTTAATTAAATAAAATCAAATGTGTACTTTGTAATTTAATCTACTTTATCTAATTTTAAATTATTAATAGTATATTATTGAGGTAAGAAATAATTTTTTATTTATACCTAGGCCTACTGTATTTCATATTTATATGATTTTTCATATTTGTTATGTCATACACAATTTGTGGATAGTTGTGAGCGATGGTCAGTGGGTGTGGTGTTCTGTTGTGTGGATTAACGTCCGCACTATTGAATAGTACGTTAATCCGCAAAGACCTTCCTCATAATTAGACCAATTCGTAATTCAGGTGGTTCGGATTCCATGTTAAACTGAATGCCACTTATTTGCCATCGGCTGTTGGGCTATTAGTTAAAAGTCCTGTCTAAAGAATATGTCGGCCTTAGTTAGTAACAAGACTACAAGATCACGCCACAATCATATTACACTCAATCCTCATTTATACTTGGCTTAAAATACCTACCTTGTAGTATGGTCACAATTTCAATAATCTAATCTAATCTAATACAGATTTGTCATGATAATAAATATTACACTTATTAACGCTGTATCCATCAACTCTTACAGAGGATGGGCATAAATAATAATGGGGTAAAATATACGAAACGTTCTTTTTCTGACTTTTATTTGCTACAAATGCGCAATATCACATCCGTAGCTGTTCGCATCGATCGAGTAGCTCAATAATTCCAGCTGGGACTCCTAAACGCCAGCTAATTACCCGAAATTGATCGCCTTGGAGTAATGCACCAGATCACCTGTTTCTCTAATGGCCTCATCCACCCACTCAACCCGTCGCTCTTTACTATTAAACAGCTGTTTGAAATAATCAGATAATACTTTATAATACCCCCGTCGCAGCAGACCTGCGTACTCAGCGAATTTCCAAATCAATAACATAATAATAATAATATATGATTAGTTTGATCATTATCTGTCAATAAATATGAGTATTGTTTGCCTTATCTCCATAGATTAACATGGGAAAGAGTATGCAGGTTTGCTGCTGTGAGGAATACTGAAAGTAGGTGTTTCTACAATAAATAATTTTTATCTTAACATTTATACCAACTTTCATCAACATCTGTCCATAAATAAAGGAGTTTGCCTATTCCCTATATGATTATTATGGGAAAAGAGTATGCAGGTTTGCTGCCATGATAAACACATAAATTATGATTTTTGAGCATAAATGGGTAGATCTCAACCACATGAAGCTAAATATCAAGTTTTATCCAAAAATATTCATTAATATGGGAAATATTAATTTTTCCCTATCCTCCATAAGATTAACATTGGAGCACCACAATAAAACGTACTATGTTTATTTTTTTAATATCTCGGTAACCGTTGGAGATAGAGAAAAACTTTAAGGAACTTAATTGTGTAGTTTTTTAAGCTGATTTCAATGGTGAAATATAAAATTATAAATTTTTAAAAACTACATGTGAAAAACGCAAAAAACCCCGTTTTGGGGTACAAAACCCCCCCAAACTACCCGTTCCCATTGACCGATATGTCTGGTTAACGAACTCGTCCGAGCACTTGTAGGAATACACGTCTCTACCAAATTTGGTCTTGATTGGACCATTTTTATGAGAGTTATCGTGCTAACAGACACATATATATATATATATACATATATATATATAAATTTTAACGACTATTGTTTTTGGACTCTGGGCACCTAAAGAAGAAAAAATAACATGGTCCCGGGCTTAAGTCTCGCCATGAGACCTACGGTAATAGCTTCTTCCCTATGGGAAATTCGCTAATAATAATAGGTGTTAACACGTTTTCACAGATTATAGGGTTCACTGTTTAGAAGAAAAAATATAGTCATTATCATAACCTGAAATCTTAAACAAATAAATACAAAGAAAAATAAACGGTATCAGTGGACTGACACATACTTTCTCCCTTAATTAAACTAAAAAGCTATAACATTCAACAAGTTTATTAAGTACAATTCAAAATTTATTGTATAAAAAATAATTGTTAGAAATATTTGGGGCGTTGTTCCCCCTCTCCTCCGTAGGTAATACCGACTGTAAATAGGTTTTAATAGGTGATGTGACCCTACACTGCAAACCAAGGTTCGTGAAAAACGGTTGAGAAATAAGGAAGAAATTAATTTTAGTACTCTTCATACGAATAAAATTGGGTGCTCTCAAACAACGTACTGCTTTCGTCATGGATAGTAAATTTAACTTTTAGCTATTCTGCTCTTAAATAATAATTGTTTTGTGAGCTATACAATTATCCTGTTCTTGCTGATAAGTTTGGGAATGCAAAAACCTATGTTTACTTCTACTTAGGGAATAGCTTCGATCATGGATATGTCTAAAGGGAATGTTTTGAGTTCCTCTAAACAGCTGACCTTATCACCACAAGGTTTTGGTCTGACGAATTGACAAAAACCCCCCTCCTTAGCAAACACATTTCCATGTCGATAAATGTCCATGGATCCAATTTTAAATTAATTTCAAATATAAAAAGGGTAAACATGTCAAGAACAGACTATTTGTCTTCTTTTTTAAAATTAGATTGAAAGTCACTGCTGTTCCTGCTGTGGAGACAAACCTAATTCTAAACATCATGAAGAGGACGCTCAGCATCTGAACATGATCGTATTGACAAAGTATCACTTGTCATTTCATGTCGTTTTTATCAACGACCTTACACTCTTTAAACGGGTATTTGAAATCAATTCGGTGTAAAACTTCACCGAGTCTGACAGTTTATGTTTCATGAGTGAAGTTTTAAGGTAACATGTTTTAAATAGAATTCCTTATGATAAAGCTAAGAGTTAATAACATTGATTATTTTATCTAACTGTATATAAACTCTCGCCGACAACAGCTCACCGTCTCTCCCTGTCCTGTGCCTCGTCAATTGTTGCTCCTACTCTTATCACTGTATATAAACTCTCGCCGACAACAGCTCACCGTCTCTCCCTGTCCTGTGCCTCGTCAATTGTTGCTCCTACTCTTATCACTGTATATAAACTCTCGCCGACAACAGCTCACCGTCTCTCCCTGTCCTGTGCCTCGTCAATTGTTGCTCCTACTCTTATCATGTTTTTTCACACTGTCCGACCATCTTCTTGGACCTTCCTGGTGGTCTTCCCCATGCGGTTGTCCTTCTCCTCCTTCTCTTAATAGTGACTCTCCGTCTCTCCTCAAGACATTCCCCACACATCCTAAACGTGTAGCTCTAGCGTAGGCCCTGATATCATAATTTCTGTATGAATTTCTTAATTCTTTATAATATCTAAATTTAAATAAACACTGCTATAATATAATAAAATTATCAATATAGCATATTGAATATTTCTTATGGCTCATAAGTGTACCGAAACAACTGTTATTGCGCAACATTCGATCACACATTACATTTTTGGATATTCAATACGGATTTGCTTTTGTCAAAATTATCTTCAAAAATTCTCTGGTTACTGGAAGTAGACTTCGCGGTATGAGTTAGTGTTGGCGATTTTTTTTAATGCTGTCCCTACACTCATGCGAAAGTTCCCCATTAATTTCAGGGACGGTGGCGACGTCCTGTAATCCAGCTACTTGGAGGTCACGAATTGTGGATAGTTGTAAAAGATGGTCGGTACGTGTAGTGTTCTCTTGTGTGGATTATCGTCCGTACTATTGAATACTACGTTAATCCGCAAAGACAATCCTCATAGACTAATTCGTAGTTCAGAGGCCGTGGTTCGGCCTCCACGTTAAACTGTAGGTCCCTTAATTAATTAAAGGTCCTGTTTAAGGAACATGTTAGCCTTAGTCAGTAACAAGACTACAAGATCGTGTCACAATCATCTTACACTTGTTTCTCATTCATACTCGGGCTTAAAATACCTGCCTTGTGGTATGGTTGCAATTTCAATAATCTAATATAATCTATTTATTCAATATTTACAATGTTACAGAACGACTAAATCATATTATACCACGTCATTATTAATGATAAGAAAAAAAAATTGAAAACTAGGGCAGGTCAAATGTTTTCAGTTTTAACAATTAAATAAATGCTACCCAACGATGTAGCTTACAAATTAATAAATCAGTTATAGACAATAAATATAGAATAATACACGATTAACAATAGATAATTAACAATAAATATAAAAAATAAATTAACAACAATAGAACAAATAACAAAGCTTAATTAAATCAATTTTATATTAGTGATACGAGATTTATGCTACTATTTATAACAACTTTAAATGAAGTAAAAGTCTTAAAAATGAGGTCAATATTAAATTTGTAATGGTCAATATTATATTTGTATAGTTGTATCATCATATTTAAAGGTGAAAAGAACCCCCATATCGTACTATATTAATGAGGAACAATATTAAAAATATGAGTTGCTAGTATTAGACCTCAATTACTATTATGTTATTAATAAATGAAATTGGAAAATATTAACAGTAACAAAACCATGCCATAGTGACACGAGGGTAAATAACCTTAGAAGGTTTAACCGTTTGCTTTGTAATGCTAGCAGGTTGGTGATATTTGCCCACACATTTGGAAACCGTCCTCCTCATACTCTACCGTTTACACCAAGTCGCATATCAAACGTCTTTTAAGAATACATGTATTAAATGAAGGAACTTTACTTAATTACTCGTATAAAATCAATTAAATTAATCCTGTTTTTGATTTTAGTCTAAATCTGGTATTTGTGTCAGTATGAGACAGGTTTCCCAATATGATAAAACTGTGGATTTTCCTTTTTTCACTATGCAATTTACATTTAGTTTAAAGAGTAAAAATATAGTTGTATTAAATACATGGAAAAGAATAGAATAAAATACCATATAACAAATAAAAATAAAATTTTGTTGTTGAAGTAAATAATCAGTATCAATGGACTAACACATAACTTCTTCTTAAAATATACTTAAAAACAGCAAACATCAATAAACCCAGATATCTCGTCAAAGCCCAGTTTTTTGGATTCAGTTGGCCTAATCGGATATACTCCGTTGGATACCCAACTCAAATTTGAAAGTTTTGACGAAAAAATACTTTTAACAAACGTTATCGTACGAATAGGAGAAATTAAAATTGGCTAAAATCAGGTGATCCACCATGTGAGATGATGATGATATTTTTTCCTCAGCTGAAATGCATCTAATCCCATCACATGATTACACCAGACATGGTCTTCGTACCGGTAATGTACAGCAAAGGAAGCGGCATTAGTCAGTGACATGTGATAATAGCGGGGAGAGCAGAACATTAAAGGAGATGACGGTTATAAGTTCCGGAAACGTTGTGGGTGACAGCTGCAGCAGCGCTATACGGAGTCCTGTGTCCTGTCTCCTGTGTCGTTTTTCCTGTGACCTGTCTCCTGTATCCTGTGTCCTGTGTCCTGTCTCCTGTGTCCTGTATCATGTATCCTGTGTCCTGTCTCCTGTGCCCTGTGTCCTGTATCCTGTCTCCTGTATCCTGTGTCCTGTGTCCTGTCTCCTATATCCTGTGTCCTGTGTCCTGTGTCCTGTATCCTGTGACCTGTGTCCTGTGTCTTGTATCCTGTGTCCTGTCTCCTGTGTCCTGTCTCCTGTGTCCTGTCTCCTGTATCCTGTATCCTGTGACCTGTGTCCTGTCTCCTGTATCCTGTGTCCTGTATAATGTGGCCTGTGACCTGTTTCCTGTGTCCTTTCTCCTGTGTCCTGTGTCCTGTATCCTGTATCCTGTATCCTGTGTCCTGCGTTCTGTGTCCTGTATCCTTTGTCCTGTGTCCTGTGTCCTGTGGCCTGTGTCCTGTGTCCTGTGTCCTGTCTCCTGTATCCTGTGTCCTGTGTCCTCTGTCCTGTCTCCTGTATCCTGTGACCTGTGTCCTGAGTCCTGTATCCTGTCTCCTGTCTCCTGTGTCCTATGTCCTGTATCCTGTATCCTGTGTCCTGTATACTGTGACCTGTGTCCTCTGTCTTGTATCCTGTGTCCTGTATCCTGTCCTATTCCTGTATCCTATTCTGTAAGATCAAGTGAGCTACAGTATGTAAATAAAACGAAAACGCTGGCATGAGTTGAGCAAATTTCATTGAACTTATATATTCCCATCATAGTTTGCCAAATATTGCTGAGCATGCAGGTTTGCTGCAATAAGGGATGTTTTACGTGGTAATGTGTCTATTAAGGCTGTTCACTAAGTAAAACGCATACAGCTTTATATAAAATTATGTAAAAACTAAGTGAGGTATCTATACTCTGTAAGAAATACATGGGCAATGTATACGTAAGT
Source organism: Nephotettix cincticeps (assembly GCA_023375725.1). Lineage (NCBI taxonomy): Eukaryota > Metazoa > Arthropoda > Insecta > Hemiptera > Cicadellidae > Nephotettix > Nephotettix cincticeps. The sequence goes on along the minus strand of CM041789.1, from coordinate 50,600,229 downwards.
TTGCTTCCGTAACAAACATTAAATTTAGGTGTTTTATGAAGAATTGATAAAACGTAACTAGATTGACTTGCATACAAAAAATTAAGTAAATAAGTGAGTTAATGTTTTTTTAGCTATTCTCCTTAAGAAAACTATTATATAATGTACTATGTTTACCACTTTGAATATCGCACTAACCAATTGACCTAGACTGATGATTCAAAATACTAAATGGTGTGTTTTTTGTACAAACGGACGGACTTATTGCTACGTTACAAATAAGTAAGGAAGAAAGACAAAAATATGCTTTATTAGTAAAAAAATGCTCCTAATAGAATAATAATCATATAGTAATAATGATAATGGTAATATTAATCAACATTTTAAATGGGAACATTATTAATTTAGCAACACAATACACAAAGAGGACGAGACATTACTACAAAACATTACTCACATTACTCTTTAAACTGAGTTTTCAAAACCCTTGACAGGCTCTTATTACTATTTAGTCAGTCCAATTCTAACATACGCTTAGTGCCTAATGATATTTTCCTTAAACACATGGATTCCTCTTGTATTCTGGGAATTTATTTTTGAGTAAAGCTGTAGACTAGCCTAGCTAATTTCTTTAACCTTTGTTATTAATTATGTTTAAATGATTATCAAATAACAATATTTGTAGCTAAAAACCTTTAGAAATTATTAAGGAGATATCCTTGTGGGTTATAAATACCAAAATTTAAAAATATTTTTTATACAAGTACGAACTAACTTTATTTAGAATTTCGTAAACGATTTTTACTCGACGCTTATTAAGCTTTTCATACTAGTAATCTAATTGCAACCAAGAAAATGATTTTTTTTTGTTTTAACTTAAAATAAATTACTATTTATTACTTTAGTGACATTTTTGGAATCTGAAGTCAGAAAAGATAATGTATTGACTGATGAAGCAGGGAAGACTAAGATTAACGCCAGAAAAAAGCAATTTGCTAGTTATTTTACAAAGATTGAGTTAGGATTAACTAAATCAGCTCAAACGAAAGAATTGAGCGGAAGAACGTGTAATGAAATTCAGATTAGACCATTAATTTAATGTGACGCGACGCGCTGCTGTAGCGAAAAACGACCATCTTTTACTTGTGGCATAGCTTGAATGACTGAGGTTAGTTAATTTTATAATTACTATATTATGCTGAAACTTAAACAACCTCTTAATTAATTTTTTGAAAGTCAACAACATTGTGATATATGTTTAAGGTGACCAATTGTTTGGATAATATATGGATTTTTGACTGTTTTATTGCACTTGAGGCCCTAATTGGTACAATTAAATGAAGTTATCTCAATATTGGTCTACTATAGAAACTGGGCACCTTTGGTTCCTCCTTGTCTCTTCAACAGGATGTAACTTTGGATAACCATTATGAATCCCATACTTGTCCCATTCTTGGTTCAAAAATGATGAGGAACTAAAACGATCAATAGAAGAGGAACTTCTCCGTATACCGCGGAGTTTCTTTGTAAGAGCTTACGAATCATTTATCAAGCGCTGTTATTAGTGTGTTGCTGTGGATGAGTTACAGTTTGAATTGTTTTGGACTTTAAGGTTTTCCATTAGGCTATGTTCTAGTTTTATTATTTAAAATTTATATTGCCCTAGAATGTATCAATACAAATATATATAAATAAAATTAGAGTTTTTCTGTACATTGCTCAGAGTTATTCATTTTTAAATTATTTTTACGTTTTGTGCATTGGAGAAGCCGAAAAGTCTTATCTCAATTTGTGTCTGTTTGTGACGCTCCAGGAGGCATTTTACCCCGTCTTGTCCGAAAAAACGAGAAAACTGATTATTATTTCATACATTTTGTACATTCCAGAGAAGGTTTTGCTTTAACGAGCATTTGAAAATCCACATTCTATGTAATATTTGTCCCATTTTGCTTTTAATTAGTTATTAATTAATCACCTACAGGTAATAATCAGTTGTCTTTGTAGTTTAATAATTTGATATAAAGAAAAAAAACAGCTGCCAAATCAATATTAGTTAGTTTATATTGGTTATTGATGTAAACCCATTTCGAAATCATACTATGTTAAAACGTTAATTTAACGTATAACTAATTTTAATAATGGTATAAATGTTTTAATGTATGTAATTGTCAAGTAATGCTAAATAATAAAGCTGGTTATTGATTATTTTCTTTTTATTGATTGTTTAGGATTTCAGGTTTACATTTTGGTATGATAATCTTTCCTCTATAAAATCCTACAACCTTTGCTTGGATCCTACAACCCGTATAAAGGACGGGCTTACTGCTAGTGTTATATCAAACCATAAACACCGTTTGTAATGTTTTTAAAGTATCGTTTTCCAATATGCCACTATCTTGTTTATACGAAGGTTAGGGAGCTGAAATTTTTCCAGAATATTTTAAGAAACTACTTTGGAAACTGTGCAAAGCTTATAAAGTTCAGTGCAAGAATGGGCACGTAATATAAAATTAAACGTTTAAACCTTTTCGTGGGACACCAATTAAGCAATAGATAGTATAAACGTTACTAAGTCGCTACAACTAGTGACATAGCATAAATCATTGAGGTAGTAATTTATGACTTTTGGTAATGTGATAATGAAAATAAAAAGCCACTCGATCAAAAATAATTTCAATAACGTGAAACTTTTGATCATAAAAATACCAGAACTTAATTGTAATTAGTTTGTGATCTAAACGTCAGATGCCGGCCGTAAATTAAAATATCTGGCAATCAGAGAACCTAATTGGATCTTTGCTAGATAAATTATACGAATCACCAATTCGTATCAGACTGGATCATGGTTCGTGCTAACCCGTTAGTGACCTTGAATACGAATGAGAGGACAGCCTATAAATATCCAGTAATTAAATTCGAACAATTCAAGTAATAGGCAGACTGAATCGACTTAGTACTATGTATTGTAAAATCAAATGTATTTTAGTAGAGTTTACTAAGATAGACATAATTGATGTATCACCTGATTCGGATACTTAACCCACCTTTGGTTAAGGTCACACGTGTTACGCGGATGGCCGAGGAGTGAGCGCCTTATTAACCCGGGAAGGCACGCTTTCACTAATGAAGACAACTGTTGCAGTCCCAATATGTCAAGTAGACTCTGATATATGACTAGAGTGTACCATGTGCAGGTAATAATTGGGGTGGGGCGTAATTGGGCGGGGACAGGTAATTAGAAGTGGAATTTATCTCGAATCTTCCAGAATAAGTGATATGTTATTAATCAATAAGATTAATTAACCTAGACTATTTGATTAGGTTGATTGAAAAGGTACTATACCAGTCTTTTTCACGCATTGCATGGAACAGTTTCAGGATAATATGTAGGCCTATCATTATTGAAATTTAATTTCAAGATAACAATTTGATTTACAATATTGAAAAAGGTTTCAATACATTATCAATGTAAACAAATTAATATTGATTTTAACATGACAGATGTTGGTTATGTATTTATATCGATTAAAATTTTTAGATCACATATTCTGTAAAACGGAGAAGAAATAAGTTGTCTAATAAGATGTGTTTTTTTGTGATAACCGGTAATGGGATATAATCGTGATGTCGTGTGGGCAGGCATATCTATTGTAATAATAATTGTGATATTGCGGGTGTTCCGAGGTAGTTAACTACCGGATTAATGGGAATGAACAACTAAACTGAAGTGAGGCCTGTATCTACTTATTTTAATTAATGCGGTGGACAATATGGGATCAAAGAATGATAAAGCAAAGTTATTAAAAATGGAAGCTGTCCTAGAAAGGATGTCCTAGAAAGGACAGATGTGTTATCCAGAACCAAGATCTGCATGCTGAGCTAATCTACTGAGCCAGCTTTGAAGTACATTATTTAATATTGCTCTGATAGTTTTCAGAGGTAATAAAAGAAAATTTATCGAGTGAAACCTATATTATATATATATTAAATAGTGTTAAACCCTAGTCCTACCATTGACCTTGTCATTTACTACTTAAAAATACACTTTGCCGAAGATTTTGTTCTGGAGAATCTTTTGATCTTCTTGATGATCAAAAGTATCTTGATGATCAAAAGATGATCAAAAGCGTCTTGGAAGAAATGGGGAGATTTCACTGCTCTAATTTTCGACGTTTGAATTTGCTATGTTGCGTGACCGGTGGCTTGGTGCTCGGGTGGCCAACACATTTTTCTTTTATATATATATATATAGTCTTCTCCAGGCGGTACCATGAGCCATGGTGTGACACAGCACACTTAAATTGCTCAAGAATTGTTTTTAAGAACTTATTATTTTATTTCCATAGTGCATGGGACGGTTTAAAGGACACAAACACATCCAAAAAGTATATAATAAGGAAAATAAATTTCATAACTGAGTGCTCTCGTTTTTACAGATAAGCGTTACATAAACCTTGTTTAGCGTAACAGAACGAAAGGCAAAATTTGCCCCAAAAAACCCATTTAGTTTTTTTGGCACAACTTAAAACCTACAATAAATATCATAACTCTCAGCAATTTACTGACACGCCTCTAATTTTATTCATATAGACCACCACGAAGCTACGTAGTTTTATTTTTATCACACACGTTGGTTTAAGACCTTGACGTATTTATGAAATATGAGTAAAACGTGAGGCGAGAGAGAGTGAGGCGGTACGCGTGCCATGGGCACAAACGAAGCTAATTCAGTTGCTAGGGTCACTCGCATGTATTTAAAGGGTTAATTGTCTCTGGGGTCACAAGTGTGAGTGTGAAGCACAGCTAGGGATATGGTCACTTTTGTGGAATTACATCTCTAAATATCACAGTAAGATTTTAGTAATCAGACATTTATCATGGGGAATTTTTTAGAAATTGCATTAGGTTGTTTAATGTAGCCCGCCTATAACAAATATATTGCATGAAATAAAATCAAACATTGAAATCAATTTAATATACACTCAGATTTAAGATACTAGAAGTAAATATTTTTTTAAGCTTTACTTCTTTTAGGATCGATTCTTCTTTTAAAGTTAAAGATATTAATCACTATCTGGTTCCTGACAATGACAGGTTAAATCTTTAAAAAGGTAGTCACAGAATTTAAGTTTTAATTGTATACATTTTTGGTTCAATACACTCATTTTTCATTCATCCTAGGCTTTAAATTCCTACCCGGGTAGGTCACTATTTCAACTAAATTAATATACGTTATGCACAAAGTTCATGATACAGAGAATTTTAAAATATGATTCGAAACATATTTATACGGTACATATTTATACGGTACATATTTATACGGTGCCATAAGAGACTCTAGAACACGAAAGAAAATATTTAAAGAAAGGAAAATAAATATTCATTCTAGAACGTTTAAAAAGATTAATAGAGCTTTCCATTTAAAATTTAGAGGTCAGGAGTCAACAATTGGTATTCATAGAAGCATGTGACATATCAAGTAAGCCTTTTCCTCCTGAAGACATTGGTGTAATCGAAATTCAAAAAGGTTGAACCATTTTCAAGATAGCTCTATAGGTCTACGTTGTAGGACATAGGTGTGTGTCATAGGAGAATTAGGTGTAGGCTGTAGTGTATTGTTAAAGAATGATAGGAATATAAAGTTTTACGTTCACTACTACAACCTAAACCAATGGAGATCATGAAAACAGTCCAATCTTATTTAATTTCAATTGAACCACTGTTTTCTAAAGGAAAAGGCAGTATTTGATATTTTGCATGACAAGTTTCTAATAAAAACCTAATATTAACTCATAAATCCTAGTCCTAGGGATGTCTCTAAAATGGTATAATCTTTTTAGAGAGGAAGAAAATAGTATTTGATGTGTCAGATGACAAGCTTCTCATACAAATTTTAAAATTGACTCCTACATCTTGTACCTCAGGAAACTCAATTTATTAAAATTTCTTCAATTTTAATTAATGAATCCTATAGTTAAAGATCAACTGTAGGAATATATAGAGGGAAGGGACTTTAAAACCACACTATAGAATATAATTTGTTATATCTCAATCTGTCATTTTGTGTTCAATAAAGAAGAACAATCGTGTTTTTATGAAGAATTCACTAAAAATTATTTTATCTTATTCATCTTTAAAGATAGAAATTCATTAACATGAAAAATGTGTGAGGCTATAGCCATTCGGTAATTGTAAGGAGATATTGTAATACAGGGTGTTTCAGAATTCCCTTCCAATACTTTAGGGCATTGTTCCTGGGTAAGAAACATATCTAAAATTAACATTTTTTAGGTAATGTAATTAAAAATCTATTGACACCAAATTGTTTTAAACTAGACATTTGTCTAATTTAAAACAATTTGGTTCAATTAACTGAAATATGGTAGCTTTAGTGATAGGTGACCGCTAGAGCTTAGTTGCAGTGCATGTCAAGGAATGCAACTAAAGTCTGCCACAACAATTTTAATGACAGTAAGCAGGCGGAGACTGTTGCATTGTTGCAATATTATAAGTAAAAAACAAAATGGAGGCTGTGTGAGTAACTAAGGACTTCCAGAAAATTTAAATATGATATTTAGATATGTTTCATACCCAGGAACAATGCCCTAGAGTATTGGTAGGGAATTCTGAAACACCCTGTATAGTGAAATGATGGGATAATGAATTACTCATTGACAAACTAGTTCCTGTCTTCCTCCCCTACAGGAGCGGAAATGAGTGCCCGGGGGTTGAGAGGTATTGATTGATATATCTGTGCCGAATAATTATCACACTTCCGTTCTAGTAAAAACGCCAAGGGGTTCTTGACTAATGTCTAATTCTTATAAAAATTACAAGAACGTGGTTGGCTTTAATTTATGTTTGAAATTTTATTAATTAAAAATAATATTATGATTTAAAATGCCCATGGTGTAATCATTTTTCAAATAATAAAGCACCTAGGGACTTAGAAAGTAGTAAATTTTTCAAATACATACGCAATAAGATAGACTCACTAATTTATACCGTGATTATAATTTTTTCTTATTATAGTCAAAACCTAAAAAAATCAACGAAAATTGAACTATAACCATAATAATTATGGTTATTATTCATTATAATATTTTCATCAGAAGCTTGCCATGCAACATATCAAATAACACTGCCTTTTCCTCCTGAAAACGATGGTGCAGTCGAAATTCAAAAACTTCCTTTTCCTAGAGCCTTCTCAAGATATGTTTAGGTCTACGTTTTAGGACATAGGTGTGTGTCATTGGGGATGTAGGTGTAGGTTTTAGTGTGTTAATCCATGCACGTTAATGCATGATAAGCTTGTTATGTTGACTCCTAAAACTTAAAATAATATTTTTTTAAATATATAATTTCTAGTTGAAATGCAATAAGTAAACTTCTTTGAGCTGATGTAATTTTCTATTTGGTTTGTAGCTTAGCGTTACAGTAGTTTTGTAAAACGCACAGTTTCCCCCACATGTAAGGCAGCCACACTATTCACACTATCACACGCACAAAATACTTTGAAAAAGTACATAATATATTATAGTATACTCGTAAATCGTGTCAAAATATAAATTGAAACAAAATTTTATATGACTGTATTTATATATTAATACGTGATATTGAATTTAGAAAATATAGCAAATTTATATATTCTATAAATAGCCAAATAGCCTTAATTAATTATGAATAATTTAAACAAATTTCTTCGGAAATGTTCAAGAAATATTTTTACAAAGTTATATTTCACGTAATCTTGATTTTCAATATTTATCAACTTTTTCAATCCAAACAATTAGCAACTGAGCAATGCCTTTTACTGAACCTCAATTAAACTTTCGGTGCTAATTTTTCAGAAATATTTCTGAAATACATCCTTCTAATACTTGCGAAGCATTGACCAATTCTACTTGTAGAAGTGGTATAGTATCGATACTAATACATTATTTATAGTAAACATACATATATTTTTGCAAAATTCTTATAAATAACTTTAAATGTATTACTTCTAAGGATTCTAATTATTTTTTCTTTGACTTTACAAAATTAAAAAGTCAAAATACAGTCAAAACGACTCAACATAGTTCATATTTTTTTAGGTTGAATGTAGCTCTGTATATTCACAGTATTAACTAATAAATAAATTACTTAACAGAAGTTGAGAGACCTATTTTTATACCGGTATTCACTTTTGATGTTAAAAGTTTGTCTTTGTGATCTGTAAAGTTTAACCAGAAAACTTGTGTATATTCGGTCGCTCCCATGTCTAAAAGTTACGTGCATTTTCTCTGGGATTTAAAAAAGAATCAAGAATAATTTGAGTTTAAGTATTGTTGTACATACTTTATTCTTATTTTTGTTGCTATTACTATATACTATACCTCACTTAACTATACTTTAACTATTCCGAATATTTTACCCAACTCTAAAAACATCCACTTTAGTTAGATCAATGATGCATTTATTTAAGTTTTATGCATCTGTTATAAAATAAACATGTACAATATTACATAATTGATCTTAAATAAATAAAACAATATAAATAATTTTCCATGTCACTTCAAAGGCTTTCATAAATTTAATTTGACACCGTAATACTGTATATATGTGAAATAGTATTTTGTGAGTATGGTAGAGATTTGGAAATCTGTTGAGCTCCACATACTATAACCAAACTAAATACATTACGGTAACTTCGCCATATTTTTTAGTCCTGCAAGAACAATTTTAAAAACTCTGAAACACGAATTTTAAAATTTCGACACATAAGATTATTTTAACATCATAATTATTTATTTAGGGATCTATTCAATTGAAATGTTACTAATTCTTCTTTCAATACTTGGGTAATAGTTTATAGAATGGATATTTTTTGTCAATAATTCATCGTCTATTTACTAAGTGATTGGAAAATAAACGTTATGATTAAATAAAAATTATGATAAATATTATCATATATCTCAAATTAAACCAAATACAAGATTGAGAAATTCAAAAAAGTGTAACATCGTTCTATTAGGAAGTCAGGAAATAAGCACAGCAGTCTCTATATTACTTTATATGAGGATAATTTAAATACGTTTCTGGCTCTAGGATTAATTTTATATTCCAATAATAAGACAAAGTGGAGGTCTCTACATATTTATTTCTCTCTTGTGAATAATACGTTTAAGGCCAGCCACACATCATAATTTCCTCCGAAAAAGTTCAGTAATTAGCTTAAGTGGGTGATGAAAAATGATTATTATTTAGTGGTTGGCTTGGTGCTACCTCTAAAATATCAAGTTTTTCGTACTTTCTTCCATATAACGTTATGATATGAATAATTTTTTTCGAAATTACAGAATTTCCTTTATATAAGAAGTACTAACTTTGACTCTCTAAACCACCATTACATCAATATTAGTAAAATATAACCGTACATATAAACAAGATTCTAAATAATTCAGTCAAATAGTGTTCAGCCTCTAGTTTGTGGCAATTAATAATATTGCATTGTTTTTAATTGACACAAAATAAATTGTTAAAAATTTTAAAATGGTTAACAACAAATGAATGGTTAAAGATTTTAAACTAAAAATCAGTTAATTGTTTTTCTCTTGTTTGAAAAATAAAATAATTTAAATGAAAGTTTATTTTGAATACAAATTTTTAACATAACACTAATATAATCTTATTCGTACTTAGCTTAAAATACCTACTTAGGTAGGTCACCATTTCACTAACTAACTATTACATACATATCAATGTTTTTGTTAACAATAAAAATTAGAAATTAGATCATATTATAATTTGAATGACTGTTTAAGCTTAGTTTATTAAGAATACACGAAGAGTGCAGGTTTTCAGCGTGTAGCATGATGCAAGATGTTCTTAAGATTATACTGATGCCGGGCAGAAATTGAAAATTATTAATCTTACATAGAGGGAGTAGTACAGTAAACCGCTATGCCAGTTTTGATGAAGCATGAATGCTATTATAAATTTTGGGTTAGAATTAATTTTAACTAATGTAATTTTGTCATTGTTTGGAGTTGTAGATTTTACTGTTTTTTGTTACATCTCTATTGCTGTTCTGTTTGTTGTTGTTTTGTCTCAATCATTTTTGTACTATTTATTCGAATGATATCGCAAGTTAATGAATTATTTATTTTTAATCTAAAAAATTAAATTCTGAAATTTCACTCAAACAGCTAATAGAGCTAGAGTGGTAGAAAAAGGCCACAGCAGTGTATTTTTGTACATGTGATAAATAAATTAAATTGAAAAAAATATGCATCACCTGGTGCTCCATTACCATAAAATAAAATTCAAAATAAGCCTGACACTTATAAGAGACTTCTCCATTCCAGGAATATTTGCACCGAGTGTTCGCCTCTGATAAAGACGCTCACAAGGAAGATATAAGGTCTCATTTGTCGAGCAGACTTTGAGAAACGCGGTTGAGTGTGAAGTTCAATCACGGAATGAAAATTGATAGTGTAAAGTAGGGAGGGTGAAGGCGGAGTCGGGCCCGGGAACCTGCGACATTGTACAATCCTTTTATTCTCTCGATCGTTGTAACTTTGTCTAAGAAACACCAATGTGAGTAATTTAATTTTAATTTATGAGTTACACTCTTATCATTTCCTTATCGTGACCTAATCGTTCCCTTATCATTGCCTTATCTTTATCTTATCATTATATTATAATTGCCTTATCATTAATTAATCATTACCTTATCATTGCCCTATCATTACTTAATCAATGCCCTATCATTGCCTTATCATTACCTGATAAAATTACTTTTTCATAATTTTATCGTTTAGGTAAGAATTTCACGGATTACGCACCACGTTTATTTATAGGTTTACTTGTGGCATGTCCCCAGGAGGTCTGTTCAATCGAATGCCTTTGTATGTTCGGAGGAATTCGATGTTTAGGCTACATGTGTTTGTTTTATATTTTCAAATCACGTTTGTGGTATTGTTTTAGTTAGACAAGAATTTTAATTTGATCCAAATATAACTTTAAGACTTTATACTTATTATTTATTGTACTTATAATTTTACTTAACACACCCCCTTGGGATGTTCCTCTATAGGTGACATCCGTTCTCCAGGTAGAGTAAATAGTAGCTTAGTGTTACTAGCAATCCCTATTAGAGTATATACTTTTAATATTAAATGATAAATTTGGTGGTGATATATCTTTTTGATTTAAATTCTAAAGTCGTCCTGTGTATTATTAGTATTACATTTGTAAGTACAGTTTTGAAATTTTTTTATGTTTATTTATTATAATGTTTTAGTTTATTTACTTTGTATTTTGTTATATCCTGCTACACATATATTTTAACTGTCACATGGACGATTTTTTATAAATTTTATAAAAAATCTATTGATTTAACTGAAATAAACCTAATATAACTCATTCAGTCAGTTTCGGATTAATTTTATTGTAAAAGATATATAAGTAAATGGTATGACTGAACTGACATCAATAAATGACAACCTACAACAACCTACTGCCTCTAAAGTTAAACTAAAATATACTTTCATTTCATATAATTCTCATATTCCTAAACGCAACAACGTAACAAATTAAACGTTTCAAAAATTCTCATCAAATTTATATCCCACACACTCTACAAGTTTAAATATTTGGAGAAAAATCCTACCCACCCTTCTGCGGTTATTACAAATATTCTTTTGTGCGTTTCATCGGGAGACGTAACTGTAAAATACATGCTAAACAGTTGAGATTTGAGGAAGAAATTGTTTGTTTTAAATACTAACCATATAAATAACAATAAATGCTATTTAGTTAACATACTGTGTTTACCAGGGATGGAAAATTTAACCTCTCCCTGGAACCGTGATTCCTAATAATAAGTTTTTCAAAGTCTATTAGGGAAAACAATATCGATAAAGAGAAAATAATCCAATAGACCAATTTAAAATCTGCTATCCTCAAGACAGTTTAATTTGTTCAAAAATTGGTAGACATTTTTTTACACGAAATTAATCTGTAAACGATTTTTAAAGCCAAATAATATAGATGTGTTTTTTAATTAAATTGAACGAACCGTTATGTGGTAAACCGATTCAGTGAGAAGGGAAGATGAAAAACGTTTAGCTGTGGTCTTGAAGTGGCTTATATTGCCCGGAGCTTTCTAAACCGTATAAGTTGGAGCACAAGCTCGTTTGCCAACCGTTCTAGGGTATTCAACGTCAAAGGATCCATTTAAGGCAATCCAGCAGTCAGGCATAAAGCTAAGATATCTCTGATCAAAGAGTAGTAAAACGTTTGACAGATAGCTCCCTTGAAAGGTGGAAATAAATTTAAAATAAAGCTTATGATCTGGCCTAATATTTTTATATGTAACTAAAGATTTAACTCGAATATTCTGAAATATTCCTCCAGACCATGTTATTTTTTTCTTCTTTAGGTGCCTAGAGACCAAAAACAATAGTCGTTAAAAAATGTATATATATATATATACATTATATACATATATATATATATATATATATATATATGTATATGTATATATATGTGTCTGTGAACACGATAACTATCGTAAAAATGGTCCGATCGAGACCAAATTTGGTAGAGACGTGTGTTCCTACATTTGCTCGGACGAGTTCGTAATTCAGACATATTGGTCAATCGGAAGGGGTAGTTTGGGGGGGTTTTGTACCCCAAAATGGGTTTTTTTGCGTTTTTCGCATGTAATTAAAAAAAATAAAAATTGTTTATGGTAGAAATGCCTACTTTCAGTGTTCCTCACAGCAGCAAACCTGCACACTCTTTCCCATGTTAATCTTTTGGAGAATAGGCAAATAATTCTCATATTTATAGACAGATAATGATAAAACTTGTCATATATTATTATTATTATGTTATTGGTTTGGAAATTCACTGAGCACGCAGGTTTGCTGCGATGGGGGTATTTTGGCTTCATTAACCTATAACCATTTCTCGTATTTGAAAAAAAATAAGTTTTGTTAATGGTTGATATAAAGTTTGTAATATGATATATCGTTTATTTTAATGTAATGATTAATTTCAAAATGTTAGTCATTAAAAAAATGTAGCCCAATTGGACGAAAACTGGTGAAAACATTGGAGGAACACAGTTAAAAAGAACTTTTAACGGAAATCTAACCGGGCCTGTAACGCAACGTTGATTTTTCATCTATAAGCTATAATTTTAAGATATGTCATTATTTTAAGATATAATTTTAATATAAGGTACAAATAGCACGAATTTATGCTTGGTAATCGTGATTTATGAAAAATGACGAAAATTTTATGTCAAGGCATTTTATGGGCAGTAAAAACCTTGCCCCGAGGTGTAAACTAGAAATATTTATCTTCTAGGTTTAATGTTGCTTCACATTATTTTCGACAGAAGCTACCAGTTTAATGTACCTATTCTCAATTAGCATAGTTTAATAGTAGAAGTATAGTGTAACAAATAAGGTATATAGGTCGCCAATACCCTAACACCATAGTATTTTTTTATACTATAAAATAACAGTACAAATTACAAATATTTTTTAAGTAAGAAATAATCATTAAAACGTTACAAACATGAAATATTTATGCATAATCAGACTCATAATGTATTCAAATTTATTTTTACACAAAGTAAAACAGCTTCAATGACAAAGAATACAAATACTTTAATTGTTATGTATTATGTTATAACTAAAATATTAAAATCTTTTCCATCCAGGTTAAATTTAAAAAAAAACCCCTACATTAATTCTGATAGTTTTTGACATGGATAAGTCTTAGCTCTGAAGTAGGATGTTGGCAATTTTCCCGACCAAATTTTGAAACAGTGACGTAATTTGTTTTTACAAATTCTAATCTTTTCTTTATTACCATATGTAGGCTAGTCCATTCCGTTCTCTAACCTTATAGTTGGATCAACTACGATGGCTGGACCTTTTGCTGTCAATGGTTACTATATCAATTCGTCTACTTTACTTGTTGTATTCTTTTTTTATTTCATTTTCACCTCAAACTCAAAACTTGTTAAAAATAATTCGCGTGTTTGCCTGATGTCTTGTGCTATGAAGTAAGTCACTGTTCAGAAATTTTCCAAAAACATGGGCTTCTATAATTTAACAAGTAAAAAATGTGACAGATGTTTGTTTAGCCTTCAAAGACACAGCAAGACTCCAATATTTCCAGCCATGAACGATATTGAAATCGTAAATTTCAGCATTTTCCGGTTCGTTATGAAAAGCTACTATGGTAAAATATAATATCTGATATTATGTTCATTTAAAGTATATACAAAAGCTCTTGGATTTTTAAAACAATTTTTAAAGTTATATTTGTACAGTATATATTTGATTTTGTCGTTGTCTAGAAGTAAATTATGTACATTGTGTAGCTATATTATTTTTGTCAGTTATAGTCAACTAAATCAAATTGTACGAACGATACTTAACACAATATAATTTAATTGTTATACACAATTAATTGACGTATACAAAAATAAAATAATCCTAAACACAAATGCCCCTGTAGCAGCCGACCTGCATACTAACGAGTCGACATTATTTTGGAATTACTTGTGATGATTCAAACTTAACTTGAGTTTGGGTTTCATACTGAAGAATAACATACACAACTAAGAAAAAATAAATGTAGGATTACTCATCTCTTATATACTAGTACAGATATATGTATACATTAACAACTATTGTTTTAGTCTCTAAAAGCTTCGAAACTAAATATCATAGTCCTCTTCAAACGTACGACCACTACTACCTAATGCATTAGCTTTACCTTTTGAAAATCCACTAATACACGCAAGTATGTGATATAAACTTGTATACGACAGCGGGTTATCTTTGATGGTATGGCAGTAATTAGTTTTCTTAATTAGTTTTAGGATCAGTTAGCTAAGTTTGCAGCTTACCCCAAGACAAAGACGTTGTCAATGGAAACATATTATCGTCGGTGATTATGAAACGTTATTAGTGAGATAGCTGGAAATACAATGTATTGTTGCAAATTATGAATAATTATAGTTTATAATAAAATAAAAAGTTTTTATCCATGGTGAGTTACTCAAAAGTTATCAGTTACCTCACCCATTCTACGTGTCGTAAGACTCATTTGTTTACAATAAATCATTTAAATTGATCACAATATAAGAAATTCTTTGAAAAAAATATGAAAAGATACTATAAATAAGAGCCTAGCAGTACGCTCATCTGATTTATGGATTGTATGACTTGATGTTAAGATACACAATCATTAAGAGAGAATTTTTACCTGAAATCACAAACAAATAACCAAAAATTAAATATAAATTCTAAGCTCATTGTTAATTATTAATTTAAAACTGGGTTAAAGTATACAATTTATATGATAAATTTTGTTGTTAATTAAAATAAAATTGTAGTATTGTAAAATTGTTAAATAGTATCCCATGTTTATCTTAAAATTGGGTTTTGGTATTTCTTATTTTATTTTATTAGAGTGTAGTTAGTATACAAACAAAATTTATTAAAAATTAGTTTCATTACTGTAGGCGCTTTTCCTAAAAAGGTCTTGTTTTACTGTATCCCGTCTGATTTGAATGAATTTATTGTTTAATTCGTCAATCTAAATCTCATTAAACATGATATTCTCGAATTACTATGTTACTACACTAATTTTTTAATTTTAAGAGGAGCACCGAAATTGGAATAAAACATTTCGTATCAAGAGCTAAAACTTCCGTTTTCCGGCCTTATAAATGTGTTAAAAGTCCTTGCAATAAATAAAAATATTCTTATCATATTGCTTATTGGAACGCAATTATTTTATTAATCACTGGGCTTTTTCAAACAATTTATGAATCATCAATTCGGATTTTATCAAAATATCGTAAATATTATATTAGAAATTCCTGAATCCTATATGTAATTCAGCTGTATAAATATGTATCAAATATTATGCGCAACGTTTCCAAATGTAACCAGTTGCAACTGTAATAAAATTACACGCTGTTTAATTACTACTACTATAAACACCGTTAAATTACAGAGTCATGTTTAGAACTCAATCAAAGACAGGTGGTGCAAACCCGATTTGTAAAATTTAATACTGGCTCATTAGCTTACATGTATGACTTTGATGTTCAGAAGTTTAAAAGTGAATATACATTTTTATTAATACAACTCATTGATGAATTTAAATTACTACAAAATCGTTTTTAAAATAGTGTGAAAACATTTCTGATACAGGTTCATATAGTTAAGTTACAAGAACGTACGCTGTAAAATCCATATTTTCCATTTGGCAACGAACATACGAGTAGTGAGGGTAGTAACCCTCACTACTCGTTTTTCGAACATAAAGTAAGTAATAGTAATTACTTACTTTATGTTCGAAAAACTTTTGTTCTTCGTGACAGCAAAACCTGCTTACGCATGTATACATTATGCACGTTATTCTTACCTCCCACCTTACCCTCTTACCTTCTTACGTTATTCTTATTGACAATACGTATATCAAAATAACTTCCATTTGTTGTTCAATCTATGATTAAGATTAGAAATTCAGGTCTGCTGCTATGAGGGGTGGGTTATTAATAATTCAGTTTGTTTATTAAACAAATGAAAACAAATTATTCATTAGCTTTACACGTTAATACGCATTTTAGTACGTATTTATTAAACACTCAGTTAACTCTAAATATCTCTTGATGTTTATAATTCTTTCGTAAATTAAATCTATTTGAGATGCAATATTTCAATGCAATGTAATTTCCTGATACAAATATTGATATAACTATAAATCAAAATTTATAAAAAAACTATAATAATAGCTTCAGAATGTTTAACAGAAATAAAAATTCCCGAAATTAAGAAGTCAGAAAGTGATGCGGAGAACGGAATGTAATTTGTGGTGGCAAAATCTACCAGGTAAACACACGGAGCAAGTTAATGGGATTTGCGAGTCTTGGTAACAACGTATTTCCTTACTGGGCTAAATTGGCGGGAACATACTACTTCCTGTAATATTGAGTCAAATTATGATGCAGAACATACTATCTACTGTAAATATATAAAACAAAGTCTTATTAGTTACACCATTTATAGCTTGAGTACGGCTGAACCGATTTTGATAGTCTTTTTGATTCATCTCTGCTCCGAGTAACCCATAGGTATTTTCAGTTTTGTATTTAACCGTATGGCTAAGCCTCAGTGGCCTGTAAAGTTTGTACGAGCTTATGACGAAAAAACGTAATGCATTTTGATTATATGAAAACATCAATAATGTGAATATTTTATTAATAAATAAATAATTGATTATTTATTGGCATTATTAATTTATATCTAGCAGTTTGACTGTAAAAATGAATTATATTTCTCCTTCTTATCGAACTGTAAAAATGTAGTGTAAACAGATTGAAACGTAGGACGTTTACAGCAGCTCTTTCTTCTTCTTCTCGAGCTGTCAAATTTTAGTTTTACAGCTGTTGACATTCAAGTAATTGTATGCTGATATCGTTTTAAAATGTAAACATTGATCTTTAGGACGTTCACGGGGCGTAGCCTGAGGGGATTTTAAGGAAATAAACTTGCATATGAGTTGCATTAGTTTGAGATCTACCTTTGTGTAAAATTTAACCAGTCATACTAACAAACAAATATACAGAAACCCTCTATTCTTTATAATAATACAGATATTTCTAATAGAAGCCTTTTTGACAGGAAAAGTGGGTTTTAATTAAAACAGAAAATACCTATTAGTTACAATTTATGATCACAATCAATAGACTATAGGGTTACATATATTTAGTTACAGGTATTGAATTATTATTAACTAATTAATGAATGTTTAATCAGAATTGTCGTTATTTTGCAAAAATTTTAATATTACAGATTTAAATGTTGTAGTGTAGAGCACCTACAACTGTATAAATGTTTTTTTATAAATAAGCATGTAATAGTAAGAATATCTTTCAAAGTAATTGTAGTTTAAAGCTTAGTCAAGCAAATGTTTCCTCTTCTATTTTTCCTACTGCATATAAACAGAAAATAGATTTATATGCCGTAAAGTATTTGTTTTGAAATAATAAAAGTTGAATGTGATTTCAGGCCAGTCACAATGTGGCACCCTGCATTATGCAAAACGTTATCCGTTATCTGAGGCGGTGTTACGTGGATAATTCCAGTGATGCAGTATATTGGACA
Source organism: Nephotettix cincticeps (assembly GCA_023375725.1). Taxonomy (NCBI): domain Eukaryota; kingdom Metazoa; phylum Arthropoda; class Insecta; order Hemiptera; family Cicadellidae; genus Nephotettix; species Nephotettix cincticeps. The sequence continues at coordinate 50,582,062 of CM041789.1, read as the reverse complement.
TTGGTTGGCATTACTGGAATGTCCGGTCGATTCACTATTGTGAAATATATTCTCTTTACACAACGTGGTTTTATTGTGCAATACACTTCGATCGATAAATTATTGGTGAATCTTTCATCAAAATCCAAACGAGAGTTTATCCGAACATTATTTTTGTTACATGATATATCGCATCCACCACTATCTTCAAATTTTCTTTTTTTGGGGGTTTCTATGCAATGAATAGTTGTTTTAATGGATACTAGGCTAATTAAAAGATTTCATATGAGAAAAAAATTAAAATTGTCACAACTATGGGCGTTAAAATGTTTAATTAAAAAATATTTTGTTAAATAAAATTTGTATTAATCAACCAATTGCAAAATCTAAGTTTTATTTTAAGGCCAAGAGTAGAAAGGAAATATTAGTGCATGTAAAACATGGTAACCAAAAAAAATTATTGGAAATAATACTTTTAATTATGCTTGCGCAAATGAAAAAGTGGGTTTTTTAATTTAAAACTTTGAAATTTATTATTAAAATTGTCTATACTGACATATCTATGCACCAAAATCTGCTCAATATAATCAAGAATATTTGGTAAAAACTGTATTACATTAGTGTAGTACTTACAGATTTATTAAGAAGAAAGTGATTTATAAAAAAAGTAAAAAAACCAAATCTTTTGTTTTCTGGGTGGGAGTGTTGGCAGTTTTTCAGACCTAAATTTTGAACAGTGACGTCATTCGGTCAGTAACGTCATATTGTTAGTGACGTCATCGTTTAATTAGGAACAGATGTTTAGATAAACTGAAAACATTCCCTTTAGACATAACCATGATCTAACCAATTTCCTACAGTGAAGTAAATACAAACATTTTTAGCCTGTAATAGCGGATCCTGTTATAACCATAATTATAGTTAAATGTTGTTATGGTACATTAATCTCATTACTTTCGCAAAATGGAGACACCAATCAAGGGTAATTGCGAATGCTCAAACCATTTAATATGATTGATGTTTCCGCTTGTTCCGTCCTCATCATGAATCAAGACACCTGTTTCTCTGTAATGGCTTCATTGAAGATAAAGAAAACCAAGGGTTCGTTCTTATTTGTGAGACATCGAAGAAACCTTTAAGTGGGTATTTTAAGGGCGTATTTGTCACCAAATATGAATTTAAGAAATTTAGAAACTTTGGAAATTTTCATTTAGAGTTGGTTAACTTTTACTTCTAGCATTTTCTGTACTTTTACTTGATATAATGGGATTGATATGGATGATATGGATATGGACATGGACTTGATATCAATAAGATGGGATTGGGGATGTTATCATTGTTTGAAAGTAAAGATAACCAATCTTAGCCAATCAAGTGGAGTTCAGACAGTCATTAGTCTGTGAACGCGACTCTGACACTACTAGCCGTTTTATAAATGTTTGGCTCGCTCTCCATTTTTGTTTGTCTGTAAGATTTTCAGCTGAAATAAACAGTCACAATATTCATTAATTCACCCGACTGAGAAAGCAATTACTTATAGTCCTTAAAGTAAAATAATTATTAAATAGCTAGGGTGCCACGAGCACAGACTATTGACCAAATCTGTACTCATAGTTAGATTTTACTCATGTGTATTTTATTCATAGTTTGCAGTACAGTAGACATGGTGTGGGATTGTTGAGTCAAGTTTTGCTGGACTCACAAACATTTTCATTGTCTGTATATACAGGCTGCCCCATATGTAATGTGCCAAACTCTGTTTCGCACATGGTTTTATGGGTCAGAATAAATGGAAAATCAAGAATACCGTTTTTTGAAAACTGCTTCGTTTACCAGATAACCGCCAACCTGTATTTTGACCGATTGGGTTCATACTTGTTTCTTACTTTCGTCAAGATCTAACCAACAAATATAACCAGCTTTGTTTGATAAAAAATTTCAAAATGGTGGTTTTAAAATAAAAATTACTATAAAACTGTAAATTTTGTAAAAATATTTCAAGGCTGCTCTATTGTAGCCCTTTTTGGATATAATGGTTTTTAAAGGATGGCAAAAAATAACCTACTCTACTATTACTAATACAACCTATTTAAAGTTAAGTAGAAGTAGTCAAATTTACTGTCCATAGTAAATGCAGAACGTTGTCAGAGAGCGACTAATGTTATTGTCAATGGAGAATAAAAAAATCAATTTCTTCCTTATTTTCCATGAAAATTTTTATGCAGCATAAGGTCACATCACCCAACAAAACCCACTCAAAAGGCTTAGTATAACAGGAGGGAGGTTGTCCCCCCTATACAATTCTAAAAATTAATTTAATTTTGTTTCTCTTGTTGTGATTTGTAGAAATTGGATGCTTATTTTTGAAACAATCAGTTATTAAATGCTATTTAGATAAACATCATGAAATATGTTAGTTTTATTATAGATTGTCATTGTATCATATTGACTTAAGGGTGAAAGTATGAAAAAAGTGAAAGTAAACTGAAAGTCAGTCCACTGATAGCTAGTATTTCGAAAGTAAGTAACCACTAAAATGTTTTTTCACATTCAAAGGCGATTTTTAGAGGAGTTTAATTTTGATAAGCGTAAGGGAACTATATGACATTTATAGCAAATTGTCGAGTTATTATGTAGCTAATATTGTATAGAATATATATATATATATATATATATATATATATATATATATATATTGGCAAATACAAAATTTTTAATAGAAGCCCCATTGAGTCATACATTATTAAAAAAACCGTTTTAAAAGAAATTAACTATCGCCCCTACAGATCTTTTTATATCCGAGATATTTTTTGAACTAAGCCTTGAATTATTTATACAGGTTATTAATAATGAGGATGCAGATCTGCTACGCCCTTTATTAAAATCATTTGACTTCTATAAAAAGGAATTGTATCCAATTAGTACTTCCTATAAGGGTTAACCGTCGTCGTCTCAGAACGCAGCAAATCTTGTGTATATATCAGCTGGCACACTGTGACATTATTGATCACGTGACGGCTTCTAATTGGCCTGTCATGTTGCGGTAGATGCTGATAATTTATTCCCTTGAACACAGTTTGGTTTAAAATTTCCTTGTGAGTAGAATATAGGTAAAAACTTCAAAAATACAAATTTTTGGTGATTTTATTAGAATCATATTCTCTGTTCTTTTCTGAATACATTGATGTATAACACTTGATATATATATGTATATACTGTATATATATATATATATATATAAATTGAGTTTGTAATTATGTTATTAAGTCGCGGTTACACCTAATTTTACTTCCACTAAGGGAGGCGAGCGTTCAGTGTTCAGTATATATTGCATTGAAATATTTGTTAATTTTTCACTTTTCCCTCTTAGCCTGTCTGTAGTGAAGCCAATACCATAGCAGAAGCAGTCAGCCGCTATTTGAGTACTTGTTATTGCTGGAAAATTGAAAATAAGGTGAGGTTATGCTATTACATTACTATTACAACTTTAATTGCGATTTCCGGAAAGGTTTTTTTTTTACATATGTATAGTACTGTATTCCAATAAGAAACGCATGGGGGGTACTCCAGCAGCCTTCTTCCCTTGAGGAAAAAATTGACAATTCATAATACCAAGCAAAATACAGATAAAATACTAATTTTAATTAAGTGTAAATATTCCAAGCAAACGATCAGCTGATCGTTGTCAGTAAAAAGCAGGTCATCAAGTCCATAACACTCACCAACTCACGGTTCCACCACATTCTACCTTGGGATTCTTAGAATCCCTTCGGAATGGTTATTTCTGAAAGGCTTTTCAAAACACTTTTGAAAAGCCTGGAAACAAAAATTGATCGAAAACATGTAATATAGTGTGGAGTTTATATTTTATTTGATTTCGTTATTAAAATGCAGCGTGGAGAGACGTAAAAATTTATACCCGTCTGATTTTAAAACCTCTCTCGAGGCCATATGGCATAACAGTAAATTAACACAGTTCTGTGTAAACTGTCTTTTATGACCTTGCATTAACGAAAAGAGCTATGTTGATGTGCTGCACTCTTTATTTTTCATAGAACTATTAAAATCACTAAAAATATAAAAAGTGATGTAAAATATCACTGTTATAACGTAGATATACGATGTTAGGCCTAATTAAAAAAAATTGTTTTTATAATGCAAAATGTACGTGTTCTACTCATAACATTTATTTGATCACAGTTAACATATAGGGTTGTTCCAACTTTCTCTTATCACAGTTAGCATATAGATATGACCACTACTTTTTTCGTCTGAACGTCATAATCAAGTATTGGTGTAGGGAAGCGGTTATGGACTTGTCTTTAGAAACATAGAACAGGACTCACACACTAATAGATAAAAATAATAAAAAAATATGACCAGTCAATAACTGATTGAACGTCCCTGTATTAACTCCTAATAATGCTTTTCATGTGAAACATATATTTGACAAACCTACAGGAACCGTGATAAAAATAAATTTTCACTTGCATTCTGTAAGTATTGGCAATCCGACAGACCGAAATTTGAAACGGAATTTGAGACGTCATAAGGAACTGAAAATATTCCCTCAGGACGTATCGATGATCTAAGCTACTTCCTAAGGGGAAGTAAATACAGTTTTTAATAATAAAATAATTTTTTAAATAATTAATAAGGACTTTCAGTCCTTATTAAGTCCCTCATACATTTTGCACTACCATACTGAGTTAAGCATACTGAGTTTAACCAAAGATTTTACTAAGGACTATCGTGGTTCCCGCAGTGATTGTGATTGATTGTCTAATAATTCACCCTCCTGCCTAATTTAATACTTTGGGTTATTATATAACTTAGAAAAATAGTCTCATGTTGAATTTCACAACCTAATTGGTAACATTGTTCTAAACACCTGACGGTCGTCTTCTAAGGGCTACACTTTCACTATTGGAGAAACATCTAAGATTTAGGCAAGACATACCAACATAGATGAAATTACTAATGAATGATAACTAATGATAAATCAAACTTCAACCATCCGGTTACTTAAGGTTCAGTTTCTACCAGTGAATACATGAAGATATTAGCAGGGGTGATGGTGAATGTTATACAAACTCAATCATCCGGTGATTGGCAATCCTGTAACATCCGGTCCGACCTCTCGCTAACATCAATTTTGTTTGGGAAATTGAAATTAGCTATTTACAATATAATATTACACTTTATTCATGATTTTCAATATCGTGCCTCATTTGTCTACCAAAATAGTGATACCATATTATGTAGATAATTCTGCAACACAATTAATTGTAAACCTGATTGGAGACATTGTTAGTTAATCACCTTCGTAATACCAGTTCAAGTTTAGTTTGCCAGTTAAACTTAAGCATTCCAAGGTGTACTTCTGCCATTCTACCCCTTCCGTTCAGTCAACTCAAAATACTCATTATGAACAAATACAAACTTCCTGTCTAAATTGCTTTTAGTATGAATTATTTCTGATTGACATAGAAACAAAGTTATGATTGGGGTCTCGTTCCTCAGTTATTATTTAAAAATTGGTTTCCTTCCTTTTTTATAGATTTTCATGAAACTCAACAGGTAACTTAGGGTGACTTAACTCATAAAACCCACAAAGAAATTGCGAGTATATTAGCACATAGGGGTTTGGTATTTTGAAGATTTTTACTTGAGGAAACAAGAGTCATTTTACTGACATCGTTCACTGGTAGAGGACAATTTATCTGTTAAGGTCATCTTAATTAGACCAGTTCGTAATTCAGATGCAAACTTGTGTTTCGGATTCTACGTTACACCGTAAGCCCCTTAGCTACCATTGGCTGTTAATGAACTGTCTTGTCCAAGTAACATGATTTAGACAGTAAAGACTAAAATATCACAATGATCTAACGCTAATTTCTCATTTATATTTTGCTTAAAATACCTACCTGGATAGATCAACATTTAAGTTCAAAGTAAAGTGATAAAGTAAGTTTATTAGATTTATTGTTTACCACCGTTTATAAATAAGCGCATGCAGTGTAGGGTAGAGGGAGATGGCTGATTCCACGTGTCACACTGTGGAGGGGTTGTCTGGGGGGAGGGTAGCTGTCTCGCCACGGTGTGACACACGCGTCCCGGGGTTATAAGCGTCTCTATACGAAGAATATCAAAGCCACAGCTATTCTCAAAATAAACTATGTGTATAAAAAACTGTCATTCAATATGCTTTTTACTTGTGAGAATTGTTGATTGAATGTGTATGTACACCCAGACCACCAATAAGATGTACACATTTTAATCAAATTTATATAATAAACAATTTTTATTTTGACCATATACTAAGTGTTTCATCAACATCTGTGCATAAAAAAAGAAGCTTGTTTATCATCTATATGATTAACGTAAAAAATAGTATTCAGGTTTGCTGCTATGATAAACAGATCAAATATTATTTCGAGAGTACTTTTTTAAGTTAAGCCAAGGATCGAGAGAAAAATTTGATACCACCAACATTCTGTAAAATTGAACCTCCTTCTAAAACTTGTTAAGGAATTCTATTTGGGGAGCTTTTCTGATTCGATTCAACTCACTAAGGTTGTGCTTGTACTTGAAGATAAAAGCATTTTTGTACCTATTCATCTAAAATTATTAGGATCTCATTAAGAGTAACTACACATATAAGATTGTCGAAATCTCATTAGCGGTGTAACTACATATCTAAAACTGTTGAGGTCTCATTAGCAGTGTAGCTAGTTGTCTCAACTGAGGCCGTATTATCATTCCTTACTCAGAGTTGCAGTAAGCGTCTCGCAGGGCCTGATTATGTAAATGAAAGCTGTTATCTTAAATTTGAAGTCGCCTCATTTTACTAACAACTAAACAATTTGGTGATCAAAAATAATTATTTTCTGGTACAGATTATTTCGACTTATTAACAATAAGTCAAGGTAATACTGTAATTTCATTTGATTTTAAATATATTTATTTAATTTGTAATCCATTCTAATCCCAAAATGTAAAACATAATGGTTCTCTTTTATTGTGTTGTTTTAAAAAAAACTAGTTTTTGTTTTTTTGCTGTATATTTGATAAAATGTAATTGAATAGCGAAAAAGAAATGATTAAATTGTATTATTTGATAGCTTTGTGTATAAAAATATATTTTAAGTAATTTACTTTTTCACTATTTATGTTCAGTTATTATATACCGAAACACAATTTTAACAGAACCTGTTGGTAAATATTTAATGTGTTTACATCAATATACAAGCCACTGTTTGAAATACGTGTGACCAAGATTTATACTCAAAATCTAATCTAATCAGTCCAAATTAACTTATTCTTACCCAAAAATCTATTTTAAAATTCCAAATTCTAATAGCTAATTTACTTTTACGTGTCTTCAGAGAGAAATAAAATTGGCTCCAGTTTGCTCTTTGTCTAAAGACGCTCAAAGAGAATAAATAAATGTCAATCAGACTAAAAACTGACATCTAGTAACGTGGATTCTAAAAATAACGACCATTTTTTCTATAATCCCCAAACTTAACTTGAATCTTGTCATTAGAAATAAATGAGCCAGCGGTTGGGAGAAATCAATTTGGATGATCCGGGATCACCAGCCTTCTCCATTACACCGAACCGCGTCGACGTCACACCTTGCGACCCTAATATTGCTCTTGTATTTGTTTATACTCTATGTATGTAACTCAATTAAACACGAGAGCTTCATTTAATTGTTACTTTCAGTGAACGAAGATAACTCTATTGACATGTATAATATGTCTTAGCTCCGGGGGATGTTAGGAATTTACACCAACAAAATTTGAAACAGTGACGTCATTTTGTTAGTGACGTCATATGGTTGGTGATGTCATGTGTTAGTGACGTCATAGTTTGGTTATAGGAACAGCTGTTTGGATTAACTGAAAACATTCGTTTGAGACAAATCCATGATCTAACCTATTTTCTATAGGAAAGTAAATACAAATAATTTTTAGCAGTAAGCCTGTTATTTGTAAGAGATTTTACGATTCAGTGTACTTATTATAATGATGTTGTAAGATTCTTACACACTTATGGTCATGGCTAAATAAGAAACTGAAACACATGGAAAATATAAATACAAACAAAAATACATTACCTGCTAAATTATTTAGCGTTAATTTTATGTAAAGATTGAATTCGGATTTGGGATGTATTAGTAAAATTGTATTTACGTTAAAAAAACATTGGAAGATTGTTTGGTTTTGAAATATGCTTAAAACCAATGATGAATGGAAACGAACTAATATTGATGGCTATTGGTATTATTTTTTTCAATCAACTTTACTGACCACACGGTAGTAATTACGTAGCTCAAAACTGGGGTTTTAGGAACTCATTATTCTATTTTGACATGGATATGTCTTAGCTATGGAGGAGTGTTGGTGATTTTTAAAATGGAAAATATGTAAAACGTTTCTATAGCAACTACCAGAGCTATTGTATTGAATTTTAATATAAAAGATTAAGAACAGCTGTTTAGATAAATTGTAAAAAAACCTTCCCTTTAGATATATCCATGATCTATCATATTATCCACAGGGATGTAAATATAAACATTTGTATTTATAATGAGTAGGCCAGTTCACAGCAAACAAAAACAAAGGGTATATAAAATGTATTCGTATTATTCTCTAAAAGGTATACAATAATGAAGTTTATACAGACATCGTAGTTTAACGAAAAATAGTGAAGCGTTAGAAATCAAGACCCTATTTGCTTTACCTGGTTATGAAACGTAAAAATAATGAAGAAAATCATAATTAGAAACAATGTATGTAAATAACTCTTATTGAATCTATACAGATGAAAAAACTCATGTAGAAAATATATACTTCTCTTTGTGTTACAAACTATTTTGTATATTATGGTCACATAGTTATCTTGATAGTAATAAAATAATAAAATAATAAAATACTTAAATTCTTCCAATGCTCATGCATAATTGGGTTTTAGTTGTACTATAATTCAGTCATATTGAATTATTATTTGGGTTCAGGCAATTTTGATTGAATTGTAGGTTTATGTTTATGTAGGTTTGATGTTATGGAAAAATCTAACTCTTATCGCATATAATTAATTTCAAAATAGTAAGCGAATAAATAATTAATTGAAATGCTAACGAAGGTATTTTCAAGCGTCAGTGAGTAGGGTTAAAGAGATAAACATTTCTGAAAAGCTTTACTGGGCTGAGTTCGTTTGTGAGTTCAATGATTACTTCATATCGCTCGGCATTTTCTATAACCTTCCGTCCCCAATCTTCATGTTTTTCTCTCTCACCTCTGAAATTTCGTCCGATGTGTATTTTCATCGAAGGATCGTCGCTTGAAATTAAACGCAAAATGAATGTTTGCTCATTGTCATTACTCAGCATTATTATAGGATGAAGTAAAAACTCACGTCTTCCAACACTAATTAATATATTTAAATTGTTGTAATTATATAAAAAGGGTAAATAGATCAAAAGGTGTTAAATTGGCGATCTATTTCGTCCAGTCACATCGGACATCTTTAGGCCCGAACGGAGACAGGTTCATTAGTCTCCGTTTGCAAGAAGAAATTATTCAGCATTTTTAGCGAACTTACTATGGAAAAGTGAGCTATTCACATGACCCGCATGTATAGGTACAAGCATGTACAAGCATTTAACATGATAACGGCCACAATTATTATCTGATTATTATAATCACACAATCATCTGGTGGAGTTGTTTCTTTCTCTGTAATATCTTGGATGAATTCGTTGGGCAACGTATTTGAAGTACATTAATTGTACTTTTTGGGGGATTTTGAGCCCCAAAAATGGGGGTTTCAATTTATTTATATATAATTTTGAAAATATATAACTTTCCTTTTACTTTTACCCCTTAAACATAGTATGGTGAAAGTACTGTTTTCGGCAACATTTTTGAGTTTGAGTTGAGAGTGGATATATCCGTTAAGGGGTCCCCTGAATCCAACAAGTGGGGTTGATGTCTATCCGTCCGTGTGTATGAGTCTGTATGTGTAAAGAGCCGCAGCCTATCCCGTTGGTCCGATTTAATATATTCACCATATCTCCAGGCGTTTTTTTTATTTTTAAAGGTAGTTCACTCCTAACAACTCTTAAAAACGTGACAAATCCAAATTTCTTAAAAATGGCTATAACGATTTCGATTAACATTTGATAGTGCATAGTGCACAGAGTACTAAATAATATGACACCACCCGCATGTCTCTAAAAATGACGGTTCTGTGAAATTCAATCTACTCACGTCAGTGAGCGCTCTTGTTATTATAAATTTTATATATGAAACATATATACTTAACGAAAGTTTAATTTAAATAGTTTACATTTTTCCTTCCCACTCTCCGCAAGTACAGTAGTTTACAGTAATTAATCCTGCTAAAGTTAGCCAGTGGCGTTGTATACGTTCACAATCTATTACAGAGCCTGATGTGGAGTTATCCAGGCGTGTCTGCCACTCGGAACCCAGTCATCCGACAAATCAACCTACGACATTTCAACTCCACCTTTTATCCGGACGGTAACTGAAACTCAACCGGTATGTTGCTATCGTCGTTCATTCTGTAAGTTTAAATTACATTTACCTACTAAATTTAACTTTGTACAACTTGGAAGACATAATAGTGGAAAACAACTTTCGTTTGTGTACAATCTCTCTCCGAATCTGTTACTAAACACCACTGGCGTAGAACTAAATTATCTCCCAAAATAGTAAATTTTGTAAAGTCTGTAAAATTTTAAACATTACATTTTGACGGACCCAAATTAGTCGTGAGTTATTGAGGCTAGGAAAAAGGTTTTAGGCGAGTTGCGTAGGATGTTTTTCATCAATCGACATAACTAAAAATTCAATACAATAGCTCTGGTAATATCTATGGAAACGAAATCCAAATACATCCACTTAACCTTTTTGCGTTATAAATTGTGTGACGCAAATCTGTTTCCACAACCCCCCAGAGTTTTGACATTTACATGTCAAAATATTAATAATCATCAAAGCACTTGGTGCTTTGATAACTTAAACATATTAATTATTATTAAATAATCGAATGTAGTCAATAAATAGCAAATAAAATATAAACATTATCCGAAGATACCAGACCAAAACGTCATGAAATACTGTCGATTCCCTTTTTTGTCTCAAACAAAAGACTTCCGAATCCTAAATTATTGAAGAAGAAGTATGTACATAAATTATTACCTGATTTAGTATCAATAGTTGTCGACCATTTTTGTCGCTTTAGACTAAGCTGTTCTTCTACTTCAGTTGTAGTATTTCTTACTCGATTCCTTGACTTGATTGTTTAGATGTCAGTGCTGATCTCAAACCAAAAGTATAATCAACAAATTCTCTTTTGCGGCCTAGGTCTAAAAAAAACCTTCATAGTAAAAAGTTTAGTCCTAGGAGCAAAAAGAACAATTCTTGCTCTTCAACACACGAATCTGAAACAGCTGTGTTTGAAACAGCATGACGAAAGATTGTTTAAACCATAAACATCTCAGGATATTTATTATTAATAAGCAAACTTAATTAAGTATGAATTAACTACTTAGTAACCATTTATCTGGAGGTAATACCTGTATTTCACCTTGCCTAATGCCATAAATCTGTCCTTTATCTCCTATACTGCAAACTTCTCCAAAGCCACTTTCAATAACTAACTCCTGCTGTATTATTGATTAGTTGTTAACCCTTGCCTCGTAATAACCATAAACTTTAAGGTGCCAATATTAGTAGTTTAGGTATTAAATTGAAATATATTTATTAATTATAAGAAGATTATCTGGCAAAGGCTTGGATTTTATTTTCAGGAACTTTATTTTTGAACAAATGCAACACATGGGTTTTATACAATTGGTTTTAAAACAACCCTTCAACCCTTAATATGGTCAATCAAACCACTCAGAATATCAGATTATTAACTATTTAATGAAATTATGCTATTAAATTTTTTATCATGGATATTTTTCATCACGATAAGTAAAACAAAGTTTCACAAAGTTTCGAAAACTAGAAGATGATCCCATCCTAGGTGAGTTAAAACCTAAAACAAGATTAGAACATACTCCAGACTACGCTGGAATAAAGCTGACAACAAACTTCTTGCAGCGAAAAGCTTACAAGCAACAATAGTCTCACTCACAAAATATGAAACACTTAAATAATTAATTTAATTAATTGGAAGTAATTAGATACGTTTTTCAACAGTGTTGTATTGTATTTCACAGTTAAGTAAATTTGAATTGTATTACAATTGCTATGAAAGCGCACTTTTCATATTTAAAATATTAAACATTAAACGATACGCACGCCATTGTATTAGCTACTCAAATTTATTTATATAAATCTAATTAGAACTTTGTCTGTAAATTACTTAAAATCATATTTTTGTACATTTTTACATTTTACTGGAACGCCCAGAGAGTTTTCAATTGCTGTCTGTCTTTATACACAGGTATAAAAGGTATTTTGTAAAGTTATGAAACTTATGTTTATTTTTCTATAAAATTTGGAGAAAGTACTTCTTTACTTTTAACTGACACACGCACTATGTAAATAAAATAATGTTCTACAAAAAACCACGAGCCGTCAAATTAAAATCAATTTTATTCTGCCTACGTTGATCATTGATTTTAAACCTATTCCAAAATAATTATTTATTAAAACTTAATGCATGACACATATTGATAATGAGAAAAGTGTTCTTATCTAACTCTATTGATATAGTTAAATAATAAATCATACATTCCGTGCTACGAACAGGCTAAAAATAGATAGGGGAAATCAAAATTCCAGTGGGTAAAATGAAATCAAATAAACGATGCTGAAAAAGATTTCCTCGAATGAAATTTGTCTGTAAGTTCAACGACGAAGTCAAACCATTCCTGTAGTTTGATCAAGTTACCCACAGCCTTCCTACCCTTTCTCCGGAGAGTCCTCTCACATAAATTTAAAATGATAGAAACATACAATATTTACATTAGTTTTAATTTAATCTTATTTATCTTATTATTATTTCATTTATAAAACTTTTTCACAAGCCAAGTACGGTAGTTAAGTAATGGGAATGAAGTATGATATGAAAGTAAGTGGATACTATAACTAAATTAATAAGTTTATATAATTAGTAAGCGATTAGCATAAGTTATATCCGACATTAGTTGAAGTTCAGATATTAAGTGAAATCGAATAGTTAAAATCGAAGTGTTAATAATTAAATTTGTATTAGCTAAAAGTAAATTCGTTTCGATACTTCTTACTGTCACCGCTAATAAGTGTGGTAGTGCAGAAGAGAAATCAATTTGGATGATCCTGGATCACCAGCCTTCTCCATTACACGACCTGTTGTGACACACATCGCCAATATGCTGCTGGTAATGACATCGTCTGTTGACCTTACAAGTTACAACCAACTCGCGTATTGTCTTTCATCATACACGGTATACAACAATAACTCTATAAGCATTTGATTCCAAGTCTCATATCATATTTGTCATGAATATTTCAAATATGTTTCGTACCCATTCAGAAATGATTTGGAACTCAAAACAATCATTGATCCTACATTTAAGTAATGTTTTAAACATTTTTTCCGTTCTAACAGAGGAATTTTGTTTAAAAATGATAAATCGAGGATTAAAAGCTAAATATAAAACTATAGTTTTTGTAAAACAAGATTAAAAACTAAGAGGATTATAAACAGATAAAAAACTAAGCAAATTAGTATTTGAACTATTAATCTACGACTATTTAATTTACTTTCCGTGGTAGACACAGTACGTTGTTAAAATTACAATTTCTTCCTTTCTTCTGAACCATTTTCATTAGAACTTGGTATGCAGTGTAAAGTCACATACCCAACGAAACCCGAAATATTTTAAGAACATGAGTAAAATGTCTTAGCTCTGGGGGTTGTTAGCTATTTTTGAAACCAAAATTTGAAACAGTGACGCATTTGATTAGTCGTATTTTGAAGAACAGTCGTTTAAATGAACTGAAAACATCCCCTTTAGACATATCTATGATGTAACCTATTTTCCACAGGGGAGTAGATACAAACTATTTGACATGGATATGTCTTAGCTCTGGGGGATGTTAGAAATTTGCGCGACAAAAATTTGAAACAGGGACGTCATTGTTTGATTATAAAAACAGCTGTTTAGATGAACTGAAAACAATCCCTTTAGACATCCATGATCTAACCTATTTCCCACAGGGAAGTAAATACAAAAACTTTCATGATAGTCAAGATATTCAAAATTAACTATTTTATGAGAATGTAATTAAAGATGATGGAACTACAGTATAACAGTAATGCAACTGTAATTGATACATCAGTAAAATGCTGGTTCATGAGACATTGGTGGCAGGAAAACCGTGACGGAAGCTTCTAATTTTAACCGGAGTTGGAAGGCGTGCTTGTTTAGGCTGATTTCACCACTTCCTCTGATCCCCTAATCTCATCACAACTTGCGGTGGAACTTACAAGTTTAACTGAGAAGCTTCGTAACTCTTAGACCAGTTACTAGGTGCAGAATATTACTTATATCCTAGTGAACAACACTTCAACATCAATAAAGTGATGCGTTATGAGGTAGATTGTATTCAAAATGACAACGATATTTTAACAAATCATTCTGTTTAGGAAAAATTCAATATTTTAGTGTCACTGAAACAAAGCCACAACTACCGAAAATCGTGTTTTTACCACAAAAGGTACATTATTTTCTAAAGATATATTTTCCATAATATATTTTAGTTTAGTTTTAATAATATGAACATTTTTACCTTTTATGTGAACATAGGAAATAGCGTAGGGTTATCTATACAATTTTCATTAAGTCATAAATAATTTTTTAAATGAAATTTTAAATATTTTTTACACAAAAATTGTGTTTGCCTGTTTAAAAGTTGTATGCTGGAACAAGCGAGGTGTATATTCGGAATAAAACAAAAAAATTATTCAATTATTTTTCTATACACTAAAAAAAGTACTTCAAAGTTCTATTAAATTGACTTGGCGCAAATAGGGACCACCGACAACCCTTAAATTGTTTATGTCGTTTTTAAAAAGACTTTAAGTGTCTAAAACATAAAATCCAACAGATTGTATTGTATTAACTATTATTTGCATTTATTTTGTTCTTAAATTTAAATTATTAGGTAATCACTAAAAACGGAAGAGTTTCACCACCTCAGCGAAACGTATTGTAGTTACAAAGACACAGACACGGTTGAAAATTTAAATAAAATAATCTCTATATATAAAATTGAATATATGTACGTCTGTATGTCCTTTATGCGTTGCCAAACTACTCATCCGATCGCCATGAAATTTTAGGAAGTTGCTCTATATGTGTCTGGGAAGGCTTTAGTGAAAAAATATTTTCGAAAACCCCATAAGTTTCCATTTTATGGCGTTTTAAATTTCTATTGTTAACCTTATGGAGAGTAAGTTTGTTTACAAAATGTCTACAATGAAAACATTTGATTTCTTAGCTACTGCTGATTGGTTTACTTTCCATTAGCAATATGCTTTACTATCCAATGCCATCTGAATCATTCATGTTAAACTATGAAGTAAATGTGTACTATAAAAAGTGAACAGCTTTATTCACCACGTTAATAGTTTACGGTTTTGGGGATTATGTATTTATATTTTTATTTTCTGTCTGATTAAAGTCACGTGTTTATATGATAATTACAATGTTTATATTATTACGTTTATTATAATTATCAGCTGTTGTATATCTTTCCTACAAAAGCCGTATTACAGTTAGGTTTGGTTTGGATTTGAAAATTGTGAATTAATCCACTCAGATTTATTTGTTTTATGGGAATGCTATTAATATGTCTTATCGTTTCAGTATTGTTATTCACTATGCCGCGACCCAGAATATATAACCTTTCACAATGAAACCGTAATACTTTTCGACTTCAGAACTTAGCCAATCTTAAAGTTAGCACGTATTTACTGTCAGGCGTTACGAAGTTCGCCGCGTCAGCTAGTATTTTATAATTGATAACTAATGTCATAATGTTTTTAATATGCTAAATAATAATTAAAATTTTAATATACTATTTTTAAATATTCTGTAGATACTTAATGGAAACTATAATATTTCTAAAAATATTGAATCTTTATAGTAGAATTGGATTTTTGGTGTTCATAATTTATTTGAAAAAATTAAATAGATTATAAATTATCCTTTTTAGCTATAAAGTAGTTCAACAGGAAGCGTAAATGTACATATCTTGCGTGTAGCAAGAGCTACAGAAGTAGCCATTTGGTCCACGCACTCAGCGTGTTCCAGTGTTTGGCTTTCACTTCTCCACGATCTCAAACATACAAATTCTTTTCCTTTTCCTGGAAAATATCTTCTTCATTGGCGGAATTATTCTTTATTGGGAAAATCATTTAATAATATAACTAACAAATTTATTAAAAGATTTACCGTTGGTAAAATGTACTAGCTTTTATGACTCTAGTTTCATACAAGAATCCTATATTAAAATAAACTAAAGCAAAATGCTAAATACAATCTTGCCATACGTTTTAGATTTACTATGACTGTCAAACAGTTTTAGACTGCTCTCAAGAATGAATATGTTTTCTTGTTTCCATGCAAATAATACAAAATTTTCTAGATAAGGATGTAGGAGAAGTTTTAAAATTTAATCAACGTATTAAGAAGTATATTGAAAATTTAACTGGTATAATTATTAAAATTTCAAGGTATTTAAACACTTAAAATAACCATCGAAACATCAATATCCTCAGACTATTTACATTTTTGTTATAGAGTATATGTATATGTACGTGTAATGGCGTATAAATGTCATACAACCTTTTGAAAAACTGAAAAAATAAACGGTATTGACATACTTGACTCAAAACCATTGAACCGTTATTCTTACAGACATGCGGGTGGTGTAATATTATTTAATACTGTGTGCACTTTAAACAATCAAATGTTAATAAGAAATCGTTAGAGTTATTTTTGAGACGTTTGGATTTTACACATTTTTCAGGATTTTTAGGGGTGAACTGCCCTTGAAATAAAACCTGAAACTTGTAAATAGTGAAGGAGTCAATAACAGAATAGATGTTTCCAAATGTTCTGCAAACTATTCATTCAAGAGCTTAGGTTTCAGTAATAATAATTATTAGGTATTTTAAAAATAATTACACTATTATTGTTTTTCTACTTGTAATAACTTCTGTAATATCAATAACAATATCAATATTAATATCAGTATCGGTATTGGTATCAGTATCGGTATCTGTATAAATACCGGTATCGCTATCACTATCAGTATCGGTATCGGTATTGGTATCAGTATCAGTATCAGTATCAGTATCAGTATCAGTATCAGTATCAGTATCAGTATCAGTATCAGTATCAGTATCAGTATCAGTATCAGTATCAGTATCAGTATCAGTATCAGTATCAGTATCAGTATCAGTATCAGTATCAGTATCAGTATCAGTATCAGTATCAGTATCAGTATCAGTATCAGTATCAGTATCAGTATCAGTATCAGTATCATTATCAGTATCGGTATCGATATAGGTATCAGTATCAGTATCGGTATCGGTATCAGTATCAGTATCAGTATCAGTATCAGTATCAGTATCAGTATCAGTATCATTATCAGTATCGGTATCGATATAGGTATCAGTGTCAGTATCGGTATCGGTTCGGTATCAGTATCAGTATCAGTATCAGTATCAGTATCATTATCGGTATCGGTATCGATGTAGGTATCAGTGTCAGTATCGGTATCGGTATCAGTATCAGTATCAGTATCAGTATCAGTATCAGTATCAGTATCAGTATCAGTATCAGTATCAGTATCAGTATCAGTATCAGTATCAGTATCAGTATCAGTATCAGTATCAGTATCAGTATCAGTATCAGTATCGATATAGGTGTCAGTGTCAGTATCGGTATCGGTTCAGTATCAGTATCGGTATCGGTATTGATAGTGGTATTGGTATCGGTATAAATATCGGTATCAGTATCAGTATCGGTATCGCTATACGTATCGTTATCGGTATCGGTATCGGTATCGGTATCGGTATCAGAATCAGTATCAGTATCATTATCGGTATCGTGATCGATATAGGTATCAGTGTCAGTATCGGTATCGGTTCAGTATCAGTATCGGTATCGTTATTGATAGTGGTATTGGTATCGGTATAAATATCGGTATCAGTATCAGTATCACTATCGGTATCGGTATCAGTATCAGTATCGGTATCGGTTCAGTATCAGTATCGGTATCGGTATCATTATCAGTATCGGTATCGATATAGGTATCAGTATCAGTATCAGTATCATTATCAGTATCGGTATCGATATAGGTATCAGTATCGTATCGGTATTGATAGTGGTATTGTATCGGCTATAAAAATAACCAAATAACATTTTTAAATTGTTCTTTTTAACAATTTAGGTATGTGTCAGTTCACTGATGCCGTTTGTTGTCAGTAGCTGTACAAAAAAATAATCTATGGTCGCTTGACTAACCAGCTTTGCTTTACTCTCCTCTCCTATCCTATCCTGATAACAACATGGGTTGAATCCAACTGAAACTACTAAAAATCTGAAATGAATAATCTTTTGGAAAACTAGAAAATTATAATCAAATAATAATTTTATTTCTAAGGAGTGACACTTTTGAAATATTGAGATTTTATACGTCGATTTTTAAGTATAAGAAAGATTATTAATCTTTCATAGGTTTTCATAGTATATGATATTTGATGATGTTATTGCGTCGTGATTCCAAACTAGACTGGACATTTGAGCTGATATTGGTAGGTAATGTGTCCGGAGTCACAGGCAGCTCTGCGCTTAATGAGCTTAATGTGTCACATCAAAGGCCTCGGGTTGAAGCCTCAGGGCGGCCTTCTGTGTAAATGAACACGGCGCAGCTTCGATTACAGCCTGAAGGGAGTATGAGGAGAAGGCTTCCATAAGGGCACGTTCTACGAGTATGTTTAAGCGTTACGTATAATCTTTCTCATTGATTAATGCTTATAAGTGTTATTCTATATCATTATACTCAGCTAAGTTGCTTTATTTGCTTTATTTTGTGTATTTCCTTTTTTCTGTGTCTCTCGACATGTTTTAACGTTTTGACGGGGAACGGTCCAAATGTCCGTTAGTTATTAACAAACCTAACGTTTACTTGTTTTTGGAAAGCATCATTAATTGATTAATAGCCCAATGACGAAATGGCGACTGGGTCCAGATTCGCCCCTTGTGGAATTCGATCCGGCGACCTTCCATTTTTGAAGGTTGCTTTTTCAAGGTTTTCCCTCATACATAGTATATGGTGGTAGGGAATTGTTTTCATAAATATTTTCGAATTTGATTTGAATGTGGATACATCCATTTTATGCTCCCTGAATAGAAAAGAGTGGTTTTCGGACTAATGTGCGTTTGTATATGCACAGATCCAGAGACCATACTGAACGTCAGATTTTTATAAAGTTAGGTACACCTTGCTCCTTTGCTACATAACAGACAGTTTTTTATGTTTATTTATAAGTGTAGTTTACCCCCAAAAACACCTTTTAAATTTTAAAAATACGAGTTCCTTAATAACCGCTGTATTGATTTTGTTTAAAATTATATGGTTTATAGTTTTAGGGTATAAATAAAGTAGTGTAAGATTATTGAGTTGTATATTCTGACACCAAACGGATGTCGGTAAAAACAATGTTAAAAAAGTTATGACCTTTGAAATAAAAAATCAAGCCTAATATTATCGTAGATAAAGAATGTGATGGATAAAACTTGTGTTATCAATTTGTTATGCATTATTTAATGGAGCAATGATGTATCAGATTACTGATAATTTTTATTATTTGTGGTTTATTTTGTTCGTTATTTCCAAAGTTATCAGTAAGTCAGGCAAAGTTTTTAATTTACAAATGAAATAATTTAATTGTTAAATATTGAATTAAAAACTGTCTATTTCAATATTGATGAGCGTGGTTGCTTAGTGTTAGTGTTGTTTATAAAGTAAACAAAAACAATATCCATATACATACTACTATACGCAAAAGTCGTAAAATGAGTTTTACGACGCAACAATTTAATCAGCTCATTTAATTAGGAAACAAATTATATAACAAAAATAAAATTTATAGGAATATTTAAAACAAAAATAGTTTTATTTTTCTGGCTGAAAACCATTGTGGTACATTGAAAATACTAGTTAATAGCATTGAATAAGCTCTTTCAATTCCACTCCCATAATATAACATCAGGGATTAATAAAACAAATTAATAATCAATCAGCTGATACAAAATATAGACCAAAACATAACATGGTATGGAACTGTTTTCGGAAACAACGCTAAGTGGAGTAACCAAGAACGGTTTTAGGTGATGGAGAAAAGAAAATCCTGTTTACAATTTCTGTGGATTCATATATCATTAAACCAGATTTATTTGTATTAAACAAGTTTTGATAGCTGGAAAGAAAAACTAAACAAAGAAGCAGTTTTGTTTGAAGACGTGGACGACAAAGTTATACAACTTTAACTTCTGAGGTTGGGTATTTGTTTCGTGTCGTAATTGATGACTTTTACTTAACTTGTCTAGACCTTCTAGACCACAGACAAAACCTTGACTTAATATTTTACACATTTAATATCCTTTATAGCATAGCAATATATACCGATACATTCATGAAAATAATGCAAAACAATGTTTTATTGAAATAACTCTTAACGCACAATCAAAATTTAGGTTCTTTGTCTTTTGTCTTTGTCTTTTTACTGTTTTTTGTTCTGAATTTGTTAAATAATATTTAAAAAAATAGATATTTTAGTTTTAGTTTTACAGTATAAAACCATCTATACAAAAGTAAAAATATTTGAAAATTCTTGCGCGCAATTGAATATATTTTGTGGTCTCGAGAACCATTTTTAGGATTCAGGAAGTTTTAAAACGGATGTTTACACTCCATGTTGTTTTACAATATTTTGACTAATATTTACACTTTATCTCTATACAACGTAAAGGATAAGAAAATGTAAAACAAGCTGTCTGGAAGACAGTTTAATTTTTACAAACAAAATAAAGGCACATTTTTAACACACAAATCGTAATTTTTCTTATTTCCTTGAAACCTTTGCTGCTATAAAACTGATTTATATGTAATGTTTCTGTCAAAAAGTTTTGTTTTGACGATCTCACTTTTTTGGTATCACTTTTCCTTTTACAATGAAACCTTTATTATTGTTTGTTTGGAATTCTTGACAGCAGTGGATATTCCTGTCACACTTGTGTTTTAACAACACAAAAACAATTTGTTTCTTTGGCATGATAGGCAAGTATAGTATTATTTGAAATATTAGATAATTAACATCTATAACTTAAACATTCAATTTTTAATACAATTTATTAATCGCTTGAAAACGGAAGGAGTTTCTTCACCTCCAGAAACGTCGTGTAGTTTAAAACACAAGAGCGATAGGAAAAGTCCAATTGATTTTAAAATAACTAATTTTACTATTGGTTACGATTTTACCAGATTAAACTGTAAATTTGTAAAGGGAACATTAAATTTATCCAAAGACAATAAACAAATGTAATAAATGTGTTTTAGGGTTATCTTTATGTTATGCATTCTGATAATATTTTGGATTACTTGCGGCTTAATTGAGGTGGGTTAACGATTAGCTGTGTAGAATTTACGTGCGAGTAAGGTTACATGTTACAGCCCCACGTCGTAAAATTGTAACATGTACATAGACGTTACATCAATGTACATGTTGTATTTGTTATATCCATTTTACTCTATGGACGTCAACATGGATGAATGTTTTTTTTTACTATCCGTGAATGTTTGTGAAACGAACCTTAAGATGACTGTTGTACGTACTGAGCTATCAATAAATAAATATTTATAAAATATTCAATGAAAATATGGATGTTTCATCATTGTACTCCGTTTAGTTCACAGTGTTTAGGCTAGTACGTTAAACACTTCTATAGACGATTTATAAAATAAAATTGCAAAACAAAACTAAACATAGCAACGAATCGTACGTAAATATAGGTTAAATAATAAAAATAAAATAAATAAAAATAAAAAATAAATAAATAAATATATATATATATATATATATATATATTATCTTTTACAGTAGAATACTTATGAAATAGGTCTAAGACAGTATATTTATGTTATATTCTTTTAATTTTTTCAAAAATGAACATGGATACTGCTACAAAATGTTAACAAATTCAAAGAAAATACTCCTATATTAATATACCTCAATAATGGATCAACTGGAAAACATTTGATATGGTAAGCCCCTTTTACTTTCAGTTAAGTATGCTACTATTAGTAGTTATATTTCCATGTCACAAGGTTGTGCAGAATCAACTACATAGTCAGCATTGTACAACTTGTATTCGAGAGGTAAGCCCGTTCTTTTATAGGTTTTAATATTCAGTTTTATGAAGAAAGAAATTTCTTTATTATCAAATCAAAAATATTAATTTGAAATGTAAACCAATACATATAGAGAAAACTAACATCTTATATTTAAATTGTATTTAAAGTAGGCAAAAATGGATCTTTAGGATTTTTACTTCACTTTAGAAAATACTTGGTTAGTTTAAAGCATAAAAAAACCTCCAAATACATTAAGGTGCACTCGTTTCAACTGAGAACATGAACCCGAATGCCCTCTTTAGCGAGAAAGAAAGACGGGCAGTAATTAAGAAAATGCTTTTCAAGGGTACAAAACGTAAAAATAACAAAAAATATCATAAATTCAAGCAATGTTCAGACAAATATCTAACAACATTTATGAAGATGATTCTTTGTCAAGTCCAGTGCACACATGTAAGTTATTAATTTTTGTCGCCTAATGATCTTTAACTAATGGAATAACTGACTGTAAAATAGTATTTGTTGAAAAAGTAAAACGTCATCATCAATTCAAGATTTTTAGGCTGCATGAAAGGTAATAAATTCCATAAAATAAATAATATTTTACATACATTTAATAATTTTCTTGGTAATTATCTTAAATTAGCATAAGTGTAAAAATGTTCAGCAGAATAAAAATTATAAATACATAAGAAAGTAAACGAGTAAGCTATTCGATGAAGTTAAACAGATTTTTATGTTTTAAAGATATTATTCAATACCATTAAATATTTTTAGACCTTATATGAAACATGGAAATTCTAAATATAATATTAAATAGCCTATTTTGTAAAGGATTTATAAAACATTTGAATATCACAATGGAAACATGAAATAATCATCTAAAGTGAACTGTGACATTTCAGGTGTTGTCTCAGTCGAATTCAGGCTGTATTAAAACTTAGATATGAAGTTATAAGTGTTATAAGTGAACATATATTTTTCAAACTGCATAATCAAATTATAACATCAATATGGTTTTGGACAAATATTGAATTTTGTTTATGTACTGTAGAGAAAAGGACGGTGTTCTTAAAACCGCTGAGTGAAGGAACGTCCTGTTTACCCATGATAACAACTTTGACATTGACCACATCTTATTTTGTGGACACAGCAGTTTACTTGCCCTCAAATAAGAGATTCTTTATCTAGTACACTGTCTTAAAGAGCAAAATATTTCCATGGTTTATAAGATATTTGATGATACAGTTCTGTGGTTGGAGGTCATTTTTCCTGTTGTAGATTGTTATTGGGGACATTTTCTACCATGATAAGTTAAAACCAGTTTTATGACATTTTGGGATAAAAATTTTGAGGCAAAGCCAGTATAAATCTAAAAAGAAAATTTTTCAAACAGTGTAAACTTTTACAACAAATACGAAGCACAAAATCTTTGAATATAACATCTTTGCAAAACGATCAAAATTAGATTCCTGATCCTGGAACATCGTAACACTTTGTTTTACTTATTCTGATGGAAAATTGCTTCAATAAAGATTCAAACAAAAATCTTTAGTTTTCAAATAAAGTTATGGAAAGTATATTGTAATTTTTTATGTTTATAATTAGGGATACCTGTAAAATAATTGCGTCATAATAACCACATTCCTCTTTGTTAAGGAAGATTTTTCTGGTCATTTAAGTGTTTGAAGCTTTAAAGATTCTTCTGAATTAAAATATTGAAAAAAAGACAGTAATAAAATGTATAACATATACTCGTACTCGTGCACTGAGTCAACCGTAAAATACTTTTCCGAATTGGTTTAACACACATCTGTGAAACTTTCAAAACATTTCAAATCTGCAAAAACGATAAACGAAAATTGAAAGTTCTCTGAGAGTTTACTGGATTTAGGTAGAGAAGCAAACACGTGGGTATCAATCTGTGAGTTTTACCTTTGAGAGTTCCATATCGTTTTAAATCATTTAATTCTGGCGTTATTGCCTTTATATGGTGTGATCAATAAACCTATGAATTGGTGAATCACATTCCAGCTATCATATTCTTCTGGAAGTTTTATACATGCAAAAATGCATTATTATCAACTAAAACCTGAGTTTGCAGTTTAATCGATACTTAATCATTTACATTTTTTGAAACTTGAAAAAATTAAATTTACTATACAATGTGCTCTAGTAATATTGGTATACATCGTAGTTTCTCAAAAACCTTTTTTATCAGGGTTTTAAGTTTGTTTGTAGCATTCCCATGGGAATTTTCTGTTCTATGTTTTCTTAAAAATTAGGAAATTATAATTAGGGATTAAGGATTAGGGGGTTAGAGATTAATATTTTTCAGATTTTTCCTGTTCCTAAAAAGTATATAAATTTTCAAAGAAATTTATGATAATTTTTTTAGGCTTTAATAGTTTTTACTTCTAAAAACCTTTTATCCTCTATTTGATTTTACAACCGGTACGGTTTTCATTTCGACGCAAAAATATCTAAGCTGTGGTGTTTTAGTAATTTGCGAGACGTATTAAGAGTGCCGGAAGTTCCGCTATATGATTATAAGAACAGCCTTCTAAAGGAAAAGATAATTTTTTCTAGAGAAAATGTTGACTTCATCCATGATATAAGCTACAGTGAAGTTAAAGCAATGAAGCAGTTATATTTGAGCTTCTAATTTTCTAGATTGCTTAAATTTCTTCGGTTATAAGAGTAATATATAAACTACGCCTAGTATGTTTGATGATTGGTTTTTCATATCTATAACAATATTATTGTAAGTGTATTTTAAAAGCTCAGTTTTTTCGATAGTATTCAGAAATAAATACTAATAGTTTGACAATTTAAGGGGAAAATTGTTACAAGCAGGTAATAATTTTGAATATTAATTCAAGATAAGGTAATAAGAATGAATATTAATTCTTAATCTTTACAGCTACTTTAAAATTACAGGGCCTTAAGGGGATTCACTACTCATAAAACAGTTTTTTTATTTCTTTTATTTTCTGAAAATATTTGGCAGTTATGTATCCCTAGAGACCTAACATTGAAAATATTGTTTTGATATTAATTTTTGATGACAAATATGTGTATTTTTCTCCAAACAATTTAAAATTTTAAAATGTATATTTTGTAAAAACTACTCACTCAAAATAATTTATTTTGGTATCAAAGTTTAAGTATTTAGATAAAATAAAAATTTATATATTTCCATCGTTGTGTTTTTAAAGAAAGTACAAACAAACTTTAATTTGAAAATGTAATAAGATAACCAAACCTTTTTCAATATTAAATTTGCAGAAAACTAACAAACCTATTAAAAAAATCTTTTATTGTATTACTGTTAATAAGCAAAGCAACAAAAGTTTCATCTACCTAATTGAACGGTTTTCTCGGATAATCAATTTGAAGTCCTGATAACATAGAAAAAATAAGTTTCGGATAATTGACTCTTGCATATGTAAAAATATTTGGGAAAACCTTAATTATGGCACTAAAAATTTTATTAAGATAGTTGAAGTGTATATTTTTCTTATGTAGAATAACGTAAATTGAATACTTGTTTAAAAACACAACGATAGCGTAGTTGAGTGTTATAATGAGTCTGGCATTAGCCAAGCAAAGCTTACATTATCTGACACTAAAGCTATGGAATCTGTGATTGACAAGGGATAGTTACATCACCATTACATTGATTATATACATTCACAATTTAAAATAACCTTTTATAAAAACAATTCAGGTATTTTGTAGTTATCATGATACATTCACTTTTCGGCGTAATACATTCGATATTGTAAATTAAAATAACACATTTAACCTTGCCCAATCTCCAATATTGAATCCCTCTAAGTTGAAACGTAAACTATAACCTGATCAAATAATAAAAAGGTACACTGTACATAAATTATTCCCAAAATGTTGGCTTAGTTTGTACTGTCACGGACTCTTACTCCAATCTTTGAGATAGTCCTGGTTCAGAACCCGGAGTTGTCAATAAATATTTATCAGTAATTTCCACCTAGTACGATGTAGGCTCACCTATATCTTTGCTTTGACCAGTGGCTTTTTACAAACACTAAAACATATATTACCAAATTACAAACAAATACACACACAGCGATACAACATTTTTTAGTTCAGGTGAGCCCAAACAACGGAACCATCCACTGAAATCTTAAGTTCAAAGAGTTTAACAAACTACTTTCTCTTTTACTTACGTATAGGAGGGAGATATATATGAAAACAGAGGGAAATCCTGGACTGATCTTCCGGGATGCCAGAAGGCCAAGGAAATTCTTGGAGGGCATGATGTTTGAAGGTCAGAGACCATGATTAGGCTTAAGAAAAACAATTTAAGTATGCTGACGGGTTTTCTAACAGAACACTGTAGGCTCAGGGGTCATCAGAAAAAGATGAAAATTGTTCAAAAGGGTGACTGCCTCTTCTGTCAATCAGGGAAGGAAACACCTAGACACCTACTGGTTGAAGGCGAGGAAGTTGGTCAGAGGAGGACCAGAAGCATGGGAACACACTAGGCAAGAACTGGAGACTAGTTTGGGGGCACAATAGATTCCATTGGTCGCAGTGCAATCTTTCCTCCAGATATTATCAGTATCAGTATGAATTATTATTTAAAAAACTTTAAAATGATAAAAATAAATTTAATGTTAAATACCATCAATGTAAACATATTATTATATAAGAAGCGTGAAGTAGTTTTTAAAACCTCATCATACAACATGATTGAATATTTGTTAGGTTCTAAACACTCCTGGTAATATCTGCCAAAACACATTGACATGATTTTACCATACAATTTCCATTTGGGCTTGGGAACAGCAAGGACGCTCCATTGTAGCCTGATTAATGTTCTGTCGGAGCCTTCAGCCTTCCATCCAATACGGACGGATTAGAAGGTTGATATTTGTAATGTTTCGTTACTTCATTTACATCTAACATAGTTACTAGTTTGATAAAATTATACGAATTCTTTTATTATTATACTTAACATTTTTCATACAATCTTTTTACTTAGATTGTTATTAAGGTCATTTTCCATTACGCTTAGTAAAAAAGGTTGGCGATCAAAAAGGAAAGAAAGAGATTAGATTTTAGATCCTGAAACGTCGTGAAACTTTGATTTTAAGAATCCGAATCGTGGATAGTTGTGAGCAATGGTTGGTGGATGTAGAGTTCTCTTGTGTGGAATAACATCTGCACTATTAAATACTACGTCAATCCTACGGTTCTGAGTCCACGTTAAGCTCTAAGTTCCTTAGATGCTATTGGCTGTTGGTCTATTAATTAACAGTCCTATCAAAGGAACCTGTCAGCCTTAGTCAGTAACAAGACTACAAGATCTCACCACTATCGTATAAGACTCAATTCTCAATCTCATTTAGTTTATAACTAGTTGTTACTCCGACCTCTAACAACGGATTGGATTATATAAAAAACAGGTATTTAAGTATATTTAATTCCTCTTAATGTTTTGAAATCCTCTCGCAAATTTGATTAATGCATTAAACCTTTATAAAAGACCATATTTTATTGTTTTACAGTACTTGGTTTCCATCAACTGTAAAAATTCCAAAGATTGTTGCAAAAATATGAAATAAATAATTGACTGAAAGTTTACCAAAGCATTCCAAATCAGATTTGGGATTTCAAAAACTTTTGTAGTTTTAACAATAGCCGATGCTAAAACAAAACCACTGAGGAGGAATCAGTTGATATTGTGATGTGGCTGTATTGCCCTTGGATAATCGTAAAAGCACTTTATAGCGTTGTTTTCACCGAATCCTGCAAACCGCTTAGCCTTGTTGGGTGATTCAAATAAAACCTCATTGGTTTTGTGGTTTCAGGTGTTGAAGGAAACGATTGAATTCATAAAGTAACAAGTACTTATGATATCACCAACTGAGCTCTAATAGGCTTAATTAGTCAACAGTTTTGAATTGTAAATTTTAATACCTATTTGTTGTCGAGTTGATGTTCCTCTTTTATCTTGTACTACTACTTTAGAGCCTGAGAAACAAAATAAATAAAAGGTATAATAACTGTATATTCTGCTAAAAATAAAAACAATATTAATTTTGGTGGTGCAAGGATCGGTATTAACCGCCCATAGTTTTAAGGGCCAAAATTAGAGCTAGGATAGTTCGTCTTGACGACATAAAAATTACTGATAATTTCTTTATTGACGTTTTATAAAGCACATGAGTTTTTAACTACACAACGTTTCTGCTAGAGAAACTCATCTGTTTTCAAGTGAATGCCTTAAAATTACTTTTGAATTAAAGGTTTTAGCTTTATTCTATTAATATTAACTACACGTTAATTAGGCACAGACGAATACGATAAATCTGCTTTCGATATGTGTATGTTCATATGTAATGTAAATGGTTATTTATGGTTTGTTGGTTGTATACATAGTTTATTTTTCTAACGTTATATTGTTGAGATGTACGTTTTTTGTTAATTAATTTATAAATATCCATACCAGGCAGTATTTATATTAATTTATTGTATACTTATATAATTTATTTCAAATTATGTCCTCCCATAGTAAGGTTATTATTAGTTTTTGTTTTATCCATATTATTATTTATTTTTACATTTTTAAGAAACTAAATTCATTATTGGCCAAAAAGAATAATGTACAAGTTTAAAGTGTTCCTCTCAAATAGCTTTTAGCTGGACAGGTAAAACATAGCACTACTGTGTAACTTATCCATGTATTTCATAAAAATAAACAGATAGAAAAAGAGAAAGTATTATTTGAAAAAATCATTATATTTTGTTAAAAAGTTACACCAAATAAATAAGTATGTAATCATTTAATAAGATAGTTATGTTAAAATTTTACATTATTTTGTTTTTATGTAAGGAAAAAGTATGGGTAGTTCTTAATTTTGAAAATAAATATAATTTTTAATATTCAATATATTTAATTTACTACAGCTACAAGCACAGTCTAATGTAAATGTTGTTATTTAAGTTTAATTAACATTATCTCATATCACCTAATATGCCCGATGCTTGTGTGGACGCGGTCACGTGGTAAATATCGGAAGCAGCAAGGCTCGGAGTCTCTAATTAAAATGTCATACTTCATCATTGCTCTGTAACCGAATTAAACTGTGATTTTGACGCCAGAAGCAGCTTCGTGCTGGGTCGGCTTGCTGGATTATACAAACGTTGCAGTTCAAGATAACCGTTTTAAATCAAAATCAAAATATTTATTTTAACGTTGACAAATTATTGTTTGAAGAATAACTAGCCAAAGTACCCGTTCTTCGCATGTTTAAAAAATACTGAGAGGTGTACTGATACCTTAAATTGTTAATGAATATTTATTGTTTACAAGATGACAAAACACGATTGTCTACAGCATGACAAAGTATCACATGTTAATTAATATTGGGAAAGGATAAGGATTAACGAAATAGAAGCAGGAATTGGGAGAAAAATTTAAATCTATGATTACACTATTTCGATCTAATCTTCGAACTGTCAAAAGGAGTTGTAAACAGATGTTAACATTAGAAAATATAAACATTGAAACTTGTCCATAGCTGTTGATATTTAAATGACTTAATTTTTTTATTATTTGAAATTAAAAATTTTAAAACCCAGGACTTTCATGGGGCGTAGCCTGAGGGAAATTTCAGGAAAAGAATATGAGTTTTTTGCCTTTGAGTTTTTTGAGTTTAAGATTTCAAAGATAAGCAGTGATGGAGAAGTGAAAAGCAAACTAATAGAAAAAAACGTGAAGAAAATGACACAAAGAAAAAACTGATGCAATGTTGCTAATAGCAAACCGTTTCAGATAAAATTTACACCATTTTACAGTAACATGCGATTTGCCAAAATGCAGTTAAAATTAATAGTCAACAGATTTTTAAAAATTGAAATCTTCACATTCCAAAAAAATTTGATCAAAATTACTATTTATATGGGAAATATAAACTTTGGTAACAGAAATTTATGTCGTTATGTAAAGCTACTCATTGAATAAGGTTGTTCCTTCTCATATAACTTAATATTTTATCTTTTATTTCAAAACCGATGACCACAAACCTTAAGTGATATTGGCCATATAGAAAGGCATTTTTACTTTAAAATTAGATCGGAAGCAACTGCCGGAAGGAAGTGTGTCTGGAATAAAATTGCGGCATTGCTCCCAGTGCGAGCGTTCAAACTGCACTTAAAAAGATAGCGGAAGCAAATTTTTTCCAATTTATCTCAATAACTTCGTTGAAACAAGCTACCTTCGTAAAGATGTAAAGGTGGCCACATAATAGCACTTTCGTTACCGTCAGCGTGTCGTGCCAAGTTCTAATTTATAACGCTACATGTGCAAAATGAAATCAAGAGATTTAAAACCTTTTGAGGACCACTTTGTAGACCATGCGAAAAAGACCATGTGAAATCAGCATTTTTATAATAGTTTATACAATAGTTTAGGTTTGTACTGCGACCTGATCTTATTGATTTTTTTACTAATAATGATATATTGATGTTAGATTTTAAAATACATATCTGAACTGCAAGTAATATAATAATTGAAATTGATTTATTTCAATTTCACTTTCTACAGATAACAAATGAAGGATAATTTGACTAATGGAAACACATTTAAATTATTAGTTACATTATAGACAGTGTGTGTACAAATTTTGACGAGGTTTTGAAAAAAAATTGAAAATGAAATTTTGATACAACATATAATGTTGTATCAATGAGCCAATCAACAATCTCTGTTGTTGTTGTTCTCAACAGTAAACAAACAAACGATCAAACAAACGCATTATTTTTTCGGACTGTAGCTGCAACAACAAAACCATCCAGAGAGTAAGAGAAGAAACCAAAGACATCTAAAAGTAAATAAGTTAGGTTAAAATGTGCCAGAGAGCATATACTATGTAAAAAAACTACTGGCTGACGATATTTGGTCAGCGGAGTTTTCGCAGCACTTGCTACTGACGGTATATCGTCAGTTTTAGTTTTTTTTAATTATTTACTTGCCTTTGTTTACTTTTGACATTTAATTGATAAAATATAATAGCACATATTTAAATCACCCAAAAATCTTAAGTTATTCACAGTACCAATTTGATTTTAATATTTCCTTAAAAAATGTCATGTGTTTAGTTTGATAACTACAAGGAAAACTAAAAAGAAATAAAAACTTTTTCGAACATAAAAATTATAAATGGAAAAAATGTTATATGCCACGTTGATTAATAACTCTGAAACCATTATCCTTAAACAACTATTTACAAGAATAAATATTTTCACGCAATCTTAAGACAAATCTTACGATACCTTATTACTTTTTAAGATTGAATCAAAATAAATAAGATATGCTGCTTATTGTACATATTTATTATGCGTGACTAGATCATGTCCAATGTACATAGTTTTTGTATTAATTTAGACTCAAAATGGCGGATTCATTAGTAACTAAATGCTTTCGGTGGCTTTTGAAACGATATTTATTTAGATTTTATCTTTACCCAGAAACAAAATATAAAGAGGTTTAGAACGTCCAGAAACCCATTTATATAACTTTGACGTTTTAATTTCACTTCAAACGTTGTTATCTGGCTGACTAAAATACTAACGTATGAAAAAGATACGATTTTAAATTTCTAAAGTTAAAAGTTTGAGTATTCTGTTAGACAAAACTTGTATAAATATTAGCTTATTAGTTTTATAAACCATTGGTATTTTTGGAAGTCAGAAATCCTGCAGTGTTTCCAATCCAAAAGGAATTTATTCTGTTAAACGGTCAATTTAAAGTCAAATAGTGAAGTTAATTAGGTTAATTTTTAGTTAGATTTTAAGTTAAATAGTTGTTAGTTGTTGATAGTTAGTTAGTTGGTATTATAAACCTTTCGACCGTGTACATGGACAATATATAAATTGTTAACAATTTTTACATCCTTGTGTAAAACAAATATATTTAGATTTTTCTTGCTGTATTCAATTTTATTTTTAATTCATTGTGTGTATAATATTATTATAAAGTCTCTTAATATTCTTCATTTGTTATTAAAGTAATGTCCACCATTGGGAAAACAAACAGTTTTTTAGAACTAATAAGGAGACGAACTTGTAACAGTGAAACATTTTACTGTCTTAATGTTCTTTTAATGTTGTAATTAAAACAGACTTGACCTTTTACAAGCCATTTAGCTAATCAAAGTCTTTGTTGGCATTATTTCAAATACAATACTTAATGATTTGAAATTAACTAAAAAATAATCGAGCAAAATCCATAAGGTTTAAGATAGGAAAGAGAATATATATAAAGTCGAATTACAAAAGAACATTTGCATACATTATTCATATATCTGCCTATAAATATGTACATTTTTGTTAACTTTTACTTTTTTATGATTAGGTCTAATAGTAACAGTGTTGCGTTGAAAAACCATGGTACCCTTTACCGGTCTTACCTGGCTTTATTAATGGTAGTTAATTTATGATATAAATTTTACGTTTTTATAGAAATAAAAAAATATTTATTGTTCTTTCAAAAGCTTATAACTGTATTTTACAGACATAATGGTAAGGTCTAATTATTTGGGATCCTAAGCTCTATAAAATATGAAATTTTCATAAAAAATGTTGGTCAAAAAATGTAATAGCAAAGTTTTGATTATTCACAGTTTTAAAGTTTTTTAGGGGCCTTAAACCTTGTGGGGTATTTTCAAAGTGCACTCTTGTACCTAATTGTGAAAATAGTAGAATCATCAATATGTTCTCGGCGTCCTTACACAGACGAATACAAATTAGTTCAACAACACTTTTTAGGATTCTATGAGCCCAAAAATGCACATTTTTATCCTCAACTCAAGTTACAAACATTTGACGAAAAAGTGAGTGCTCCATTGTTATTTAAACAAAAATCTTTCAAGCAATAAAGGAAGATTATTTATTAATAAATAAAAAAAAAGAAAAATGTTTGACACGTGTATTTAGAAAATTAATTTCAATATGTAGCATGACCTAATCTGAGCTTTGAACCAAGTGAAAACGTAGATTTTAGAACTAACAAGTTTACTAATTCCCAATGTCTAAAAATTATTTAGTTCCTTTTTTTTTGTAGTTTATTTTTTTAAGGGCTTTCAACTAACAGAATCGATCCAAAAATTACAAACAATTCGGAGTTTGTGACAAACATTATTAGAAACAGGTTCTATTTGACCTTCATATTCAACATCAAAACGATGCCTAGTCGTATGAACTAAGAGGAATGTTTGACCAATATAGGCTTCAGATAATGTTTGCATGATGGTTGGTTATTACATTGCGAGTCTCACAAATTGGTTTTCTAATAATCAGGTTGCCTTTGTCTATCGTATAGCTATTGGTTTCAATGAAACTACAAGTAATTTATAACATGATACAGTGGCGTAATCTGTAATAAATTTTAACAAATTGAAATAGTTGTTGTAGTTTTCATTTTTAGGATTTTTAGTTACAATTTATTAAAAGAGATTAGCATAGTGGAAAATGCATTCGATTCAATTACATGTCGTTTTAATATTTTATTACGGAATAAAACTGTTGCTAGGATGATATTACGGTTGTTACCATGTCGTGTGACGTCATCAACGTGTAGCCCAACAGTAACCATGACAGACGCCATTTGGACGTGTCAGATCCGACAGCTTCACTGTTCTTTTGTATACCACAAACATTTCAAAAGACTGGAAATAAATTAGCTCGTCATTGAATGGCCGGTTTGTAATTTCTCAATTTATTTCTCTGTGTAAATATATATTCTCTTTTTTACAACACATTTTAATTTATCATATGGATTTACAAAAAAATACAGATACAAAAAGTCAGTAAATTAGAATACCTACATAAGCGTTAGGGATATTAAGATAATTTCCTTCATATTATACTTATAACAGTAGCTTAAAAGAACCAAATAAAAATGAACAATCACAAATAATTTGTTATTACAAGAATTGCTTATTATAAAATTTTATTGTCAAAACTTAAAAAAATATATAGGATTTTTTGTAAACACATTTAACTATTCACATATTTGGTAGGCGGTCAATTGAATATTACAATAGACAGAACATTATAAGGCTCTTAACAATTAGTTAAATGCTGATTAATTCCAATTCAGTAAATGATATTAAGTGCATGTTTGTTATGTAACTAAATTATTAATAATCTATTTTGTATCTCCAATTGAAAATTTGATATACTACGAGTAATCTCTTGTTGTGTTGTGTTGTGTTGTGTGTGTGTGTGTGTGTGTGTGTGTGTGTGTGTGTGTGTGTGTGTGTGTGTGTGTGTGTGTGTGTGTGTGTGTGTGTGTGTGTGTGTGTGTGTGTGTGTGTGTGTGTGTGTGTGTGTGTGAGCCCACTAGCCTTCATTTAAATGTAATCAGGCAAATTTACATCATCAATAAAACTCTAGATTAGTTTCAGATGGACTTTTAATTACAATTTAATAAACATATTAGTATTGTGTTTACTGCCTGCATGTTTAGATGTGATTACAATACCTTATGATGATAGCTGTATTACAATCAATAATACATGTAATGCATGATATCAAATATATAGTTACAAATAACCTAGAAAAATTTAATATTTTTTTCTAATAATAATGCAGTCATTAGTAGGTGTATAAACAGAATAGAGTATTTCTAATATGTATGCCAAAAATAGGTACTGTAACAGAATTTTGTACAACGCAAGCCAACACAATTTTAAAATTTTCCAACAACAGTTTTACGATTTTGACAATAAAAAGTGAATGATAAACTTTTAAACTCCTAGGAATGTCAACTATCCGTAAAAATAACATATTTTTGAATTAGAATTATAAGTAAAACCTCTTAGACTTTGATTATTTTGAGTTTGTATAATCATTTTATATGTTGTTTGTGTAGTTATCTGACACAGACACATTACGTATTATGTGTTACATTTGATATACACTGGTTATATAAATATATATTTTTGGATGCTAATGATCCAAATTATAGCCCTAATAACTACATTTATATTTTGGTAAAGACTTTACTGTATTAATAAACAGTAAATCTTTTTGAACTGCTCTAGTATTAAAAAATATGACAAAATACACCTGACCAAACTCCTGGTCAAACTCTAAATCAATCTCCAATTATTTTATGACCTTAAAATAAGTTTTAACATTATCTCACCTCCATCATGTGTAGATAGCTCACAATTCGATTTACACTGTAGGCTATTCATGCGAGATATTAATGTTGTATGACTAATAGCTCAGCTATTCTAGACAACAAGACGACGCTCATTATATTTCACCACAACCATACCACACACTAGACGTAGAACACCACACTATAACCAAAATCACACCACACTATACTACAACCACTCCACGCACTATACCACACCTGTACTTGTATCGTATACTAAAAACTGTGGTTTAGGGTTTTGAATTTTTATTTTTTTATGTACAAGCGTTAAGGGCAACGTATGAAAGATTTTATTTAAGGAATAATGCATGTGTTTGCTTGTTTCTCTTTGCATTTTATCAGTAAATATATACTATTGACCAAAAAAAAGGTTTTTGGGAAGCCTGTAAAACCCAGGGAGACATTTGTAAACTAAGTCAAAACGCTACGCGTAACCTGTGGTTACGAAGGCTAATAAGAAACATTGTTGTATTTTACTGTGGGACGAAGAAATTGCAAACCCCTGTTGTCAAAGACGCGTGATTGGTAATGTGGTTTATTGAGGCAATGATGGAAATGCCATGTGACCACAACCGAGCTGTGCTGGGGCCAAAATCAGAATGGCGAGTAATTTGTATCACTGTCACTTTCATACCCATTCTGCTCAGTCAACCCGCTACCACCAACCAGTGGTCTTGACAAACATTACCGACTATACAACTCATGAATCGAAAATCAAAAGCTTTACTAAGGTTTTAAACAGATTACACATTGGCCAGATAACATATGGTATACCGATACATTCTAATAATATTTGCCCTGTAAAGTCTAAAATAAAAGAGTATAAGATGTCTAATATAGACATAATTGAGATAAAGAGATGTTTTATGGGGAAAACTATTAAAATTGTATGAATACTCAGCTCAGCCAATTACTTGTACGCCAATTAGATGGTACCAAGTTACGTTATAGCAGTTCTTTATTGATTCCTGATTGGTTGCTTAGGTTAAGTCAGTGTTAACAAGAAAAAAGCCTAGCAAGAAAAAGAACAACTTTTGATCTTCAGCACATGTATAAAATAGCTGTTTTGAATCAGTATGATGAAACAATTTTTTTATTTCGGTATGTCAGATGGTATACTATGATTATCACATGAATTTGTTTGACCGGTCATCCCACATTGTTAAATTGATAGAGTCTTACTCGGCATCAAGAACGATTGGGATTTTGATAAATACTTTGTCGATTCGGCGAATAAAAAGTAGATCTAGATCGGGTTTAGTCATGGATTACAAAAGAAGGAAACCCCTGAAAGACATTAGGCTTACGACCCTGCACTTCCGTGAAGACAATCCTCCTCTCAGTCAAGCAATTTATTTCAACCTTTTACGCACAAAACATTCTACGTTAGTTTAAAAATATAATAATGCATCTATGAAATTGATCCAGGGTTTGGGTGATTTAGTCTATACATGGTGTAACTGAAATGCACCGACAAACTTTAGGATAATGTACCTGAGGTCAAAACAAACAAAAAATGTCCTGTATACATTTTTGTCCTATCTCGCTCCGTTTTCCGTTTTACATTTTCTTTAAGGAAATTTAATTTGGCATATTTTTTGTTTAAGTTATTTTTTGTAAATTCTGTGTTTTTGAGCTATTCAGCTTGGAAAAAATTGAAATAGTTGCCATACATACATACATATATGTACATATCCCGCGTCGTCCCGGTTGACCTTTCCAGGCATGGGACCAGTCAAGTTTCATTTTTCTTTGTGGGCACATCTTGTCGATGCTGTCATGTTTTTCAAGACAGTAGGCAGAGAAGAGGAAAAAATGGATGATGAATTAGCAGGATTAAATTTGGCTGGGCTATGGATTGTTTATGGTATGGTTGAAAATAAGTTTAGATAAGGTAAAAGGGAGTTCATAATAGCACTGTTTGATCAAAATTTTTTTGAGCTAGTGTCTGAATTTTTTAAATCATTTATCTGGGCTATGTGGTGTGCCATCGTGAAATGGTATAAAGTATAAATTTGATACTATTCAAAAAAGTAGATCCTACTTTATACACTTGACTTACTATAATTATACACTTACTAAATTTGAATTTAGTACTTTTGGTGGTTCCAGAGTTATAGCAAGCTATGTAAAAAACACATATGCACGGACAGACGGAAAACGGAGTGAGATAGGACATATGTTCACGGGACATTTTTTGTTTGTTTTGACCTCAGGAACAATATCCAAAAGTTTGTCTGTGCATTTCAGTTACACCCTTATTCATTTTTTACTTATTTTTATGTTTCGTGCGTAAGAGAAGTCTTATCTCAATTTGTGTCCGTCTGTTCGTCTGTCTGTGACGCTCCAGGAGGCTTTTTTCGACGTCTTCTCCGAAAAAAACGGGAAAACATATAAGAATGAAAGTTATTTCATGCATTCTCTACATTCCACAGAAGTGTTTTCAATGCTTGAAATTGTCCACCACCCCTTAAAAAGTATATAACAAGCATTTAAAATCCTACTTTTTATATTTTGATCTTGCAAGGATTGGGAAAGCAAAAACCTTCACCAACAGGTCTAGAATAATTAAAATACGTCTACTCAAGGTGTATGCTTCCGTTTCCACAGAGAGTTATTAAAAAAAGGCAGGCAGACGGGCAGAAATTGAAATACGATACCTAACGTTACGATTCTAAGAAATTATTTAATTATTATCTCTTTACACCTACAACTGAAGATAAAATAAATTAGTTAAAAGATAACAGGGAATCTAATAAGAAGGGCAATGTGTTAACAGATAAATTAGCTTCAAAACATGCTAATTCGGTTCCATTCATGCCGATTGCAAATACAGAATTGCATTAGGAACTCGGCAACATCACAATACATCCGGGCTGGTTGAGGTTTAGTTTGGCAATGTTGGCAACCCGTGCACCTGGATCATAATGGTCGGGAGTTGAGCAATGGCTTTGTAATGAATGGTGTTCAATTTGCAATTAGGAACTGATATTATCAATTAGCGTTCCGTACAGGAGTGATAAATATGATTAGTTATCATCAAATAACAAATGCAAAATGGATTTAAGTAGTAATTTATAAGGGTGATTAGATCCCTTAGATATAGCATGGATTGCTGGATATTTAATTAACAGTCCTATCTAAGACACATGTCAGCCTTAGTCAGTAACACGACTAAAAGATTACATAATTTTACACTAATTTCTCACTTGTACTTGGCTTAAAATACATACCTGGGTAGGTTCACATTTTTAGTTTATAGTATAAAGTATGCATAAATCCTCATTATTTACAAGTTTAAAAAATATTTACATTAGAGTTGGGCATGCACCAACAATACTTATAAAATCGGGTGTGTACGTAAGTTGTGTAAAGAAATAAATGTTATTTTAGTTTTTAAAACAAGTTATGTTTGAAAGATTTGAAAGGAAATGCAATATGTTATTAAAGTAATACTTCATTTTTAAAGATGGCAAGTTCGTATTAGATTATTGATTTTTTTTCAATAATATCTCAAATCTAGAAACCGTTTCAAAACATCTTTTGCTTAGTTTTATACCCCGAAAAGGGAGTTTTTGATTTATTTATGTATAATTTTGGAAAAAACAAATTTTCAATTCTAACATTTTTCTAAAATTTCTGAATTTAATGATTTAAAATAAATAATAATAATATAAATAAATAAATGGTTTAAAAAGCCTACGTGAGCAGAAATATTGAAAATGAATACAAATATAATAAACCATTGTAAAAATAAATGAATATATTTCTCAAAGATATTCATCATTAAAAAAGTACCATAAAGATGTGAGTACATAGATATACCAGATCCTCATAGCTTAAATGATACGTTATTTATTTGATTCAGTTTAACCTCTCAAATATTGACACAGATATGTCTTAGCTCTGGGGGTGGGTGTGTTAGCAATTTATAAGATGAAAATCTGAAACATAAGAACAGTTGTTAGATCAAGAATACATCTAAAGGGAATGTTTTTGATTTCATCTAAACACCTTCTTTCTTTCGACTATATGCTGTTCTTTTAACTATATTATGGCTATTCCGTTATACACTTCCGCTACACTTTTGCGTTCCACAAATCTGCCAACACCCTCCAGAGCTTAGACACATCCATATCAAAAAGCTCAAAACTATCTGAGTGCAATATTGTTAATGTGCAATCGGAATTTTCCTGAAGGTTCCGCGGCGGCGTCAGAAACAGCTTACATTCAGTGCGCGAAGTTCCTGAGGTGTTTGAGTAGCCGCGCGCACAACCAACAGTACAACCGAATATTGGGTGGTTTCAAAGATTATAGATGACACAGATCAATTGATTACTGTGCGTTTAAGTGACGGATGAGAGCAGTGAAAGCAAGTAACTATAAACTGTGTCATGGACTAACAAAGCGTTTGTGAATGTATAAATTAGATTATTAACTGTAAGTAATACGCATTGTAAATTAAGGTAATTTAGAGATAAATAGATAGTGAATTATGAAACCTAAACCCAGTATCTAACCTAATTAAATGAGTTTATGTTTGTTTCACCAAAAGGCCAGCCACCAATAACTGGCTGGGTGGTGTAGTGGTTATAATACCCGCCTTCAAAACTGAAGGTCGCCGGATCGAATCCCGCAAGGGTCGAATCTGGACCCAGTCGCCATTTGTCATTGGGCTACTAATTAATGATGCTTCCTAACAACAGGTCGACGTTAGGTAGTAACAAGACCGGGGTTTGGACCGTTCCCCATCAAAACGTTAAAAATGCCACTGGCGTAGAAATACACAAAATACACTAAAAATACACAAAATACACCAATACCTGTAGCGGGCTCTCGTGGTGTTACATTATCATTATTGTAATAGTGATCGTCACTAGTGCCATCTATCGGCGAAAACCACGAAACTGCTTTATCTCGCGGCTGCGGCGCGGCGTGCGGTCGGACCCACACTGGTCGCAAACCAATATAGTAACACAAAATCTGATTGGCTTTGCACCCGACACCGGTGACGCTTCCAGCGAATAGTTATTGGACTTCTGCACGGTCAATATGCCTGCTGAACAAACAGTTGATTACGTCAATTGAAGAGGAACGGTTGTGTTTATGTCTATGGATATTTATTTTGATAGTTGTTATTTGCAACATGTTTTTATAGAAAACAATAAAAAAATGATATATAAAGTTATAAATTGAGCAGAAACATGAGTTAGAATCCAAACAAGCTCTGACAAAAAGAAAAACTGATTTCACATTGTATAGAACGGGCTAGCAGATCTAAAACATTGTATCTTTTCAGTCTACTACAAGTTAACTGTTGACTGGTTGACCAATATGACATCTCCATCGTACCTCGATGGTCTTTAATCTTCTTTAATCTCAGTTACTATCACTACCCTTCGGTATCATGTTAATGCATCCTCAATATTCCATTTCGTTGTCTTTGATGATGTTTACTTTTTTTGACAATTAAATCAGCTGATAAATAGAAAACAATAACACAGCAAACCACTGTAGATTCAACCCAGTTGGGAATCCAATGACTTAGACAGATTGTATGACATGGGCGATGGGTGAAGGGAAGTTTTAGTAATTTGCGTCACGCAAAAATTGTAACGGAAGTGACGTCATATGGTTGTAAGAGCAGCAGTTAAAAAATGTTTATAGGTGTTTCGGAACTGAAAACACTCACTTGAGACGTATCCTTGATCTAAGATTTTTCTTAAAGGGAAGTAAATAAATGTTCAGTGGAAAATTCAGTTCTTGTATATTTTAAACATATACGTTAAAGTACGTTGAGAAGTAATCAAACTTCTTTAACGTCGTGAAGACAAATATTTGTAATAATAAAATTTTAAATGGCTTAAAGGTTCATTAGTGGATACTGTGGAGGCTAAAAATGTAAGCAAATTAATTTCTAACTGTTAGTTAATATTGATTAGTACCCACTTTACAAACTTAAACCAAAACAATGTGGCATCAATGTCTATGGAATACGCCTACGTGTGTAAACTAAATAAACCTAACTGAAAACGTAATCTACACAAACCATAAATAGGCGCTTTTCGAAAGGTTAGTTTAAGCATATAATCATGTAAATCCAGAAATATGAGTCAGGTTCGCTCGTAAAGTAAATCATATGACAGCTGAGCTAAACCCCATATTACATGGCAGAAATAATGACACTATCATTTCAGTTTGCATGTTCGGACAATACATTTCATGGTGTTATGATCTATTGCATGACTTGATCTCCTTATTCTAAATATGCTGCAATTTTAATTTAAATATTGTACATTAGTATTTATGTTATTTTAAAATTATGTACGAAATCAACAGGTAGGCTAATATTACGAGTGGAATTTTATTTAAATGTCATAATGCATTTTGTGGAGACTGCAGTTAATCATGCCATTGGCTTAAAATTAAATTAAGGATAAGTTAAATAACACAGTGACCATATTAAGGTTGATATTGTAAGGGTGTGGCCCATCTGACTCAACTTGGCAAAGTGCCAGTGAAAAAACTACACAAATCGGTCCAATAGAAAATATAATTTAAAAACAATTAACATAAATAAGTAAATAAGCAATTACTAATTTGAAAATAACCGGTAACAAAATTTTAATATTTTAATTTAAAAGAGAAAACATATAATTTAATTTATAATTAATTATGTATTTTATATACCATACTGGAGTAGTCTACTTTAAGAAAAAACTACGAATAATTTCTGTTATTTAAATAATGAAATAAAATTACCATTATTTTTAAGCGTTCTTCAGTTACGGAACTGTTTTTCAGGACAATCAAGTCAATCAATAAATAACAGAAATACAATAAATAATATAACGTCGAAGAATAACAAATAAGCTAATTATTAGGAAAAAACAACTATTTAACAGATTAATAAAAACAATTAATTCAAAACCATAAAATAAAAAATACATGCTAATTTTTCCCCTGTTGATTTTTTAAGGCAAATAGAAAGCTTTAAACAATAAGCTACTGTACTTACGACGATGAATTTTGGAAATCGCTAGCACGGTCTTTTAACGTAATAATTATATTCTAGTAAAGTATTACTATTAAACGTAAATATTAGTGATAATCATCAGTAAAAAACTTTTCAGCATGAGCCAAACAAGCTAAATATAACTTCTACCACTCACCGGACCCTCGACCTACTGTCTCGCCGAACCTTTTGTGGACTCCACCTCAATAACCCCATTACCTCATGACCCCACAAGGTCACCAGTTTGCTTACTAATCTGTTCGTTTGGTGTCAAATCGAAGCCGTGATTATCGATTACTGATCTCTTGTTATTTCCCAACAGGTTACAATATTTGAAGTTTATTTTATCCAGTTTCAAGAAGTGAGCAATACCCTTGTGACAGCCTTACTTCTTGATGAGTTGACTGTGATTCGATCTCCTCTGTACCCATTTCACCACAGTTGTGGAATACTAAGGAGATGTTTAGAGCCATTAATCTACTCTATAATATTGTCACAATTTATATCTATACACAAAAATAAGTTATTTACACTTATCGTCGGACGCATAGCAGCGGCGATGGACGCGTGTTGCACACGTCTTTGTCGGGTGTGAACTACTTTGACCGATGGTGACGGGGTCGGAGGTAGGGAAAATATTAGAAAAAATCAAAGAAAACTCACCCAGGATAATATTTATATTTTATTGTATAGTATTTTATTAATATTGTATTTTATTCTATATTTGTTTTATTGTAATGAACATTAACAGCATGACCAGATCCATCCTCTTTAATAGACGAACACTTGATAAATCTGTTCTGTCACGATTTCTCGACCTGAAGACATGAACACTTTTAAGACTATACTAAATAATAGTTGTTTTTAAATGTAAATAAGTAATAGCTGAAAATATATAAATTTACCTTGGTTAAAATATTAAGTTGATGAACAAAGGTGTTATTTAATTTGTTATGGTAGAAGAGCTACCATAAAAATAGACTAAAAGGTACTAATGGCACAAAAGAGCAAAATAGGCTCATTTCTAGTAAGTAGCAAATTTAGGATGTGGTGCACGGCTGTAATCCTAGTGGTGTTCAGACACTAAAAGATTGATATAATTCAGTTTTAAGCTTGTCGCGTCATGTTGTGGGATTGTCCTAAGCCCGGCACTTGTTCCACGTTCACCGCTTACCAAGTCAGTATTACGAGTTGACGAGTTGACAACTTAAAATCGTAGCTTAATGTGAAATGGATTTCCAGTTAAATATTTTGTTAAATTACATAATATACTTTATTCCATTAAAAGCAACGTTTTAAAATTTGGATAAGAAAATTGCGATGACCTGTTAAACTGAAAAAAAACTTTGAATAGAATATTTCTATTGCATAGTGAACCAATGAGTTTTTGTACAGTAAATTTAAAGAACATTAATTAACCTGAAGTTAAATTGATCTGTACAAAAAACTGATTATAATTTGATTAGGCTCTGAAGTGTTTATCGTCGAGTGTTTAAATATATATCAATGTCAAACAAAATAATTCTGCGTATAAGGCTTTACAAACTGAAGTGCTTATTTGCATTTATTTTCAAACGTTGTTTACAGTTGAGACATTACAATATGTTGAATTCAAATAATCGTATATCATATTTTAAGGTGCGTTTAATATTGAATTTGACATACAATGTTTTATGAACGAAGACTTTAATAAGAAATGATTCATTAAAAATGTTAAAAACTTTCTTTGGTACTTCATAAATTTTGTACAATGAGTGAT
The DNA here is from genome assembly GCA_023375725.1 of Nephotettix cincticeps. Lineage (NCBI taxonomy): Eukaryota > Metazoa > Arthropoda > Insecta > Hemiptera > Cicadellidae > Nephotettix > Nephotettix cincticeps. Next base: position 50,537,634 of record CM041789.1, on the reverse strand, counting down.
TATTCTTATAAGCTAACAGTATTGCGTGCGCCCTTAAAAATCTGGGACAAAGCTCCCTATACGGTGTTAAACGTCTATACTAAATAAACAATATGAATTAACTGACCAACACTTTCTCCCTTTAAGAGTAAACTTTTATTAACAAAATAAACAGATTTTCTATACTATTTTCATCATAAATTCTTATTAAAATTACATATTTTTTTATAATTTCAGAAGTTTTTTCCTTCAAGTTCAAAGATTTTATCACAAAAACGTCATACATGTCATACAAACCTAGATATCACTTCAAAAAAATACTTTTTTGACAAAGGGGACCCCAAAACGAAAATATCCTCACAAAATCCAAATAAAAAATGTTTATGAAACGCATAAATTTTGTTTTGTACTTGCATATAGGTGGGAGAAATTGGAATTTATTCATTTAGTAAATGTCACAATACCATGTGAGGGCATTTTACAATTAAAGTATTTTACAAAATTATTTACCTGCAATTTAGAATTAAGAAGAATCTTAATTTTAAACCCACAAAACCTACTTAGTTTTGAGGAATAACTTCCATAATAAAAAATAACTTAACATTTGAATTATAATACTATGATACTTATTTTAACATGGATATGTCTGAGCTCTGTGGGAGTGTTGGCAATAAGCGAGACCAAAATTTGAAACAGTGACGTCATAGTTTTTTTATAAGACCAGCTGTTTAGATGAACTGAAAACATTCCCTTTAGACACACATATATAACTTACTCCCCACAAGGAAGTAAATATAACATTTTTTATCTAGGAATTTTCAACGGAGAACAAGACAACGGAAGAAAGTTAAGGGATTGTTTGAGGACGCCCACGTGATGGTTGAGCTTCACAACTTGGCTCAGTTGGTTTGTTTGGAGATTGATCTTTTATCTACTCTCTCAGTATTGGTCTCGTTCGCAAGTTCGAGCATTACTTTGTCAAATATCAAACCCGAGATTCACAAACAACGCGAAACAACTCTCATAAACCCGTAGCAAACCTAGTTTTGTTATTGAATTGCGTAACATCCAACACTAATTAATTTTATTTTCCCTCCTTTTATAATAGTACTAGCTTCGCTTCACAAGGCCCCCTTGATGTGTCGGCAGTCCTTAGTAATTAGAATAAAGTTAATTGTAGTGTAGGAAATATGTGTGGGAAATTTCATAACATTATAAACTAAAATAACGTAAAACAGTAGATAAATGTGCAAAAATAATTCACAGTTATGTAAACTGTTTAGTTACGCGCAAAGCCCTAAAACAAAAATGTAAAAAATATGCTTTGTTCTGTGGTGTACATCTTCAACTAACACATATAGTAAAGCAATCAGCTGTCGAAAATAAACTATTTATAATGTAAACAAAGTTCTGGTTCCATAGTATGGGATCCTTTTTGGGCTTCTAGGGAGGAACCCAATTATTGAGCTAAAAAACTGATGATCCATAAACTTTCTTTATGAAATTTTACCCAAGTTTACCACGTTTCATGGCAAATTTTCCAACGGCGTCCTAGTGCATAAACCTCAAACATAGAAATATATATATACGAAAATCTTTTTTTATAGATATAGATATAGAGAAATATTTTTTTTCAACAGTCCGAATTTGAGTTGGGAGTGAGTATGTCCGTTTTGAAACTCCCTGAACAAAAATGGGGATCTCACTGATGGCTGTCTGTGTGTAAACCATTGAAAATCCCTGATACCTATTTTTAACACAGAGTGTTATTTAAGTTCAAGCTCTGATGTTGTTAGCAGATTTGTGTAACGCAAAAAGTGTAACGGAAGTGCCATCATATAGTTGTAAGAACAGCTGTTTAGATTAACTGAAAACATTCTCTTTATTTCTATGATCTAAACTACTTCCTAAAGGAAAGTAGAAAAAGTAAGAAATTAATTACTTGCTAGGAAGTAAATGATAGTGCAATAGCGATAATAAATTAGTCGTAGCTCTACTGGCTCTATCATTATTAAACTGCTCTGAACAGTGGAACTTTTCTTAAACAAGACAACATGGCTCTTAAGAAAATCCTCCGGCAAACTAATTATATTGATAACATCTTGAGCTTCCGAGAAGCTGTACGGAAAATGTTATTTCGCCCTGTGGTGAAACAATGGAAATTAGATGTTAATAAGAAATTTCAGGAAGGTTAAAATATTTTAAATATAACGTAACTGGAAATTTTTTGCAGCCTAATAAATTAATTATAGTATACGTTACAAGTCGACTAGGTTTAGTAACAAAAGTATAATTAAATTTTAGGTTTACATAACATACCTCAATGACAAGGGTGGAACGCTCCAAATCTATATGAAACTAATAGCGCTAAGCACTCAGTCAGCTGATAGACAGTAGTCGTTCCTACAACACTAACTTCCGTTTTTTGCGCAATGAAACTGATGTTACTGGAAACCTAAAAGCTGTGTACAACGCTACATGTATCCTAAAGGAAAATCAAACATAACCTAAATGACTTTTTACTTTATGAAACACTTTGGTATATGTATATGAACCTCTCGTGCGATATGACATCATTTGCGCTCTAGTTACACAAATAGATATTATTAACTTTTTTTTTAAGACTCATCACAGCTGTTCCCAAATCATGTATTCACTCAACTTATAAGCTGTTTGCAGCTAAGGGATCGTTAATTAAAATCTACGCTACCAAAAAAACTAAACAATGGATACGGTGTTTTGTTCTGCGCCTTACTATATACAACGCAAACCATTGACAGTATGTATATTGCGTTCACAGACTGGCAGGCGTTCCCATACAGCCAGGTTATTGTGATGATTTTATACGAACGAAGTTAATTTGCTTTAGTTTGAATCACTAAAAATGGCTTTATTTCACCGAATAAAATTGTTACCAACTAAACCCTTGTTTAAATTGTTATTTTTCTGTTAAATACTTGTTATATATTTGTTAATACTAGCCTCATCAAAACTATAGCTCAATTAGTGGTGTTCAAAAGTTTTAATGTAATTATTATGTTTATTACATTTTTTACAAACCTCTGAATAAATTTAGTTACTTTGTGAGATACGTATACATTACAATAAAAGTTGTTTTCCGAAGTTTAAAAAATAAATATTGTACTCATTGCAAACGTCATGCACAAACAATTTTATTAAAATCTGGTTTAAAAACTTTACACATCTAATTATCACTTACCTTGCCTAAAATTTCCACTAATAAAAAAATAAGTTAAGTAATAATTCTTGGGTCTTTATTTTTCAATCAGAGTTGGTAACCCCTTTTAAAGAGCCATTACAAAGAATTTGTAATTGTACTATGATCATATGTTCAATTTTGCTTGCAATTTGCATTTAATAGTTCGAAACAACACCAAACTCTTCTTTACTGTAAACATAATTCTAATTAAAATACAGCAATACTTTATTGGACCATAAAACTTACTATAAAAAATTTAAATACTTTATTTTATTGAATCTCTATTTGACAAATGTTAACGAAATTTGTGTTAAATTAAAACCTATATAATGTAGAAATTTTATTTAAAAGTATATAAATTACACAATTTCTAGCTCCTATTCACCACCAAACGAATTAAAATAACAATATATAAGTTAGTTTATGTACTATATTAACTTTTTCATACACTTGAGGGAATATAAAAGTGTACATTTTATTGTATTCCACTCAGGAAACGACCATTTAATCAGGATTAAAGTCCATTTGTATTCTTAAACGCTGATTGTATTACATGGATTTTCTAAAACTTGGAACATAACTAAGAGAAATAGGGCTGCAAGAGTTATGATCTCATTATTCTAAGCCGGGTGGAGAAAATATGGCGTGCATAAAGAGGTTGACCTCACATTAAATAACAATCAAGTGCCTTGTACACAATCGGGTTAAAGCATTACTGCTTTCATTCGAAGCATGCACTACTAAACTATCGTACATTCTACTTTCTTGTATCATACTTAACTGTGTATAACACTCAGTGCTAGTTACCACTACATCTAAATTGTAAAAATAGATTTTTGACTCGTTATAGCATTGTGGAGTTTTATGACAAAAATGTATATTTTACTTGTGAATTTAGGTTATAAATACTTGGACTCAAATGGGGAAATTTCATGAGATTTTTATATTTAAAACATATTTTTGTTTTTAATTTTTATTTTTACGTACATTTTTAATTTTATTCGTCTTATCTGATGACTTGAGTGGTTGAGACAGTCTTTTTTGTTATGTTATAACCATGCAACACTTTAAAATTAAAGGAATTTTAATTTTTTTATTATAACTATTTAAAGTGTGATCTGCCTTTAGGACATTGATTTTTAAGGTCCTAGAGGTAAATTACCCTTTAAATTAAAAATCAAAAAAAAATTAAAAATTAATCCTATACCAACTTAAAATAATATTGAAATTTCGGCGTAGCCTCCAATTGTTAAATTGAAAAACCAACAGACATCAGCCCAAAAACACTGTTTTTGGATTCAAGTAGCCTTGCAACGTATATTTTTACTCTAAACTCAACTTTGAAAAATTACGAAATCAATATTTTCTCCATTTACTATGGGGAGAAAGTAAAAATGTTTTATTATTATTATAACATTCATACTCCATAGTTTAAAATGTTTAGTTTTTACAAATTGTTTTAGTTTAAGAAATCTGAATAAAATTAGTGATTTAGTCGACAGATGAGAAGGTCATGAAATTGAAATCCAACGCAATCACAGGGCTTAATTGGATTTTCTCCAGCGTTTGCGACGTCACTTATGGGTAGAAATCCATCCTTCGTCCTGATTATTATGAGCTAAGCGAGCATTTACACTTAATAATAACCTACCTCTGAATACAATTTAATTTGATTTAAATATAGTCCAAATCAACGGTATCAGTGGACTGACACATACTTTCACCCATAAGTAAATAAAAACCTCTATCCTTAATCAAACGACCATACTTTTTAAAGTTTACTTATACATAATTTAAAACTTTATTGTTTCAAACATTATCATCAAATTAAAACAAGAACAAACAAATTAAAATATTTGGTAGATATTTTAGGACAAAACCCACTCCCCGGCCAGTGTCTAACTTTATAAGCTGGTTATGTTGGGTGATGTAATCCCACAATGAATACCAAGTATCATGGAAAACCACTAAAAAAGGAAGAAACTTTTTTAATATTCTCCAAAAGAATAACATTGGGCGCTGTCAGACAACGTACGGCTTTCGACAAGGACATGCAATTCAACTTTTTCTGTGGAATCTGTAGACAAGTAAAAAATACTATTCAAAATACTAATTTGTTTAGTTTTCTAAAGTCTACGGCTCAGTCTCGCTAGGGGCCCATGAACTGGTTTTAATGGTGGCAGTCAAATTATATTTTACCTTTATCGTTTTCGCGGAAAAATTACAATTGCTTTTTTGACATTTTTACACAAGTTATGAGCTTTTTGACAAAAGCTCAACTTTTGAACTGTCATTATATACATGCACATACATACATTTACAGAGATGATGGTGGTGTCATATTACTTAGTACACAATGCACTACAAACTACTAAATTGTAATCAAAACCGTAAGAGCCATTTCCATAACTTTTGATTTTTCACGTTTTAGGGGTATTAGAAACACGGTGGAAAATCCGGGTGACTGGACGGGTGATGTGTGTCCGTCTGTATTTGACTTTTTACCTAATGCCTCTCACAAGCCCTACTACGGGTTGGCCTTACTAACATGAACAGTTTGTTTCAAAATTTGTTTATGGAAGGGATTGTGGAAAGATGGAATTTTATTTAGACTTGATGGTATCTATTTTACGTTCCGTTGCTCTATACAATATATATTGATCTTTAAAATTATAAATAAAATTATTGAGAAAAGAAGAAAATAAAATGTTGAGAAAAATCATAATGTAATACTTTGGGAACCAATTGTGTTTTTGTGCGCTGGCTGAGTTAAAATTTAGTAATCAGTTAATTTTGGAAAATAATTAAAAACTATTTCTTTAACATGTATTTCTTTCCCCGAGGTTATAAATTATTGATATAACTTTTAACGAATGTACAGAAAACTCTATGAGTTGGTTTTGTTTATCAAGTTCACCTCAATTATTTAAACAAAATGAACCAACGAACCTAGAGACAGCAATGTTGCAACGTCACAGAAGTTATTTGACAGTCGACTGGTCTCGGAGAGAAGAGGCAACAGAGAGTGGAGGTTCGACCAACTCTCTCTGGCTCCGTCCGAATAAAGTTTTTATATTAATAGTTCATGTAAAATACAAAAAGTATGCAAGAAAGCTAAATTAGTTTAAGGACACTCATTAATATTGTAATTTATTTCAGTATTTTCCGACGAAACATCGACTGTATAAGATTACCTCTGAAACATACAATTGCATATATAACCTATTGTAGAGGTGTTAAAACTGGAACATATAACTGTTTTTGAACCACATTGGTTAATATCGATTAATTTACAAACAAATTATCGATTCGTATTCTAAAAATATTGTCTATACAGGGTTAATCAGGGTAAGGTGTACAATATTGATTCCAGATAAACCAATGGGCCTACTATGATGAAATAAAATCATATCCCACCAAAGGAATAGCGTTAAAATGTTTTAATTGTTTTTAATTAAAGGGAGTTCCAGAAAATGAGGGTCACTAGTTTGAATCTAGGAAATATCAAATACAAAAATATGTCATGTTATGCATAATATTAAAGTTTTTGCTAATTCAAACATTTTAGCCCAATCAAATTTTGAATATTTCGATTCGTTTCAAAATGGAAACCCTTTTAATAAAAAAAATCAAAATTTTTGTGAAAACCCTTTATTAAAAAAAAATGCAGATTACACTACTCTGATTAAGCAATTGCAATCCTTATGAGCTAAGCTTTATTATAACATGCAACACTACAATACTATTTTAAAAACAAAAATTTTCAAAAATTGGTTTTTGAAAATATGTATAGGTAAAACTCAAAAATTTCGAATAACATCATATGTCAAATAGCATATAATTTTGAAGGTATTGCAAATCCAAGCAACTTTCAAATTTAAACCTTATCCATATCTTTTTTAGTTTTCGAATTAACAAAAATCTTGTTTCTCCCATTATAAACACATGTTAATTGTTTAACATTAAATTAAATTAAATCTACAGAGAAATTAACTCCATGTTATATTTGTATTGTGACCCTCATTCACTGGAACACTCTGTATTAAAAAAACTAAACATATTTTTACGTCATTCCTTGAGGTTTGTTTCGTGGGAAATAATTTCATTTCATCATTGTAGGAACATCGGTTTGTCTGAATAAATATTGTACACCTACGTGACTCACCCTGTGTATTAACGGCACAATTGGAGCACGACAGAGTAAGTGTTAGTGATTTTCAGTCTTGCTTAAACTGACGCGATTATGCAAATTTTATATTATTATTATGTAAAATATCAATAAAATAACATTGCATAAGCGTGCTTTCTTTGTACTGCAGGCTTATTTAGTGGTGTTTTGAATAGGTTATTTATAGAATCGTGGTGTTTACCTAACTCGTGTAAAGTGGACTGTCAAATGACCGTGTGAAACCTCAACTGTGATTGACATCAGCCGGGAATGACGTCAAGCGGACACTATTGGGTGCTGCTCTCTGGTTGTGTCACTTGTAACCAATAGTCAAACAATATTATTCACCAGCAGAATTTCTTTTCAGACATGTTCACTGGTATTAATTTTCCTAAAATGCTTTATATAATTAAACACGTTTTTCAGTCACACTGCTTGGACAACTGTGGTTTTCTATGCATCCGATGATATAAAAAGATGTCTTTTCCGTTCTAGGATGAAAATTAAAAAGCTATCTGTGACAATGTCACAAACTATAAATGAATTCATTTAGTTTCTTTAGTTCATCAATATGATCAAATATCTCTTTCCTGTCCCCCCTTCTAATCCCAGGATTGTCTAGGTCATTGCCCGGAACTGTTTTACACGTAACTTCAGGCTAGACCTAGTGGATTGCGATATCATACTTGGCAAAAGCCATTGGTGATTGGTGGAATTTGAATCCAGGACCTTAGCACCAAATTCCAGCGCTCTACCCTTAGACCAGCGCGCTCCCCAATTCATCAACGTGATCAAATCTGGGGTTATTTGTGAAATAAAACATGAGTGAAATAAAAGAAAATTTTAATTAAAATGTTAATTAGTTGTTATTCATATTTAAATCTCTATATATAAAATTGCATAACCTTTCACAACGAAGCCGTAATGGTATTCGACTTCAGAACATGGCCAATCTAAAAGTTAACATGTATTTACTGTTAGGCGTTACGAAGTTTGCCGGGTCAGCTAGTAATATATATTATACAATTAGTGAATGATGAATAATTAAACACATTTCGAATTGTTTATACTGTAGTTAGACACATCATACTATAAAATAATAGTTTCCAACAAGCGTAGGCTACTTATGACTTTGGTCAATTCCACCCTTCAGTACGGAGCTGAGGTATGGGCTAACGCGCTCAAGCTTTCAAGCTCCGTATCAAGCATTTACGCGTTGAGCGAACCGGATTATTTAGAGTCACTTCTGCGTCTCCGAGCCGACTGCATTTGTGATTGCCCGGGTTACTTCCATACGTCCTTTGGCACACGAGGGCCGGGCGATTCATCGCCGGATATTCGAGGAGGACAGGGCGAACGTCGCCTCCGAAGAACGTGAACCCTAGCTGAGTGGCAAGAGTCCTGGGGGTCTGAGTCGTGGGGCCGGTGGACCGCAAGGTTAATCCCGAACGTTCGGCCATGGATTGACAGGAAGCACGGAGGGGTGGGGTATTACGTGACTCAATTCATTTTTGGCCACGGGTACTTCCGGAGTTTTTTGAACAAAATTGGCTAGAATGACAGCCTCGCTGTCTTTACTACTCTGATGTCACCGATACCGTAGAGCGTAACATCTTCTCCTGCAGGTGGCACAACATCTTAGTCTCTTTAGTGTCCGAGGTTGGGCCTCTGAGCACAGAGTCCCAGAACAGAACTGGAACCGAATCGCTTGCTTCGCTGTATATATATAAATATATATTAAAGGCCAAGAAGTCCAAGTTGGATTGGCTTCATTGAAGTTTAGCTATAGAAGTATTCCCTAACGGGCCAGTTACTACGGGGTTAGACTCGATAATGTGAAAAACAGTTTCAGGCAGTTCCCTTGGAAAAGAGGGGGAGTTTTTAGTGAATGTGAGTACCACACTCCCAGTAGCTACCGGCTTGCGTTAAACATTTAAACCACTCCAAAAAAAATATAAAATAATATTTTTTTTTAATTTTTTAAGAATAAAATACAATTCTTCTGTCAAAGTAAATAAAACTTTGTACAACCGAAAAATTAAACCCCTTGCATGCTTAATAATTTATAAGAACAATGACGTATTAAATCTTAAATCTTTTTTCAATTTTATCAAACTAAATGACTTTTATGGTATTTAAACGAAAGGACCTTTGGAAAAACTGAGTTTCTTTATAGGGAGGGTTAAAAAGCTTATAGCAATACTTTCATTCAGGTCAAACTGTATCGTGACCTCGTTTAGTCCTTTGCTTCTGTTATGTTCGGTTACCTTTTATCCTTTTTATAGTCACTTTGTTGCTTTGTATTTTGTAAAATTTTATATTCATTTAATATTTTAGATTGGAACAGTTTTTAATAGGGTACCATTTATAGTAACAGTAATCCAATAATTTAAGACATTTTCTTTTAAAGTACTAAATTGTTTATTTAAACTAGAGAAACTGTAATTTGTTTACGTTTTTACTAACCAATTCCAGGCAGTATCAGTTCATTTGTTTTCCCAAGAGAGTGTAGGTATATCTTGTAACAAACGCCACACAGTAAGGCTCAGTGTAATTGAGTAGAATGTAATATACCCAAGCATTTTAATTAGATATTTTGATGTTAACCGATATACTTGTAAATGCGATCTGTTTTTTCCTTCCATTGGAGTTTGTTTTAGAAATCTGGTAAGTGTAAACAGTTGCTGGAAACCCCAATCATTTCATTATTAATTTATGTAATTATAAATTTTTCCATTTTTGTTTTCATTTTCATTAATATTACATGTCAAACAAAATACCGTACATAAATTAAACCGTCGTAAATTGACCTAAATACACTGAAGAGAAAGAAACATCATAAGTTACGAAAAGTCTAAGTAATTATTTTATTATTTTATTTAATCCGTTTTATCCAATGATAGCTAGGTCACCAGGTCAAAATATTTCTCTTATTCAACCAACTACGTATCTTGAGATTTGTCAAATCTATAATCTTGGTCCTCAGTTTCTATAAGAAATAATTAGCAACTGTTTTTTAAATATGCATGAAGATATAATGGGATATAAATATTATTAATCATGGTCAACTTCATAGAAGCTTTTAATTAAACAATATTACTATTTTAATGAATGTTAAAAATGTGTTTCAAAATTTAAAAATCAAGTTAGCTGAAAGATTCTTTTTTATCCTACCAAAATTATTGTTACTAATTATTCCAAATAAACATTTTTTGATCCTAAGCTGAAATAAAAACTAAATGTACCATATTTGTAAAGGTAAAGGTAACTAAATGTTACCTTTTATACCTGGAGATATAAACCTAAAACCTCTCTTAAATTTAAAACTAATATTACATAGAACAATTAATTTTTTTAGGAAGAGGCGGAAGAAATGCTTTATTGCTTGGGTGGCCAGTCTGTAGATTGGGTCACCCACTAAAAAACCTTCTCTACTCTTTAGGATTCTAACCTGGAACCGTTTGTCACATTGAAACAGGCTAGGCATAAATTTGGCCTACACCCTTGGAGCTCACTCCATGTCCAGGCACTTGTTTAGGGGATCGTGGCCTCTTACGATCCAGATCCTTGGTGTTTCCCCAATGTCCACTGAAAAACACGAAGTTTTAGGGTAGTGTCCAAGCCTTTCCCAACGGGGGCAGCGGAAGAAAGTGTGCTCCGCATCGTCAGGAACTCCCGGGCTGTAAGTGCAATCCGGTGAACCAATTTTGCCCATCCAATACAGGTACGACTTAAAATAGCCGTGGCCTGTTAGAAACTGAGTAAGGAAGTAATCCACCTCGCCATGCCGTCGTTCTACCCTAAGTTGGACCTGCTCTATGAGTCGCGCAGTCCATCGTCTTCGGGCGTCGTGCTCCCGGCTGTATTACCACTGCTGGAATGTTCAGGAGCGCTTTTCAGACCTTGCAGCACCCTTGCCGGAACACTAGAACGATTAATTAATCACTGTGTGTTTATCATTAATTAATTAAGGGCCCGTCTAGTTTGTGTAAAACATTTCGTAAAGAACGATGACATGGTAATGTAATACTGTGATCCTAAACAAAGAAGATGTGTTTAATGTTTGTGTTAAATTTGCAAGTAGATTAAAAGAGAAAAAATTGACAGTTTTGGGCTCAGTAATTTCCAGGATTTCTATATTGACAACGTTGTGGTTTTCATTGCTCATTAAAAACTAAAGTTACCTGTCCGTACGACATAGAATAATACGTTCTATGTTCTATACGTTCATTTAATTTTGACCTTAATTTTAAATAAAACATAAAAACTGTTCTAACCAAAATTCAGTGACGAACAATAACTGTAAGAAATTTAAATAAGAATCAAAAATAAAGAAAAATTTAACCGTTGAGATAGTCTTCGGTTTGTTAGTAACATATGAAGTGTGATTTTTAGAACCGTGTTCTTATTGGAAAACTTAAAGAGTTTTAAATGTGCGTAAGAAATATTTTTATTAATAAGTCAAATACAGTTACAAAAATCAAATGAGTTGTTTAACAAACGAGTTCTCACGCAGCATGCTGGCGTGAGTAGAGGGAATTTCAAAGAAAATATATTATTCCCATCATAGTAATGGTATGGTACTGAGTATGTAGGATTGCTGCAATAAGAGTTGTATTATGTGGTATATATAAAGACTGTTAACTAAGGAAAAACACATACCAATTTTTTTTAAATTATGCAACAATTAAACTAATTAACAATTAACTAATTACTAATTTATCTATTCTCTATAAGAATTACATGGGTAATGAGTACGTGGGTTTTATGCCGTACGAAACATTAATTTTGGGGGTTTATAGAATTAATGATAAAACTTAACTAAATGGACTCGCATACAAAACTTTGGAAAAATGTTTAAGTAAATGAGTGAGTTAATGATTTATATTTATCCTCCATAAGATTAACATTAGACAACGTACTGTGTTTACCATTTTGAATATCTCAGTAGCCACTTGACTTACAGTCATGATTCAAAATAATAAATTGAGTGTTTTGAGCTGAATCCGATGTAAAATAAAAAATTTGATTCTTAAAAATTACACATAAATAAATTTATGTATTTATTTGTACTTCCATTTTTGGGGTGAAAATTTCCCCCAACGTGTAACTAATGTAGTCCGATCGCGTTGCCCAACGAACTCATCCCAGATATTACAGAAATGAACAATTCCATAGAACTTAATAATAAAACAATAATTGCGGCCATTATCGTTTCGACACATATATGATTACATATAATTTTAAATAACCCCCAAAACGTGTTCAGGGAGTTAAGTTATGAACTTCTGTCATAATCCCAGGCTTAACTGTCACTATGCGTGTCATGTGAATAGTTCACTTTCCAAAAAAATTACAATATTCAGAATCAATGTCATAATCTATTCCACCTTAGGTTTAGCTGAAATATTAACATAAACTTATAATAATGGTAGGATAGTTATGAGTATTTATAGAAAAATACTACGCCACGCAATTAGCCGGAACTATTTTGTGTATTCTACGCCCAATGATGTGGACAGTCTAATAAAGTTAAGGAAGAGGCTTATCTTGGACTGAAATGAAGAAAACATTGTCGTTTATCAATGCCGATGAGAATCCCAATTTAGACAACTTCTAATAAAGTATCCACAAGGGACTTTGCAATTTCCTTTAAAACTGTGATTTCGGTACAATATTATTTATTTTTATGTTACAATTCATAAAAAGTTCATGGTTGACCAAATGGGACCCTAGAGAGTAATAAACGTCGGAGTGCAAAACCTTTAGTTCAATGGCCTTAAGTTATGTAATAGTAGTCTACTGTTTTGCTTTTACCCCTACAGGGAAATAATTATTTAGATTGATACAAATTTTGTTGTTACCAGTGAAAATAGTTTATGAAAAATATTCCTTTTGGTTCGCTTAATTTACTGGTAAAATAACAATTGTTGAAACATTTTTACTGTAAAAAATGGTTATGTTCTAAATTTCATTAGAGCTGTGCCCAATTTTAACTTGTACCCTTGCGAGGAATAGTGTTTTTTCATATACCACAACAACTAGGATAGCTGTAACTACTTTAAACTACATACAATAGTGCATGCAACATTATGATAAGTAGTAAGGTAAAATTGTAATAACTGTATGTAATGTAAATGGAGAGTTACGTTAGCTTCAATTTTCATGAGTGGACAAACTTTTTATTTTAAATCAACCTTTTGAAATTGATATGTCTTAGCCATTGGAAGGGGGGTTTAGGTAATTTTCAGACCAAAATTTAAAACAATGAAGTCATTTGTTTAGTAAGTGGCATCATATGGCTAGTGACGTTATAGTTTGGTTATAAGAACAGCTGTTTTAAATGAACTGAAAAAATTTCCTTTTGTCATGATCATGATCCAACCTATTTTCCACAGAGAAGTAAGTACACACATTTTTTTAATACTTTAATACCTGGTCAATGAAAAATTTCTGTAGAAAATCTGACAAAAGATGGCTTGATGAAGGGTTTTGTGTCTTCCATTATAAAAATCCTACATTATATTTCATTTTACTATTAACTGACCGTTGGTCCCCTCCCTGACTGACTTAAAAACCTTAAAAATAAAAATTTAAAAAACCTCTGCAGATATGGTACATGCATACTAAATTTCATATAAATCGAACCAGCAGGGTAGGCTGTGGCTCTGTACATATCCAGACTAACACACTGACTCACACAAGGGCAAACATCACGTCTAAACCTACTCTTTTGGATTCAGGGGACCCCAAAACGGATTTATCCACTGTAAACAAATTAAAAATAATTGTTGAAATCAATACTTCGACTTTACTATCGTATAAGTTTGAGAAAGTAAAAAAGATCATAAATTAAGATCGCAAAATCTACTCTTAATCTCTTTTGAAACTAAACAAAATAAATTTTGAAGGTAGGCAAGTCAGGATAGCTTTTACTTTTTAAATATAGAAAACAAATTTTATAAATACACAGGTCTCTGACCTGTGGCGGGCAAGTTCCTGTATACATGATGAATACGGAATGCAAATCCCTTAAAGTTTATCAAATCAAACTTTTCACTCACAAAATAGCACTACCTGCCTCTTAAATAATTAATTTAGTTGTTTGATTACTATCTGAAAGTGGTTTAACATTAATCTAATCCATAAGTACTGAGTAGAATTCTGAGTAGAGGCTCAGGATCTAATTAATTGTTGAATAGGAATACCTTATAATTGATGCTTATTTAACATTTATATTGGCCTCAATGTGACGGAAGTACGGTTATACTCAGTTTATATTTTTTATTATATAAGGGTTTAATGACAAATATATCTTAGTTAAGTTATTTAGTTTACAGTACTTTTAGATTTTACAAATGGCAACACTGGTACTCAAATGTAAAATTGTTATAATTGTCACTTGTTCTGATCGTAATTTCGAAACCAAAAATTTTCATAGATAATGTAAGATTCTTAGATTAGATTAGGTTAGACCATTGAAATGAAAACCATATTACAATGTAGTTATTTTCAGCCTGAATGACGATTGAGTGTAAGATGATTGTAGCGCGATCTTGTAGTCTTTTTACTGACTAAGGCTGACATGTTCCTTTGGCAGAACTGTTAATTAATAGCCCGACAGCCAATATCAACTAATGGACCTACAGTTTAACGTGGAATTCAAACCATGACCTCTGAATTATGAATTGGTCGAATTATGATGATGGTCTTTGCGGATTAACGTAGTATTCAATAGTACGGACGTTAATTCACACAGCAGAAAACTATACCCACCGAACATCGCTCACGGCTATCCACAATTCGTGACCTCCAAGTAGCCAGATTACAGGACGTCGCCACCGTTATTGTATACTTAGATTTTTTTGCAAAAAATAAGTTTATTTAAAGTTATTTTTGGAAAATAATTTAAAATTACAAATTGAAAGCCAGCTTTCAGATGGAAAATATAGGAATCGGTTGATTTGTAACGAATCACTGGCAGTCAATGAAGTATATAAGTCAAGATTCAAGGAGGAAAAATATCGTTGCGCTATGCTGTCGTGGTGTTTCCCACAGATAAATGTATCTCGACGTGATGCCAATGCCAGAACACAGCGCCCTGATCACACATTTATATTAGGTTTTATATTTTACCTACTTTGATATGTTATTGCATTCTTACCTTTGTTTGGATTTCATCAGTTATGGTGTATTTATGTTATTTAGATTATATAAACGGACATTTTTCATCAAGATTTTAAGTAAAAACAAAATATTACGACGTTTTAGGATCTGAGTTGTGATCCCGTCCTCAAGTGAGTTTTTTTTCAAATCTAATCTAACCCACCAACCAATTTTTCAATTGAAATCAATCATAATTACAAAAATGTTATAAATGAATCCTGATTAATTGCAAATTGAATCTACAACTAGGACGTTTTGGTCGATTGAGTTGTGCTTGAACTTCGATCTGAGATGAGTGTCTTGCGGTAGACCAACTATCTCACATACATGAGTAGGATGAATGAAAAAATGAAAAATTTATTGTGTTTACATCCCCTCCGGAATTAGCTTAAATCATAGATATATCTAAAAGGGAATGTTATCAGTTCCTCAAAAAAGCTGCTCTTAAAACATGAACATCACCAAATATATGTCGTAAACTTTTCAAATTTTCATCTGACGGATGGCCATTGCACCAAGTGGTTCGGCGTCCAGCCCGTGTGCGTGAGGCACGTGTTACAAGTGGACCTACTCCCTGAGGAAGCAGGACGTTTCTTTTGGTCCTGCGAAACGAAGGAGTATTCCTGGGGTATTTAGGTATTTTAGTGACAATCCCCGTTGGGAAAAAAACTAAAAAACAGGGTGAGAGAACCCTAATCATTTTTTATCATATCCACCAAATCATCCTAAATGTAAACTAGAAGAGTCTGTCAGTCTGTCAGTCAGTCAGTCAGTCAGTCAGTCTGTTAGCCTGTCAGTCTGTCAGTCTGTCAGTCTGTCAGTCTGTCAGTCTGTCAGTCAGTCAGTCTGTTAGCCTGTCAGTCTGTCAGTATGTCAGTCTGTCAGTCTGTCAGTCTGTTATTGACAGTGCAAGTAGTGTGGTATTACCGAAGGGTACTATAAGAGCACCATTGGGGGTTCAGGGAGGGTTATGTATCCAAAACCTCCAACAATTATTAAACTCTTTTCTATTGTTGCTAGTTAATAAAATTAGATGATAATTTTTAAACAATAAAATTTCAAATGATATAGATGATTAATATGATTAAGAATATGATAGTATTATTAGATTGTAGTTTCTACGTTTACTTAAAATACTTAGGAGGAAAGTTTGTGTAAGTTTACTGACACCATTTATACTTTAAATACCATCGTAACTTTTATAAGAGAGGAAGACAAGCCTGGCAGGGTGCTGTGAATGTTGAAATGTTGGGATCGGTAACCTGCTGAGTGTGAAGACCCGACTAATGAACTGTGCGGTTCTGCGGATCTGATACTCTTCATCTTGCTCACTCTTCAGGAATGTGATCAAACGTCTCTCACGTGCGATTGTAACTTGCATCTAAATCACCCTTCCTTGACACTATATAGTAAAATACCAATCCTATTTTACTTTATAATCAATTCATTCCATCCGGTTCAACTGATCGATCTGGATACTGTTTATCGATCTGTAGGAATGTGTGATACATATGCCTGTCGCTCAATCTCTGGGTACGACCTCATCCTTTTTTACATATTTTTGAAGTTGGCTATCCTGTCTGCTTACATGTTGCCTTTAGTGTTTTTACTACTCGTTCCACGTGACGTCTCTTATTGTGTGACACATTGTCCTGTACATATTAGTGACTTTTATTAGCTATAGTGGCTGTAGGGTGTTGTACAAGCAGGTAAGGCAGCAGTCCATAGTAGAGGGATATTATATGTTGTACAAGAGCGTTAGAAAACAGGCGGGAATGGATGGAACGTGTGTTGTACATGCGAGTTAGCAACATGTGATTAGACAAAGTGGAAATCAATGTTTCTACTCCACAGGGAGCTTCCTTTAAAGCGACACTCTTGTATAAACTTGAATTTTCACCGTGATATTTATTAATCTTGAAGGGTGTACACATTTCATATATATATATATATATATATATATATATATGTAAATATTCGCATACACCTTATGTAACTAGAAGTAGTATTTTAGTTTGTCATGCTGGTACACTGGGGTTAGAATGCATTTTAAATTAAGAAAGTTTTAAAACTGAGAAGTCATTATGAATTGAAGGGTGGCACTAAAACATTTATTAACTCGTCAAAATACGAGTTGCAGTATTAGAAAGAAATACTCTTTGAATTGTGCCCCTTCTGACAAGGTATATTTAACTTAGTTGAGAATAACTATAAAATTGTACCTACATGTATCAAGCAAAGATGAAGAAGATAATTTTCACTTTAAGTTTAAGGTTTCATTAAAATCCGTACCCACTACCACGCAACCACCTCGCTAAGTATCAAAGCGATAAACCCGGATGACTATACAGACTTCTTGTGTTTGTACTTCAATTAGCCCCTGAGAGTATAAGGGATTGTGAAATAATATTTTAGAAATTATTTAATATGAGATACCTAACACTCATGGTAAGAGTAAAAAAAGATAATTGCATTTTTATAAAGATTCACAATAGTACATCATATATAACTTTAGAAAATTGATCATTAAAGATCTCAACTGTTGTTGTAATTTCAATGCTTGAAAATTATAAAATTGGAATTTACATTAAACCTCAATTTTTAACACAATTATAAAAAAATTATGACAAAAATCTGTTTGAAATGGATGTTACTTAGAATGTTCTTACAGCGAAGGTGTAATAATTCCACTCCTTTCCCTGACGGAGTTCGTTATTTGTTATTCCAGACCTGGAGAAGGTTGTCCCTGGAGAAGGTAAATATCTTTTCAAGCCTCCAACTCAACATGGAGACGTTAGAGCTCTTATCATGTAAGGATACTTTAATGCAATGCTAATTAGTAAGAGACTTTTTGGTATATGTGTGGATTGACTAAGGGAGCTTAATTATTTTTGTTATTTATATAATTCTTTATAGGTTTTCATAATTTTCTATTACATTATGTACAAAAACCTATAATATCTATAAACAAATGTTTTACGATTACACAGATTCTCTTGAGAACATTTTTGAGAAATTTTTTTATTTAAAAATTTCTAAGAAAATATGAAGAAAAGTGTAAAGTTAATTTCAAGGAACTACAACTCGGTTTGCGTCCTGTTCAGTTGTCAAGCTGGAGAAAAGTTGATAGCAGCTTTGCGAGAAATATATTCGAGTACTTCAAAACTTTTATACCTGTTAAATCGAACAAATATTCAGGAAAGTTGTTATATTTAAGTTCTATGGATGCAACAATTATTACGTTATTCTTTTTTTACAATGAGTATAAGTTACCGAGAAAAAAGTAACACCCTATATTACAGGAATATGCAGAAACACCCTGTTTGATATATTACTTTTTCAATTAGAATTCTTTCACTTTTATTTACGAAGGAGAAACATTTTCTCTAATATTTTCGACGCGCAAGGGAAATATTTTGGTATAATTTTCCTTCTATGGATCCCAAGCCATGCTTGATAAAAAAACTATATATATATTTGATGATTACGTTTAAAGTACCTCTTAGCTTGTAGAAATTAATCTTTTTGATCGTTTCATAAAATAAATAAAATAAAAATAGCCCTGTGTTTAACCTGAAATATCAAAACATAATAATAGATTAGAATGCAATAACTTTCTTTTAGGTTGTTGTTGTTTAATAGACAAGATTAATATAGAATTTTAAAATACACTTTTACTATTATATTTATTATTCTGATTCCCTTCTTGTCGAAAAATATGAGTAATGAATTCATCTGAAAGGTCCTCGGATATCCCCTGGTGATTAACTCTGAGAAATAAAATATCTCGTCTTATTTTTCAGTCTTATATTTGGAAATTCTTCGCTCTTAATTTAAAAAAACTCTAGCAATACCTTGCATATGTTTATAACATCATATTTATTAACGGATATAAGTTTTATTATTATTTTCCCAAGGTTTTTGTGATATCATAGCTTATAAAAATAAACCGCATCAGTGGACTGACACATTTTATATATGGTATTTTCTCCATTAAGTAATGCAAAATAAAACTACATACATATACTAAAAATATCATATTTTTTATTTCAATATAATATTTTTCATATAATTTATTGTTAAAATATCATTAAATATTTAAATCGACGAGAGAAAACAAGTTAAACTAATTTGACCATTGTAGTCCCCAGATCACTGATATTAATAAAAATATAAGTTTAAATACTTGTAATACTGTTTTGCAACCGATATACGGTGCTGAAGACTACTGATTTTGGATCTTATAAGGGCATTTTCAAGTAAAATACCGAGTCGGATTAAAAATATCCTCGACATTTGTGACTAGGATATTTTTAATCCGATTAAAAAATAACCTAAAACTAAAATAACTAAAACTGAAATATCCTAGTCACTAATGTCGAGGACATTTTTAGTAATTTAATTTTAGGTAAAGTACGAGTTTCGTATAATCTAACAACCACCATTAAATCCAACTTAAACATAAAATCAAACTGCTTTTTAATTCTTTTACTGCGATTGACGGTTCCAGAGAAAATTTAGATTTTTTGTCTATGATTAACGCAGTACGTTGCCTGAGAGTGGCAACTGTTTTGAAGTCCATATGATGTATTACCATAGTTTTCTTCCGAAAAATGTAATAAATCCTTGAATGGATGTTTTACCTTTTATTTAGCCTTAAGCATGATGTAAGCGTAAAACATATAACATATAAGTCGTCATGTTTCTGAATTAGCTATGTAAATATTATTTTACTCGGAACGTGGATTCGTCCTGTAATCCAGCTACTTGGAGGTCACGAATTGTAGATAATTATGAGCGATGGTCGGTGGGTGTAGTGTTCTCTTTTGTGGATTAACGTCCACACACTTGAATTATACGTTAATCCACAAAGGCCATCCTCATAATTAAACCAGTTCGTAATTCAGAGGCAGCGGTTCGGACGTTAAACTGTAGTTCTCTTAATTGTCATCGGCTCTTTGATTATTAATTAACAGTTCATTCTAAGGAACATGTCAGACTTAATCAGAACAAGATTACAAGATCACGCCAGAATCATCTTACATTCAATCCTCATACATACTTGGCTTAAAATACCCACCTTGTGTATGTGTATAGTTGTCATTTCAATAATTTAATGAAATTTTGATAATTCGTAATATTTTTGCCAATGTATTTTAATTCCGTGGTTGCTTTCAAAGAGAGAATTCCGATGCTATTATTAATTAACTAGATAGAATATTTGAAATATCACACTACGCAAAAATGCTAGAAATTACAAATAACTAAACATTCAACCTAGCAATTTAAGCTAGATTTAAATTTAAAAAGATGAAAATAAATGACATCAAAAAAAGAAAGTCGAGGTATTATTAAAATTTTCTCTAAATTTGGAACGTTTCGGCTTGCTAATTGAAAGGTAAACAAGTTTACTGAGTGAAGCAAAGTGGATAAGATCTAAGGATGGGTTGTTTTTCCACCGGTGGCGAACGTGACCAATTAACTAAGCATCGCATCTCCTCAACCCACCTTTAAACTTATCGTGACTTTCATGATGCTTATGTGTCCTTAACGAAAGGATTTGTTGGTTCAAAGCAGTGTCTGTTCTTAATGAACATAATCAATCACTAGGATCTTTTCCGTTTTACTTATGTCACTTTTTAATAAAAAAACCAGTAGTTAAGTGGTTTAGTTAGTTAAAAATTTTTAAATTAAACTGTTTAGAATGTAGATAAAAAAGACCGAAAATAGAATGAAAATGAATCGAAAACTGACTTCTATTTCACAACAGATTTTGTAAAGCTGATCGATTCAGTAAATGAATTGGTTATACGAAATAATAACATATCAATTATTATTTATGCATCGTAAAATTAATTGATTCGTGCAAGAAGAAAAATAATGATAAACCCATAGCAGATCCAGGGATGTGTATGTGGCCGTAGAGATTATCTACATGATTGCCGAGGTGGGGCTCATGTTGGGCTTATTGCAAGATCATCTGATGTGCCATATCTACATTTGTAACACTGCCCAAACACTAGTGGTGGCTCGTGAGTGAAATGCTAGAGGGGTGTTCACCACGTCTGGAGAGGGGAGGTTGCAAATTTTTGAAAATATTTTTTATTTTACTAACTTTTAAAATTAATCTAGGTATTAAATTTGTGATGCAATGTGTTTCGGTTTTCAACTAAAATATCTAGTTTTCCTCATAAACCTTGAATAGTAAGTACCATACTTTTGGTCATACGGATCGACTTAGTTTTGACTCTCAATTGTACGGAATAGTTTTTATTGGGAAATCCCTTTATTTGTTGTGATATTTTGTAAATAAAAACGTAAATACCTGACTTAACGTTTATCGCCTTCATTTTTCACGCGGATGTACCTACAATACAATACTGTTGCTCGTCATAAAACATATATTTGAAATGATTACCTCCTCTAGACAACAAACACTAATAGAATTCGCGAGCTTTGTTAATGTAGACACCTGTACCCTGTGTGCTGACCACTCGTCACGGAAGTACCATAGTAACTATTCTCAGGTTTTTAAGTTCACCAAAGATAGTCTCACTCACCGCCACTGCATCATGACCTTTTGGTATTACAAAACTAATAAATCTCTCATTTAATGATCCATTTAGTTTTACAAAAAGAAGCTGGGATAATGTTGCACAATCTGTTGTTTCGTCTGCTTCAATCGCGATGGTGTTTGGGTAAGCTTATCACGAATAATTTCTATGCATACAGCATATATGGAATCAAGAAGCTCATTTTGAATGGTTTTGGAAATTCCCAAAAATACTCTGTTATTCGTTCTCTCAATGTGCTGTTTCAATGTTGAATCCAATTCAGCTATAAGATTAACTAAGCCACGAAAAATGGCAAGATTGTCAGAGTTTTCCCTTTAATTATGCCCCCTTAAAGACAACTCAAATGCTCCACAAAATTTAATGGTATCTATCAATTTACTTAATACGTAACGTTATTTAGAAACGTTTTGAATTCTTAATCTATACGCTCTATCTAATTGAACTCCTATGTCAACTTTGCCTAACACGTCATACTCAATGCAAGCGTTAATATATTTTTCACTCAGTTTGTGTTTTTTTTTACTTTATCATTTTAATGTTTTATGTCCGAGACACCAGCCACCGTCCATGCATGGCCTGCAATTCCCATTACCAATCAAGTGTAGCCAAAAAAAGAATTTTTAACTTTGCAGCCACACAACCATTCGGCATAGTTGTACAAATTATTAGAAAACTTCCAAACGAAACTATTTCGTGATTTAGGGGCCTTTTGTTCTTGATTTATATTTAGTATAGGCTTAGGGGCCTAAATTCTTGAGCTCTATCCTATGTTGCAGGCCCTTAATTCCATTACTTAAAATCACATTTACTTCGTTCGAAACCATTATATAATTGTCAAACACCACAGTAATAAACTAAACAATAACCCAATAACCAACACCAAAACTAGACCTATTTCCATACCAATGAGACGTTCTATTCACTATACGAATCACACACAAATCACATAATAAGTCAAGTTTCACTACTGGTAACTTACTGTTAACGGTGTACCAAAACTACACTACTTAGTTAGATCAACACAAACATTACCTCTTTTATACACAAAAACAAACAAACAAGACAACCGGCGCTCGACAATCAACTGTCAACTAACCACAATAATGTTACTCTGCGCATGCGCAGAGTAACGCTATACGCTTAGACGCGTCATAGAACCAGCAACCCCCACCACTACCTCTCTTCATATAAATGCATTATGAAGGATTCGGATGTTCTGGCGAGCGCCCCACGGCTACAAATACGAACTTTTCGCGCTATTTTTTTCTTTAGATGGATCTATAGTTATAACTGCCGTCTCCACAGCCATCCCTGCCCGAGCATGCGACGGCGGAGCTGCGACACTAGCCGTTGGCGCAGCGGAAGGGACAAGCCTGGCCTGAGGCCGGCGCCGCGGCCTGAGGCTCGTCGCTGCCGTCGGGGCAGCTCACGTGCGCGTTGCAGAACTCGAAGGCTGGCAGACAGGTGCCTTCCGCGCACCTAAGCGTCCCGGCCGGGCAACCTGCAGACACGCGACAATGTCACTAAAATACTTGAAAGGATCGGAAAGAATATACACAGTAAATACAGTAAATACTTGAAGAAAAAATGAGCAACTTGGAAGATTCCAAAAATGGAAGATTCAAAAGAGAAAATGTTGAGTACGCTTTAATAACAATAAATTTAATAATTTATGAGAAACACATACAGAACAAATTGGTACATATAACCTTGTATTTACTTACAATTTGGAAATAGTTTAGTAGATTATGGAAATTCTTTATTTAATTGTTTAAACTTTTCCTTCCGCGTCAAGTATTTACCTAATCCACGTTTCGGGTGGTAAGGAAACTCCTCCCGTTATCAAGTTACCATTATTAGAATCTACATTACTCTACTTAGCCTACATTTTTCAACTATATATATTATTATATTTCTTATATATGTGTCTGTTATACACGATAACTCTCGTAAAAATGGTCCGATCAAGACCAAATTGGTAGAGACGTGTATTCCTACAAATCTCGGACGAGTTCGTAAACCAGACATATCGGTTCAATGGGAACGGGTATTTGGGGGGGTGTACCCCAAATGGGTTTTGTTTCCCATTGTAAATTTTAAAAAATTTCTAATTTTATATATTACATTAATCACTAAAAAAATACACAATATAAATTATGTTCTCTTAATCGGTTACCGAGATAAAAAAAAATCTAAACACAGTACTTTTAAATTGAGCTTTCGTTAAACTTATGAGCATAGGGAAAAATTAATATATAAAATAATAGTTTTTTTGATAAAACTTTATATTTACTTCATGTGGTTATTATCCATTTATGCTTAAAAAAATCATAGTTTATTATTTATCATGGCAGAAAATCAAAATTATACTTCAAATTATCATATATAAGACTTTTATTATAAATGTTGATGAAAGTTGATATAAATGCTCAAAAAATTAATTGTTAAAAAATACTTTATTTCACAGCATAAAATTACAGGTTTTTTATTTAATCTATGGAGATAGGAAAATAATACCATATTTATTGACAGATAAGTCAAACTAGTCATATATTATTATTATCTATTATGTTATTGATTTGGAAATCCCTGAGACGCAGGTCTGCTATGACAAATATATATATATATATATATATATATATATATATATATGTGTGTGTGTGTGTGTGTGTGTGTTTGTCTGTGAACACGATAACTCTCGTAAAAATGGTCCGATCGAGACCAAATTTGGTAGAGACGTGTATTCCTACAAATGCTCGGACGAGTTCGTAAACCAGACATATCGGTCAATGGGAACGGGTAGTTTGGGGGGGTTTTGTACCCCAAAATGGGGTTTTTTGCGTTTTTCACATGTAATTTTTAAAAATTTATAATTTTATGTTTCACCATTGGAATCAGCTTAAAAATTACACAATTAAGTTCCTTAAAGTTTTTCTCTATCTTCAACGGTTACCGAGATATAAAAAAATCTAAACGCAGTACCTAGCAGCTATTGATACTCTTTCAATGTTAATCTTATGGAGATTAGGAAAAATTAATTTATTGACAGATATGATCTATCATATATTATTATTATTATGTTATTGATTTGGAAATTCGCTGAGTACGCAGGTCTGCTGTGACGGGGGTATTTACTTATATAACAAACCGTTCAAGCACTTGGGTTGTCATCGTACCAAAAGATACAATCAAATCGCTTAAAAATCCATAAATTTTTGACTGACACCCAAAAACGTGTTAAGGGGATTGAATTATGAGCTTCTATCATGGGCACGGGCTGAACTCTGACCATGTGGGTCATATGTAGCTCACTTTCCCATTGTAAATTTGCTAAAAATGTAGTAATACGTATTTTAACTAAAAATAC
Source organism: Nephotettix cincticeps (assembly GCA_023375725.1). Lineage (NCBI taxonomy): Eukaryota > Metazoa > Arthropoda > Insecta > Hemiptera > Cicadellidae > Nephotettix > Nephotettix cincticeps. The sequence goes on along the minus strand of CM041789.1, from coordinate 50,512,159 downwards.
TAAAACTAAATAAATTATGTTTGTAATCGTGATACAACAATGGGTTTTCATCGTAAATCAAAACATTTTGAGCGTTAAATACTGAAAGCTTTCGTTAAATAAACTGTCTGTGTTCTATCGGATAAGGATAAAAGCTGGCTTGTTATAACGAATAGTTTATTGAACCATTTTATCACCATGTGGCTATATTTCTTTTATATTAATCCAACGAATCAAAAATACACAGTTCTGTATTATTTTTCTGAGTGATCAGTAACAAAGTTTATTATATATTCAAATTATCACTTTCTTATACTCAAAAGATTTTGATTTAAATTAAAGTTTACTGTAATATATTACAATGTAATAGAAAACAATATATTAAGTAGTCAATAACAACATAGTATAAAAAACATTATTTCATACAATAATAATTTTGAGGTTTTTTTAATTTTATTTTTGATCAATAACTAATAAAAATGAACGACTTCCCCATAGAGATGATATAGATCATGGATATGTTTAAGTGGGCTGTTTGTTGTGACCTATCTGTAGCCTGCACATCAATAAAGATGCTAACATCTCAGGGATTCGCTTAGAAATTATTAAATATATGACTGCCATAAACAAAAAAATATCAGGTAACGCTATTGATGACGTCACTTCTGTTACACTTCTTTCGTCCGGAAAATTGCTAACAAACACAAACACTCCTCACAGCTTAGACTTATCCATGTCAATGCATGATATTGACAAAAACTCTTAGGTAAGTTTTTGTCAATATTATACTACAAGATACAAGATTAATAGGTTTTGAAATTATTTAGCATTGTTTTTTTAAAAATTATTTTATGATTAAAAAAACTAATGATAGAAGAGAAAATATCCAAATAAGTTGATTAATAATTGTAAGTTAACTGCTGAAATGAGTTGTTAAGTTAATTAAACAAAACTTTCCATTACATTTTGATGATGGTAAATGAAGAAGAGTGACAAATTATTGACTTTGATATTTCATTACATCAGGTCACAGAGGTGTTAGTGAAGTTGGCGACAAAGCAAAACATTTGTTCTGCCAATCAATTATTCCATTGAGTTTGCGATATGAGGGAGCTTTATTTTTATTAACATTAATCAAATAAATAATTACGTGATTAATTTTTAAAATATTAATTAATTATATATTCTAAAAAATGTTACGATAGTTGAATACTCTCAAATATATTTTTCTATTATGATATATTATAATAGAAATTGAATAATTTTATTCTAATATAAGTTACTATTATTTTTCTATTCTTGACACACAGAAGACTGTGTGTCAAGCTTCGTATACTTCAGATTATTTTAAAGAGAATTTCTATTACCACAGATAAATAGGTATAAATATATTTTTTCTTATGCCACCCGAATTAAATACTTGTACTATACGTACATGTAGTCTAAACATCGATTAGAAAAAGGCATTTTATAATTGGTAACATAGATCTATTTATTTTAAATGTTTAACTACATAACGTTTCTGGAGGTAGAGAAACTCCTCCCGTTTTCAAGTGATTACCTAATAATTTATATTAAAAATTGAAAGTTTAAGTTACCGAAATTAACCGCATTATGTTGTTAATAATATTAGACATATATATTATACACAATACAAAAAAACTAAATTGATAACGCCACAAATAACCATAACACTCCGGGCAGTAGTGCTCCAACTCTCGTCTTGTGTCGCCCCGCTTGCTTGGAGGTGGAGTGTTGTGGTTATTTGTGGCGTTATCAATGTAGTTTTTGTGTTGTGCATGATAGATAAGTATAGTGTTATTTACGAAATGATAAAATTAATTAATAGGTATAACTTAAACTTTTAATGTAAATTATTAAGTAATCCCTTGAAAACGGGCGGAGTTTCTCCCCCTCCGGAAAAGTTGTGCAACGAGTTACACCGTCTCGTTGGAAAAGTCCAATAAAATATATTAAATAAGTAATAACAAACACCATTATGAATTTGTAAATTAAGATTGGTTTTGAATGTATTTAAGTATTTCAATAGCTATTAGCCATATTCTATTTAAATAGCTTTTTATATCTGAGTCAATGTAAGTGACATTTCATGGGAGCAACATTACCTTAGGGAATAAACAGTGAGAGAATGAAAATATACGTTTACTACTATTTTACAGCCGAGACACCCCGCCCCCTCCTCCACCCCTCGCCACGTGGTATAGCCTGTTAATATACAACATTTTATGAGATGTTTCTTTAAAAGTTCACGTAGTGCCTTTTGTATGATAAATCCCTTACTTATTAAGAAATAGGGTTTTTTAATTACAATTGCCAACAATATTTATCTAAGTACATAAAGAAATACAGTTCAGTTATGATTACGTTCAAATAACGATTTTTAATGGTTTTATCTTTGAAGAGTTAATTCAGCAGATGCATGTTAAAATAGTGCACATACTGTGGATTGTGAGCCAACCTGCTGTTCTGGATGATCCTAAGTAACATAAATGTGATACCTTAAAAACTATGCTGAACTAAGTCTTGGTGTAAAAAATGATTATTCTGCTCACGAACAACTATATCATACAGAACTTTTTGATATAATAAGGTGGTATCGATATAACCCATAAATATGATTAAAACTATTAATAAAATCAATAATATATTTTTTATTCACCATTTTTTACCTTAATGTTATTTTAAGTGTACATCTAATGAATCAAATGTAAAATCTAATGAATATAATGAGTGTGGGAATAGCGGTAAAAGACAATTTATCTAGTTTTTTTATTATTTTAACTCAAAATAAATTATGTTACGCAAACATTCTTGCATGATGAAAAACAACATTTTAAAGAAATGTATATAAAAATTAAGGCGTTCGGCCAAATAATTGGGTTTTACAGAAATTTTCCATTATGTTACTGCCCAGTCTCCCCTAAACTATCTTAGTATGTACATGTTTTCGTTTACATAAAAACTTTATGAATAGTTTAAGTAGCCTAATTGGATTACTTACATTGTTGTGTGCGAACAATTTGACACAAATTATAAAGCACCAAATTACTATTTATATAAATAGAACTACCTAACATATTAAAGCTTTAACGAAAGATTCTGGCAAATGACTATACGCTATAGAACAGTAAATAAAGCACACAATTGTACATGGTATATAATTAAGATCTATGGAGTAATATTTGGAGGTTTCATGTAAAAGTTAGTAGGCTTTTGGTAAATAAACCTTTTGATATAGGTGGTATCAACCACCTTCTCTGAATCGCAACGTATTGAATCAAGCTGCAAGTTTAAACAGTGAGCTGTAAATGCTTAATCCAGTGTTTAGTCTGGAAAGTTAGACATACTAATTAGAAGTTGAGTTTTGGAATTCTGAGATAACAGGCTCGTGCTATCTAGAAATTATCAATTGTTCAGTAAACTCAATATTCTGAGACTAGGTTAGCAAGAAGTATTTTGTTCTTGTTATATTACTGCATGGAATGAAATTGATTTTGTGGGCTATATTGATAGAACTAATTTATCACTTACTTCTATTCATCCTGTACATCATGGCCTTAAAATTAAAAATATTCTTCTATAAATAAAACAAATCTAAATATCCGCAAAGACCATACTCATATTTAGACCAGTTCGTAGTTCAGAGTTTACGATAAACTGTAGGTCCCTTAGATATACTATTGACTGTTGTGCTATTAATTAACAGATCTGTCTTAGGAACATGTCAGCCTAAGTAAGTAATGAAATACTACAAGATCGCGCCAAAATCATCCAAAACTCATTTCTCATTCATACATGTCTTAAAATACACACTTTGGTACGGATTATTTCTTTCCAGATATGTGAAAAAACTATAAACTATAAAATAAGATAGAGAATCCATCTATGAAGTATATAAGACTCGATCGATGGATGTTTACAAGATGTAGGACAATATCCGCGCCTCAGCCGCGGGCTACTCACATCCCGCCTCAGTCAACACTACAAGTAGCTTCCAGCGTCTACTGTATTGCCAAACAAAACATGCTCAGTTTGATGTTAGAATACTTAACATGTGAATGTACACGATAGAGATCATGATGGGCTTAGTGCGTATGAAACGCATGGTGAAAGTAATCATACAAAAATAACAACCTACAAAAGATATATCAAATTGTTTTTTGTTTAATACTATCATGTTTATTAGCTTTTAACATGGTGTATTCAGTGTTAAGTGGCAAAATATAAATCTTAAATAAATAAATATAAGACTAAGATTAAATATCAGCTCAATCATTTAGCTTTTATACAAATTTTTTTATCATTGCATCATTTTAATGCATTGACTGTTGGGCTATTAATTAACAGTTTTTATCTAAAGAGCACATAAGCTTTAGTCAAAAACAAGATTAAAAAATAGCGCCACAATCATGTTACACTCAATCCTCATTCATACTTGGCTTAACATACCTACCCTGTAGTATGGTAGCCATTTCAACAATCTAATCTAATCCATACGATAGTATAAGGTGTAAGTACTGTTTTCATCAGCATTTTCGATTCTGGTGGATATATCCATTATAGTACCCCTCAATCAAAAAAGTGTTTTTTTATTTCTGTGTGTGTGTGGGGATCTGTAGAAGCTTAGATATTAGTGCCCCCTGAATCGGAAAAGAGGGGTTTTCGTATGTCTATTTGTGTGTGTGGGAGGTTGTATTGAAGCCTAGATACGAGACTGTTGGTCCGATTTTCATGAAATTAAGCATATAGATAATAATCTACGGTATCTAAGGGTAATTTTTTATTTGGATGCATTTCTTATTTTGAAGGGTATTTTACCCTTAAACCCCCCAAAAAACACGTAAAATGAAAATAAAAAAAACGGCTTGAACGATTTTCATGTAAATTATATGGTTTGTAGTTCTTTAAAAGCTAAACAGAATGGCGTCACCCACATTTTTCAAAACATCGGGGTTCTAAAGTTATGGGATTTTAAAAGTAAAAAAAATGTTTTCCGCAGAAACAATAGAGGTAAGGTATAATTTGACTATCACCACTGAAACCAGCTTAAAACTAAACAAATTCATATTTTGAATAACAGTATGTGTCTACAACTAACATTTCCAGATAAATATAAAATTTACTGGTAATAATAGGCGCAGTACCTTTGACTGAGAGCGCCCAACGTTATTCCTAAGGAGAATACTAAAAATCAATTTCATCCTTATTTCCAAACCAATTTTCGTGAAACTTGCAGCGTAAGGTCATACCAACCAACAAAATTCACTTAGAAGCTTGGAATTGTGGGGGGTTCCCTCCATAACGTTCTAACAATAAATTTATTTTTTTTTCTCTTGATATTATTTTTTAAAAACATTGTGATTATTTTTGAAACAAAAAAATATTAAATTATAGTTAAATAAACTTTAAATAATATAATTGTTCTATAACAGATTGTCGTCTTGAAATTGTCGATACAGTTTACTTGTTCTTATAAATGTTCAATAACAGAGTCAGTTTACTGCTTTGAGTAATTTGCTTTAATAGAAGCTGATACGGAACCCTGAAAAAATCGTGCTTCTTATCTCGATCGTAAACCAGTCTTGGCCACCAGGGGCGCTGGTGTCGTGTCACCGCGACGTCAAGGCCTGTATTTAGCTCGGTGACCTGGCAATGTGATCGATTCCTGTTCACGAAGGTAACAATTAGCACTGTATGAATATGTGTAACGTAGCTCAGCCAGATTGCAAGGTCACTCATTTAGTTTTGACATGGTCTTATGTGTCTTATCTCATATCATCTATCTCATATCTTATCTATAATCTAAGACATATGTCTTATCTCTGGGAGTAGGGGTTGGCAATTTGAGCGGCCACAATTTGAAACAGTGACGTCATTTTGTTAGTGGTGTCGTATGGTTATTGACGTCATTGCTTGTTTATAAAAACAGCTGTTTAGATTGACTGAAAACATCCCCTTTAGACATATCCATGATCTAACTTATTTCCCACAGAGAAGTAAATACAAACATTTTTCATTCTAGTTCTATCCATCAGGCCGTCCTTAGCTCGGGTTATAACCCAATGTTAAAAAGAAAATTCTTATTTTTATTATATATAAAAGTATAATTTTCGAAATGTGTATAAAATAAATGGCTAATGTAAACAGACAAATGTTTATTTTAAATTGATTGAACTTCGACTATACTATGCGATTCCAAACCACTTCATTTAACCGGAAGTATCCAGAAATTTAAATAATTTGTTCGATTCAACATTTTAAACAAGGAGTTTACAACATAAAGGGGGGGAATCAGTAAAAATAGATTTTCAGGAATAGCCAAAATTGTAAGAATTTCAATTGTGGTAAGCTGAGAAAATAATGAATTTGATGATATACTGCATGCATGATTTATTCATACCGCTGAATCACTGGTAACAAACCTGCTATGACCAGTTATGCTTCATTTTTATTCGTTTACGTCCTTTGATTAATATTCTAGTTAACTGATTGTAACGCTTAAATACCCCCGTCGCAGCAGACCTGCGTACTCAGCGAATTTACAAATCAATAATATAATAAAAATAATATATGACAAGTTTGGTCAAAATATGTCGATAAACATGAGAGTTATTTGCCTATTCTCCATAAGATTAAAATGGGAAAGAGTGAGTAGGTTTGCTGCTGTGAGGAACACTGAAAGTAGCCATTTATACCATCAAAAATTTTATTTTTAACATTATTCCAACTTTCATCAACATATGTCCATAAATAAAGGAGTTTGCCTAATCTCAATATGATTAACATGGGAAAAGAGTATGCAGGTTTGCTGCCATGATAAACACATAAACTATGATTTTTTAGCACAAATGTATGGATCTCAACCACATGAAGCTAAATATCAAGTTTCATCCAAAAATATTCGGTAATAAGTGAAAAATTATTTTTTCCTAATCCTCCCTAAGATTAACATTGGAGCCTCAAAATACAACGTACTGTGTTTAGATTTTTTAATATATCGGTAACCGTTGAAGATAGAGAAAAACTTTAAGGAACTTAATTGTGTAGTTTTTTAAGTTGATTCCAATGGTGAAATATAAAATTATAAATTTTTAAAAATTACATGTAAAAAACGCAAAAAACCCCATTTTGGGGTACAAAACCCCCCCAAACTACCCGTTCCCATTGACTGATATGTCTGGTTTACGAACTCGTCCGAGCATTTGTAGGAATACACGTCTCTACCAAATTTGGTCTTGATCGGACCATTTTTACGAGAGTTATCGTGTTCACAGACACACACACACACACACACACACACACACACACACACACACACACACACATATATATATATATATATATATATATATATATATATATATATAAATTTTAACGACTATTGTTTTTGGTCTCTGGGCACCTAAAGAAGAAAAAATAACATGGTCTCGGGCTTAACTCTTGCCATGAGACCTACGGTAATAGCTTCTTCCCTAGGGGAAATTCGCTAAAAGTTCCATTTCAAACTACAAAAGCTAATTGGTTACATAAGTTCTGTTTAAGCTATGAAAAAAGTAATCTTACTCCACCAAATGAATGAAGACATTGGAAAGGCTCATTAAACAAATCAAAGGCGTGGAATTATTGAAAAACTTTGCCTCTTTTTCTTCCCTTAATGAAATACGAATAACATAAAAGGTCGGGAAGAAAGCTTTGATCTATTAAGGTTGACTTTTGAAATTGGGAAGTGAGGAGTCTTCTTTCTTTCAATATGACGTCTCGCAGGGCTTCATTCGTGAAAAAAGGTTATAGAAATAATTTTATAAAATACTTTAAACAATGGTTTGGATAGAATATTATGTATGCATCAGTTAGTCAGTACTTACAACTAATTTATGCAAGTTGTATGATTCGGAGTTTATAATTAAAATACTTGTTATTATGACAGAATACCTATGTAAATCGTAATTAATATATATAAAGAAATCCTGAACTCAAACCTTTTGTATTGTTTTTAAATTAGATGAATGAGAAAACATGGATAATTAGTAAAATGGTTCACATGCCCTTAAAGCACTACTGAAAATCACAGTCCCTGCTCATTTTGTGTAAAAAAATAAAAATTTCCCATTTTTTTATTTGGGTAGCTTAGATAAAGTATGAAACAGAAATTCGCTTCACTTTTAATTATTGATGATTTTAAGACCATTTTCAGGTATTTAAAAATATTTTTTCGTCTGGATGAGCTATTTCAGTTAATACTAAATACTATACAAAAAAATTCACACAATATACACTATTTACTCCTAAAACACAATGAAAATAAACACACGTCAACAAAACTGTCAACGAACAAGGTTACCGAAAGTGAAAACTCCTGGCCGTAATGACTCGCGAGTTTTCCCGTTAAAAGCAGTAAGAGAGAGCACGAATACTGGCCAAAGTTGCATAACAACTAATTTCAGTCACTAAATATTTCAACAAAGCCACCATATTGGTTTTTTTGGTGCATCACCAACATCTCCATGCACTCTGTCTGTTGTTTCGCGAACTACAGCGCAAAGAATGTGGCAAAATAATTGATCGCAAGTAAGTTCATTTACCGCGCGTGCTGCGCGTACTGTGCTGCGAGAAAAATCCTCAGCCACCCGGTAAAGTTTAAAACAATATTATATTATTATAGTTTCATTTTAAATACGTTTAAAACTAATGAACAATGAAAAAACTAATATATAACCAGACAGATGGTTAATTAGTTACATTGAATCACGTTAATAAGTCACATATTGGTTAAAAATATTTCAAAAATGTAAAATGGGTTTTTAGAGCTCATTTAATAAAGTTTATGTGAGTTTGAAATATACAAATACCTTAATGTGTATTGAACAATAATAATTGGAATAATGGGTGATTTTGTTTTTACAAAGAAACATTGGAAAAATATCTTGACAAGCGTTCCAGAAGGATACATAATCAGTAAAACAGTAAGACAGAATTTAAGAAAAGTTACATTTTGGATTTTCTGGGCAATAGAACTTAAAAATAACAAAATGTATTATAAGTCTAACCAATGGACAAACAACACTATGTATATAAAACTTCGTAAGGATTAAATAGTTTGAATCATGTATGCCAAAAAATAACTAGAACAGAGTTAGTTGTTCATGCTTTATACGCAGCTCATCAAATGTTGTATGTGTGCTAGTCATTTGCATAGACTAACAACCTTGATGTTGACAGCACAAACTAAATCAGCGTTCTTGGAAAATAGCGGTTACTTGTTACATCTAAGCATGAAGGGTATTGTTTACCAATCGATGCTTTCGCTACGGAGTTTGTATCTGTTCCTTGTAAGAATAAATACACAACTCTGGGGTGTATTTAATAAATGTAGTAAGAATGAGTGAGTAGAATGGTAAGAGAGTATAGTAGAGTAGTATAATAGTGCGATGATATACTAAGAATAAAGTCAAAATTCACGTCTTTCAACACTAATCAATAAACTTACACTTATATATTGTAATTATATACAAAAGGTAAATAAATATATATATGGTGTTAAATTGGCGATCGATTTCGTCCGGCCACACCGGACATCATCAGGCCCCAATGGAGACTGAGTGAAACAATATGACGTCCCTAAATATAAAATAGATCATAGGTAAATATTATATATAATAGCATAGGTTGGTACTTTAAAGACACAATATACCTCGAACAGCAGTATCATTAATTTTTGTTTAAAATTATAACCTAAATGAATTATTATAAACTCGTGATCGAGACAGTGCATGCCAAAAATATGGATACGTCTGTACTACATAAAGCCCCTTTTACCTTCTCCCACAAGTATATCCATTATGATTTCAACTAAAATTTAGTAGTTTAAAGTGCATAGAGTACCAAATAATATGACACCACACGCATGACTGTAAAAATGACGGTTGAAAAGTTATGGGTTCTTAAATGTCTGCTTTCAAAAGTTTTCCGCGAAAACAATAAAAGTAGAGTATAATTTTAACTACCACTATTAAAATCAGCTTAAAAAGTAAACAAATTAGTATGTGAGTTATTTGTCTACGACTGGAGGGGTTCTAGATATAAGTTAAGGCTACTGTTCATGTTAAACGCAGTACGTTATCTGAGAGTGCCCAATGTATGTAATTTGTAAACAAAACACCTTCGTCTTTGGAGAATCAATTTTATTCGGGTGTCAAAAACTTTTCCTCATATAAAACTGAGCATAACAGTTTTATTTATTTAATATTTAGATTGTGAAGAATATTAGAGACCCATAAAATATATTTTCTCCATATTATTTCTACTTATTACCCTACTGGATGTTTTTAAACGGGTGATAAATATTTCAGAAAGTTTATCTTTTGTTTGAGTGAAATATTTTGAAATGTGAACAAGGGATACAAGTGACAGACGTAACTTTTGACATGGATATGTCTTAGCTCTAGGGGATGGGTGTTGAAAATTCAAGAAACCAAAATTTTAAAGAATTACGTCATTTGGTTAGTGACGTCATATGGTTAGTGACATCATAGTTTGGTTATAAGCACAACTGTTTAGATGAGCTGAACACATTGAACTCTTAACCAAAATATTTCATTTTAGCATTTTAAAAAAACAATACTTAAAGAGTTACGTCAAACTGGAAATCAATTTTCAGATCTTTAAAAATGTAATGTTTCATCAATGAAAACTATATTTTTTACACTTTTTACTGAAATGGCGATCTATTTATAGGGGTAGTTTAAAGCAAATATGAATGAAAAATGACCGGGGTAATATTGTAATATTTGGACAGGACTGTTCATAAGTATAATCATATAGTGTACAAAATATAACAATATAAATATAGGGTCTCTTCAAAAAGTTTTACTAACCAAAAACCATTAGAGGGCCGTCGAGCTCTTTTGGGAAGTGCAAATTGATAATTTATAGCGAAAAATATTCTACAATACGGAACAAAGGTATAATCATATAGTGTACAAAATATAACAATCTTTTTATCAATATTCCCAATCATCCTTCCAAGTAATCTGTGTATTAATTTTTTTCCTTTTGCTTTGTATAATTACTCAGAGCACCCATTGTTATTCTCAGCCATTAAAAAACACATTACACTAATTGTACTTGTTTAACAAATGAATAGATCGATGAGAAAGCCTCTGTTGACCGAGTCGTAAATATAGCCAGAGCATAAGTTCTTTTGAGAATAAAACAAATACTATGATAGTTAAATATTTTATTAAAAGTTAATTTTTTAAATAATTCAAAAGCTGACCCATAATATTTTAAGTGTATTTTTAACATTTTTGATAAGCTAAGCAGCTTATCATATAACGATTTTTCGGTATGATATTTAGATTTCTACATCCGACATTATGCATCCCGATAAGTAAAAGAAAATTTCGCGACGTTTCGGAATATAGAATCTAATCCCGTCCTCAGGTGAACTAGAACATAAAATCATAACAAAATTTAATTAATAAAATCATAACATTACTAATTAAAGGTATCTACGAATACGCAAGTAAAACTATTGGAAACGTAAGTGAAAGCACAACAGGTACTCACATAAAAACATATATAAACTACTTAAATCTTAAACCTGTAAAATTTTTATTTCATTGAATGGTAGAAAGTGATGCTTTTCGAACAATAGAATGTATACAATATTGAACTGACTACTGTACAAAAATGTTTGTATTTACTTCCCTGTGGGAAATATGTTAGATCATAGATACGTCTTTAAGGTAATATTACTATATAAGGGAATATCAGTTCATCTAAACGCCTGTTCTTATAATCAAGCTATGATGTCACGAAAAATATGACATCACTAACCAAATAACGACACTGCTTAAAATTTTGGTGGCGAAGTGTCCATGTGATCAAAGGTGTTACAGGCGAAAGAGGTGCTTCCATCTTGTACTTGCAATTGTAAACAATCAGCTGAATATTATCTTTCACCTATGGTACTTACACTAGTAAAGCGATTACCGCTTTGAACACTATACATTGACATATACGTATTTTCATATTTTCTACATTTCAATTACGATCAGCTGATGACTTTGAAATCAGTTGACTTTTTCCTCGCTAGGACGGGAAAGGATTACTTTTGACCTATAACCCTTGGGTTTGGATGACCTTTGGACTTATAAATAATGTCCATAAATGTCCATATAAATAATGACTTATAAATAATGTCCTTATAGACAATTATAAACTATAATTGTCTATAAGGTGTTAGTCAGTAATACATGCTGGTAAGAGGGTACAGGAAAGAAAGTGAACACCAATATCTTAAAAACAATTTATTTTTTTAACTTCATATCTTTGAAATTATTGTTATCATTTTAAACAGGGCTTACAAAATAAATTGCAGATGGAACACAAAATTAAATTCAAAAAATTTAAGTGGTAACCAACTAACATAAAATCTTGAGACCAGAAATAATATATGTTGATATCTCTTACTTAGCCAAATTTATTTCACTGATATGGACCTTATTGTACTAAAATATAATCACTAAGTTAAGTTTAGATATTTATATTCTTATTTCCCAGAAATAGTTGTCTACATATAATTATTATTCTTTTAAATGAATTTTTATTCTCAAAAATATATATTTACATGTGAATAATCATTTAAATAATTAAATTATATCAAATAAAATCACTTCATAATCACAGCCTCATAATTAAAAAAGCTATTGCTGATAACAAAAGATTTAATATTAGTAATACTTAATTGATATAAACATTATTTTTAGTCAAAATATGGTTATTCAAAAAATACATATCTACAACTCATCATTTTAATTATAATAAACTATTAATTCATTGGGCATCGCTTTTGGGTTGTGAAATAGGAGTTTTAAATAATAAAACTAACGCTAAGAACACAATACAGAAGAATGCAGTATGTAAATTATTCTAATTTATATAAATATATATAATAACTCTTAGTTTTATTGTTTTAATATATTGACACATTTTTAAAACTCTTAAACACATATTCCTCATATTCATATTTAAAATTGAACAAAGGTTGTAGGATTTTAGGAGGCAGCGAGGAAGAGACTTTATTTGGCTATAACAAAACTATATACGACCATTCCTTACTGTACTAGCCCGCCCACGTCGCTCCACATAATTTGGTATGATGACATTCAGAGTTGGTATGTTGTTTTACAGTGTGTGTGCGTGTATAGACCCAAACAGTATCTTCCCCCGCTACCTCCTTACTACTAACAAATTGTGTGCGTTGTGTAATGTTTAATGGCATTAGAGTTATCGTTTTAAATTTATTTGTTAACATTATTTATTTACTAACCGAAATTTTTCATAAAATACAGAATAATAATCTTATTTAGTTCCTTGCGAGAAATAGGATAGATCATGGATATGTCTAAAGGGAATGTTTTCAGTTCATCTAAACAACTGTTCTTACAACCATATGATGGCAATTGCTTTAAATGTTTTTAACTAACGGATTTCCAATATCCCTTCAGAGCTAAGACAGATCCAAGACAATTAATCTTTGTTTGTTAAATTGTGAATGTGATAGCTCTGTTCTTAGACTACCCCAATCTCTTAAAAGTTCTACTAAATTCCTAGTATAGGAAATAAATTCACTTTGTACAACTGAGAAACAGACTAATCCATTAAACGATTTAACATCTTCGTAACATAAAGTCTACGTTTTCGAGAAATTAATTCAAACGCAGCTCATAAATGTAATGAATACAACAACGTATTCTGTATCGTAAATATATCTACAGCTATTATAATTATCACAGTGTACTTCACAACACATTGATAGAGTTTGTAAAGAAAGATTTTCCAGTCTCCTCACATCCAATAATTACTCTACACAAGACATATCATACAGTTAGACTCTCATATACGTATACATTGTATAAAAATATAAATAATTGTAAGAAACAAACCCTCGCATAGCGAACAATAGAAGCCACAATGCACTAAAATGTTTCATTAAAGTTATGTACAACACAACATATCAATGAGGTATTGCTTACAATGCTATGGTGTTTCGAGCCAGGTTTCCAATTAGTTTATTGCAGTAAAAATATTGGGATATATAAAAGGTTTTAGATTGGATAACTCTTCCTGAGATATTATGTACAATGTGTATTTTGTAAATTAATCATCGTGTTATTACAAAAATCGTTTTTGGTGAAAATAAATATTTAACTTAAATTTACTCTAACACTAAAATAATTGTTTGTAAAGAAAAAAATATTAGCCTGCATTTATTGGGTAAATTAAAAGGATTTTTCTTTCAAAATTGTCATTAAAAATTGTTATTTGTTATTGACCTATAAACAAATTTAAAAAATTTTCGGGTAATTTCCAGTACTAAAGAGGTACTCAAAGAAAAAAGCAGATGATTTTAGAATATCTTAACCGGTTTTATAAATGACAAAGATAGTTTTAGTTCATTTTTTATTCATACATGCATAGTCCCTAAAACCGGGACTATTTGAAAATGTTTTTCTGATTTAGGATCTACGATTTTGTTGAAAAATTTATTACAGCAGGCCTCAAGGCTGGAAAAAAATCTAGGCTTCGTCTTTGAGCCGTCTTAAAGGACTTTTTGTAGCTATAGTTAAACCAGACAACCTGATTCAGGTTGTTTTTATTTTCCTAGTAAAAATCGTAAAAATAAGTGTTATATTTAAGGTTCGAAAGAAATGTTTTAAAATAGTCAATTTAGTTCGGTTTAATTTAACAGAACACTTTATGAATAATAGTCATAGCAAATTTGTTTTAATTTAGCTAATTAACCCATCTAATACGAGTTTAATTCTACCTGAGCGCAGCTCGGTCCTCCGGTACTGTGGATAAAACACACACATGAGACATAATGTGATAATAAAATTACATCCAGCTGATCGTAGTGTGATTTTAAATCCAATCTATTACCTGTACACAAGTAGAATTATAAGTTTACAAGACCAATTGCCTTTTATATTGCTTAAATAAATATATTACTCTTATATATTTTTTATTTCATTTTATATTTGTTCTGACATACCTCGCCACTCAGTCTAGAATATTGCTGGCTTATATTGTAACGGAATTAAAAAAACCTCTAACGTTCAGATAAAACCTCTTAGGTTGAACATATTTCTCTATGTAATGATGACGAATCTGATTTTTATGACCTGAAAGTTAGTTCTCTTCTTTGAATTTCAATTTAAATTAATTGTTCTCAAATCTTTCTACTGTTGCAAAGTGGTTGGAGTTTTAATTTACGTATGCACATGCCGAATCATCATTAGTGAAATAGCCCAATAAAAAAAGGCATAAACTGATTAAACATTGAGAATATTATCTTAACGATGGATTTTGTACTATCTATAAAGTCCTTCTAGTGGATCATTTTGACAAGAGTCTTTGAAAGTCTTTTAAAGTTAAATGTACAGGGTTACACGTAAATCTTCATAAACACGTAAATATCTTCATTAAATGTTAACTTCAAATGACCTATTAAGTATTCCACCGAATCTATTTAGTATATGAGTATATTTTAATACACCTCTTAGCTTCCCAGGAATATTAGTTTCAATTTTATAGTTTAGGATTTATCAATATAAAATCTAGTTTGTGTTCAGTAACTTTACTACAGATAAATTCAAAAATTCTTTAAAAATGTGGAGTATAATTTTATTAAGATATTGATAATCATGGATGATCATTATGATTGAATCTAAAATATTTGGCAAGAATAACTTTATGTATCTAAGTTCGCCGTCAAGGTAAAACACAGATATTTATAATATCAAATATATAAGTGGCTTTTAAAAAGTTGAAATAAATTCACTAAAATAACGTACTTAAAATCGGTATTTTAAATTTCCTTGATTTAGATATTTCCAAGTTCAATAAAAAATTTCACCAACTCCATTGCACACTTGTACCATAAAATCACGATCCCCATATTTCCTTCCACCAGAACAGTTTTCAAAAGACCCGACCAAGATCACAAAATCTTCGTCTCTCTCTCTCTCCCCCCCCTCGTTTTCTTCTTCCCACCAATTCCGGTCATTCGTAATGCCTATATTATGACTTTTCAAAACTATTTTTAAAAAGAAAGGACCTTTACCTCTACCCTTTAATTTTGTTTGTAATTCTAACCGACTTCACCTATTCCCTCCAGTACCCAGTCTAATGTACCATTTTGTTATTTTTACCTCCTATATCTTAATGTAATTGTATTGTATTCCTCAAATCACAGCATCTCCCGGGCATGTCAACTCCTCCTCACCCTCGGATTGCACCTTGGTGCTCCACCTCAGTTCTCCCTGTCCCTGTTAGACCAGATCCTCTCGCATGAACGTGGTCGTGGTAGGTCAGATCGCACACGTTTCCTCCTCCAGGATCACTTTATCCGTGGAGTTCACCCTGGTCTGGCGAAGAGATCCGATACTGCTCCGGGGGCTCGAACTATTCATCTCCTTCCGTCCGTTTTGTTTTATCTGTAAAAATTAAAACTCTTAACGCACAGGCTAGGCCGGTTTCGTGCCCTCTAATCTAGCTGCTAGCCGATAGTTGTGGATAGTTATGTGCGATGGCTGAGATTCTCAAGGACTGTTAGTTGAGGTACGTGATAGTTTTATTTAGTAACAAGACTACAAACTCATCCCACAATCATCTTACACTCACTTCTCATTCATACTTGACTTAAAATTCAGAAATGGCAATGGGACGTGGATGTTATAAGGTAACAGAAATAGTAAACATTATTTAAAGTGTTTTCCGATTTAAATGATAAAATATTTCAACATGAAGATACTACAAATTTAATGTAAAGGTGTCATTTTAATTTAATTTTTGAAAAATTAAAAATTTCGCCTCCTTCTTGTATATCTGCTCAAAACAAAATTAACTATTAACCGTCCAACAGACACGTCGTTATTTCTATAAGCGCAAGAACACTTTTGTAAAATTGCATGTACATTTTGAAAATTCATATAAATTCAATTAAGAAGTCACACCTATTTCAACTGCATACCTGATTTTTTTAAATCGTTGAGGATTTTATGATGACAACATTAATTAATTTGACAGGTAAATTTAGATAAATGAAAAAATATCCTTTTTCATGAACAGAAAGTCTTTTACATTAAATCTGAGGTATTAAAATGTTAAATATTTATATTCTTACATAAAAAATTAATAATATCCAACTTAAGATGCAGCACTAAGATAAACTTGTAGAAAAAATTATTTAATGGTAAAAATGTGCTTAAATATTATACATACATATTTTTATGGCTGATTGTTCTCTTCCGGTCTGTTAAGCCAAATTATGGTCCAGTGTAGTACATTATGGTTTTATTTCACTGATAAACGTGTTTATAAGAGACTATTAATAATTGAACACAATGAACTGTGCCAGAGACTTTATCTAGCCGACTGATCCAATGAAAAGAGCGACAGTCATTTGTTCCATTGTAAACAAAAGGATATAGAATGATATTACTGCTTTATCGCTCGACCACATCGATTAAACCGATAACTGATACTTTATTACACGGTATTTCAGTCACATAAAATATCGTAGTTTCACTGATAATCAGAATAATATCGATTATACTATTGAACACTACGTTAATCTGCAAAGGCCATTCTCATAATTAGACTAGTTCGTAATTCAGAGGCGTAATTTCATCATAAAACCTCCTAAAGACTTTTATTCAAAACTGTAGTTAAATTCAGGATGGTTAAAACGATCACTGGGGCCGTAGCGTGTCCTGTAGTCCAGCTGCTTTGAGCTCACAAATTGTGGATAGTTGTGAGCAATGGTCGGTGGGTGTAGTTTTCTCTTGATACTTCTTGGATACTAAGTTCATCTGAGACCATACCCATAATTAGACCCGATAGATGTTCTTAGACAGTGGTTCGGACTCCCCGTTCAACTGTAGGTCCTTTAGATATGCCATCGACTATTGGCCTATTAATTGACAGTCCTGTCAAAGAAACTTGTCTGCCTAAGTCAGTAACAAGATCGTGCTACGATCATCTTACACTTATTTCCTATTCATTCTTGGCATACAATAGGTATAAGAGTAAAGTATATAATAATATATATAGTGTATATAAGAGTATAGGTATATAAGAGGAGAAAATAAAAGAGTCTAATACGCTAACGCTCAAAAGGGGGTTTTAGAGCTCATTATTTCTCTTTTTCGTTGTACATGTATCTGTGCTAATTAAACAAAACTATCCCCAAGGGTAAAAATAACGAAAATAGGTTTTATAACTACAAGTGTTCTAGTTTTCAAAGTACCTGTTTATCGTTTTAAAAAGAATCACAGATATGTAGATAGGCAAACAGACACGTAGAAATTATTTAGATAAGACCCATTTCGGCTTTTCTGGGGTACAAAACGTAAAAATAACCAAAAGGATGATAATTCTGTGTAACGTTCAGATCAAACTCAAAACTAATCTGATTTATATAGATACAATTCACAATTAATAGTAAAAAATCTCCGTGTGCATCTAAAATTCTACTGGAATTAAGTAGTTGTAATGAAAATTAAATATAAATAAAATTAAGCCCGACCGAACGATATTAGCGTTTTGTCGGTTGGTGAGGATAATTTGTTTAAAACCAACAGTTCGTTAGAGAACAGAAGCGTTATGAAATTAAACAGAAATAATACCTGTGAAAGAAGATAGAAAGAGTAAACTTAGTTTGTAACGACTTATCTCGTTAAGACTTTAAATATTGAGGTATTTTAACGAAGGACTGTGTTTTATATAAGCGTTGATGTTACTTTGAATAATGTAAGTGACTAGGTAATATTGGTCGTGTGATAAATATTACAAGGTATTCAATATTGCGAAAAAATATAATTTCTTTTTCAGTTACTATAACTTTAAATTTTCAGGTTTCAATTTCCAAAGTGACTAAAGCATTAAAAAATACCGGAAAAATATGCATGCCATAAAACACAATCTTTTATTCTTAGAATTAAAGGAGCTATAAAAAATAAAACTAGTTAATAAGTTAGCAAAAAATTAATAAAGTATAAAAATCCTCCTTACAGATTCAGCATGTTAATGAAATCGTGGAGCATACTCAATATTTTAATGACTAATATATTTTAATCACTTATTGAATTGTAATACATATATCATTAGATGAGATTAGATTAGATCAGATTATTGAAAGAGCGACCATACCACAAGGTAGGTATTTTAAGCTTAATATGATTGAGAAATAAGTGTAGGATGATTGTGGCGCGATATTGTATTCTTGTTACTGACTAAGGCTGAAATGAGTTTAACGTGGAGTCCGAACCACTGCCTCTAAATTACTAGCTGTTCTAATTATGAGGATGCTCTTTGAGGATTAACGAAGTATTCAATATGCGGACGTTAATCCACACAAGAGAACACTACACCAACAGACCATCTCTCACAACTATCCACAATTCGTGACCACCATGTAACTGGATTACAGGACACGCCACTGTACCAGTCTTTAAGAAGTCTTCAATGCGTCCTTTATGTGCTATTATTATACTGCCATGAAAATGACTGAAATTTTTGTTTTATCTATGTTGTTGATTAAATATAAAGTGTTAATTTTCACCTTATGGAGAAATTATACTAGTAAAAGTCAATGGAAAGAAAAATACGAACTAGGGCATAAAAATACTGTACTTTGGACCTGGGAATATAAAGTAGCTGGGATTTATAAGAGGAAGAAATTGGGTCTATGGTATCTTGACATATATGAAAGTGATTGGGTGGAGGAGGAAGATTAAAATAAAAAGTATTTTAATAATTTTAAGTTTTTTTTGTCGTACTTATCGTATTCTCCTTCTTGAAAACTTGGATAAACTAGTTTTGACCTATATCTTTAGCCTCGTGTTGTGTCTGACCCTTACCTTAGTCTGGTGACTGTTGGCGCCCAGGGCGACGGTAACGTTGTCATAGCGCTTGCAGCAGCAAGGCGGAGAATGAGCAGTTAGGATTTTGCGGAACGCTTCCCGGAATTCCGTGTTGAATATGGAGTAGATGATTGGGTTGAATGCTGAGTTGGAGTAGCCCAGCCACGTCAGCACCTGGAACATTCACATTGAGAGAGTCATTAAAGATTTACTGCTACTATTATGTGTGCTACAAAAATCAATGTGAACATTTTCATTCTTGCCAAATCTTCAGTTCAGGTGCCAGAATCGTTGTGGGATAAGAAAGAAAAAATAGGTAAGAAGGATTCGTTTGGCTGATCGTATACAGTCAATAAGGCCCTTGACTTCCAGGGTAGGAATTTCTTCTAGACCTTGAGCTCAAACAACTCAAAAGAATTTGCTGTACTTATTGTTATATTGATTGGGGAAGAACGTGTATCTACACAGACAAGGGCCAGATAGGATGCTGCGGGGGAAATCGCATGATTATCAATAACATTCACTTTAAATCACAACAAACCATCAATCTTTGAATGGGAAGGTGGCGACGTCCTGTAATCCAGCTACTTGGAGGTCACGAATTGTTTGCGGATTAACTCCGTTAATCCGCAAAGACCATCCTCATAACTAGATCAATTCGTAATCTTTAGGCCGTGGTTCGGATTCCACGTTAAGCTGTAGTGTCCTTAGTTATTGCCATCAGATTTTGGGCAATCTTACACCTTTTTCTCATTCATACTTGGCTTAAAATATCTACATATTTCATAAGATTATTGGATAAAAATATGGTGTTAAAAATAATTTCCTTTAGTATACGAAAATTATTTGTCATATTTCAAAATTTCACATACGTTACGTAAAAAATTTTTATTGTTCATCCACGTTCCAAAAATTACAGCTAAAAACAAAAAACAAAATCAGTTTTCCCATACTCCTTGCACCAAAAACGCTAAATTTCCAAATGAATTACGCTGTAACTCGAAAAGTTTTCACTAGAAACTTGAAAAATAATGCCAAAGCATATTTATGACACAATAAAAAAATAAACGTTAATATTGTGATTTTTTTAATAGACGATTTTTTGCTCGCACCACATTAACTTCTAGGTTCTAAAATCAATTTAAGTTAAACAGTTGCGGAAGTTTTTAAATTATTAGAAAATCAATTAAATTCCTTTATAAACTCTTTGTTGAGCCCAACTACTGGACGCATTAGTATGTTAAACTCAAAACAAAGCCTTGTAAATTTTAAATTGGTAGGCTTGTGGAGATAATGACATAGTTCGTACTAGACGTCAAATTAAAAAGCGTTTCAGACAAAACTTACAGAAGTAGATTTCGCTCTTGCTCGACGCCTAACTTAGATAAGAGGATATCAAGTGTCTGCTACCAGAAAATCCTATCTCTAAGCCTCTTGTTAGTCTTGCTTGGTGAAGAATTCCCAGCTTAAAGCAATACGGTGCTCTTTTCAGGATGTAACATAACAAGGTTAGGACTGAAACAAGGGATGGGTGGCGACCTGTGTGCATAAAAGATTTGTTCTTGCTCTCAACAAAAACTTTACATCAGGAATCAGCCCTTTATTGGGATATAAATTACCGTTTATATAGGTTTATTTATTGTACTTGACATCAACATTCAATTTTCAAGAGACAACATTTTTAGAACAAAAAAAGACTATTTATAAATTTTAAAACACATTGAAAATAAGATTAACAAAGTTTAGTTTAGTATAAATTTCGTATCAGCAAGAAAATTTGATTTAACCGTCAGCGGTTCAAAATATAGTCAAATCCAGTTCAGAAGCAAATGAAACATTCAAAATTTGAGCTCTAAAACCTTTTGATAAAGTTTTAAAATGAAATTTTGCACCTGTAAAACTTGAGTATCAGTAAGTATTTTTAAGTTAAATCGTGATCAAATGCAAATGCCATGTAAATATACCTCTTCACTAATAATGTGACCTGATTACTAGTTTATAAACAAATCAAGCAATCATGTTCTGATATATTAAGGTTAACTTTTTTTGATCCCGTTAAAACTTTCAACTGGTT
The DNA here is from genome assembly GCA_023375725.1 of Nephotettix cincticeps. Lineage (NCBI taxonomy): Eukaryota > Metazoa > Arthropoda > Insecta > Hemiptera > Cicadellidae > Nephotettix > Nephotettix cincticeps. The sequence continues at coordinate 50,490,154 of CM041789.1, read as the reverse complement.
TGTGAATAACGTAGAAATGTTATAATTCACGCAGCACCACTCATCTAAAATGAGCACCTTTGAATAGTGTAGATTTATGGTTACCATACAACAGGTTTTTAATAGTAACACAAAACATTACAGACTGTTACTGTAACATAATGAACGATGTGAAATAGCTAGTTTACACATAGTTAGCACTAGCTAAATATTCGCTTTTCGAACGGGTAAAAACGGCTGAGAGGTGTAATGATACATACTTTTATGTTATTACTTTGAAAAATATCTGTGACTAAGAAATCAACTAATTAAAAACAACAAAAATAGTCTATCATAGTAACATATATATAGTCATCGTCTGTATATAGTGTCTACAACATGACAAAGCAACACCTGTTAAGTAATATTGGGCAAGTATAAGGAATAACATACATCGGGAGAAGAACATAATGTATACCATTTTTAGCAATTAGTTTAGTTTATCTGTAAAAATCTAATTTTTTTCTTCTTCTTTAGGTTAAGCTTTGCACGTTCACAGGGCGTAGCCCGAGAGGATTTTAAAGAAATAAATATGCCTATGAATTGTATGAGTTTAATACATACCTTTGTATATAATTTCTAACCGGTTGGTTCACTATTTATTTGCGTTTAGTTTTCACAACAGATATTCAAACAAACATACAGAAACCACCTCCTCTGTGTAATATTATGGATATAATAAGCATATTTAGTTTTATAATGATGTGTGCTGCCCAAACGCCAAACCTCCGGTCACGTGAAGGAAAGGTTTTGAATTTGGACTATAGAAACGGGGAACTCGTCTACATTTTAGCGAGCCATGGCATACATCACCGAAAATTAAGTGATAAGTACATATTATAAGGGGGGGGGTGGCTTGGGTAAGTTAGGTCTAGGGTTTCTTCTAGATTTATCGATAGTAGAGATTTCAGAAAATTATTATCGAGGGTCTGGCAGGAATGAGTTATGAATTAAATTAGACACATCAAACCAGTCAGATGTGTCGAATGCTGAAACGAACCTACGGAGCCAGACCGTTTCAGCAGCCAGATCATAGTTCTGGGCATTGCTATTTTTCACACTATTACGTTCTTCAGTTGATATCCACCAGGATATTCACCTTTAGGAGACCAATATGGTAAATATTAATGATGTGGATAAGATTTGCCTTTATCATAATATTTCCATGGCGAAGTTATTCCACTTACTCATTTATTTCATCATTAAATTATATTAGATCTTTATATAGCAAACCAATAAATAGCAACCATACTACAATGTGGGTATTTTAAGCCAAGTATGAATGAGAATTGAGTGTATGATGATTGTGGCACGATCTTGTAGTCTAGTTACTGACTAAGGCTGACATGTTCCTTAGACAGGACTGTTAATTAATACCCCAACAGCCGTGGCAACTAATTGATCTACAGCTTAATGTGGAATCCGAACCACGGCTTCTGAATTACGAATTAGTCTAATTATGTGTCTAATTTGTGGATTAACGTAGTATTCAATAGTGTGGACGTTAATCCACACAAGAAGACACTACATCCATCAACCATCACAGTTCGTGACCTCCAAGTAGCTGGTTACAGGATGTCGCCACCGTTCCATTCAACGTACTTACTTATCCAAGTCATCAGTTTAAAGATGATATATTTACACATCCATTAGAGATAAAATATTTTAAACATCGTTAATTAAGTTCTGATAAATGCTATTGCCTTTTTAATAGAGTATAAACAGTCAAACAACTATTTTATTCAATCAAACCCGAAAGTGCTGAGATTTTATTGGAACTGTTAGTGTTACTATTGAAATATCAGTTTCACAAAGGGAGAAATCTAAAAATACAGGAAGGTAATTTAAATTATAGAGCGTATGGGTCTGACTATTGGGTGCCCACTGTTTCCACTGATGAGCTTGTCATTGAAAGGGGTGACTGCGGGTGGGGGCGGCCACAACTACATAGGACAGCGCGGGCATATTAACCAATGAATCGATTACAACACAGGATATTAATAGATCGATTTTTGTCCATTCATTGATTCGTACTTCAGTTTATACAAACATAGAAAATATTATAATTTTAAAATTATAATGCATTTCTATTCAATGCCAAAACATCTCTTGTTTTATTGGTGTTCATCTCTTTGAACTAGTTTTAAATTCTTTCGTATTCATAGCTAAGATTTAAATTATGTGTTAATTATTCCCAATACGTCAGTCTACACCTTTGATTATTACGCCACTAGGGCTCTTCTTCTTGAGGTTGTCATAGTATTAAAGCCAATCAACATCAATTTCTTACTCATTATGGATTGAACTAACACAGTTCCAGATGTCCTTTTTCTGGAGTATAGCCATTAGGTAACCAAGTGTAGGTTGATTTTGGCGCGATTTAGTCTTGTTACTGAATAAGACTTATATGTTCCTTGGACAGAACTGTTAATTAATATCCCAACAGACGATAGCATATCTAAGGGACCTACAGTTTAACGTGGATTCCAAACCACTTTACCTCTGAATTAAGGACTGGTCCAGTTATGATGATGGTTTTATCGGATTAACGTAGTATTCAATAGTGCGGACGTTAATTCACTCAAAGAATACTACACCCACCGACCACCACCTACAAATATCCACAATTCATGACCTTCAAGTAGCTGGATTACAGAACACACCACCAGTCATGGATGGTCGAATAACTCTGATAACCGTGGGAGTAAGTAAATATACATTATATAAATATACTGGTATACCTTGAACGCCATTCCTGGGATACAAGTCTTGCAGAATGCTGCAATAATATTGACACAGAAGAACGGGACCCAACAGAGCAGGAATGTGCCCATGATGATGCCCACGGTGATGGCGGCCTTATGGTCGCTGACGTGGTAGGGGGAAGACGCGTGGTGCGTGACGGGGGCGCACTGTGACGTCAGAGGCCGCGTCACGGCGCGGATGTTCTGCAACAATAAGGTAGGTCAGTTACGAAGAGGGTGACCGTGAAGATGGTGGCATTGTGATATATGAAATTCCGGTGGCTTGTGTCTAGGTAACGGAAGTGCCGTCACATAGTTATAACAACACCTGTTTAGATGAGCTGAAAGCATTCCATTTAGACATATCTATGATCTAACCTATTTCCCATCTTTTTTAAATAAAATATCTACAACTTTCCTTTCCTTGGAATCTATGAGATTAACAGCCGTGGGGGGTTAGCAATTTGAGCAATCAACATTTGAAACAGTGACGTAATTTGGTTAGTTAATTCACATGGTTCGTGAAGTCATAGTTTGGTTATAAAAACATTCCATAAAAACTTACCTTAACATGTTTCTGCGCGTAACAATAAAGTCGGCAATAGATGCCCAGCATGACGATGCAGGGGAAGTAGAAGGAGACGCAGGAGCTGACGACGGCGTATGTGGGAGTGAGGTCGAGGGCGCAGGTCGGGTACTCCGTGTCTCCCGCGGTGAAGACGAGAGGCTGCGGTGGCCTGTGGAGCCCCAGGGATATGGGCACAAAGGAGATGAGGCCGGCCAGCAGCCAGACACACACTATAGTACCCACAGCCACTCTTCTGGTCACCCACCTGCTGTATCTGTGAACAAATATTTTATAGTTAAATAAATGGAAATATCCATAATCAAATTCAATTATGAATCGATTTGAAAGATACACTACATTTTACCTGAAAGGTTTATAGAAATATGCGATAGTAAAATTACATTTCAAAGATTACACATTTAGGAAATCAAATTACAAGGATCAGTACAAGTATAGAATAATGAAGAGATACAAGAAAACAAGATTTTACCATATAGTCATATATTACTAAAAATATTCAAGGATATATCTTCACGATTAGAAGAAAGCCAAAATTTTCAACTGTATAAAACAGGATTCAACTATTTGGATATTAAATCAAACACGAGAAAAATAAATTTCTGTTAACTAGTTATAATTTTGTGGGAGAAAGTAAATGAATACCTAAAAAACATTATAGGTATGAATGAATAAGTGAGGAAAATTCACAGATTACCAACAAGATTGAAAGGAAATTAATCAATTTCACTCACTTTAAAAAGGCATTTTTCTATTTATTTAAGGAATGTAAGGTATTTATGTATGTATGTAAGGCATTTTTCTGTGTTTTATGTATTATTTTATTATGATTACTATTATTGAATACCTGTTTATGTTGGTTAGTTAGTGGAATTTGGTATGTTCTGTATATTTTGAGTATTTTTTATGAAAAGAAATAGGAGTAGGTATTTGGAAATTTACTAAAAGTACGAGCACCGTTCACCTTTTAGCACTATTTATAACGTTATATATCTATTTATAAATGCAAAATTTGTTGGGACTCAAACCAGTAATGTATTTTTGGACATTAAACCTACAAATATTATTTATTACCTGCAGTTACCCAATAATGTTCCTTTTACCTTATTGATTTCAGTAAACAAAGTTACCAATTACATCACAATCATCACTTTACCTCACTTTAGATTTGCAACGTAAAGACAAATAGTAAGTGCGTAACGTGCAGACAAGCCGTATGCGTAAAACAGTACGTTGGTAGCACTGGCTGTAAATCAGCTGGCCAGCTGTTCTGCTTATTCGTCGAGCATCCGCCGAGACCGGATGTTTCGATTTTATTGATCTGACATTTTATTAGCAATATCGTTGTTGGTTTGTAGTTAAATAGAATTTTACAGTGGTTTTTGTGATAACTATTCTACACCATAACAAATTGAAAGAATTTTATAGGGTCTTATAGGTTTTATAGGTCTTTAGATATTTTACCAGAAACATCTATCCTATTTACATCATACATTATCCTACTCGATAAGGTGTTTTTAGTCAAGTATGAGTGAGATATGCGAGGTCCTGAAATATTCCCTAGACAAGACTGTTGATTAATAAATAGTAGAACAGCCAATTGCATCTTAGGGACCTACAGTTCAAAGTGGGATTAGAACCACTATTGCCTCTGAATCAGGTACTGGTCTAATTATGAAGATGAACTTTCCGGATGAACGTAACGTATTAAATACTGCGGACGTTAATCCTCACGGGAGAATATTAAATCAATTAACCATCGCTCATAAATATCCACAATTCGTAAACTTAAAATAGCTGGATTATCGGACACACCACTATCATATATACTGTAACGCTGTTTTCACTTCAAAATTCTCCAGCATATCAATGTCCAATAAAGGTTGCTATGAAATTATTGATTTTAATTTTTCTTTAACAACTCATTGTCTCCAGTATGCAATCGTTTCGAAAAATACTTTAAATTACGCTCTTTCCTAATGATAAGCTTTGCTCTTGTAGCGAACGTAGTTTAAATTGTCTTGTTGTGTTGTAGATGAAGTATAAAAAATATATTTCAGATACATGCTATGACTTTCGAATAAATACACTAGGCTTAGATACAATGTAAAAAAAAACGTTTTTCTGTTGTCTTTACAAATATCCCTTATCATGAGAACATTTATTTTTACTAATTTGTTATATTCTTTTACTTCAAGCGAGTAAATAGTACTAGTAAATAGTACTAGTATCAATAAGAATTCATGTCGTTTTGACCCACAGCGGTAACAAAACTATATTGTGTTTACAGCTACGTTGTTTTCAGAATAAACGCAAGCGCGCTCACTCAAGCCGTCTGCAAACAATGAGCTGCAATACGCAGATCAACAACATCTACTCCTACCGCGGTCTTTCATAGACTCAAAATTGATTATCATAGGTTGTCATAGGTATTGATTATCAATCAAAATTGATTGACATAGGTATGCCATGGTAATGTTAAAGTCAATGAATACAATAAACAATACCACAGTAGCTTACAGCTGTATTATTAAAAAATATATATACATATACGGATATTTTGGGTGTTGCATTTTGAACACTTTATCCACACCTACTGTAAAATAATAGACAGTTAAAGACAGTCATCGTTGGATGGAAATTAATCTTTTTGAATAAAGAAAAATATTATTTAATTCCTGGAAACAGGTTTCCGAAATTTACAATATTCATATAAAAAACCAAGAAGAATGTACAGATAAATATCTAATAATTTATTTGGATTTGATCCCTAAGTTTTACTAACAGGCTTTATAATGGACGATTTAGAAGGATCTCTACCATTATATTTATTCAAAGATTGTTAAATAAAAAAAACAATGTAACAGTTCTATTTATAATATCCAGGATCCCGCCATAACGCAACACATGTGCCAGTCGTAAAACCTGAGACAGCCACATCGAGTTACACATAAAAAGGCACTATAGCTTATGGCTGGGCTAAGCAACCCGATATTGGGTAAGAAGTTATGACAATGACACACTTCAATGCATATGCTATTAATAATCTTATAACATTTATGGTATACTTCAACTATTACAGTGATTGCGTTAAGTAATAATGACGAGCCCGTCATTATATTACAAACGGGTTTTGACATAAAATATTCATACTACAAATGTTAAAGTTTGATAGTTGTGCCCACAGGATAGGGTCCTAAATGTGGGTGTATCTGTCCAGATTGATGACAGGGAAGCTTACCTGAGAGGGTTCTTGATGTGGATGTATTTGTCCAATGAGAGTGAGGCCTATTAGAGAGGTTTGTTTATGTGGATGTATCCGCAGTGAGACCTACTTAGTCCTTAATGAAGGTAGATCCATTCGGACTGATGTAAGTGAGACCTAAGAGTGGCTCTTTGATATGGGTCGTATGAGTCCGGATCCATGATAGTGAGGCTAACCTGAGAGGGTCCTTAACGAGGGTGGATATTTTCAGATTGATGAAGTAAGGCTAACCTGGAAGATTCCTTGATATGGGTCGTAAATATCCAGATCGATGAAAGGGAGGCCTACCTTAAAGCGTCTCTGATGTGGGTCGTATCTGTTTAGATTGATGACATCTAAGCCTAACTGAGAGCAATAATGAGGCTAGATATTTTTAGATTGTTAGGAAGTGAGGCCTACCTTAGAGAGTCCTTAACGTTCATGGATCTATTCAGACTATTTAGACCTACCTGAGAGGGTCCTTGATGTGGATGTATCTGTCCAAACTGATGGCACACAGGTTCAGGATGGATGCGGTTGAGCACATTACATCGAACGCGATCCACGTGTCGCAGAACTGTGCGCCGAAGATCCAGTAGCCCAGGAGGTCGTTGACGACGGCGAACGTCATGACGAGCGCGGCGACGAAGAGGTCGGCGATGGCCAGGGAGGCGAGGAACAGGTTGCCGATCCGCCGGAGCCCGCGGTCCGTGTAGATGGCAACGCACACCAGGATGTTGCCGAAGATGGAGATGAAGATGAGGAGTGACAGGAACACACCTGTACACATTCATCTACATAATACAGGGAAATTTCATTAAATTCCATACTTTTAGCCCCTAAGTTGCTACTTTAACTAAAATTAATAAATTTTACCTTCGTAAAACAACTCAAAGAGAGAACCCGATGTTTCAGCATCACACTGTGCCATTTTCAGACAAACCTGTTCGGCCTAAGGCGTCGTAATATACATACAATAGTGACAATTCAATAGTGTGGATCTTAATCTACACCAGGGAACAGCACATCCTTAAAAAGTGAAAAATTTATGTCACAAAAGCCTTTTCGTTTTTAATATAGGCGAAATAATCTGCAGAATGGCACAGCATTGTACTTGGCAGGAGCTGTTCTTAGAATATTATTAAGGAACAATTAACACAGCCTGCTTTAAGCGATATCCGTTGTAAAGGAAACAGCTTCTTGTAATTAGGAAATTCCCACTTTATATGAAAACACCATCTTCGATCGGCACTGACAGGTTTATATTGAGAAAATGTAATTATCATAACGAGATCTTAATAAGGTTTGGTGTAAATAATGATTAGGTCTTTTAATTAATACATTCATTAAACGGTTGCTTTTAATTGGGAAACGAGTAAGACCCTCCTTTAAGGAAGGGGCCGGTATTAATAGTTTACTTTGAACTTGTTTAAAGATATTTTTGCAAAATATTTTAAGATAGACTCAATAAAATTGGGTACTTTATAAAAATATACAAAACCTGATTTTTTATGCAAACCAATTTTTGTTATAATTAAAAATATTAGAGAAAGTAACAGCGACAGAATGTATTTTCTTCGTAACTTTTGTATCAATGAAATATGCACAAACGAACTTATTATTGTTCCTAATGAATATTTTAACATTATGTACCATAATTACTTTTGTAAACTCAAAAATAGCCTTGCAAAGAATTTTATTTAACTTTTATTTAAACTAAAACTTTTATTAACTTATTTAAAAGAAAAATAATTTACATTTTTAAAATAAATAAATTATGAAAAACGTTAGTTTTTAACTTACCACACTGATTTAAGTTCAGATTGTAGCTATAGATGAGATGGACAAGTGACAAAAATTACAAATCTATAGATATGATCTATTTTGAAATGCATTAAGGAAATCAACGTTTAAGTCATTTAGTGCTAACAACACACACAAAAATCACTTAATTTGTCTTCCTTATAACCTTCTTGAAACCTAAGATAGTCAAATAAAATATTCACCACGTTATTAAAAAAATGTTTTTTTTAGTTTTTGGTGTACCACCTCCCTTTTACTCTCCCCCCATATACGACAGTATAAGGAGAAAGTATTTTTAATTTGAGTTCCTGGTGGATGTATCTATTATATTACTCCCTCAATCAAAAAAGTGGTTTTAAAGTGATGGCTGTCTATGTTTCTTTGTATATGTGTGTGAGGGCGTGCAGAAGTCTCGATATTAGTGTCCCCTGAATCTAAAAAAGTGGTATTTTTAGTGAGGTCTGTGTGTGTACGGGGATGTACATAAGCTTAGGAACAAGACTATTGGACCGATTTTCATGAAATTCGGTATGTAGGTAACAATCCATGGTATCTCGGAAGGTTTTTTAAAGTTTTTTTTGAATTTTTATTTTTAAGGGCACTTACCTACGGAAATTATTTTTAAATAATTGCCAGCTCCGAAATAAAGTTCTAGTTTATATAATTAAAAATTATTAAATAACTTTACGAAACAAATTGTATTTTATTATTCAAGTTTTTGATCTCGTTTGATTCAGTGCATCGAAATAAAACAGAACGGGAACTCTGTGTTATATGGGTAATATTTCTAGACGACGGTCCGACTGCCGTTGTCGTAGTAGGCAAACAGCTGACTTTTGTGATGAAGCGTTCTGTTTACAATGACGCTTCCACGTGCACATGATTTGGTGTGGTGGATGCTAACAGCTGATTGAAAATATGCAGATCGTATACAAATAAACCGACCACCATATTTTGTTTCGTCTTTAGGGATGAAACGTTTTTTGTGTTTCTGTAGAGTGATCAAATAAAATAATCCATTAAAAGCTACCATACGATATAACTAAATCCTGATACAATTACGATAACAATACAAATCTAAAATGTTATTACAATGTTACTTTAAAATTAATTTTATTCTTTAAAATATGTATATTTTTAATCATGGAAAATATCTCTAATACTGTATAAAATATTTACCACATAAACTTTATGAGTTTTAAGAACTTAAAAATGAATTCAGAAATATAAACCTATGATCCGGAAACATTTATTAAGAAAAAATATTATAAAAGTAAGTTAAATAATGTAATCTAATGTCAGTTAGTTACCTTTATGGTAACATGTCCATGTAGTAATTCCCTAAAAAGTAACTAAGATAAACCCAAAAAAATTTTATTAGGTGTACAGTTTTATTATAATACTGAATCAAATATAAACAATCTGATTGGACGAGGATGTAGAAAACTTTATAGTTTGTCAATGAACAATTATACTCCAAATAAACATAAATTTAAGCTACTCTATCTCATCGCATACTCGTCTTTGTTTCAGGTTTTTTCCGCGGGACCATGTTTCTTCCAGCGCTAGTGTCGCAGAGCGCCAGTGATTGCCTATCCGAATTCATGTACTTTATTTTTTTCGTGTGTGACTTAAATTTATTGGTATTTTGTAGATTTTTGACTACTTTAACAATTTTGTTTAGCTTTATATCAACTGTTATGTCAGCATGGGCTATGTACTAATCTTGTCTTGTTCTAGGTTCCAGATCTTGAGAATTGAAACAGATTAAAGATCCTAAAACATCGGGAAAAAGCTCTTTTAATACTCGTGATGAAAAATGTCCGCGTAATGTAAAAATGTGTAATCAAGTAGTTTAAATAAAAAAATTGTTTTTTGATAGTAGAAATGAATTTAAAAAAGAAAATCTATAGCTAAACATAGGTTAATAAGTAAATGAAAAAACGTTGGAAATGGCCTACATTAATAGGCATGAAATGGCATGGGTTGATTTTAATTAAAATACAATTTATGTAAAAAGTGTATATAAATTAAGAAACAAGTGAGAAAACCCTATGAAACTATCCTTCCACAGTGAAATCTATGTAGGAATTTAAGCTAAAGATAATAAATCGTAAATTTATTATGAGAAAATAAATTAATAAATGCAATTGAAATTACATCAAGAATAACAATGTAATAGGACATGTCAACATGCCAATAATCAAAATACGTTCTGAGCTGCATGGAGGGTAACGGACGAGGGTTAGTCGGTCAATGTCGAACGGTTGTCAGTTGTTGGGTCTGCTGCAGTCAGTGGAGAAAGAGACTCGGCTTCCTCATCGCTGATAGCCAATAACTAATCCTTTAGCTTAATTTTGAAAACGTTATGTGATGGAGAGTCAAAAATCCAATAATGAAAGTAAACTATCATAAACTCAACATCACTAACATTGAATATCGAACAAATAACTACTCTATCTCGTAACAGTCCTATAAAACCGTTCAATGTTTTTACTATGTCCTTCACTATTAATAATTATGGGGGTCTTAATACCTAATAAACCCACTAAGAGTAATTTAATGTGTACGGTGATTGATGTGAAATGAATATTAGATTAGAATTAATTACATGCAAATAGGATTATCTCAACCACATTCGGTTTTTTTGGGGTTTATTCTATCTTTCATTGAAGATCTTTAGAAAATACAATTTCTAAATTTAATACCTGCATTCATATATAAATGTGTAATCATAAAATGTACCTATTATGTGATTTTCGTTTAAGATTTCTATTGTTATATTGTTTTAATTTTTGTTTTAATTTAAGTGTAAATGAGCTATGGATATCAAAGTCATAAACCAAAATCAAAAACTGAAAAAGTATTTCACGATGAAAAGTAAACCATAAATGGGCGATACATAGACAACTGTACACATAAAAGAATCTATGTAGTTTCTCGAAAAATAAATTACATTTAACCGTTGTCAAAGACACACATATCAATGCCCTTAGAGATAATTTAAATAAAGTGTTGTTATTGTTTTTGAACCAGGTCTGATTCAATTTCCATCCATAGAGCACCTACTATTCCTGATCTAGTTTATGTTAAAAGCCCTGCGGTGGGTTTTGAAATGTCACAAACTATGAGTATAACTTAATTTCTACAAATAATTGAAACTACTATTTTTTATTAAATGTTTATGAAATGCAGATTTATATAATTTAAAAAAACATATTATTCTTGAAATGATGGTAAACTATTTATATACTATAATAATCACTCTGAATTTGATCACTTATTAATGCAGTGAAGTATTTTTATCTTATGCTAATATCTTGATGATGTTTGTTGTTCTTTTCGTCTCACCTTCTCTAAGACTGTCTTAGCAATCATCCATAACCATTTTATACGTCCGTACTACTGAATACTACGTTAATCTGCCAAGATCATCATCATAATTAGACCAGTTCGTAGTTCAGAGGTTCGGATTCCACATTATACTGTAGGTCCCTTAGATATGTCATTGACTGTTGGGCTGTTAATTAACAGTTATGTCTACGGAGCATGTCAGCCTTAGTCAGTAACAAGACTACAAGATCGCGTCACAGTCATCTTACACTCATTTACCGTTCATACTTGGCTTCAAATGCCTATTTGATTAAGTCGTCATTTCAGTAACTAACTAACTAACTAACCTAGTGGGCTGTGATTGGCGGGATTTGAACCCGGGCCTAAAGTTCCACACTATACATTTAGACCAGCACACTCTCCGGCAAATATTACTACTAATAAATATAAATAATAAGCACGTTATCGAGGTGAAATATGGAATTTAAAACTGTACCGAAATAAACATTGTATCTATGAACAAAAAACTAAAGCAATAACTCTACGTAGCTAGTTAGTAGGTAAACTCTAATATGTACTAGTCCAATTAGTTACTAGTCCAATACGAATAGCTCGACCGCTTTCAGGAATGTATTCAATTAGTCTACTCACAGGGATTTTGTGCTACTCCAGTGAGCAATATACGAGATCAAAGAATAATATTTGGGCGGTTTGTTCTTTCTAAATTCGTTAAGATTTCTAAATTGATTCTCTGAGATAAAATAAGATTTCTCTGAAGGTGTTGAGGAAACAGGGTTTAAATATTTTTTTTCGTAAAGATTGAAGTATTTTCTTGACGTACTAATTTATCACAACAAATATATTGATTTTAATGTAAAGAAATATAAACTATCACAACATTTTAGTTTTTTCTGTTAAGTGTTAAAATAATTTATAAAATAATTACTGTAGACTATAAAATTAAGAAATAGTATGTGTTGATTAGCTAGGTGTAGCTATAATATGAGTTTATAACCGTGAGTGAAAAAAATACATAAAGTTTATTTGAATGAAAGCAAAAATAACCAATATAACATGAAAAAATTTAAACTAATATAATATATTATACATAGCTAATATTTGTTTATATAATTAGCATATAATTCTATTTTTTGTTAGTTATTTTGTATCTTTTGTCTAATAATAAAATTTGTTTATGTTTATATTTTTAGAGGTTGCAAAAGTTTTAGCATATTTTGAAATGTATTCGAAATCGTAATTAAAACTCACATGGATTTTTATTGCGTTATGTTTGTTGTTTTCAAAAAGCAATTACTGTAGACTATAAAATTAAGAAATAGTATGTGTTAGCTAGCTAAGCATGAGTGAAATATAATATGCTGTTAAAATCCCGTGAGTGAAAGAAAAATTTACATAAAGTTTCAATTTGAACATGCATAATAGCATGTTATAATATGTATGTTATTATATATGTTACATATATATATATATATATATATATTATATATGCTATTATGTATGTTATTATAGCATGTAGCATAATATAGGGCCTTTCCACTCCTCTATTAAGTAAATTAGATCATTCATTATTAATTTATTTTTACTGAGGCTATTCAAATGATATGGATTGATATGGATATGTTGCAATATGTTCGTAGCATCAAACATTTTAAAGGGGATATATTGAGTTAATCGTAAAGGGAGAAATAACTCACAGCTTCTATTTTATTGCGTTATGTTTTGCCTCAGAAAGCTACAAATAAGCACATCTCACCCACAAATATGAGAGAGAGTGTGGTGAGAGCGTCAACGGGCGGCTCCGGCACCTCGCTGGCATCCGTCCTGTTGACATCCTGCAACCAAACACGAGCAATCAATGGGTAATCAATACAGATTACTCAGGTTATAGAATAACGTGTTCAACAAAAGACTAAGATGGTGACGGTGACGTTCTGTAATCCAGCTACTTGGAGGTCACGAAATGTGGTGTACGGTGCATGGGATATTCTTTGGCGTGGATTAAAGTCCGCGCTATTGATAAAACCATCCAAAAATGCCATATTCATAATTAGACCAGCTCGTAATCCAATGGTAGTGGTTTGGATTACATGTTAGATTAGATTAGATTTTGAAATGGTAACCTACCAAAGTAGGTATTTTAAGCCAAGTATGAATGAAAAATGAGTGTAGGATGATTGTGGCGCGATCTTGTAGTCTTGTTACTGACTAAGGCTGTCATGTTTCTTAGACAGGACTGTTTATTAATAGTCCAACAGCCGATGGTAACTAAGGGACCTACAGTTCAACGTGGAATGCTAACCACGGCCTCTGAATTACGAACTGGTCTAATTGTGAGGATGGTCTGCACAGATTAACGTAGTGTTCAACTGTGTGAATCCACACAGAGAACCCTACACCCACCGACCTACGCTCACAACTCTCCACAACTCGTGACTTCCAAGTAGCTGGATTACAGGACGTCGCCACCGTCCCAGTCCAATCTGTATTATCTTAAAATACCTACCTGGGTACGTTTGCCAAAAAACTAACTAACCGTCTAACAACAATATTAATAATTTTAATTCTCCAAAAACCATAATACAGTACAGTAAATTAGTAACTTTATGAAATGCACATTTTAATACATTTTGCGAAGGTTAACTAAACTAATGTATTCTGTCTACTTAAAGAAATACTGCTAGTGATTGTTTCGATATAACCATTTAAGGTTACACATACCTATCAACATGTAAGGGTCGCTCGACAGTCATGTTGTACTCATTTCATATTCATAAAAGGCTTAAAATAAATACCTAGTTAGGTAGTACAACGTTTCAGTGAAAAATGTTTTATTAACTTCACTGTGATAAATAGATCATGGATGTGTCTAAAGGGAATGTTTTCAGTTTTATATTAACAGCTGTTCTTATTCTTTTACATTAAAACTTCAATACAATAGCTCTGGTAGTTTCTATGGAAACCTGTTACATATTTTTCATCTTACAAATCACCAACACCACCCAAGAGCTGACACATACATGTCAAAATATAAAAATAATGCTCTCAAATGACGAAGCTGTAAACTGGTTTCGACGCTTCATCAAGGTGTTGTTTCCAAGTAAAATCGCTATGAAAATTAACTTGTTTTTAATTAAAAATTGGATTTTCCTGATTCTCCTGTTGTTGACAATGATGGTTAGTTCCAATCACCACTCTAATAGCTATGAGAGTTCTGAGAAGTCAAACTTTAGAACCACTTCAATCACAATGAAATATGGTTTCTTTCTTTTTCAAATATAAACCGTCTAGCTCAATCCCTTTGAAAAATAATCGTAAATTCTATATAAACTTGTCTAGTTATTATATGTTTATAACCGTGATACTGATTGTGGTGCTTAGACATCTGATGGTCTTTTGTAATTAGTATTAAGTAAGTAAGTGTATGTAGCGTTGGCGTAGAATTGCCATCTCTTTACTTTTGATGAATCCACAGTTTCTTACACATGTTTAATGATCAATATCCGTATTTGAAGGATGTATTTTAAAGCCTCAGCAGCATTTAAAACAACTCATATTGAAAAAATGTTTTCCCTATTCTATGACAACCTCTCGATCTGGGTGCAGACCTAGAGCATGCTCAACTGTATAAATGGTGATAGGGTTGATAAAAGTTATTTTATCAACTCAAAACTTTTTATTACTATCAACAATATATTGATTTTGGAAAGTTCATGTACACAGTTCCTCACTCTCTCTAAAAAAATATACACATATTATTAATAAAAAATAAAGAAATGTTAAATATATAAGAATAATGTAGTTTAATTTTGGTCAGCTGCAGGATTGATGGATTGCTGGAAATGGCTGCCCTAAGCTGCCTTAGAAAAGTAGATAATTAGCACTATTATTTTTTTAAGTAAGTAATAATCAATTTAAGTTCAACTGAACACCACCGACAAATTTGAAAATTTGGTGGGGCCACAACTCTCTAAAAATAAATAACGTTAATAAGATGTTTGTACTTGTAAAACATTCAAATCCAGATTTAATTTATATTTTTTTTCAACGGTACATACAAACATACAAATAAGTATGATTGTAACATTCAGTTTGAAAAATATTAACTGTTTAATTGTTAGATTTTGTTTCCAAGATCCACGTATTTAGGGCGAAACGTTGAAGTGGAAAATAAAACCAATGAGGCTGGGAGGATGCGGTATTTAGTGGTCATAAAAATCGTACCCTGCTTGGGCTGTGTTTCCACATGACCTAGGGCGATCTAGTTAAATAAAACGAAAGTTTCGTCTAAAATGTTTTATTTAATTTTCATTACTAAAAAAAGCCTTAATAAACAGCATTTCAGACTATAAATTTCTAGGAAAGAAGTGCGGAGCTCACTCTGCATAGAATAAGTAAGCTTCATCTATGTTCTCAAACTCGGAAGATTGAACTTGGCAGGAAGTATTACAAACTTACTCCCAATGTCGTAACCATGTTCCATGAAATTTAGTATGCAGTCGTAATCACGTCACCCAACAAAACCCACTTAAAAACCCTCAGTATTACCTTCGGTAGGAAAGGTTTAGTTATACCCCTAAAAATCCCAAAAAATGTTTAAACTTGTTTTCTTTATCTTAAAAAATTGGACGATTCGATTTAAAAAAATTATTCAATGCTATTTAGATAAACTTTAAATAATGTGATAGTTTTAACTAAGGGTTGTAGTTTATTTTAAATTTACTCCAGGGAGAAAGTAATTTCCATTTCACTAATAACGTTTATTTTTATGTCAAATCTGAAACGAACCTCTAGGGAAATTTATTTATAAACGACACTATTTATAGTGTTTATCGATACATACATACCTCTTATTTCATATTCAACAGAATAAATTATGGTTTAGTCATGGAATAAATAAAAACTGTTAAATTAACAATATGTATGGTTTGGAATATTCAGTATAGGGAGTGTGTATTGTGTGAGGTCCTGGGGCGTTCTCCAGCTCACTCGCTGCTCAAGTGGTTTGTCTTGTTAAAGTAAACAAGCTCCCACAGTTAGTAGTTAACTGTGCTCAAGAATTGTACATACGAACATGAACGTTTTCCATGTGCGGTTAATTTGTTCAGTTTATATTTATAACTGGCAGCAAGCTCGTCTTTTGTACTGCTTAGAAATTAAAATTTAGTGTCAAAAAATTATTTATCCATTTTTATGTTAGTACCTTAAATAATCCTAAAGAAAGATTTAAGTTTAACTTACTCGTTTGGCCTTATTTACAACTAGATTAATTCAGGTTAAGTAGAAAAGTTTCATATTTATTAACATTCTACGTACGTTAAGACAAGGTTTTAGAATTGTATAATTTTGGAATAGGTTTAAAAATCAATTGTGCATGTAGAACAAGTTATAATAATTTTTATTTGACATGTTGTTATTTCCTTCCATAAAATACTTTTACAGCTAACACGCTCAGGAAAACGTAAATAAATATTTCTAAAACAGCTGAAAACAGGATTTTTTGAGAGCCTGTTATTTTATTTTACCCCTTTGGGTCAATTTTATGTGAATACAACCTTCTTCAAAATATGAAATTTGAGTAAGTGTTACAACTGTGTGTTTCGTTAAATGAAGTATTACGAGAATCTGGTTTTACTTTACAAAAAGAGAGACGGACAGAAATTGATTTAAGACCCATTTATATCAAATGTCCTGGTATAAAACTCCTAACTATAATATTCACCTTTTGGGGAAGGTTATTTTATACTTAAAAATTGATCAATGCCCAGGCCCAATGATTGGGCCATTTACTTTATACTCAATAAGCCTCTTTACTTTCTCAAACCTATACGAAAGTACATGGAAGAACTATTTTCGTCAACACCTCTGACAATTTTGGAGCCCCCTGAATCCAATGAAGTAGGTTTTGACGTGATATCTGTCTGTCCGTTTGTGTATTTTTGGATGTGTACAGAGCCACAACCTACCCCGTTGGTCTGATTTAGATCAAATCTCGTGTGTCACCGTATCTCCAGGTATTTTTAATTTTAATTTTTAATGCTAGTTCACTCCTAAACCCTCAAAAATTTGAAAAATTCAAATTTAAAAAAAATCGTTTTAAACATTTTGATTAAATTTCGTAGTTTATACGAACGGGTCATAGAGAGTATTATAAAATATGACACCGCCCACATATATGTAAAAATTACGGTAAAAAAATCATTAAAATGTCAAAATTTGTTTATGTTTTCCGTGAAAACAATAAGGTAGAGTATAATATAGTTACTTCCATGAAAACCAGTTTGATAATTAAAGAAAAGTTAAATTTACTTGATAGTAAACTAACTATTAATATAGTAATCATAGTACGTTGTCTGATAGCGCTCAATTCTTATGGAGAATATCAATTTTATAGAATTTTTACAGAATATATTTTCTTTTTGACGGTATGCATAAAGTCACATCACCCCAAAAAAATCAATTATAATGAGGTATTAGAGGAGGGATTATGCCCTTCCCAAAAATCCTTAATTATTTTAACTGGTCTTTTGTTTTTGTTAGATTCAGAGATGATTATTTCGAAATATTTAATCGTTAAATAATATTTAGATAAACTTTAAATAATATTATTGGTTTTTGAAGGTTGTTTTAAAAATATTCCTTAGGAAGAAAGTATGTATCCATTGACACCGTTTATGTTAGTAATGTAAAAACATTTTAAAAGTTGTGTTTTAAAATGAGTTTAAAATGAGTTAAATTTTGAGTTTTTTTATTTTTCATAATATTGCAAAGAACAAGATATTAAAATAAAAAAATGAAAACCAGAAGTAAACATTAAATTTAGTATGGGATTTTTCCCCATTGATAATAATTTATTATACCTATTTGAGTATACTACAAATAAAGGTTAATGTACTTTTAGTTTCAAGTTTTAACCAATAAATAATGAATAAAAGATTTATAAATATATTCAGATATTATAATTCATGTCTTGAAATATTCCAAGTAATAATGTATAAACGTTTTAAAGCAAGAAGTGCCGTGCGCTTTACCTTATGACAACGTATGTTCAGCCTGTTTTCACTTGCATAAATGAGGCTTTCAGTCAATGTCAGGTTTTAACTTATTCGAAGGGGCTTCCAACGTGAAAACATTATTTTATAAAAATATACAGGCCACATCGATATGTAAAAGCCATTGAAACATTTATTTTAAAAAGTAGGTTGCATGTATTTAATCAATTACTTAAATTCGTTTTTTAGTCAATTTCTCATTTAGTTATTCAAAATTTCGAAATTTATTTTTCTATTTTGTTATACTAATATTGCTACCATACTTTTGATATCATTCAAATGTAGCATTTTCTATTTTATCATAGTTTACGTAATATGGTGTCCTTTAAGAACTCTATAAAAACAAATTTGTTTTTTGCCATGAGGCTCCAGTCAAATTTATATTAGAAACTACAACCTTATCTAAATATACATATACTGTATAAAAATACCATTAGTTTTAAGTTACTTTCAGAAACAGGATTTTTTTCTTTTTCTGTCATATGGTATATAAATCTATTGTTTATAATGAACAAATATATTTTCGTTCTAGCTTCTCCTTAATTACATGATTGTTATGTGAAATTCTGTATATTAAATATAAAATAAAATAATAGGAAAGAGAGAGGATTACATGTACATATACTATAATATAATATATATATATGTATATATATATTATGTATATGTTTGTATTATAAGCCCTATAATAATATTAGGATTATCAAGTACTATTTTATACGTTTAATATATTACAATACTTTTCTTCTACAGTTCTTTGTGGTGCCTGCAGAGATTCGGAAAGATACAGGAGAAGTTAACCCATATATTCACTTTATTAAGACTTGTCGTATTTGCAGTCACTTTATACAAGTCATATCAAAACTGTAAAATTACACAGAACTTAAAATACATACTACAGATTAACATAAACCATTTTGGCCGATTACAAAAAAATCTACAGGCATGAGACACCACGATAACTACTAAAAGAATTTAAGACGAGAGGTATTAAAACCTTGAATGATATTTGAGTGATTTATTAAAGAAAAGTATAGTATATAATAACTCAATACTGTTTTTATCAATGACCATTATTCACTTTCTTGTGGATTGAGTTCATTGTTCGAAAGATAATATTCAGAGAGAGTTATAAACACAAAGGTTTTGCTCCAAAGTCAAAAGAAACTCGTGAAACGAGGCTGGAGGTTAGTGCGGGAATGATTTGTTGCTTTTCTCTCTTGAAAGTTAATGTTTTTGGAAGTTTCATTAATCATATGGCCTTATTCATGTGGGCGTTGCTAAGTCCATGCGGGCTGTGGTCAAAACTGTTCATAACTACTTTTGTCTAGTATTAACTAATGCAAACAAATATTCACTATGCTAAATTGCAAACTGTAATATTATTAATAATTAATATTACAGTTTGCATTATTTTTATGATGGAATGTTTTTCGCAGGTCGTTGTCTTAGAGCTCCGATTTCCTCTTTATTTCCAAACCGTTTACTATGAAACTCTGTTTGAAACGCAGTGTACCATAAAATTCACTCAACATACCCATGGAACCCCCCACCACTATGGGGGCATTCACCCCCCCTCTCCCGGTCAATGTCCCAAAAGATTCTAACAATAATTTGAGATTTTGTTGTTGTTTTGTGTTGTTTGTGTGTTGTTTAAGATATTGGATCATTATTTTCATTCAGATACTAATTAAATAATTATTAAAGAGTATGATAGTTTTATTGAAGGTATGCAGTTTTGTCATTTACTTAAGAGAGTCAACAAACAACGTTTATTTACGGTTAAATTCACTTGATCTGAAACAATCAATATCTTCTGGAAGTCATTTTTAGTTTATGCTGCAACGCCTATCGATAGTAAAATCTGTTATTTTAAAGCAAAATTATCAATTTTGGCGGGATGAAGTGGATGAGGCTATGGTAATGAGGAATTTGAGAGATGGAGATTGGGATGACAGACAAGGATGGAGGACTCGGATAAGACAAGGAAGACAGTAAAGTACTGTAAAATCCAAAAATATTATCAATCAGTATTAAATCGGGTAGTAAATTAAATAAACGAAAATGCAGTACATGAACATGAAACAAAGGTATTTCGAAGTAAAAGCTCAGTGAACTGTTTAATGAATCAGGAAAACAACGTTAAATTTACAATATAATCACCATTCTAATTTTATCCTTGGATTAATTCGATAGTTTGAGAGCAAAAAGGTATGCGAGATAATGGTATCAGTGAACTGACACATATATTTTACTTCTACATACTTAACATTTAATTACTTTCTATATAATTATCATATTTCTGACGCTTGTTGGAACTAAAAAGGTGTTTCTACAAAATCAAATAAAATTTCTATACCACAACCTTATAGTTACAGTTTGAATATTTGCGATAGGATAAGTCCAATTAATTATAAAATAAATAATAAAATATCCATCATGAATCATGAATTTCAAACAAATAAACGTACTAGGTTTACAACGAACGTTGAACTGAACTTTTATCTGAAATCGTAAGACATCTGTGAATAATAATTCTCAAATATTTTCTAAATAAAGTCTTTTTTACATTTAATAGCCCATAACTTTGAATTGCAATTTTTTTGGGTGGTCTCATTATTTGGGACAGAACGAATTTGGTGTAGGGTTTTTGACTATAATACAAGAAATTTTAACCAAAATCAATTGAGTTACTATTGAGGAATTTGGACTTTTACGTTTTTAAAGGTATTTAGCAGTGTACTATCGTTCAAAATTAAAAAAGAAACACTTGGAGATGAGTGTTTAGGCCTATCTACATGCTTTATAAAAATTGTATCTAATCAGAGCAACAGTGTAGGCCGTAAAATCACTCTTTAGGATTCATGGGACACTACGTAAAATGTAAAGCCACGTAAAACTCCAATTAAAAAATTTTAACGAACAAATACTTTCCCTGCATCGTATAAGATGTAGAAGAAATATGTCATAGAATAAATAATAAACCATCACTGGTATCAATATTCATAAGTTTCAAATATTCCTGGTGTTGTTGAATAGCCATTACATTTTAGTAAAACGTCTTTTGATGAACACAATGAAATGAGTTCTACACAAAGAGGATCTATACAAGGTAACGGCAGCGTCAAATGTGAGTGTTTTGCCCGAGGTGACGAGTTGGTAGCACACCCGACCCGCCCCTCACCTTTCAACGTCCCTGACTCAATTTTCATTCATCTATTACAATGCGATTTTAGGAGAGTGTGAACTAAAATTCTATCGAGACAGTTTTAAAATCCAAACACATTTACATTCGATATTCTGTTTGTTTTAAATTGATGATAGCAATGAATATTTAATTATATTTTACAATTAATTAATTTGACTTTTCCTATCGCTTTTGTGTTTTAAACTACACAACGTTTCTAGAGGTGGAAAACTCATCCCGTTTTCAAGTGATAATTTTGTGCATGATAGGTAAGTATAGTATTACTGAAAACATGATATAATTCTGTAACATTCAATTTTCTTACATAAATTATTAGGTAATCACTTGAAAACGGGAGGCGTTTCTGCACGTCCAGAATCGATGTGTAGTTTAAAACACAGCGATAGGAAAAGTCCAGTTAATTGTAAAATAAATAACAATAAATAAATAAGATAATATTTTAGGGCAAAAAGTTAAATTAGCTAAATCGTTTTAGCTGTTTATCTGTAATAATACAATATTAGGCCTGTTATACCAATTATTTTTTTTGTATGTAAGCATCTTTTAGGAACTCTTAACAAGTGTCTTCAAAAACACACATAAGCTCATCAGTATCATTGATCGAGCAAGTAAATCTTTAAACTAACCATGTATTTGACTGTAGTAAAACAATTAACGAAACATTGAACACTGTTATATTATGAATGGTATATAAATATTAAAACCAATTTGACTTAAAAAATTTTATAAATACCTACCCCTTAGAAACTATCCAATAATAACACTTTTTATCATAAGCCTTAGTTATTCTATTCCAATAAAACCCCTGTAGACTTTACAGGTTTAATTAGAAAAGTTTTAAAAACCAATGCCATCTAATTCAATGAAGTTGTTATAGAATAATGAATAATGGCTCAATTTAAACTTTTCTTTACGTTGAACCCTGTGAAAATTATACCCCAAATAAATTATTGAAAACTACTTGTAAAGGATTATCACTCTTTACCAGTACGAAATTAATATGATGATAATTTTTTTCTACTAAATACAAGAATGGGTTTTGTATTACAATAATTTAATTATATGATTGATCTAAATCATTCGCATTGTAAAAATGCATTATGGTTATAATACTTTATCATTTAACATTCAGCTTCTACTTGTGACGGGTGTATTCTAAAATTTGGTCTACGAAATGCCAAAAAAGAGAGATAAACAGATTTTCTAAAAAGGTATTTAGCGATGAAGTTTAAATGCAAGTATACAAAACAACTTAAAGAACCACGATCAAAATAATCCAGATAAATTTTCCGGATGTAAAACAGTTTAATCTGACCACCCAAACAATATTAGCTACAGCGGTAGCTTTATAAGAATGAAATATCTGGTATTGGAAAGTGAAATTGAGCTTATTAGTTGAATGGCTACCGATATCCATGACAGAATGCCGGGATAGCTATGATAGCATTCATTTTAATTGACTGTGCTTACCTTCAGTTCACATCTCAGTGGACACTCCTTTTAATTCGTTGCTAAAGTGGGGTTTCTCGAACGTGTAAAGTACTTTTCAAGATAAATTTCAACAAATTTGTATGAAAAGCTGTAATTTACAACCTAATATATTTTACTAAATATTTTAGTTTTAGTTAAAATCCAAATGAATATTACGAAAAATGTACACAATATGTACACAAATATTATTTAGATATTCAATTTTGTTTGTTTCTTCAGGTAATTGAAACTTTGTTCAAAAATGTATAATGACTGTAACTTCCTATATTAATCAATGTCAACTATGTGTGACATATCTTAAAAACTATTAAAGATAGAGCCATAATTTTTCCAAGACACATTTTTCCAGCCTTAGTTTTCAAGACAATTCAAATAGTGAACAGAAAAGATATGATAAATATTTCGGTTCGCTAACCTCAAAATTTGTTCATGACACATTATAAATAATGTAAATTATTTGAAACGCACAAATTACACGGATAAAATAGCACATTTTTTCATTAAAATCAAGAAAAAATATTTAAAAAAATATACTCCGTAATTTTATTTGTACAGTATAAAGCTGCAAATTACTCAATATTTTTGATTAATTTGTATAACGCAATATCTAATTCTGTATAAATTAAAAGTTTATATCAGTATGATGAAAAAAGTTGTTCATAACATGAAGCGAACGTGTCTTTTTGGTACTTAATCGTATTCCCTAGCTCGATTGTGCTGTTAAACATGAACGGCAGAAATTAATTTTTATTTGATAAACGGAATCAAATCAATAACGTGAGATAAACCATAATTGCAATTAAACGTTTTGTCCCCTCGCAGTATGTACATTAGCGAGAATCAGTCAATGTCAAAACTTTCTTGATTCCCTGGACTGTTTCCAAGCGAAGACCTGCAAATTGCGTTTTATCGTAACTTATTTGTTTATTGATTTTCCTGCATTTCTTACTGTACAGTTTTTTTTTTAATTTCCATTACATTATAAAAGTCAGCTATATAGATTAGTTGCCATATAGATGATTGCTGCCCGGATTCAATTTAGGCCAAAAACTACATTTGTGATAGATTTTTACAACATTTTAACACGTAAAAGTTAGAAAATTTGTTTTCACTAAACATTTATTCTTCATTATGATTATGCCTCGTTACTGAATAATGCCGTCATATTCCCTAAGCAAGACCCCAAGAATAAGGAAAAAACCAACAGTGTGATTTACAGTTTAAAATAGGATCTGAACCACAATTTTGTCTCTGTAAAATGAACTGATCTAATTATGAGGATGGTAATTTCGGATAAATTTAGTATTCAATTGTGTATTTGTTAATACACACAAGGGAATATCTCATTCACAGGCTATCGCTTTTAACTGTTCACAACTGATGACCTTTGAATCGCTGGATTCATTTATATAATTGCAGAATGAATTGAGTTTGTGTATTTCATACACCAAAGAATGTATAGTTGAATTAACGAATAAATAAAACAAACCTATTTTGGCATTAAGTTGTAATGAAAATTTTCCAAAAACCCACATCTTATAACTAAAATCTTGAAAACTGTGCCCACCTTAAAAATTGGACTATAGTTTCAATATAAAAAGGAAAGTTATTTGCCATGTCACATGACTGGCTTCTTATGAAGATTATATGTCAACTCCTTCCTTGTACACCAAAGGAAATCTTAGAAACGGTAAAAAAATTTGGAATTTCAATTACACCATTGCTTAAAGGAGGGAAAGACAGAGTCATTTGATGTGTCAGATGACTAGCTTGACATTAATATTTTTGAAGTTAGCTCCATAAACCTCAGACATAGATATCAGATCCTCAGATACTCAGAAACTTATAGAAATTGTAATTGTAACAGTATAAATATGGAACGTCATTCACATTTTTTTATTAGGACATTATTTAACTGAAAATTAATTTTTCAATTGAAAATGCACGTATTAAAGTTTTGTTCACGTCAATTTCCTTCGTTAGACATAAATTGGTTATGCCTACAACGAAATTTTGCATATTTGTTGGTTAATAAGTGAGGATAAAATTGAACATTTAAGATAAAAGGTCAAAGCCAATCTAATAATACACCGAATTCCTACAAGGTCGTTATAAAGTTTTGACGTCTCAGCAAAGGTCTGTGCATCCAAATGACCAGCATGAGGCGGGAAGTTTTGACGTTGACTGATCCCCTCTAATGTATAAATGAAACGCTCCGGGGGATAACCGCCATGAAATAACGAACATGCTTCACATCCCTGTCGATCCGACATACCTCCGTTCGTTTAAAACGTTATTTACTCGACTAGATCGAATTTTAAAAGAAAGTATTGTGAAATCATATTTTTATGCTTTTTAATACGTTCCATCTATATTTTGGAATGTTTAATATATTTTGGGAACAACCAAGATACTATTTAATATTTTTTCACCCTCAATTAATATGATACGACACAAATGTGATTATAACATACCACCACATTGCCCTTTATGAAATCCCATACTTTTCACAACTGTTTCTATAGATTAAAGGAAAAAAATATTATTCTATTAAAACGAGTAAATCAGCTAATGGTGAAAATAAAAAAAACACTAAATAGAACCTCAACGAAATAAATAAAGTATATAGTTTGTATTTTGTACGGAAATTTGCAAAAATTGTAGGAGACGATCAAAACCATAGTATTTTTACCAATTGACGTTAATCTGCAGTTGGTAACTAATATCTCGATTATTATGAATGGTGAGGTAGTCCACAATCCAACCGGTAATCCTTGGATTACTTCTGAACTACCCAGCTGTTCAGATCTTATCTCGGTTAAGGAAAAGGATTACAGTTCTTTTAAATATTATAATAACTTTTACTAATTCCCTTAATAGCTATGAAGAGGTGAGATCATATCATTGGGCAAAACTTCTCATTAAATAGCCGTTTATACGTATTTCTGGTTTAGTATAAAATACCATCAAACATGATATTATTGAGAAAAACTACCTTTCTTCATTGCGAAGCATACAATTTAACTTCAAATATCTGTATAATGCTCATTGTTTTCGTGTCTCTTCTTTCATCATTGTGTTAAGCCGAAAAACTTCGTATCTACTTATTTTATTATAATTTTTAATGGTGAATCTACTATGAATTAACACTGTAAAATTATTTAATCAGACAAGGAATTAAAATAGCTAAGCTTGATGTGGTTCAGTCATGGTGCGGATAGTAAAAAGTCAATAAAATTTATGTCTAGGGATTCTTTATTGGCGTTGGACATTGAAAAGGGTCAAAAAACACGACTGGAATCACTGAGAGCGATTTGACAGATCTAATTTCTGAGGAAATATCAGTAATAAAATAACTCGTAATGTAGTAGAAAGAACTTTCCGACACCTGTTTTTAAGAAATGTGAACTAAACTATTTTTTCCTGCCATATGATTTATTTTAAACTATTTATGTTACATTAGTGATACTGTTCATCTTTTTTTCTAAATTGTTTAATATTGCAATGAGTTTATTATTAAAATATGATCTAACGCCCAAAAAGTAATAGATCAATGATGGTTTATTCCGTTAATTCATTCATATTGAAAAATGTTTACAATAGTAAAATCCCTTTTTATTGTGGTTTTCATAATATATAGATCATTAATATTTTCAAAGTTTCATATTGTAACAAAAATGTAGAGTTTCTTTTGGAGAGAGAGAGTGATCGATGAGGGCATTGTAAGGAAGACTCGATATGTTGACATTCCACGGAGTCTTTCGCTTCCTCTGGCCAGCTGACCTGTGATCAATACCTAACCTCGACACCTTCCAACCATTCCTATCGCTTAATATTTTTATGAGAACCCTATACAGAAAAGTTATAAATACTTACTTTCCCCAAACCATTTTTACAGTTTATATTTAAGGGATTTTTAATGATAAATATTCATGCTCTAACTATTTTTACTGTTTTAAATATTGAGGGTAACTTAAGGTCAAAGATCTTAATAATACGAATTTTATCCCTTTTCCATGTCCTTTATACTTGTCAAAGTGTCATCTATCGGTTTTTGCGAAAACAGTTAGGTGATCCTCACAGCACATCAAATATGAGAATACAAAACACTTAACATATATTAATAACTGAACACAGTTTTTGGATCTGTAAAGGTTCCTATTGATTAGCTTATATCGATATTTAACAGTAGGAACCCTAATTCCTAAGATTGTCTAGGATCTGGGAATCCAATGCGATCTGAGGATCTGAAAATCTGAGGACCTGAAGATATGAGGACCTGAGGATCTGAGGATCTGAGGATCTGGATCTGAGGACCTGAGGACCTGAAGACCTGAGAATCTGAAGACCTAAGGTTCTGAGGATCTGGGGATCTGGGGACCTGAGGACCTGAGGATCTAAGCACCTGAGGATCTGAGAATCTGAGGACCTAAGGTTCTGAGGATCTGAGGATCTGAGGATCTGGGGACCTGAGGATCTGAGGATCTGAGGATCTGGGGACCTGAGGATCTGAGGACCTGAGGATCTGGGGACCTGAGGACCTGAGGATCTAAGTACCTGAGGATCTGAGGACCTAAGGTTCTGAGGATCTGAGGATCTGAGGATCTGGGGATCTGGGGACCTGAGGATCTAAGCACCTGAGGATCTGAGGACCTAAGGTTCTGAGGATCTGGGGATCTGGGGACCTGAGGATCTAAGCACCTGAGGATCTAAGTACCTGAGGATCTGAGGACCTAAGGTTCTGAGGATCTGAGGATCTGAGGATCTGGGGATCTGGGGACCTGAGGATCTAAGCACCTGAGGATCTAAGCACCTGAGGATCTGAGGACCTGAGGATCTGAGGATCTAAGCACCTGAGGATCTGAGGACCTGAGGATCTGAGGATCTAAGCACCTGAGGATCTGAGGACCTGAGAATCTGAAGACCTAAGGTTCTGAGGATCTGAGGATCCGAGGACCTGAGGACCTAAGGATCTAAGGACCTGAGGATCTGAGGATCTGAGGACCTGAGGATCTGAGGATCTAAGCACCTGAGGATCTGAGGACCTGAGGTTCTGAGGATCTGAGGACCTGAGGACCTGAGGACCTGAGGATCTAAGGACCTGAGGATCTGAGGATCTGAGGACCTGAGGATCTGAGGATCTAAGCACCTGAGGATCTGAGGACCTGAGGACCGCAGAATCTGAGGATCTGAGGACCTGAGGACCTGAGGACCTGAGGACCTGAGGACCTGAGGATCTGAGGACCTGAGGACCTGAGGACCTGAGGACCTGAGGACCTGAGGATCTGAGGACCTGAGGACCTGAGGATCTGAGGACCTGAGGACCTGAGGACCGCAGGATCTGAGGATCTGAGGACCTGAGGACCGCAGGATCTAAGGACCTGAGGACCTGAGAATCTGAGGACCTGAGGACCTGAGGACCGCAGGATCTGAGGATCTGAGGACCTGAGAATCTGAGGATCTAAGCACCTGAGGATCTGAGGACCTGAGGACCTGAGGACCGCAGGATCTGAGGACCTGAGGACCGCAGGATCTGAGGATCTGAGGACCTGAGGATCTGAGGATCTAAGCACCTGAGGATCTGAGGACCTGAGAATCTGAAGACCTAAGGTTCTGAGGATCTGAGGATCTGGGGATCTGGGGACCTGAGGACCTGAGGATCTAAGCACCTGAGGATCTGAGGATCTAAGCACCTGAGGATCTGAGGACCTGAGGACCTGAGGACCGCAGGATCTGAGGATCTGAGGACCTGAGGACCTGAGAATCTGAGGATCTGAGGATCTGGGGAGCTAAGGACTTGAGGATCTGAGGATCATAATTTGAGGAGGCTTAATCTTATACTGTAGTAGATCTAATGAACGACGCAGTGGGTTGGTGAGCGGCTGTTGGCGAGACCAAACACCTTATAAGGTTTGAGTGCCCACGTTGGTGAAGTATAATTTATAATGTTTTTACTTTCTCCCCACATACATTGTGTAAGGATAAAGTATTGTTTTTGTCCGAATTTTTTTATTTGGGTTAAAAAAATGTATCTATTTTGAGTCTCCCTGAATCCAAAAACGCGGTTTTCGGATTGATGTCCGTCTTTATGTCTGTCTGTCTATCTGTCTGTGTACAGACATCTAGACCACACTGGTCGTTCGATTTTAATTACATTCAGTACACGGATGACCTTTGGCCATACCTGCAGGCAATTTAATATTTTAAGAATTTTTTTATTTTTAAGAATATTTTACCTTAATAGTTATGGGACTTTTAAATAAAAAACAATTTTCAAATTTTGTGGCAAAACAATGAATAGGAAGAATACTTTGACTATCACCATTAAAACCAAACTAAAAAAAATCAAACAAATTAGTTTTTTGAATTTAATGTACGTGGTAAACACAGTACGTTGTCTAAAAGCGTTCAATGTTATTCTTATTGAGAATATTAGAACAAAAATTCCCTTATTTACCAACCGTGTTCTATGAAACTTGGTGGACATAAATCAATCTCTACTTAGGGTTTGATTGGTTTACCGAGTGATCCTCCATTGTGGTGCAATGAATGATGATGCATGATACATGAGATGCGCCAAACCAACACAGCCTTAGCTGGTGTGGTAGACCGCAGAGTGTGAGGTTATAATGTCGCCCTGACGACAGCGTGATCAGCTGTGAACAGCTGATCTGTCGCGGTGCTGACGCCTACCGTTATCGTAATCGGATTAAAAGATTAAGTCAAAACCACTCAGCCATACCGAGATTAATAACAATGCAACAATGTGATAGATTCATATTGTTCTTTCAGATTTTAAATTTCACCTATTTTAATTAGTTTTGGTTCGTAAAACATTTTAAGGAATTAATTTGGTAGTGCTAACCAATTAAGGAGTTAAAATATGCTTACGGATTTCAATTTAGGATTGATTTTGTTATACGATGAAAATTATTCTACATAAAAGTAAATCAACCCGTAACAATCGGGGTGTAATTGCATAACTACAAAAATCATGAAATAAAAAAAATTGTAACATATGAAACCGAAACAACTACGTTTTATGTAGAATATCTTTGAAGTTGTACAACTGTTTAGTACATGAAATACAGGCTTATTAAAAAAGAATGGTGCAAAAGTAAGGTTAATTTATTTGCAAACTTTGAATTAGAAAACGTGAAAACGGAATAAAACGTTTCTTATATTATCAAGTTTAAATTTACATTGAAAAAACACATTCGTATCACATGCTCAATGTGAGCTCAATCAAATAGTGATCTCTGAAATATCCAGGGTAAATGCCCAGCCCAGACGCTCTGTAGCATTTCCTGAGTAAGAGACTGCTCGGCTACTGTTATTCGATGTCTTAGTTCTTTTTGAGTAAGAGGCATAGGAGGGTGGTTTACTTTGTCTTTGATATATCTTCCACAAAGTACGGTACCAAAGTTCCGCTGAACACTAACAATAGGATTAGTACCGGCGACCTACTGCGATGAAGATAACCTTCATTATTGTTTACCTTTTGAAGAACATGTTTAGCGTTTCTTAAATACAGATGGACAGAAATTGAGATTAGTCATATTTTGCCTTCTTGGGTATAAACTTTAAAGTAAGCAAAAGTGCCAAAGTTCCAAGTAATGTAAAGACAAAACTCTAATTTTTTATATAGATATAGGTCTAAATAAATGTATTTTTAGTTTTAATGAGAACTCAGTTCAGATTACTGTAAACACAACAAAGAGTTAAACTAACAAACGTAAATCAGTGAGCCCCATACAATGATGCAGGTTGGTAGATAGTGTGTGTGCAATTGTGGTCTCCATTATCTCGGCTCCCGACGCTCCGTTTGATGTATGCGGGTCTGAGAACTCGTAAGCCGCCCAAGAACAAACAATAGAGCGAACAAAGTCACACCCTTCTCTTACGTTTGTCCGATACATTCATCACGGTAGTAAAATTAATTATTATAAGTATATTGTAAGTATTACTGTAACTATGTATCAATTTTAGAACATGCGTCCTATCTAGGTATTTATTTTAAGTGTATGAATGAGAAATTGACATCTGAGAGCCCTAGAGTTTGACCCGAACTACGAACTGGTCTAATAATGAGGATGGTCTTAGTAGATGAACGTAGTATTCAATAGTGCAGACGTTATATCACTTCAGGTATTATCAAATCCTCTTGGCAGTCATAACTACGTTACCCTTTGCAGGGTTCCAGAACACTTGGGTATTATGGGCAATGAAACAGCGAATCGTCTGGCAAATGATGACGCTTCGATACTATTCGTGGGCCTACAACCCTTTTGCGGCATCTCCAGGGCACATTGTGATCGAGAGATCAACACGAGGGCACGTGAATGTCACCGCAGAAGAAGGGGGACCTTCCCCTCCTGAGAGTAAGCAAACTGTCTCTCAGTTTTCCCTCCTCAAGGATCGCAGAGGAACTTCTACGGTTAGGTAGTTCCGAACTCCAACTCATTGTAGGTCTCATCATGGGATTCGGGCATATGAGAAAAAATCTTGCTCGCATGGGATTCTTTAGTGGAGACCCAGTCTGCAAGCGCAGACTGGAAGTGTGGGCAGTTCGAGGACACTGACGATCATCTGCTGTATGACTACACCGGGCTTGCTGAAGTAAGGGCTGCCCTTCTCGGCGTTATGGAGATTGGTTATCACCTTCCCCGGAAGACTACGGCAGTTCATCAGGCTTTTAAGCCTAGAACGTACATGAGAGATTCAACAACAGGAGGGGGGGCAAAAAGCCACATGGCTGACGTGCTATAGGAACACTGTTCCGCCCCTTTGTATAATTCAGGTAATCACATCCACCAATCATCATCCGTAACTATCGACAATTCGTGAGTTTTAAGTAGCTGGACACGCCATCGTCTACTGGGATAAGTCATTTAAGTATGTTGGTCAGAAGTTCTACATTTACGAGAACTATGTAGCCGTACTAGTCTGTGAATGGACTTTCAGTATTATGTTAGTACATCTCTGAAATGGCTGAAAGTGTAGGAAAGTTGGGAACATTTTTAACTAAAAAATGTTAAAAAACAATAACCACGTGGTTAACTTGGTCAGGGAGCTAACAACTCATTATTCTAAAATAATTTTAAAAAATCTCGGTGTGCCTGATTTAAATTTAAAATTTAATTAAATATAAATAGCTCCGTAATGGACAGTTTATGATATATCAATACTGTAATCATATTACGTAAATTTATTATATGATATTAGTTGCAATCTCAGGACGTACTCGTCTAAATTCAGTGGTGGGTTTTTCCTGTCAGGTTTCCCCTTGAAAGACTATGAAATACTGATATATTACGTGTATACCATGAATTAGCTATAGAAACGACAATGATTATTGGCTATACTATATCGCATTAAAGTTCCTCCTCCGAGCGTGTTACTAACGCCTATGTGACACACATGACGGGCAGGTAAGAGGTTTTTAGAAAACCTTCATAATAGAATGTAGAGCAAACACGAATGAACGATTATTTTGCAGGATTGTTTAATTAGATCTCATGATTACTCAAAAGGAAATTATAGTGTCTAATTTGCTTGTTGTTTAGTTTTGGTAGGTAAATAATTGTTCACAAACACGGCTGTTCTCTTTTGAAAGGTATCTCAACAGGCCCCAGACACATGGTAATGGTCAGGTTTCACTTAGGTAAAAAAAAACTAACATATTACGAGAGTACATTTATGGTACAATATTAATAAAGTAATAATACGATTTATTTAATATTTATATAGTTAAGTTATCGGAATTAAAAATATGACTTACACTACACATAAGGTTAAACCGTGTAAAGTTTTCAAATAATATTACCCATTTAAGTAAGAATATACGTTAATACTTCATAAAAAATAGAAAGTAATTTTATAAATACTACAATGAAAATAAACCTCAATAAATAATCAACAGTACTGAGTGTGAAGAGAAAAATGTAAATTAATTATAAAACCCCGCACTTAATATAATTAGCCTTTAAGTAAAATTCCCGCATGAATGAATCTTCCCTTTAACATGACCAATCACAAGCAAACAAATAAACGGAAATCAAATAAACTAATTTAGTTTTTGAATTATTTAAGCATTTAAATTCTTGAAAAGGTCAAAGTATCTGACGGACTTTCAACCTTAACATTCAAGTTCTGCGAAGACAACGCTGTGTTGAATCTCCCTCAAGCATCACAACAACTTATATTTATCATACCACAGAGAACCATTGTCCTCATAGATTGAGCTTTTGTTTACCTACTCCTAGCATCATAGCTTAGAATAATACTATTTTGTTTATTTTGGTCGTTAGGGCTCCTTATATAAACTTTATAATCGTGTAAACTATTTTATTTCATGTATAAGATGTTTTGTATAGTAACAAATTTTACTAAGCTATACATTATAAAATAGATTTTTGCAATTGAACGTCATAATGTTAATAGTTTTCAAATTTACAGTGTTTTGTATACTTATTTGTTTAGAAGAGACACTGTAGAGTCACTAAAGAGTCCGTCAATTGAAGAAAAATAGGTCCTTCTGTTGTAGGGGCCTACATAACAGATTCCAGATGTGGATTTTCCACATAGATATATCCATGCTCTGTTTTTGCATCTCGCAAACTGCTAGTTTGCGAGATGCAAAAAGCGTTACGAAGGTGACCTCACTGAACACGTAACCGGATATTTATTGTTTATGGTGGTTATATGTTTAATATGTTGTAAGCTAATCCCTGGATTACTAAAACTTTACGTAAATTTTAGACTGATTATGGATCCTAGAGACACTACAATGGTTATTGGAAACCTCTGTCATTTAAAATTTATATTTCGCTTTAAGAAATTTTTTTAATTAGCACGTCCATCTGGAATTAATGTGTCCAATGAACGTGTGCAACACTTCCATAAATGTCGAAGAGAGGAGAGAAATCATAGCAGCCTACTTAAGACATTTCCATGATCTAAGCTATTTCCCTCAGAGACGTTATTTTTGTCTCTCTTGAGGATCTGACCTCCAATTGTCTGTACGACCGTGACTTTTGGAAGGCAGTGTGCTTACATATAGATGAAGGAGAGTGTTTCTCTAGGCATCAAACCCTTACGTAATTTCTTTTAAAGATCTACTTATTTGGGATTCGTAATCTTGCATAAGGAATAATTTCATCATAAAACCACCTAAAGAGTTTTCTTTAAACCCATCCCATGATTCAGGATGGTTCAAATGATGACTGGGGCCGTGGCGTGTTCTGTAATCCAGCTACTTTGAGCTCACAAATTGTGGATAGTTGTGAGCGATGGCGGTGGGTGTAGTGTTCTCTTGTGTGGATTAATATCCACACTATTGGATACTAAGTTCATCTAAGACCATACCCATAATTAGACCAGATAGAAGTTCAGAGGCAGTGGTTTGGGCCCCACGTTAAACTGTAGGTCCTTTTGGATATGCCATTGACTGTTGTGCTAATAATTAACAGTTGTGTCCAACAACATGTCAGTCATAGTCAGTAACAAGACTACAAGATCGCACCATATTCAGCTTACACTAATTTATCCTTCAAGCTTGGCTTAAAATACCTGCCAGGGTAGGTCGCCATTTCAGCAACTGACAAACAAACAAAATCATGTAAATTCCAGGAAAAACGTTGACTATTCCAGAGTCCTGAGGAATCCTTTTCAATTAATTGTTGTGTTTCAATTAAGTATGAAATATTGACTCCTGGACCTCTAAAATTTTAATATATAATTAAAACTGCAAGTTCAGTTATTATGAAAATATTTTGAATTTCATAGATTAAAATTATTAATTACATTATTATATTTAATAAAGTTATATTATATTACTATTAATTACATGAATTGAGGATATATAAACTCTACTCTCACAATAACGATAATATCTGGAACTGATCTTAGAGACTTATATAATACATGTAGCCTATATTTATAACTTCTCGATTAACATCAAACCTCCTTTTTATAGAAAAATTGTATTTCCAACGTTTATTTATTTAAATAATGGTATGACATTCAATTAGAAAGTATAAATATGAAATACTGTCAATGCAGAACTTAAATCTTACTCATAAATTATATTATTATTTTTAATTTATTTTAATGTTAGCCAACAAAAGAAAGATGATGAAACGAAATTTACAAAAATAATAGATTATATTCGAGAATGTAAACGCAGTGGCTTTAAATGATTCGGTCTCTTCTCCTTTAAAATACAATGTTGTTGAGGGTACATAAATAATCTTCCACTTGGGTGGTTGGAGAAGGCGGCTACAAGGTCTTCCATTCTCACAAACATATTTTTCAAAATTACAACTCTATTTTAGCAGCTCATTAAGATCAATGAATGGCTAATCAGTTTTTTATACTAGTGAAACTGAATAACAATTTCATTAGGTCACCGAAGTTTTGTGAAAATGTCATATAGTTAAAATAAAAGAATAAATAACGTAGACAAAATTAGTAATTTTTGTATTTTAGTATTTTTATTTTATATATTTTTTTATATTTTAGTAATTTGTTTAGTAACTAACTGTAAATACTTATAATATTTTTGGCCTTAAAATAATGTTACTATAATACTGTTCTATAAAATTATTAACTTGGATTTAAATTTAATATAATGTATTCTAACGTGATTAATAATTAATTACTTTTCGTCACTCACTGCAAGCTGTCACATTGTTACGTGTTATTGAATCAGTATTATTTATAATTGAAATTCGTGGGTATAGCATATACGTAATTTGTACGATTTTCAAAAGATTTAGCTTCATGTAGTTTCATTAAAGTTTCTAAATTGTACATAGTTTTTAGAATATAAAAAATCCATTTTAATCTTAATAAGTTAAGATTTTTTAAATATTAGCTAAACACTGGATATGGAATGATATTTTTCTTAAAAAAAAAAATATATATATATATATTTAAAAAAAGCTCATAAATTCATACGTAAATTTAATTTTAAATAGTATTTTCCATTTAGGGTTAAGACTAGTTATGATAATCATAAGCGGGTTAAGATTTGCCTTATTGAATAGTTGGAAGTATTGGTTGTAAAATCTGTTTCAGTAAAGATTTTTTGACATGCCTAACTTTAAAAAATTTAAAAAAACATGAGATGATCATACAACACATATTTTACTACATCATTTGTTATTAGTTGTGATAAAAACAACAGTCTGAAACCAAAATAATAAAAGTTATTTTTACATAGAAATTTCTTTTGTGTTGAAACTACTTTTGTATTTCTATACACTGTAGTAGTCATTAAGACTACTTCGCATTGTATACTTTCAGAAGTATACTAAGACCCTAGGAAATTTGAGCATTTATACAAATAAAAACTAGCCATGTTTAACATATCATTTATATTCGTTTATAAGTTTCAGCAACATGGTATCTTTCAATATTTTGATTTTAAAATTATTTAGTCCCCTCAAACTACTCGTACTATCTACATACCATTTTTGATTAATCTCACTTCAACCATAGGAGAGCTTTGGGGTCCAAAGGAGTACAAAAGTCTAGGGTTTCAAGTTCTGTTAGTCTGTGCGTATTTTCTTGCATGTGTGTGTATAGATGTATACTAAGTTATAACAAGTAGGCCTTAGTTTGTCAGAAGTGTAAATGATGTACTAATTGGTGTATTATATTTTCTTAAAGTCTCCAATGATTGTAAACCATAATGTCTCAAACTTCATACGTTATTATTACAGCAGTTTTTTTGTTCAAATTCCTTACATATGTTTTATCTCTCCAATTTTCTTATATAGTCCTTTACAATTTCATTGGGTATTTTTTTTAACGTGATTCTTTGAGAATGTTAACTGGGTAGTTAAATAATTCTAATCATTAAACCAAAGCCAAATTGTTAATACTATTAAGGGAGTTCGATACGCCTTATACTGCCCATGTTAAATTTAACAGCTTTGATGTACCTTATCTGGAAACTTACTTAAGAAGTTGCAATGAAATTGTAAAGGTTTGTTTTGGACCCTTTTAAAAACGAGAAAAAATTATTTTTAATAATACAAAATAATTATTTTTTAAGTATCTAAAATTTTTTAGTGACAGAGCAACATATATATTTTTCCACTAATAATGATGTAAGTGGAGAAATCCATTGTTAAATCGTATATAGATATATGATAAAGAAGTAGTAAAAATTTGATAGGCTATGTCAAGTAGTTTCTGACAAAAGGTGTATTCATTTTTTAAACCAAAATGCGGAAAACAGCTTTAAAGTTTTAGGTGTAGTACGTGCCTGCTGCATAAGAAGGGCCTGATACACAGCCTTCCTCTGCAAACCTTCCCAATTTTTATACTCAAAAATATTTAGGAAGAAACAGAGATTTTTTTAAAACTAAAACCAAAAATTAAATTAATGAAATATTTTGTAGGAACCTCCTTAAAGTAATTTAATTTATTTAATAACTACATGGAGATTAACATTATCATCAGGTGTGGAATGGAATTGTTGGTATAAAAATTAGTGAATATAATATTTACTTATATGTATTTGTAATGCCGATTTTTATAAAATTTGCAGTTTTTTTAACATAATTTCAATGGTTTAAAGGATTTATTTCCAACGTTTTTTTAGTTTTTAAGTTTATGTTTGAACTACGGATACTGTTGTTCAATTCATACATATGGCGTTTTGATATAATTAAATAGCAGTATGATCTCATTTAATGAATGAAATCAAATTTTATGTATGTAGAAAAAATTTAAATCTATAAAAGAAAGAATCTACGAATTAAATGATTTACACTAAATAAACATTATGAAACACGGCAAACATGTGTTAATAATACAATACTCTGTACAAATAATAATTTTTCCGTTTTTGAACTTCACTTCTAAGCTATTAAAATAATTGTCTAAAAGTTTCTTAAAGCAAACAGTTATGGATTACATTCAATATTATCTTCGTATTTGAAACTTAACATAAACATAAGTTGGAATAAGAGAACTAGTGCCTAAGTTCACTGGGTAATAGTTTTAACTAAAAGCCTACAATTTACAACTGGAATTTCAATTAAAATATAGTCCTATCTGAATGATAAACAAACTAAATAAAAACTATAATATATACACCTGAATTTGTAAGTACATTTTAGCG
The DNA here is from genome assembly GCA_023375725.1 of Nephotettix cincticeps. Lineage (NCBI taxonomy): Eukaryota > Metazoa > Arthropoda > Insecta > Hemiptera > Cicadellidae > Nephotettix > Nephotettix cincticeps. The sequence continues at coordinate 50,451,521 of CM041789.1, read as the reverse complement.
CAACAGATCAGCTTATTTAACTTATTTTCAGGACACAATTCCATTTGTTATAATAGCTAATAATTAATTTGTAATATCTAATATTTATTAGCACATACGTACGTCTGTATTGGGTATGAGGTGTAGAAGTATAGAAATTATAAATCATCAATATTTATGTCCAAAACCAAAACACTTTAACTATTGACCAAAACTGGTTAACTGAATTCAAGGTAGTGTGAAACAAAATTATAACTATAAACTATAAACCTGATTTGATAAGTATGTTTTTATATACATGCTACTATGCAATATTTTATTATAAACGGGAAATATGGAGCCAGTTTTCAACTCACTAAGATTTTACCATAAAATTTATAGCGTGACTCTCAGGTAGAAGGCAAATTTGGTAAATTAATTCTTATAACTAAGGTTAAAACTAGTTTTTATACGGACAGATTTTAATGAACTTTCACCTCGTAAAATACCCTGAAATATATACATTCAGAAGTTAAATTATGTTCATGTACTAAAATAATTATTTTGATAACATAGGTGGATTTTTGTTTTACTCAAAAAATGTATAACGCACTATTACAGCATTACGATTTTGGTTGATTACTAACGCAAGAGTATTTTTTAAATCAAACGTTTAGAGAGTGATTTATTTTTATTTTGTTACGAAACCGTTCACTAAAGTAAATGGAATAAAGGTCTGTGAAACCTTCTAAATAATGAAACGAGAAAGTTTCAATGTTTTAGGAAATAAAACTTCAAATAAAATTAGTATTCATTTTTGACTCACGTAAAAAACAAGTAAAAATTTGTATATTTTTACGTAGCACACACATTTACTTTTATACATTTTGTTAATTATTTTTAGGATACTCTTTTAAAATGTCCAAATGGTAAAATAAAAACAAATATTTTTAAAAACGTTTTATACAAGATAATGTGTAAAATTCCCAACTAAATACAAACTTATTTGAGGCTACAAACCTCATATACCATGGCCAGATCCATCATGAGCCGGTTAGATCATATTGGCACTCACTTAGCCACTCGCGGCACTGACGTCACCGTGTGTTGGCTGACGTATCGCAACTGAGTTGCCACAGCCACCACTGATACCGCCCGCAGGCGCAACCTCCCCCAACCACCACCACCACGACGGGGTGACGGGGATGACACGTGACTAGACAAAGTATATGTAAATTATATTATGAAAAATGGTCTCAAAACAGTACCAAAATTCACGAACGGATTTGGAGAAAGAACTAGTGTCAAGAAAAAATAGAATTGGGCTCAAACTATATCTTTGGGGTATACCGATATGCAAAATTAATTTTTGGGTTGTGCCAAATGTGTTTTTTTTAACTTACTAGCCCTCATCAGTATTAGTCACATAGACTAGCCAGAGATCTGACAGGAGTCGCCGGCCAACGGTTCCAATCCAGCAACCTTTGACTTACTGGGCCAGGACATTGAATCTGAGATGACGTGATATCATTTGACTTTGAAATTTCTAATGAATGGTGGTAATAATTAATATTAATTTATTTCTGAGACGTTTATATTAGGGTTACTATAAGTTAAAATCCAAGTAGGGATTTTCTGTATAGTTAGACACTAGTTTGTACAACAATGAATAACTAATTAACTGGACTAACTTAAGAAGATAAATATTATTTATTTTTAAGATTGTGATATGATGAAGCTATAGGTACATAAATGCAATCTATACTTATGAGCTCTTAAGAAAACGGGAGTTACCAAGCAATACTTTCACAGGATATCCTTCGAATGTTAATCTATCAAAAAATTAAATGACGAGTTTTCGTTAGAGAAATTGATATAAAAAGATATTTTATTTGATATACCTACCAATATAACTCTTAATACAATAGGCAGTAAGACAAAATTTCTATAGATTATTATTTTAAAGTATTCAGTTGAACATACACAGTAAAATGAGTCTTACAAACTTTTATTTTGTTAGAAAAAACAATTCCTAGTATTACATTAAACATTTTTAAAATAACATATTACATTTAACATTTTCAGTGAACTGTACTATAATACAACATGTTAAGAGAAATATTTTGAAATTATGTACTGGCTACGTTTAATCTGTCGTCATGGGTACGTGAGAGTGTTACAACATTAATACTGTAAAAACAAATCTGTTGTAAACTTGAAAAACATCAAATAGGTTTTACAATGCACGAGACTGAAATCCAAACGTAACTTTGACGTCATGTCTTTTCTTTTTTCTCACATAATTTTATACTATGAAAAATACTATTAGACTAATTTTGAAAATCTGTTGAATATTAAGGGTCAAATTTCCTGGATGGCCAGCCAATTTGGCACATTGAGTGAGGAGAAGGAAAAGTAAGGGATGTCAGTCTCGTCTTTCTTCATCCCTTCCTTATTTTGCTTCTAGGTTAGAGTTGTTTTCACTCTTAGTAATCCTCAATGTTTCTTGAGCCTAACTTATACTCTCCTCCACTACTGACTTAGCTATATCCAAATAGTTTCCTGAGGCTACATTAGTTTTGTAACACTACCCTTGACCTTTTTAATTCATGATAATACAATAATTTAAAACCCGTTTTGGCCTTATGTAAACCTCGTGTGATCTCTTAACATAAAAAATTAACCTGTGTAAAACAATAAAACTATCTTTATAGGTAATGTAAAATACTACACAGTTATTTAATTGAATTCTCTCAACCATCTCTATCAGAATTAAATTTTCTGATTCATATTCCAAATCGCATTTAGTATTCAATAAAGCTACTGCCTAATACGAGGCATGTCATCATATTTAATTCACTTATATTTTGACGAATTGCCCTATATTTCGTTCAAATGGACCTTCCTCCAAGATCTTACGATTATGATGCAGTTCCCCAGCTCTTCAGACAACACAGGGTTCCTTCATCCTAATCAATGTCCTTTCAACCCAATAACCACAATTTATTTTATGTAGCTTCACTTCGCCTTGACATGTGACAGCTAATGTGGCAATCGTCCCAAATTTCAGCTCCGTAAAAACGTTGAGCAAAACGTTCCAGTGACAATTGTTCAGCAGGGTTGACGTTCACGCATCTGGACCTGCGACATGGATCGATTTATGTGTAACGATGATAAACAGATATTAACTTTTAAAACTCAACAATTTAGAACAATCCAGCTTTGACAATTTATTTACAAGTTACTTTATATAGCCACAAAAGTTTACTACCATATCTTATACATTAAACTACTTCAATTTAAGTTTCTCGCAATGCAAGCTGCTAGCGTTTTCAAAGGATTACACAATACCAGCTTTAAGATCTGATCATATTGCGTACCGCATCAGTTCTAGAGACTGTTAGCAGGCTGACGCTAGTGCATCTTGGTCTAGGATGAAGACTGATTCATTTTAACAGCGTTAAACAAGTAATCTCTTTCGAAACCCTTCATTTAGTCTGACTGAAGTTACATTGAATTACAAAATTCCAGCTCCATAAACTCGTTGTGAAACGGCCTCAGTTCCAGTGACAATCGTTAAGCGTGGGTGACGTTCGCGCATCTGGGCCTGCGACATGAAACGATTTATGTGCATCGGTGATAAACAAGTAATCACCTTTAAAACCCGTGAAGCTGCCATCAATTGTTTCTATTTACAAAATTCCAGCCCCATAAACCTGTTGCGAAACCATGTTTGTTCCAGTGACAATCATTAAGCGTGATTGCTGTTCATATTCAATTATTTTCTAGGGTGTTGAACGATTCTTAATAGTAATAACAAGTAATCAACTTTGAAACTTTTAAAATGATTCTTAACAGTGATAACAAATGATCACTTTTAAAACTTTTAGAACGCCTCTTAACAGTTATGACAAGTAAGCACTTTTCAATCTTTTAAAACGACTCTTAACATTTATGACAAGCAATCACTTTTGAAACTTTTAGAACGGTTCTTAACAGTTATGGCAAGTAAGCACTTTTGAATCTTTTAAAACGACTCTTAACATTTATGACAAGCAATCACTTTTGAAACTTTTAGAACGGTTCTTAACAGTAATAACAAGTGACCACTTTGAAACCTTTATTACGATTCTTAACATTGATAACAAGTAATCACTGTTGAAAATCCGTGATTTACCTGTCAGCAGTTGTGACTACCTACAAAATTCCAGCTCCATGAACCGGTTGTGGACGTATGTCAGTTCCAGTGACAATCGTTAAGCGAGGGTGACGTTGTTGCATCTGGGTCTGACATATTTAACGATTTATTGGTATCGGTGATAAACAAGTAATCACTTTTGAAACCCTTGATTTTGCTGCCAGCAGTTGCAACGAACTAAATAATGAATCCAGTTAATCATGAATGGCAGGCCCGATTAGTTGTAGCTCTTGATCAGAGGTGTTTGAATATCAGAGAAGTTATCTAGCTTTATTATTTAATTCATATCGTATACGCGGGTATATTAAATATTCAAATTTAATTTAAATATCCTTTACTCTGTTTAAAAAATGATTGCACTATACAAGCAAATTATTTTAACCGTAAAAGTAAAACTAGTTTTTTTAGTTTTCAATAACTGTTCAAAACCATACATTAAATTCCAAAACACATAAAATAAAATTTTATTTTTTCTTTTTACTCTGATGTTTTACCAAAATTAAAATTAAATATTTAGGAAACCCAATTTTTACTTAATATTTTTATTATAGAGCAATATTTAGTTGTGAATTTAGTCTGTATTTTTAAAATAAAAATATACTTCACCTTAAGGTGCTACAAATATAATGTTGCAGTTTCATGGCTGAAATTCTGAAGAGGAGTGAAATGATTAATCTCCCTGCATTTTTAAAGGGAAGAAATTCTTTTCCCTTAATTCAATACTCCTTCCATTAGAGTAGTGAATACTGGTAAATTGCAGGACTGAACTTAAAGGTATCCTTGGAGAGCAAAATACTTTCGGCCATGGTTGAATTCGTTCTCCGGTTTTAATATTTAAAAAGGTTTAATTTCATCTCTATATAATTTAATGTAAGGTTGATCAATTCTTGCCTTAGTCACTACATGTTAACTAATCCAATACATAATGCATGTAAATAAGGGATTTATTAATTGGAAAATTACTGATGATAAATTAATTAAACCTGAACATTTACTGAAAGCTAGTTTGAGGAATTGACAATCATATTGAGGTCAATTCATAATCATATACTTCATAGGGAGAGTACAAATTCGTTCGTCAAAATTCTTTTTTAATTAATATTTCTTTCAGATAAAATAAATAAAATTGTTATTTCATTTTTTACAGGAAATTATTATTGCAATTTGTGAGTTTTTCAATGTTAAGTATTTTATTTTACAGACGACAACTTTTAATGAAGCACGTAAACCCAACTACATTAGTTTTTATTACATTGTGTTTTTTTAAGTAAAAAATATTAAAAAATTAAAAAAAGAAACTTATATTTTGTTTTATTAAATATTTAACTTGATGAAAAATAATTCAATATCATTCAAAATACTATATACAATATATATACAAAAAATATTTTAATATATCCCTGTAAATAATCACCAAAGGTTTCATCCCCTTAGTTCAATGGTTCTTTCTGAATATCAATTTGAAGTCCTTAAAACAGAAAAAATCAACTTTCGGATAAGCGACACCTTGCGCTGTAAGATTATGTAGATGTATATTTAAAAAGATTTGGAAAAATTAAGTCATGGCACTAAGAAATAAGTACTTTATGTGAAGTGTATACTTGGACTTAGAATAAAATAATGTATATATTTAAAAGAGAAATGTTTGTATTTACTCCCCTGTGAGAAATAGGCTAGTTCATGAATATGTCTAAAGGTAGTTTTCACTTCATCTAAAAAGCTCTGGTAGTTTCTATGGAAGCCTGTTACATATTTACCATCTTACTAATCGCCAACACCCCTCCCCCAGAGCTAAGACATCCATTTCAAAAATCCATTTACGAGAAACAAAAGCGCTTAGTTTTGCATATAAAGTAATTCAATGAAACTAATTAACTGACTTAATAATTGTTTTTAAAGATAGAGATAACCCGATACTAAACAGACTATGCGATATGGAAACAACAATAAGTCATGGTTCGCTGGGTATCGTGTGTGTAAACAATGACACTAGTGTGCGCGAGTTGACACACGATGAGTTGTGTCAAGTATGTCACAACAAACAGTCAAACAGTCTGTTTGTCAGGGTGCATGCAGGTCGACACAGGTGTGTACTGTCGTTCTAGTTGTAACTGTACTCTAATAATAGTTCCATTACTGATTACCAAATTCGTATAAAATACGGATGTTTGGTCAGTATGATGTTAGAGGATATAGCTAATAAAATTATGTTAATCATTGAAACATTTTGTTTGGTATTTATATAAAGATGAATTCAATTCAATTTATTTATTGATGTTCACACAAGGGATGTATCATACAACTAACATGCAAAATACATAATTGAATAAAAATACCATACATGTCTCATTCATGTTGGTAGCATTGAATTTATCGATATAAATAAACAAATATGCACTCCCTAAACATAATCACTTAAAATAACTTATCACCATAGCTTATTACTTTAAAACATTCAACCATAGGTTCAATAACAATTTTTAAAATATTTAAATAGATAAACAAAAACAATAAGTCTATGTCGAAACAATAACAATTCAACCAAGGAAAAAGCTAAGAAAATTATGCCAGATAATTGTAAAAGAAAATATGGTAAACATTTCCAAACATATATCTTTTAATATTAAACCTAGTATTTTTAGTATTGACATTTAACATAAAAAAAGTTTAATAATACATAAAGGGGAGAGGGGATACATAAAGTCTTCTGGTAAATTTAATATACTTTTTTTGGATCGAAGTATGAGCCTTCCAGGTGAGTGAGAATTGGAGAAGAGTGAGAGAAGGTGATAATTAATCATTTAACAAGTTTTAAAAATTTTTAAAGTAAATGCGCAAAACCTTTCAGACAAACAGTTGATATCAGATAATTAATAATCTATAATTGGTTTTAAATGAGATTTAACAAAAAGAATTACCAAGTGTCTGTGAAGGAATTGAAAGCAAACTTGAATTCATTACTACTAAGTCCATGAAGCTTTAGTAGTTCTTAAAAATAAATTTTAAATATAAAAAATAAAATTCATTTTTACTTTAGTAATAAATTTATGTTGAGTAAGTGAAATTGTAAAAGTAATTTTCAGTTGTAAAGTAGAGGGCACTTATAAAAAAATACGAATATCTAGATTGAAACAGTTTGTAATTGGACGATTAAATTGATTAAATTAAAACTGAGCCGGTGAATATTGTGATTTATAAAGCAAATAACTCTCAGTAATTCAATTTACGAAGTAACAGATAATTTTGATGATCTTTTTTTATTAAAAAAATGGGTCTCATCAAATCAATAAATGATAAAATAAATTACAGGTTACAAGTCAAATATTACAAGGGTCATTTTTTTGCTTGTCATATTTTTTATGAGTATTTTAAATTCGAAAAAAATATACCTTGACCAACATTCGATGCTCCATTTTATGCTTTTGAATATTTTAACCATTTTTACTATTTTTTAAATGACAGTAAATATCAATTTACTGCCAACGATATATTCAATATTCATACATAGGTAATAAAATATTGTTCATACATTGTGATAATATTAACACTATCAAAACAATCAGCATACGCACTTGCATATGCTGAAAAAATTTATGACGAGTAAATTTGCTTTAGCTTACCGTATATGTGTTAATATCCTTAACTTGAAAATTATCATATAAACTATATTAAATTATCATATGTGTATCGTTCGATCCCATCATTGGTAGTCAAATGGCTTACTGGGTATAACATTTGGTTTATGATAACTTACAAGTGTAATGTTAAATATTCACATAGACTATAGAGCTCAGTAAAAAATTGTTTTGTGTTCAGGGAACCCCAGAAATGATGTTAAAAAATATTCGCCATTTGAAAATATGATGAACAAAAAATACTGCCATCGCATACCATGTGTAAAAGGATATATTCAAAAAGAAAGAGGAACAAAATATTTAACAAAATTAGAAAACTTATTTGGAAAACTATATTTTAATTTTTGCTTACAAATAAATTTGTAGGTTCATACTCCAGCTAAAATGTGTGTTCTCACCAAAACTTTTCGTCTTTGTTTGAAAATAGCTTTGAAAATGAAATATATGGCAAATATGATCAGAAAAATGTCCTAGGCCTCCGTTGGGAAATCAGTTGATAATTCTTTACCTGTTTGTTGTGAGTATTTTACCGTTGAGGTTGAAACTTATTACTGACTTTCGATTTTACTTTCTTCATGAGACAAATCGTTGCAATCTCACATTTGCTTTTCTCCAAATATAAAACTACATTTAAAAATTAATCCATGAGCTGTTATGGTAATCTTTTCATTATATATATTTAAAATCGATTACGTTAGCATAGTAATAAAATATTCTCAACCATGAATTAAACAATTGATTACACCTAGGAGTCTGCCGTTTAAGTATCATTTTATGCAATCCATATAAGAAAGTTTTTAATTCTAACAATCACGGAGACGCTGTTTTTGACTAAAGCCCTTTCTATTTAGTGTCATTTGAATTTGGTGTAATTTAATCTTTAGTAATTTATATGATAAGATTTTCGATTTTTCATTTACAAAAAACCACGTGAACAAAAATACTCTTGAAACATTCCTAATCATCACGAATATTGTTTGTAAATAGCCTATCCTTACAATACATTCATGCTGCTTTTTAATTTTCTTAATTTAATGTTTGCATCTAAAAAGACATGTTTCAAAGTTTTAACATACCTATTTTGGAGCTAATTTCCAAGATGGGAGAAGTACTGTAGACTTTTTAGAGAAAAAGTCATAATAGATGTGCCAAGTAGGCTCATCATTTTCTTCCCCAAAAAATCAATTGAAATCTCTGGGGTATCTCCACTTATTGTGTTTTTTTACATAATAATGTACGCTCAAAAGAGGTGTATTATGTTACTATCTTACCGTTATTGCTTTGTGAAATATTCAAACTAATTCGTTTGTAACTTAAATTATAGAAGATGGGCATATTTCTATTATTGGTCGCTTAGCTCCAATCAGCAAAAAACACCTATTCGAGGATGATAAAATTTTAAGAAATTTAATTGTTTTTAAGTCCTCAAACAAACTCCCAAAACATTTACATTTTTATCACAACAAAGAAAACGACTTGTTCAAAGACAAATTTAAAGTAATTTAATTTTAGTTATTAGTTTGAGACAACTTTACTGTAATTAATTACTCACAGTTCATATCATCTGAAGTACACGATCAACGGCTGGACTAGATTACACTGAAAAGGAAGATCTCTGTCCAAGTACTCAACTGCTAGCCTCAAAGGGAACCAGTGACCTGGAGTCTCAGTCAAAGGGCCTCCAAAGCCCGGTGACCTGGACTTGTTCAACTCTTTTGATTTTTATCTAAATCTGTTCCACAAAACAGTGAATACGCTGTAACGTCGGAATAATTAAAAATAGATTTTAACTTACAATTTACATTAAATTTTGTAATATTACGTGTTATTTACTTCAACAAAAATGTTCTTGGAAGCTGATTTGAAAGCGGAGTTGAAAGTTAATTGAATACTGAACTTAGAATAAATTAAATGTGATTACCACGAAGACAAATTTAAAGCTATTTATTTGCATTTGTTTTTATCAAAACGTGTTTTCTACGACATTTAATGTTTATGTATGTATTTAAAAATACCCCCGTCGCAGCAGACCTACGTACTCAGCGAATTTCCAAATCAATAATATAATAATAATATACGACAAGTTTTATAAAAATCTGTCTATAAAGATGCAAATTATTAGCCTATTCTCCATAAGATTAATATGGGAAAGAGTGTACAGGTTAGCTGCTGTATAATAATATACTACAAGTTTTATAAAAATCTGTCTATAAAGATGCAAATTATTAGCCTATTCTCCATAAGATTAACATGGGAAAGAGTGTACAGGTTAGCTGCTGTGAGGAACACGGAAAGTAGTCATTTCTACCATAAATAATTTTTATCTTAACATTTATACCAACTTTCATCAACATCTGTCCATAAATAAAGGCGTTTGCCTATTCCCTATATGATTAATATGGGATAAGATGAGAATATGATTAATATGGGGGTAGGTTTGCTGCCATGATTAACACATAAACTATGATTTTAAAACATAAATGGATAGATCTCAACTACATGAAGCTAAATATCAAGTTTTATCAAAAAATATTGATTAATATAGGAAATATTAATTTTTCTCTATCCTCCATAAGATTAACATTGGAGCCCCACAATACAACGTACTGTGTTTAGATTTTTTGATATCTCGGTAACAGTTGGAGATAGAGAAAAACTTTAAGGAACTTAATTGTGTAGTTTTTTAAGCTGATTCCAATGGTGAAATTTAAAATTAGAAAATTTTAAAAATTACATGTGAAAAACGCAAAAAACCCCATTTTAAGGTACAAAACCCCCCCAAACTACCTGTTCCCTTTGACCGATATGTCTGGTTTACGAACTCGTCCGGGCATTTGTAGGAATACACGTCTCTACCAAATTTGGTTGTTTATCGGACCATTTTTACGAGAGTTATCGTGTTCACAGACACATATATATATACATATATATATATATATACATACATACATATATATATATATATATATATACATTCATATACATATTTATATATATATATATATATATATATTAACGACTATTGGTTTTGGACTCTGGGCACCTAAAGACGAAAAAATAACATGGTCTCGGGCTTAAGTCTTACCATGAGACCTACGGTAATAGCTTCTTCCCTATGGGAAATTCGCTAAAACACTCAATAATATTAGTTTTAATTAATATGGACCAGCAGCATGATTGGCACAATATCACCACTCAAGATCTGACGATCTTGAGTGTTCCACCGCTGATGAATCGGTAGATGCTGAAGAGTGCACAATTAGTAGTAACATCAAAGATCAGAGGCTTGTTTGGTCAAGCTGAAGATGTGTCAGAAGGAAATTTTATGTGTTGCTAATTTTCACCAAAAACCGGGGATCTGCCACTTTGCACCCGTTATCCTCTAACCTATTGTCGTTCATCATTTGTTATTTACAAACTAAGTCAATGAATAATTCATAATTAATGGAAAATAGATGTAAAAGTTACAAGAAAATACGTTTTAATATCACTGAAACGAAAGTTTTGTGGAGTGTTTGTTTATGCCACGGGCAGCTCTTGATTATTCAAAGAACAAAAATATTAATTTATTTAGGATCTATGAGAAAATTTACCATAAAAAGGGAATATTTCAATGGTTTTTCACATAACCATGTATAATCGAGTAACTTTTCTATACATACAGTTTTCTCTCTTTATCTCTTCTATAGGTTTATAAATACCTTTTGAAACACAATAATATATTTTAAAACTTGATTATTGAACTGAACCAAATTTATAGTGTTATTTGTAACAATTTAAATATGAATTTACACTCAATTGAAGGATGATTGGCTAATGTAAAATGTTAAAAATGAAAAATGTAATAACTTAACCAATAACAACAATGAATTGTTTTATTTTATGAGTAGTATAGTGACATGAGTAGACTAAGTGACAAATTGGAGGATATAATAGTGTTGTCATGAATTCATTTGTATCTTTTCTGACAATTAACAATTGACATGTATCGAGTATCTTGAATTTAAAAATGTTTAACGATTATATTTAGCCAGCCAGTTTATATTATGGGCAAACAAAAGGCAGGGAACGCACTTTTAATATATGTTTTGGATCAGTAAAAACAAAGTTTAAATTGAAGATTAATTTTTAAGACTAAACCATGTTAAAAATCCTTCCTTGGTAAAAGAATTTAAGTCATTTTCTTGGTGTTCCAATCAATTCGAATAACACAGTAGATGTTAGATTCTGCAGGATTAGGGAGCCAGTAAAGCTAGCTAGGCACTCCTTCCAGTAAAATAGTGTACATTCACCAGAAAGGAAAGGATGGGTAACTTAGGGTACTTTTCCTGAAAAGTAAAGAAGAAAACTTTCAAAACTAACCAAGATATGGGCTCAGGTCAAGAAATATTCTAAAGCAATTCATACTACAACTCAAAAACTCATAAGAATCCCTGAAAGGAAAGGGTCTACTCCAGGGAGTCATCAACCCCGTGAGGGTGTTCGCTCTAGGATAGTACAACCTCATGCTCAGGAAACCACGACAGCAAGAAAGCATCCTTCCACTGACGGTAAAGACACTACTCCTGAGAATCCTGGTCAGAATAGCTGTTCAGAATCAGACAAGACCCAAGAAAAGACCGAAAAGAATCAAGGTGGGTGACAGGGATATCGAAACACGGAATAACCAACGTACTAATAATTAGACAATTTCTTTTTAATGATCCCGATTTCGATGCCTAAACTATATTCTTACCTCATTCCGTGCCTGAAATGGCAACCCATTCAGGTAAGTTTAAGCCAAGAATGATGATAAAATAAGCGTAAGATGATCGTGTCTCGATCTTGTACTCTTGTTACTGACTAAGGCTGACATGTTTCTGAGACAGGACTTATAATTAATAGAACAGCTAATGACATTAGGAACCTACAGTTAATTGCGATATCTGAACCATGATTTTTCCCTACTATTAGAACTAGTCTGATAGTAATAATGGTTTTAAACAGTGCGGACGTTAATACTTACTACTAGAGAATATCCAATACACCTATTTGCATATTACCATCCGCACTCGTGACCTTAAAGCAACTACAGGACCAAGGATTATAGGACAAGGTTTACAGGACAAAGATTACAGGACATGCCACCGTTCCAATCAAACTAAACGAGCACTAAACTAGACAAACCAGTCAGATAACAGATTAGAGCTAAAGCGGCAGGATAGGTACAATTAGTTTTGGTTGTTATGCCGTAAGCAGTAAACTACTGATGTATTTTGGTCGTCTAAGGTATCAAAAGTCGCATAAACCACCTTTATCATAAGGTTGAATAACTTAAGCCTAATCTCAAACCCATATCGAGATGGTGTCAATGAGCCGCATGAAATATTGAACCCCTGTCGCCAGGAGTTTTATAAAATATTAATGCCCCACCACACAAAACAGTTCTTGTCACTCGCTTAACTTTATCACATATATTTTTATCACGTATCATAGTTTTAATAATTTTCAACCAAGAGTCATGATGAATAACTCTTTCAATTTACTTCACGAGATGATTGATTGCATCCATTAACTTTCATTTTTGTCCCGTGTCCGTCCGTATATTAAAGTATTATTTCCAATTTCTTTACAACAAATGGGTTCTATTATATTATAAAAATTATGCAAACGGGTTTTTCAGTTAATGAAATTATGCATAATGTTGTTTAAATACTAAATAATTTTCTTTCAAGAAAAAATAATTCTAAAAATCAACCACTAAAATTTTCCACAACTTTTTATACTTTTTTCAAGCTAAAATCTGCTTACCTGAACGGAATAATATTTTTAAAAAGTATTTGTTTAAACAAAAGTTCCTTTATTAAATGTTTCTTTTCAATTTATGAAAACCTTTCATCGTGAAAACCATTTGTAACCTCTATAAATTGCCTTAGAGTCATAAAAATAGTTACACAATTAACTATAAATCACATGTTAACAAAGAAAATTCAAAACCTTGAACTTGTTTGGACTATAAACTGGGACGATTCAACGAATTTCAATTAATTCAGTCAGCTGATGTTTGTTTAATTATATGTCAGTTGAACTAATATAACGTAACAATACTGGCCACAGTGGGATCAGCTGTTTGGCTGACAACTATGTAGTAGGCTTCCCCTTAAGGGATAACCTGTTATAACTCTAGTGACGAGTATACCCAAACAATAATACATAGTTATTACTGAGAAATAATCAGATTATCTATGAAATGATTCCTGAAAACAGTTCAACTTATGCCCGCATTTAATTCAATACTTTTAAGTATATAATTTTTTACGATGCGATATTTTTTACTATAGCATGTTGTTTGGCTACCAAAATTATTATAATTATTATTATAACTATTAACACTAATTTTATTGTGTTCCCATTACATCCTGATTAAATCCAAATTTATGATTAAATTTTAAGGTTTGATAACTTTATGAAAATTTACCAAAACTTTATCAGTTATTAGTTTATGTTCTACGTTCCAGTCCATCTGAGGATGGGATTAGTTCCCAGGTCTTAAAGTGTCGTGAAATTTTGTTTTAGAAATCGTGATAAAAAATGTCCACAACAAAAGTATAAATAACATAAAGCCAACAATGACTTTTAACCAAATAACAGCATGAGGTTGTTTATTAGTTTTTAAATAATAGTGTCACAATCTATCACTAGTTTTGTTGTATTCAATTTTGTTATCGCGTTAAATTTTTACTTTCATTAAGATAAGATAAAAATAAGGTTGCATGTTAAAATTACGTTTCAAAATCTGAGTGACTCTCGTTAACTTGAAGTATATTAATTACTACGAATCATCCATCTCATATAACTGAAAAATTTAAAGCCAAGATTCACAGTTTGATTACTTTATTTTCACACATATTCGGGTGTGTGAAAATATTTCATTTAAAGAGTATTTTACAGACATTCATATAAAGAAAGATATGTTGAATAATCTTGGTTCTGTTTTGAAACACATCCCCGCCCTCAGGAGATATACATTTCGCGGATCAGAATGACGTCATCCCTGTCGCTCAAATCTTAAACCCGTTATTCAAGGATTTCCTGTGAACTTATGTTTCCAACACCCGACATGTCTTGACAGTTTCGTTTTTGTTTTATTCTCTCTTTTTTACACGGTATCTGGTATACATGCGGGTTATGTTTTTTTTTATTGTCTTTCCTCTGTCTTCCTTTTTTTCCTGTTGAGTTACTTTTTTTCCTCTATTTTCTCTCTATATTTTTCTTTTTCATTCTAGCGATTCCTTCCTGTCAGAAATCTTCGTCCCACGATTCACTTTAGACAATATCCTGCTTTCAAAAATTGGCTTCAGACATTTCTTCTGTTGTGCATTTCATTCAATGACATGTACGTACATTATAGACATTATAGAGTGTCCCTACGATACTTTACACGATGAGTAGTTGAAGAGTGTCACACTGCCAAGAGTAAGTTTTATATAGGATTTGCTGTTGAAATTGGATTTAAAAAAATTTATATTTATTTCCCTGTGGGAAATAGGTTAGATCATGGATATGTAAAAAGGAACGTATTCAGTTCCTCTAAACAGCTGTTTTATTCTTATATATTTATAAGTCAATAGCTCTGGCAGTTTCTATGGAAACCTGTTATATATTTTCCATCTTAAAAATCACCAATACCCCCCCAGAGCTAAGGAAATGTCAAAAAAATGTTTTTACATATGTGTATTAAAAAAATATTTACTTGTTTTATATACCATCAAATATTCAAGACGTCCCTTAAAGACCTTCCATTTGATGTTTTATCTTTTAACTTGTGAATTCTGGTTCTGGAATTGAAATTGTGGAATTGCTATCTGGAGTCAGAGGTTGAGTGAGTGCGCGTGCGTTAGTGAACGGTGTGTTTTAAGGGCCTGAGTGAGTTGAGTGTGCAAGGACCAGGTTTTCGGTTCCTTTCAGATTCGTATTTAGAACTTCAGTTTCGTATTTTGAACTTTTTCCCATTTCATCTTTGTTTTATCTCACGATTCCCATCATATATGCGTGCATATTCCTCTTTCTGTACTTATTTTTTCTCATATTTTTACTGTCAAAATTTTTCTTTTTTGTGATTGTGGACTGATTTTTACGGCTCGTTTCCCCACACACAGACTTCGGTTCTTGTGGGGTTCACCGATTCCAATTATACTTAAAAATGTTGTACGGTAAAAAAGAAAAAAAATGTAAATAATCTTTAAAACCTATCCAATGGCTTTATCCATTCAACTTTTTGTATTTGTGCAGGAACAACACATTTCCCGTTTGGTAAGGGTTGTTTCGTATATTTTTAATTTTAAAATAGTAGCCAATCCCAAAAATATATATTTGTTTTAATGAGGACAAAACCAAATTAATTTCACAAATTACATGTCTTTACAGTAATAATAAAAAAGATTATTTTAAATTAGGGTTAATGTATACTTCAGTTCAACTTTGCTTAAAGTCGATAATTCTGAGGGAAAAATTATAAAACTGATAGTTTGTGCCATTATTTTAATATATTTTTATATAGAGCCTGTTTAGACAATATTTTTGATAGTATTGTTCTTAATTTACAAAAAATGACCCATCGACGTAGTTTTTAATTTCAACGTTGAATCTTTCGATAGTAAGAAAGAGAAACTTGTAAAGAATTCGCATTTGAAATTTAAAAGAAATTAGCAATGCAATTGATTGGTAAAGTAACTCTGTAGGACTTAGGGAAACTACTTATTCCACAAATATTACTTACTTTTCAGTTCCAAATGTAGGTCGACTAATTTGAACTACTTAGTCACATTTCTTACTCTATTAATTTCGTGTACGTGAACTCACGAAGAGAATTTGAGAATATCAATTATTTTGTTTTAAAAAATTTAGATTTTTAGGAGATACGCTACTACCCTGTCTCTCCGCTCTCATGCAGGAACTTTTTCGAGAGTTTTATTTTATTTATATTTTATTAGTACTACTGTACGCTGCGAACCAAGTGTCTTAAAATGTGACGAAAAACATATTTAAAACATTTAAAAAAGATAAATTTTTAGTAATCCCTAATAATAAATTTGGGTGCTATCACGCATCGTATCTTCGTCTGAATTCGATCGTCGTTGACTAAATATTTTGAAATACTAATTTGTCAATTTTTTGAGCTGGATTTTTTAATAAATTAATTGATTCGTCAAAAAATCAAAACTAATTTTTCTGAAATTTGAAAAACCATTAGGCAATGGTTATGAAACCTTAATATAAACTATAAAATTTAAACAAAATTATTTGCGCAGATTTTGAGAATTTTGGATTTTTTGGGGTTTCAAATTTTTTTACTACAACGATTAAACTAATAAATTTCTTGCTAAATAGAGAAAGTGTGAGTTGATTATTTTTTCGTCAAATTTTTCCAGAACTCTTATTTGGTAAAACTGACGTTTTGAAAACTCTTTGAATAATTCGTTTTGTGTTAACGAAAACATAAAATAAAATCAATCAAAGGAAAACAAAGGGGTGAGATGATCCCGGTACCGTGTGACTGACGGCCGTGAAAAGGTCGCCGAGATTGATGTGTCGGGCATTTCACGGTTGATACACGTTCAGCTGACATTTCGTTTGCGAAGAGACTTGGCAGGATGGATGACAAACGGAATATTAACGAAAATTTAACTGAATTAATTACAATATAAAAATTAAATCAGCAACTTTTCATTTCCAGAAAAATAATAATACTTTACTATCACCCTTTTGAAATGGCAATCTACCCTCTACCTAGGTAGGTCATTATATTTTAAGCCAAATATGAATGAAAAATAAGTATGGCGTGATCTTATCGTCTTGCTACTGACTAAGGCTGATATGTTAATCAGACAGAACTGTTATTTAACAGAATCACAGCCAACGGAGCCTACAGTTTAACGTACGATCCGAACCACAATTAATTATACCTTCAAATTACGAAGTGGTTTAGTTATGGGGATTGTCATTGCGGTTAAACGTAGTATCCAATAGTGGAGACGTTTATAAATAGTTCCAAAGCACTGACTTGGGAGATAGCCAACAATTCCCTTCTTTCTGAAGTACCAACATTTTGCTTGGGGTTTAGTAGTCTAAGGTTTAGCGACGTTAGACTACACTAGGAAGTGTCATTACCAAACCCCTCTGCCGGAATAGATTAGGCTATTACGAATAATTAGAGAAGGTGAAGCTTTGGTCCACATCAGCTGGTTGACGCTCAAACAGCTGTCACATTACTGACAGTTAACTTCGTTATAGTGCGAGCAAATTTCAATAGTGTGCTACACATAATGATAAAGGGTTTTGTCAACTATTATTATCTCGTCATCTCGAGATCACGTCACAAGAATAAAGCATCTAAAATATTTGAAAACAAATTATGTTGATTTGATAATTAGAGAAATTTGTTCTTGATTTTTATATGGATTATGTAAGACGAGTTGTGTCTATTTAACGATTTCTTAACCAAAACCGCTATCAATTAAGATTCAAAAAAACATTTCCTTTGTAAATGATTACAGAGAAATAAAGTTACAAACAAAAATTGAATTATATTTACTTTTAATGAATATGTCTAAGGGGATTTTTTTTAGTTCCTGTAAACAACTGTACTTATAACCACATGACATCACTTCTGCTTCAAATATTGGTCTAACGGATTTCAAATACACCACCCCTCAGTGATGAGACATATATATGTCAAAAAGAAGAATATCAATTAAAACCGTTTTAATTCATCATGCATTAAATTCAAATTATTGATAGTAAACACTGCGACTCTTTCTGCAACAAATTTAGTATAATTTAGACCCGAAAAAAATAATCCCTAGTTATAGCAATCCTAAGCCATTTTACAGCATATTTTGATACGTACTAAAGTTTACACCTACATAACAACGAATAAATACGATTTCATATATGATTTAAAGTTGCAAAAACAATTTCCACCGTTTATACATGTAACTAATTCATTTATTATGTTTTGGTAAAAGCTATTCTATTTAATAGAAATGTAAAATTTAAACTTTGTTTATTTGACTTCCTTGTATTTCATTGTTATTATTATTATTATTCTGCTACCATTGGTTACTTAAAAATTTATACAGAGTGTTCACTAAACTATCACTAAACTTTATGATGTAGTTAATTAGGTTAAAATAAGAAAGTAGTTCCTATTGGGACATTTCCTAAATGCTTAGTTAACCAGATATGTGCCATTTTGTATTTTTTATAAGATATTTTTTATTTCAGTAATTTTTCAAACAATAATTTTTTATTATATCTTGGCATGTGCCTTTAAATAACAATGTACCAATTCCGACAAATATATCAACGTGATTAAATGTTTCATTTCAAAATAGCGTGCAATTAAACTTGATAAATTTTAATATTCCATGGACATAATCCCATAGAAACAGTTTTGCTTATTTTGACCCAACGAGCTGCGATAATAAAGTTTGGTGACGGACTTGGCAGCACCCTGTATTAATACAGTTCTCCTTCAGCAGATAAATATTGCTTGGGTTCCAAGAAGATCTCAAAAAAGTTTATATTTCATGAATATTTCTATGAAAATACACCTAGTAGGAAATTTATTGTGGTTCTTTAAAACTCATGAAGCATAAGGTGAAGTCTAGTATATGATATACTCGCCTATACGCCCTTCTACCTCTGGATCTCAAGGGAAATCAATGGATGATTCTTTACTAGTTTGTTTGTGGATTCTTTAGTAAAGTTACTTGAACTAAGTTTGACATTGACTCCCTATACCGTCTGAGATCACTCTAACGGACCGGCAGAGACTTATAAAAATTACCAATCCATGTATATTAAAGCATTTCTAACAGTTGTGTAGGATGGAATAGTTTTTTTTGTACAGACATTTTGTGTAAAATATCATAATAACTCCTCTCCTAGAAATGGAAATACAAACTGTATCGGTGGACAAATGCATACTTTCTCCCATATGTAAATTTAAAAACGACAATCTTAATAAAACTTTCATGTTCTTTGAGTTTATTTAAATATAATTTAGTAATAAATATTTAATAAATATAATTTTAATTTAATTTAACAGTTTATTGTTTGAAACACAATCACTCAATTTCTGAAAAAACACTAAAAGAAACAATATAAAATTAATTTCTAGAATTTCATCGGAAACAACCCGTAATACTAAACTTTTTAAATGGATTTTGTTGGGTGATATAACCTTACGCTAGGTACCAAGTTTCATGGATAACGGTTGGGAAATAAGAAAGATTTATTTTATATTCTCCATAAGAATAACAGAGGGAGCTCTTAGACAATGTACTGTGGGATATTAAATTTGATTTTTCTCTGGAACCGTTAGTCGTAGGCTAATGTTTAAAATACTTATTTGTTAAGCTGTAAACTACAAATATAGTTTTAAGTTGGTTTTTATGGTGATTGTCAAATGATTTTTTAAAATAACTGTTTCGCCGGAATATTAAAAAAAATTAGTTATAAAAGTCCACAACTTTTAAACCCCCAATGTTTTGAGAAATGCGGGTTGTATATATTTTGTTTATCACTTTAAGGACCACTATAAATCATATAATTTTCATCATAATAATCTGAGTAGTTTTTAAGACATTTTCATGTTATGCTTTTCGGAGAGGTTTGGGGCTAAATATCTTTAAAATAAAAAAAATGTGTTCAAGATACCGTGGATTATATACCGATACATACAGAATATCATGAAAAACGGACTAATAGTCTCGTCTCTAGGCTTATGCACATCCCCCACACACTAAATCACCCAAAAAACTACTTTTTTCGATTCAAGAGGCACCAAAATAGATATGTCCGGCACAAATTTAAATATTCTGGCGAAAACAGTACTTTTCTCCTTATAATATCGTACAGGAGGAGACAGTAACGAGACTCCAGAAGTAAAATAGGTTGATACAAAATTTTTTAATTCATTAAAAGTAAACAGTATAAGTGAACTCTCACATACCTCCTTCCCATGAAATTTATTTAAAAACGATTTTTTTTCTTAAATTCTTATTGTGTAATTTTAAACATTTCGTTTATGCATACCAATAGAATTTAAATAACATAGCACTCTACTAGAATTTTAAATATTTTGGGACGGATGCCCAAATGGAGGTATTTTGGGGTGGTTATGGTTGAAGCCGAAATTTTACTCGATTTCTTTATCTCTTCTAGTTTAAGATATTTAAGAATGTATTTTTATATTTTGTGCTTTGACGAGACTGCGAGATCACCCACAATTATATTACTTATTTTGACTATTTTACATTGTTGGAGAAGGTTTTTGACTTTAACTGATTTACGTACCATACAAATAAATAATAATGAGTAATTTAAAGAGTAATTTTAAATATTGTATTTGATAACTGCAAATTTGCATATGTAAATTGTGTTTATTTGAACAAAGATTAATTCTAATAGATGTGGCGGCATGTGACAGAAACTGTTGAAGTGGTTTGCCACTGTGGAGGTGGAATGCCATTACTGGTCAACTCCAACAGGTAGAGTTTATCCGACTATCGTGTTGGGTGGATAATACATATATACACCACCTACTTGATATTTGGATTGTTAGTGCAGACGTTTTCCACTACGATTAGCAAAACAAAGGTCCTACCTTACGGGATCTGGAATCATTAGGTGAGTTGTAATATAGAACATGAAAAGATTAGTATCTTAAGAAATGACAAGATAAATGTCTAAAAGTAATCAATAGTCTAAATATAAATTGATTATGTTATCTACATTATCATGTAAATACACCGTCACTAAAAAGTGATGTGTGAAGCGTGTTTGTAAATGACTATAGTAATTGATCCAAACCTTAGGCCCCTAAAAGCTAGGACCGACTAAGGGAATCTGGCTTTCTAGCTACTTCTAGCAGCTTTTTACGCACCCAAGTGGAGTGAAGGAGCTCACTTCTACTATCCCTCAATCAAAGAGCAAATGAATCGCAGTTTCCTCCTGCAGATACCATTTTCTACTCAGATGCCCCTTCAAAGACCCGCATGCGCAGTTGATGCTTCCTCAGATTACCGTGACCAGTGACAACACCTCTGACAAGTTTGGCATCCTTCTGGCCAAGTTTCAGGAACCTCTTTTCAACCTGTCAAAATGGAGAACAGAGATGCAAGGAAAGTTCCGCGGATCTTTTCCTATGACAGTCCACTAGAATCCCTGGAATTCTAGCTACTTTTAATGGAATATAAAGCCGAATTAGTTCTCTAATTTTTTTTCGTGGGCCCAATGTTGAGTAGCGTAATATAACATTATTTTGGTAAAATAACTCTCTGCCAAATATAATATTTTAAATGCCTGAATGGTAAGGTAGAAGTTAGTAGTTAGTAGAGTCCTGAAGGCAAGGAATGTAGTTAACTAAAAATAGAGGTTCATTTTTACTAAGAAAACTTAATTTATAATACAGCACACATAAAAATATCCCTTTCACTTTTCATAATAATAATCTTGTATATATGATATAAAGTTAATATTTTTTAGAATGTTTAATACATTTTTTATTTAGTTTTAAAACTCTGAGATCCAATTTCCCTAAATCCAGTTTAACTTAGCAGCTAATTCAAACTAGAGCATAGAAAAATATTTACCAGAATGGAGTATACCCAACCATCGAATCAAAACACATTAGATTTAGCTATTCTGAAATCTGTTTTATGTTATTGCAGCGAAGCGTTGTTTATTCTTCAAAAATAAACAACGTTTAATTTTCATTACCTACATAAGATTTTATTTTGGCTACACACTTTGTTTTTCGTTTGCAGTTCGATTATTTTATCTATGCGTATTTAGAATCCTCATGGTTCCAACATAAGTTCGTACGAAAACGGTTTATCTTCGAAAAATTAATTCTTCATATTATATTCATACATAAAAATAATAAAATTTTACTTTAAAAAATCATTCAACAGTTAACAGTTCAACTATGACTGACATGTAACATTGAAACAGTTCAGGAAGCAATATAAAAATTAATTAAGATTACATATTAGTTATTTCTAACGTGTCTCTATTAATTGTCTGATATATTTGGATATCTGTTTGGTAAATATTTTTTGCCCTAAACTAGTTACTAGGTTAAAATATATTTAGGGAAGGTATGGAATTTCGTTTGTTGCGATATTGCCACGCAAGTTATGCCAATTACCTTTTTGTGCATATTTTAGGATATATAATAAATATGTCCTAAAATTCACCAATTTCACTATACATTTGTACAATACAATAAGCCACTTTTCATTGATTGGCCATATTTACACACTGCAAAGTTCATTTCAGGACATAAGTTTCTTGAAATGTAAGCATGTAAACGTATTTAAGGTTAAATCAAATAGATGTGGAAGAAGCAGGTGACAGAAACTGTTGAGGTGTTTTATGGTTATGTTGGTAGAATGCCATTACTGGTCTTCTCCGATTGGTAACATGTATGCAACCAACGTGTTTAGTTATTAAAATCGTATCTAAATTAGATCAAATAAAGGATGTCAGTAATCCGAGTATAAAATTATATAAATAATATTGTTTATAAAATACTTTTGATTTTTTCAGACACCCTCTTATTACAAGTTGAAAATTTTTACAAATTTCCATACACTTTAAAAACAAGTATTTTGGGTCAGGGTGCCTCAAAACAGATATATCCGTTGAAAACTCAAATTCAAATATTTATTGGTGAACAAATTTGCGTACTTTTAGCTTATACTTGCGTAGTAGCGGAAGAGGGTAAACGGTACATCATGGAAGGTTTTGTGTCTGTAAATTTTCAACAGTTCTTTAAGCTTCTGGGTTTATTTCTAATGTTTTCTTCCAGTTTTGTTTAACGTAAAAACTTCAAAGGTTTACGAATAAATATATATGTAATGAAGAAAAAAATTAAAAAGGTTTTTGCATATAATTTAATACAGATTCTCAGGAAAATGGAATTTATCTAGAAATGTTATCTTTTGGCAATGTACCAAAAGATATTATAACAATACTCAATCCTCATTCATACCGGGCTTAAAATACCTACCTTGTGGTATGGTCGCCATTTCAAAAATCTAATCTAAATAATGTTTAAGTTGTAAAAATTGTCTTGTAGAAAAGACTCATTAGGTAAAAGTGAGTAACTGAAATCGTAAAATTACAGTAAAATACATTAATGTATGCTGTTTCAAAATGAACATATTTAACCTAATTTTAAAGTAACATGCAGTTCTTAATTTTTAATACTATAAAAAATTACTCTAAATTTCTGGTGAAAACCCAGAAACTACAAAACTGTACAGATATAGGAAAGCTCGCTAGATAAAATCTTAAACAAAAATATTCACGATTTTTCAAACATTTATTTTCGGTATTTCTCAAAGATATGAGAACGCACTTCTCTCTTCCAAAAAGTATTGAACACAAATTACTTCACGTAAACAAAAATACATTTATTCAGTTATTTAGGCTACCCATATATTTCATACTTTAAAAACTATTAGAGAGAATCTTGATTTACTTTACAAAATTAGTTTATTATGAATATATGACTGGGAAAATAAAAAAAAATTGACACAGACGCAGATATGCAGATATGGAAACCAGGCAGAAGAGCCTCTCTGTATAACAGATATATGTTAAAAGGGCTCCATGTCACGAGCAGAGTGGCGTTGGTCATGTGAGGAGATCAATGACGGGAAATGGCTCTGTCGGACACAGACGCTGTTGAACTTCCGGTGAGAATCCACATGGTGACATAGAGGAAGCAACTCTAAATCTATGTTGCCATTACAAGTTTATTCATGTATTTATGTATATACATTAGTATATTCAAATTTATGATATAAGTAAGACATTTTTAACTTAATGCAGTTAGTTATTTCGATGCTTTGTGTTGCATTGTAATTCTAAGATCAATAAAGTGCAACTGTTGGGAATGGCTATTCCTAGTAGCAAAACATAAACTTTTAAGTCTAAAAAACTATTACAAAACTAGGAACTGTGACAGCTTTGTTGTCAATGTAATCTCTTTTTATGTAGGCCTGATCTCCGTAATTTTAACCGACACGGTAGCTCAAGGGGAAGGCAACGCATCGCCCAAAAAAAGGTTGCTGAATCGAAACCGAGGCCTGCGACTCCTTTTACATCATGGGCGTAACACTATATGAGCCTAACCAGAGGTAACACTTCTGGTTAGCCTGTGTGACTCCCTCGCTGTCGTTTTTCACCGCACTACCCTTGCTTAGGTCATGGGGATTGGAAGTTGAAATTAAAAAAAAAACCTCAAAGAACTAGGCTATAACGAACAAAATAAGTAGGTGTAAGTTATTCTGCTCTAAAATAATTATCGTTGATAAGCCCTTTCTGTGTTGCACACTTTTGAGGTTGGTTTGCACTAAAACGTAGTTGTCCCCAAGGTTGACAGTCGAGACTCAATAATGCGACAATCAGCTGTTTGAGCGTCAACCAGCTGATGTGGACCAAAGTTCCACCTTCTCTAATTATTCGTAATGGCCCAATCCACTCAGGCAGAGTGGTTTGGTTTGGACACCTTCACCAAGTCTCCTTTACCAACGACCTCTGACGCGTCGCTAATAGATTGACAACTGTAGACCAACTATAAATCAGAACATTTCTCTGGCCAATTAAAAACTAGGCATGGGAATAGTATATTTTATAAAAAGAATCAGAAGTTGTTATTGCATATTCGAGACCATATGTTTGAATGGTGAGATTTATTTGAAGTGTGAGCAATTAAAAATATGGTCAAGAATACACAAGACGTTTTTGTTTGTGTTGAAAAACTATATTATTGTATTATTCTTTATTTTAAACTTTTATTACTTAATCGTATATTAACTATTCATGATTACAAATGATTGAGCTTACATTTTGTATTGTTCAACGCATTTTTTTACGAAACACTTATGAGCTTCATGGCCTTGTCTAAAAGAATAAAGATGTCACTCACATCACGAATAAATCTTCCTAAGAGGTTTTCTTACCTGTATCCACAACAACTTGTCTGATTTAATATCTCTATATTGCATATAATGTAAATTCTATTTACTCGTAGTTCATTTCAAATGCTAAAAGCATTATTCTAATACAACTCCAGAAGAACTTTGTAAATGCCACTAGCTTTTACCATGAAGTGTCTCTAAGGAAATGACGAGCGATCTGATCAATTTCTCATGTCGGTAGTTATTAATGAACTGGTACCTATGATTCTATATTTATTATTTGTCTTTTTAGTATATAATATTGAAATAAACAAATAGCAGTTTGTTGGCAGCAATTTTCAATTACAGCATTTTAGGTTTTTAATAGAGAATAATTTGAAATAATTTCTAGATAACACCTAAAACCCATGACAAATATCTGTGCCAATTCCATACCCATTTACTCAATAGTATACAGATATCCATAGTTATATTATTACAAATCGTTTTCAATCACAAACTCCATTACGTTAAAAAAAAACACTAAACAATAAACGTCTTTTGGTGTGTAAAACACGATGGCTTCAAAGGTATGACATCCATAGTGTAAAAATACGTTTTAAACCAGATTGTGGGTGATAAATATTTGAATATCTACTTCTACAGATTAAGTCATGTTCATTAAACTCTTGAATATTTGTCCTACTCAATTACTTTTAATTAAATTACATTTAATCTGGGAAAATAGATTAGATTAGATAAGATTAGATCGTTGATATGGCAACCATACAACAGTATATAGGTATTTTAAGCCAAGTATGAATGACGATTGAGTGTAAGATGATTGTGGCGCGATCTTGTAGTCTTGTTACTGACTAAGGCTGACATGATCCTTAGACAGAACTGTTAATTAGTAGCCCAACAGCCAATGGCAACTAAGGGACCTACAATTTAACGTGGAATTTGAACCACGGCCTTTGAATTACGAATTAGTCTAATTATGAAGATGGTATTTTCAGATTAACGTCGTATTCAATAGTGTGGACGTTAATCCACACAAGAGAACACCACATCCACCAACCATCTCTCACAACTATCCACAATTCGTGACCTCCAAGTAGCTGGATTACAGGACGTCGCTACAGCTATAGTATATTTCAATATTTTGGCCAAAAGTGGTGCTTTTTGGTCAACTTTGTGATTTAAATAAGAGCAAGTAACAAAAAGACGCTAAGTATGACTAGTCACCTATGATTTCAACTATTTCTTTCGGCAGACTGCATAAAATATTTACTTAAGTACTGTACAAATGATTTTACAGACTAAAGAGCTGATTCCATATTTTTTTGTAATTCATAACTGTAAAAAATCAGACATCAAAATAATTGATTTCGAAACTAGCGATAAACTACCATTGACATACACGTATTTTCTTCTTATCCAAAATAAAAAAAATAGCTGATAAATGTGAGATGGGCCCTTTTGCTCTTTAGGGTAGGAAAATATTACTTTTGACCCACAAGATCTCGCATGTATTAAAAAATAGTTATCTGTGCAACAAGAGATTATAATGAAATCGAGCTGTCGAGGTAACAATCTCCTGAGAGACAAAAAGGACTTTTTCCAAAAATTTTCCTCCACCTACACATATATGAAGCATAAGTTACAAATTATCTAACTATTAACTAACCTGAATCACTATAATTTTCCAAGTTAGCTAACATAACCTCAAAGCAATCAATGCAAAATATCAGCTGACCGTTCAAGATAAAATTACTACTGTCAAAACCTATTATTTCGTATGGCTCTTTACAATGTGTTACCGGTTTCCCCATGATTATCTTATGGGATTACTTTTCCTTCCTTGAGACTAAAAATTACAAACTTTTTGTCCCTCGAGACAAAAATTATTATTTATTACTTAATTCCAAAGAGTAAAGTACGGCTTTACTTAATAGGTGTCGGAAAAGATCGTTTTTGCAGCAGTATGACAAAAAAATCACAACGTCAAACTATGCCATAAATCTGTAAATAAATAAAATATGGTAGTAACACTTTTACTACATCAAAGCTTAAACATTTTGACAGCCTTGATATAAAAATTGGCAGGGAATGTGACGGTTGAGATAGAGTTTAAGTGCCGTCCTAACTGCACGAGGGCGTGATAATATTGTGTTATGAGCTATGAAAACTGAATGAGCAACACAGCCAGAGTTGAAATATTGCGCAGACAACGGATCTCACTTCTTTATCTCCAGCAATAAGCTGTAAACTGCTTCCCTGTTGGGGCTTTCACCGAAAACTTGTTGTCAAAATAAAATGTCCTGTTGATATCGTTTTTGTCACAAGGCAGATTTAAAATTGGCTTATACTAGTTACGATGTGAGATGAGATGGATGGACAGGCTATCTTTTGGCCATTTGATCAGGAAGGGTTTTCACCAACCTCGGTCTATAATTCAGGAAGGTAAGGTAGACGTTCTGCGATGGATAAGCTTATGTTTTAGGTTTTTACAATCTATCGTCCATCACATTAACCATAACTATTATAACTGTGGTTTTATATTATATATGATTTTATATGCGGCTGAATAATCATTTGTGAAAAAGGTACACTATCAATCAAATATGGTTTGCACGTTTACTACAGTATATATATGAAGATATTGAATTACCTTTAAAAAGGGTGGTTAAAGAGGTAATATTTTAAAACACCGCTTCTTTCAGTCTAAGTCGTTATTTTGAATTTATTTGTAGTAAGCATATAAGCTTTAATATAATTTGTATTCTAGCTTCAAAGTCATATACCATTACCCTTTAAAATTCATTGTTTAATGATACATACAGTTGACTGTTAAATGTTTATAATTATTTCCACACCATATTAATTTTCAAGTTTGTGTAACGTGTTGTAAAGAAGGGAATTTTGTTTTCTCTCCATCTGGGAGAGTGGTGTTGGTGATTTGCGTGACCAAAATATAATGAGGAAATATGTTTAGGTGAACTGAAAACAGTCCCTTTAGATATATCCATGATCTATATCCCACAGGGAAGTAAATACAAACATTTTTATTTCTCCTTCTCATATCAGGATTTTTTTGTCTAGGTCATCACCTGGATCCGTTTTACACATAGCTTCAGGCTAGTCCTAGTGGGTTGCTACAATATCACTAAGCGAAAAACCATTGGTGAATGGTGAGATTTGAACCCGTGACCTTGGCCCACACCTAGACCAGCAAGCTCACCGGTTTCAAATATTAGTAGTATGATGACAAAATAGCATCAGAATTTTGCAAACAAATTATCTGACACTAAAAACATTCCGTTCAGACAATATTTTCAGGATATGTTTCACTGTAAGTTATATTTTAAAAGCATCCAACGCCGTAATGTCAGGATCGCCAAAAGTGGCCGGTTCACTGATCCTTGCATATTGCATTATTCATACCCAACCTCTTGTATTCGAGTTTTTTTTATCCAAAACTGAGTATGCTCTAGAGAATATCATGGCAATATAATGATAATCAAATTTATTCAGTTGCAGAAATAATAGATTTACTATTTAGTGAGGCTTTTGTTATAACAAGTAATATTTTAAAGGGAAATCAACAGAAGTAGTAGGGGTAAGCGCGATATCCTTAATTATAGCGATTTTTCAATTTGTTTTTTAATGAAAAATAAGCAATTTTTGGGATAAAAACTCAATACGAGTACATAAATTTCCAAAAGGCAGGTATGGGCTGGAAAAACACCTCCAAACGTGGTCTCACCGTTCATTTATTTCGTATTTTCATTTATTATTTTTTATTCATTTCGCACTCAAAAACCCAGCAGTAAAAACGTACACCTTTACAATAAAATAAAATCAAATGTAAACATTGAAATTACATAGAAAAGTTAGAAACGTCTTAAGACGACTTTTAACACTATCAAACAAAAAGAGACATAACTATAATTGGCATATCATAGCTTGTAATAGTGAGGTACTGTTTTGTGTACACGGTGATCTGATGTCACCTTAAGGAGAGTAAGACGAAAATCTTAGTAAGTACAGGTTGATATGTCGTTAAATTAGTGGTGTTAATTAGAAGAAAACAGTATCGCAAACATGATCTCAACAATTGGATGGAAATAAAATTGCGGCTTTATGAAAATTGAAAGTTTTGAATTTCAAACCGCTATAATTTTGTTTTGGGTTGGTCTAATTGAAAATCAGTTATAATGTTACTAAATCTTACCCCTCCTTCGAGTAATGGCTGTCCTCTAATTTTTCGTTGGATCAACCTACAAATAATGTTATTAAGATTTTTATTGCGGACATTTTCCATCACAATTTATGTAAAAAAACTTTCACGACGTTCGGGATCTGGAATCTGGTCCCGTCCTCAGGACCAGATTCCATTACAAACCATTCACTAACCATTACACACATAAGAATCATACATAGCACTCATTACGGAAACTCAAAGACAACGTGACTTAATTAAGATTAATAAATCTTAATAAAGATAAAATTGTGATGCAAAATGTCCACAATAAAAATCTAAATAGCATAACATAGCTAAATAGCATAACACAATGAACAATAATGAACTTCAAACAAAGAGCCACAAAAAATCGTAGGATGTTTTTTAAAACCATGTTAGTCCAATTTTGTATAACACTGTAGATATTTTAAAGTATACAATAGCTGAAACTGGATACTAGATGTTCGAACCAAGACAAAATGACGGTGGTTAAAATTTCATAACTTTCTATTTTCAAACTACTGAATTTTAATTTAGTAGTTTGAAAATACACATAACTTCAACCTTTTACGTTAAATTTGCACCATTGTTTTTAGTTTAACAATAACTTCAATTTGATGTGCATATCAACAAACTGTACGATAATCCATTCCGGACTATGTAACACGTAATCCAGTAAAACTCAAGCTTGAATATGTTTGAATCTTGTCATGCTGTAGGTTTTAGTTCACTTGAAGGCGGGATCTGATTTTAGATTCTAAAACGTCATGAAACTTTGCTTTACTATTAATAATTAAGAATGCAAAACCGTCTAAATAACATTAACTCACAATCACCAACAATGAATTTAAAACAAATATTTGTCAGATCAAAGACAAAAATTGTCAGGAATATACTGATAAAGATGTTATGTAAGCTGTAAAAACGCAATAAACGAGCAGCCTTAGTTGAAATACTGTACAGAATAGTCATCTCGACGCTATCTAGAGTAGTAAAACCTTTATGAGTCCGAGAATCCGACTATAGCCTACCATGTTTCGCTAACAATATGGTTATTTGTTAGCATACTAATTTATTGAGAACCTCCTAGCGTTGTAAATATATGGTCTTATTTTACAACAAAGTCATAAAACCTTCTTATAGAACTTTTGTTTTATAATTTGTTTTAGCACTGTTAGGCGCAACAATAATTTTATTTTATATAGAAGTGTATAGAAATTAATTAAATGGTTACTTCATTAGTGTGAGCAAATACTAAAACTTTCATGCAGAGATGTGCAAAAGTAGGTATAGAGAAATAAAGTATTTTATCAGAAAATTAAGTTTTTTAAAAGACAAATACGACTTTGAAAAATTTAACTATTTATATTTCCTTTTTTTTAATTAACTTCTCTCTGTGATAAAATTGGCTGCCTTTACAGCCACACTGCTATGTCTAGCTTGGGTAGTGCCAACCAATTGCTATGAATCATAGTTATAACGTTTATTGCTATGAATGAAAAATAATATATGTATTAATAGATTATAGAAGAAATTATAACAATTAAATAGACATATTTATTCAAACTATTCTATTGACAATTTTTATAAAAATTTACAATCTAGCAACTAAACAATTTGGCACAATTTATTTTTTTATGTAAGCTGGGATTTTACCATTAAAACGAGTGAGTTTAATAGATAAGGAGAAAATTGAATAGTTTTGAATAAATTTTGAAACTAATACTTAAATTGACCTTGATATTCTTACTCGAGTATAGTATGGATAGCAGCTTTAATTTAGGAATACTTCTTTGGTCGTGCAATCAACCCTCCTCAACAGGGAACAAATTGCTAAACATTCCCCTTTGTTTCAGCCCAACAGCAGCTGCGTCCTCTATTCCATTGTAATTAGTCCATACATTTAATCTCTTTAGTTTTAGTCGTTAAAGTTTCATTAAGTTTATCGAATTTATATATTAATTTTTTGGGGTATTTTTATTTTAAATAATATGTTTATGCATTCGTTTTTTTCATTACTAAGAAACCTAATATTGATTGAATTTTGAATCCAAACTCATTTAGATTTTTTTACTTCCTCCAACAAGAATGCATTAATGATGATCGTAAGGCAGGAGAAGACAGTCTTGGTTGCCCAGGGACGGAGAGGCAACGACTCCAAGCATGTCCAGCTCCCAGAACATGTCCGAGTGTCCGGTAACTAGACAATCATGAAACAAACACAAATCTAACATTTGCAACGACCATCCTCATAATTAGTCCAATTCGTAATTTAGAGGCCGTGGTTCGGATTTCACGTTAAATTGTAGGTCCCTTAGTTGCTATCGGCATTCTTGTCTAAGGAAGATGTCAGCCTTAATTAGTAACAAGACTACAAGATCGCGTCACAATAATCTTACACTCAATCCTCATTCAAATTTATCTTAAAGATAAATAATTTGGGAAAAATCCAATGAACTCTTTGAATTTAAAATTTATTTGGTGTCTTTAAAAAATAGCCCAAAATGGTTTCTAGGCTAGTCATTTTAGAGAGGTTAACAAATTTTATATTATATTTTTCAAATCTTATCGTATTTAAAATTTAGATACTTATGTATTTATGTATTTTCATGTTACTTTAACATTTATGTTAACATGAAAAATCCTTGTTAGAAAATTTAACTTTCCACTTCATTAAAATTTGAGTAATACTTAACGTTATTGTAAAATCCAAGGAAATCCAATTTAATTATTCTTGAAAAAGGTATGTTTTATCTTGTCGTCAGAGAAATTTCACGTCTATAATGTAATAAGTGTGTCTTTGCTGTTAGAAACTGGTGTGCACAACAATGAATGGTTGCAAGGGGATGGGGGAGGGGGTAAAAGGAGAAGAAAGAGAAGGAGGGGGAGATGAAACTAAGCTTTCGGCCATGGCCAAGAACATTACGTGATTAAACCTGGCTGGGACATGCTCTAATCAGCTGGTGGAGTAATGCTTAAGACTTGATTAAAAGCTCTTCTAATTATTACAATTAACAGCTGTTATTGAGTAATACTAGACTTTTAACAATTATATAGAGGGTTATATAATCTATTTCTGGGTATAGACAAACTTTATTTATTATCCATAAGATGAGGTCTAAAATATGTATTTTTATTTCTAGGACCAACCAAGAATATAATACCAAGAATAAAACTTCCACCGTAAATGCATCTGAGAGCGTCATTTATTGGTTTCAGAGTCATTTTTATAAAGCCATACAAATCTGGCTATTACCTTAATTGTTTGTATTACCTTAATTTAACAATATGTTTTTAGAAATAACAGTGTTGTAAGACTACAAGGTCTACATAAAAATAATTTGATTGAAATAGGGACGATCTGATTGCAAGGTAAACATAGAGAACTGAGATAAGCACAGGAATAGTGGAAATGAAAATAAATTTAAAGCAATATGGGTAACAATTCTTTATCTACGTGATATGGTGGGTGACCAATCATAAGCGTGGGGTACGGGGGAGACAAACGATAAGGTAGAATATATGGCATACCCAATACCCATGTAACAGATATTCCCCACATGAGCGTTCCGGGAGGTTAGTTATAGACATCTATTCTGATACGTTCCTATTGAAGCCTATCGTTTATATAAGCGTATAACTTTGAATAAACAATTAAAGCATAAAACAATTAAAGATATAAGTAACTCATGTGTTAACTCATAACTTATATCTTTAATTCCCTAACGTTGTTTAGTGTTTAGTTACATCATTAAAATTCAGTAATTATGTTGTAACGCTTAAGAAAATAAAAATATTTTAACGAAAATGTACTATTTCTTTAATATCACACCATTTTGTCCTAATGTGTCAGAATTAACTGATACTCGGGGTTATTTCTTTTGCACATGTGTATATTAGGACTGTTGAGTCCCAGGTCCGTACCGTGATCCACACGTTCGTCATACCAAATCAAAAATAGGACCTCTTCGTGGGACACCCGGTATATTTAAATCACACAAAAAGTAATATAACAAACCACACTATTCAGCGAAGCATGATCATAATTCTAAAAACTGTAACTAATTTTATATTTCGTGTCACAAGTTGTCCGAATACCACCATAGTTATGAATTGCTAGGTTTAAAATCTTAGAAATGACGCAATTATTGTATTTAGGAGTAATGTTTATTCTTGATCAATAAAAAATTTACTCTGTTTCTTAGTTTATTAAATTAGATACTGTTATGTTGTAAATGGTTCAATAATACTAATGTAGGTTTTTACATGGATATGTGTTAGCTCTAGGAGGTTTTAGTAATTTTTAAGATGGAAAATATATAGCAGGTTTCCATAGAAACTACCAGAGCTATGGTATTGAATTTTTAATATAAATGAATAAGAACAGGTGTTTAGATGAATTAAAAACATTCCCTTAAGACATAAAAATGATCTAACCTATTTCCCACAGGGAAGTAAATACAAACATTTTTTGTCTCGAATCGCTTTGTGTATATTAATAACTGACAATATAACATTGTAAAAATGTACGAGTGTGCGGTATAATGTTGAAGTTGGCTAATTTGTTTTTATGATAAAATGAAAATTAACTTGTTATCATTTATAGCGGAACTAGAACCACGCAGTATCTAATATAAGTCAAGATGAGATTCCAAAATGTTTGGAGAGTGGAACCATCAAGAATACTTGATGATGACATACGAATATGTGTTTTATGAGCATGCCTTAGGGCAGCTACCGCAGAAATCGTAAAGTTTCCAGTGCATTGGTAAATATTACAGAGTGGTAAACGTTGGTTCTACTTTAAGCAGCCTTAACTTCAACTTTTCACTTTCATAATCCAAAATTTGTAAACACACTTCTTAACAGAATACTATATTCTGTTTGGATCTTGCTGCTGATTTTAATAGGGATAGTTAAACTTTTGTAAAAGTATATATTTTTGTCAAAAATTTAAATACTTACTTTTCTCGAGACTCTAAAGCCCATAGTTTTTTAACTATATTCTTACAGACAAATGAGTATTTTTATGTGTGTGTGCTAGATAACTATAAACCATGACATTTTAATCAAAAAATGTGGGGTCTTTTTTGAGAAATATGTTTTTTTCAATTTTCAAACGGTTTTACGAGTAAACTAAATTTTCTTAAAATTGAAAATACAAAAAAATTAACGGTCTGGATACGTAGCCAAAATGTACTTCTTTACCTACTTTTAAAGAAATCGGACAATCAGTGTGATCTTGGGGTCAGGTCACAGGTCGATAGACAGATAGATATTAGACCTAAAACCACTTTTTCCGATTCAGGGATCCTCAAAATAGATACATCCACTCTCAACTTAAATTATTTTCTCTAAACATCATGTCAAATTAAAAAAAATATTGGCATAAACTCATCACCCGGGTGATGATAAACATCAATGAATGTATCTCCAAAGTAACTGCTATATAGAAAAGGAAATTAAGTTAACCCTTACCCCTTAACACGGTGAGCTGGTTTTCATGAGCTATTACAAAGACGAGTATGTCCGGCCTTTGTTATCTGTTGGGATCAGCTGTTCAGCTATCAACCTTTGTGTGTAAACCTGGTGGTCATTAGTAAGGTTTGGTGGTGTAAATTGTAGTCAAAATCTGAAATACATTGATCGTATGGATTTAAATACACGAGACATGCATATAAAAATATTATAAATTTGTTTTATAAAACTACAAGCATATATAATTTAAGTAACTAATGTTAAAAGTACAATATTTTAGTCATAAATAAACTAACTTAATGAACAAAATATATTTGTTAAGTTTTGATAAATCTAATTATAACAAATTTCGTTATAGTGGCAAATCCTTCTAACAAAATTGTCTG
This sequence comes from Nephotettix cincticeps, assembly GCA_023375725.1. Taxonomy (NCBI): domain Eukaryota; kingdom Metazoa; phylum Arthropoda; class Insecta; order Hemiptera; family Cicadellidae; genus Nephotettix; species Nephotettix cincticeps. Next base: position 50,415,663 of record CM041789.1, on the reverse strand, counting down.
ATTAACTTCATTATAAGATATTATTGTTAGCCCATTATTAATATCCAAGCATGTTCAGAACTTCTCTTTATAAACAGATTTGAAATCTCTTCTCAAGTCTTCCAATTTATACGCTGGTTCTCCGCGACGCCCTCTTCGCTAAATGGAAAAGTTTGTTCCCTCCTCTTGGAATTGTACATCTGCGTTTTTCCACTATAATATTAAAAATAACGTTACTGGTAATACATTTATGTGGTGTTTTCGCTAGGATAAATACGTTCCATCAAAACAATTACTTTTTAAATTATCATAATTAATTTGTATACGTGGTTCAAATAAAAATGAAAAGAGAAGGTCATTGTCTTTGTAAGCCGCAGGAATTACCTCTCGAGAAAATAAAAATCCTCAGTACAAAACAGCATATTAAAAAATGTTCCCGAAATCAGCCTCAAGACCAAAAACAAGATGGTGGAACTAGGTCCAGAGAAACGTGAAGTAGACGGGATAAACGAGGAGGGTGCAGTGGGTCGAATCTACTACAGAGGCTGTGTTGATGAGTCTAAGTACCGACTGGGGTAGAAACATCTACTCCAGTAAAGTGGATCGAATAATTTATTTTATACACATGTTAAGAGTATAAACGTTTTATCCCCATAGAAATGAGAATTTTGACATTTTTATATTTGGAAAACTACATTTGGTGGTATTCATAGAATGTTTCAGGTAATTTTATATTAATTAATATAACTTAATGATAGCTAATTATTAGTAACTGATCACATGCTCATTTTAACAGAGATTATGGTAATTAATACTCAATGAAGTCTCTTAATAGTAAACAACTAGCTTCTCCAAAAGGTATAAAGAAATAAAAAGGTTTAATCTTAATGAACATTAATAATTCGAACACAAAAGCGTTGTTAATTGTAGACTACAGAATGAAAGCCCCGTTACAGCTTTCCCGAAATTTAAAACAAAAACTACCATAATTCTGGGGTATGTACAGTCAAAACTAAAATTTGTTTACATAGATGAAACACAATTACTTAAACTATGATCCTGTAATACATTTAATTAGCCGTTTTGCTAAAAATAATACCACTTAGTCGTATCAAATGCACAGTCAAAATACATACGCCTTGACAAGCAAAGTCTGTGGTAGCAAAAACTGCAAGTTTGCTTATGGCAGGATATTGATGGCAGTCCTGAATATTACATCACAAGTCGAATTGGTGGTTCTCTGGAAACTAAACACGCAAAACATAACCAGCCTTAGTAAGCGGATTACATAAAACACGTGGATCGCTCCAATGTGTAGAGTTAGAGGGGTACACTTTTTAATTACGTGATTTGCTCGTTAATATCGCCATGTGTTTCATTAAGCTTTTTGCATTTTATACTTGTTATTAAAAAATCATGAATTGAAATATGTATTTAACAATGCTTTTAGATCTATCCTCAATGTTTAAACCTGAAAACCTGAATTTACATTCACAGTTGTTTTTTATATGTTATATTTATAATACACGTAATTTTAAATCCACTAGATTTAGAAACGCTTTATCAATTTACATAATAATATCAAATATAAAGCCTTTATAGATATTGTCTTGTTTGCCGAAATCGGAAAATAACATGTGAACGAGTGTAAAAACTGTAATTCAAAATATATACAAATAATTTTCTATATATTCAATTTTTAATTTTGTATATTTCAAAAGTTTGAATTCTTAGTAGTGTCTTGTGTTACCAACTGTATAATTATGTTTCTTATAATAAATAAGATTTTTTTGCAACAAATCTGAACTTTCATGATGACATTTAAATAATTCCTGGTACATACATTTTATCATACATTTTAACATTGTAAATTCGTTATTAAAATACTGTTATCCCTAGAAGTTTAATGCTACTGTAATAATTAACCTTCTATACCATTCAACCAACAAATTCAATATGATTTTATGGATGACTTACATTTAAATACGTAAATACAGGACTACAAGAATTCAAGACAAAATTGTCTTCTCACCCAACTGACATTTTTTGATTGACGATTTCAAGACACACAAATATATATATATATATATATATATATATAGTATTATTATTATTAATTACTATAGTAGCTATAAGTAATTACTATTTAGGTATTATCGTAATACTTTATCGGATATATTTATATTTTAAAATAAGGAAAATACGTTCACCGGTATGGATTAACATCCGAACGGTTGACACCACGTTTATCCACAAAAACGATCCTCAAAATTAGACTAGTTTGTAATTCAGAGGTAAAAGAGGTTCGCTTCCCTTGTTATACTGTAGGCCCCTCTGTTAGTAAACAGTCCTTTCTAAGGAGGATATCACACTGCGCCTCAATAACCTTACCCTCAATTATTCTCATTCATACTTGGCATTAAACACCTACCTGGCTGGATAGGTTGCCATTTCAAAAGGTAATATGTAGTCACACAAGTGTACCTTTTTGTGAATTTTTCATAGGGAAGAACCTGTTACCGAAGGTCTAGGTAGGGCTTAGGTCTTGAGAAGACCTAAGCCCAAGTATTCCTCGCAGTATTTAGTCACACGAGTTCGTAAGACAGACATATCGGTCAATCGAAACGGGTAATAATAGGTGCTGTACCCCCAAAATGCAGTTTTTGTGCTTTTCATATGTAAAAAATGTTCAATTAAATCTTTTACCATCAGACTTAACTCAAAAACTACAAAATTCTGTATTTTTAAGTTTTGCTCTATCTCCAAAGGTTACTAAGATATTAGAAAGTTTAAACAGAGTACGTTGTATATTGCTAGTGGCTCCAATATTAATGTTATGGAGCATAAGGTAAATTAAAATTTTACTCATTAGTATATTTTTGGATTAAACATGGTATTTAGTTTTATGTGTCTGAAATCCATCCATTACGCTTAAAAATCATGGATTTTGAGTTTAATATGTCAGCTAACCTGTTTACTCTTTTCCCATGTTAATCATATAGAGAATAGGTTAACTCATTTTTCATGAACTGATGAAACCTTGGATAAATGGTACGAATTGTTGTTTCATTGATTTGGAAATTCAGTAAGTATACAGTCTTTTGACACGGGGAATATTTATTTTCAAATGAAATACTTTCTCTCTGGTTTCCTTACTGACAAATTTATCATTTCAATGATAATATTGCTTGAATGGGATAGCCACACCTACCCGAGCGAACTGTGAACTGTGCTGTAATACAGTATATGTCCATGATGTCCATGTCAAGGTGAGAAGGAAAGGAGTTTCCCCGCATCCTCTCACTACAGATGCGCCCAGACGAGTGACACGCTGCTCGCCCTGCACCCTGGCGGGAATCTGGTGAGTTAATGGGGACCCAATAAATTTTAATCCTTACTATCCCATTTGTAATAGTATATTTCAACAGAACGACCTAAAGAGTCACCTTTTCATCTGAGGTTGTAAGACATCTTAGGACTGTGTAACGAACATATTTTTGTCTTACTGCATATTTTACACAGCTCAAAAGTGCAAAAAACGTGTGTGTGTGTGTAAATTTTATAATGCATTAACTCTGCAACTTTTCTTATTCAACTTTCTTCCAGATTTTTATTTGTGATTTAAATTTTATTTTAAATTTGTTTTACATAATTTGAACAATAATTAAATATTATTTAAAGTCATTGGTAGGTCTTCTTTCACACTGAAAGAAGCCCTACATCAAATACTGTATTGGTACAAAGATTTTAGTTAGTTATATACATAAAACGAGTTCCAAGGACAATAACACTGTACTGTTTTTCTCTCTATACAATTATAATCACTTTTCTCCAGTAAATTTAGACTCAAGTAGTTAGGATGGTTTTCAAATTTTGTTAAATAATTTTCACAGAATTTTGAAATTTCACTATAGGAGTTTTACCGTCTCGGTGAAGCACTTTTTTGACAAACTATGCAGCTACATATACCATGAAAAAGTTGACTGAAATCTTTGAACTATTTATATAATTGACGTACTAGATACCCCAAATATGGATACCGTAGGTCCACGCTAGGTTTTGGAATCATTTTACGTAGCAAAGGTTTTTTTGATGATTTTTAATTATGATTTAAAACCAAAACATATGTTTTGAATTTAATCATTGCCATTTAATTGGATTTGGTTTTTATTTGTTTCACAAAAGAACTAGGAGTTTTTTTGGTTTAGAACGAATGGACTTTAATTTGCTAAACTAATATTAATATTGTGTTTCATTGCCAGTAGCTTTCAATTACCGACTAAACTGAACACCCACACTAATCAAGAAACACTTGGCGCTATACTCCAAACTAAACGATTTTACAATTCACTTATATAACATTTAAAGGTGCCAAACTTTATGTGTCAAACTAAACAGTGCCGAAGCTGAATATTTGATATTTTTGTCGATTGGCTGACTAAACTCTTAATTGTTATCGATTCCTCTTTTTATTATTCTTACTTGAAGTTCATTATTGGCATGGATATGTTTAACCTCTGAAGGACTGTTGGCGGATATGTGGAACGCAAAAGGTGCAACGGAAGTGCTGTTATATGGTTCATTCTTTTAGACATATAAATGATTTAACCTATTTCCCACAGGGGAGTAAATACAATATTTTTTATAGGGACCAAAATTTGAAAAGGTGGCGTCATATTGTGGTATGGTAAGAACAGCTGTATAGAGTAACTGAAAGTATTCCCTTCTGACATATCCATGATCTAAGCTATTTCCCAAAGGGAAGTATATCCATTATGTTCGCTATGAATGCACTACCTACTGCAGAGAAAGTTTTTATAGTTGAATATTATTTTAGGTCGTACGGAATTGGACATACGGATGGGCAAGTTTTCCACACATTGTATTACATTTTCAAGAAAACGTCTAGTAATGCTTTAATTAATTGTTAGTGTTGTACATTTTTTGAGATTGTTTTGAGTCAGAACCGTTCGGGAATCCCTTTTTTATTATTTCAATGTTACAGATCGAAGATACTATGCGGTGGCCAATGCTGTTGATACTTTCATCTTGGCAGGTCAGTGCAACGTCATTTAACAAACAGCTACTTGGAGGTCACGAATTGTGGATAGTTATGAGTGATAGTCCGTGGATAGGATATTCTCTTGTGAGGATTAATATCCACACTATGGAATACTAAATCCATCCGCAAATACCATCCTCATAATCAGACCAGTGCGTAATTCACAGCGGTTTTGACTCTACGGTAACGTATAGGTCCCATAGATATGTAATTGACTGTAATAATACTGTATAATAATTTTTGAAATAACGCTTACACACGAATTTTGTTCGGATTACGGTAATAATTTATACGTAGGTAAAGTTTTGATTCACGCTTCCAAATAACTAACAAGTATTTTTTACCAAAATAGTTTTTATTTGAATAAAGAAGTTATTTTATTATTAAAAAACAAATCGTATAAATCAATAAAGTGCATATTTTGTTCAAAAAATCCATAAAAATGCTTCTATTTTAGAAAACACGATTCCGGACAATTGATATTTGCATGTTATTCAAAATAACACATAATAAAACTAAGAAAGTGTTGCAGATACAAATTTATTCACGAAATTATAAATATCTTTAAAGGTCGGTAAACAAAATTTAAATTGTAACAAAATTGTTTAAGTTTTCAAAATTTAAACTCTTTTAGAAAACTCCACGAAAGAGATATTTTCTTATGAATACATAAAACTGTAGCCTTCATCATATACTTCAAAATAACACTGCAAAGTGTGTCTACAAGCTATAGCTTAGGAGCCTTAGCGTTTAGCGTAAACGTTTTCAACATTTCTTAAAAGGGGGTGGTGGGGACGGACGTGAAAATAAGGTCAAAAACTGGTTATATTTTATGAAATATGTTACGTTCACACAACTAGTGAACAATATATAATTGATAGGATTTTAGAATTTTCAAATTACCCTTTCCTTAGTTAATAATCCTGGAAACTGAATCAGCTGATCGTAGACAATTACAAAGATACAGGCCATCAAACTCATTACTTTCCTCACACTCACCTTAAAAACTTAGTGATTAGGATGGTGTATTACACGTATGTATATGAATATATTTTTATCTTAAGATTAAGTTCCCAATACTTCAATTTTGGGGAGTAACGAGACCAGAATTTTGACCACTCTTTGGAAATATTGCTGGATAGTGTTAAAGGTACGCAAACTAACATTCTGATGAATCAAATGTTGTGCTAGATTTTTTAAACCTCTGTAAACGGAGGTCTCGAGTATTGTCTCTTTTTGTGTAATTATTTTCAAAAACTTTAAACTTGGGATTAATCAGAATATTAAAATTAAAGTGAGGTCCATATTGTGCACTCAAAGTGAATCACAGTGAATGCATATACAAGTTTAACCGTTGGGACCTGGAAACTGGTGGGTATGAAAGCAAAAGGTGGTTCTTCGCGATAACCTTGACCTCCCGGCGTCTGACCTTGACTTACCCGCGACTCGGCCTGACAGCTGTTTTCTTCCCGACTTATGCGGTCGTGGTTATGAAACCTTCCAGTCATAACATTCAATATTTCTGACAAACGGTGGCGACGTCCTGTAGTTTAACTACTTGGAGGTCACGAATTATGGAGAGTTGTAAGCAATGGTCGGTAGGTGAAGTGTCCTCTTGTGTGGATTAACGTCCGCACTATTGAATACTACGTTAATCCGCAAAGACCATCCTCGAAATTAGACCCGTTTGTAATTCAGAGGCTGTGGTTTGGTCCCTTAGCTGCCATCGGCTGTTGGGCTTACTTAATTTATTTAAATTGCAATGGTTCGGCCACTTGGGAAGTAGACAAATTGAGATTGAGATGATTTGGCCACTTAAGAAGAATGGAAAATGATGGAATCCTACAAAAGTTAGTGAGCTTCAAATTAACGGAAGAAGGCCAAAAGGACTCAGAAGAAGGTGGATTGATGAGAAGAGATTTGGAAGCAAGATGAGTGTAAAAACAGTTTGCGGAGAAAGAGGAATTGTGGAGGGATACAATAATATATAGAGTCCTAGTGAACACCTGGAGATAACTGGAACGGCAGAGGATGTGTATGTCCACCATGATAAACATATTGAGGAATACAGCAAGGGATTATTGCAAAATACGCCACGATCTGAAATCGATTAGAACGATTAGAAAACCGAGTGATTGCCAGCAGAAGTCATAGATTTACTGCAGACAACAACATCATTAGGGATGGACTTGAAAAAACTATGTTACTCTTTTGTATGTCTAACAATGAATTTTCAATAAAACATGCATTTTAATTTAAAACGTACAAAGAAAATAATATCAGACCAAAGAATTTAAATAATAAAACTACACATATGAGACTATACTTAAAGAAATAGTTTAAACAATTTAAAGTAACATCTCTAGTAAAACTGATTATAATTAGTTAACAGCTAGTAAAGTTTAGAGATGTCAGAGATTTTTTTGTATTTATAGTAAAGTTCGTAACCCATTATAACACTCGAAATTCATTGATACATTTATTGTATGAACATTGTTTTATTCCAATGCTGAACAATGCTCAACTCGTTAAATATCCAGATTATTGTATGTAAATTATAAATTATACTACAGTTTACAAAACTGTATCATGAACTTTATCTCGATTCATTAACAGAAAATAATATGAAATACTGATAGGTATCTTGAAACTAAACATTTTGTAGACAGGAATGAGAAATAATGATTGGGTAGAATTAGATACAAATTAGGTAAAGTTTGTAAACCACTCTATGGTTAATTTTACGTCATACAATTATGTCAACGGGGGTCTTTGCCATTAGACTTGTTCAATGCTGTAAACCTTGACACGATTGTTGATTGTTGACTGCACTGATCACGACAAACGTTTTGCAGATTAACTGTTTGGCATTGGCCTTTCCTTCCACGTCTCTAGGATTATTAACCCTCCATCAGGCCCATAGCAATACCTCACGCACCTCTTTTCAGGAACATAGAAATATCCAGTTTTACTTCCATTGTCTTTTTACATCGGTATAGGATTGAGTTTCGTCAATGTTTGTAGGCAACCTCCGCGTGCGCCCGACAACGTAGCTGTTCTGTCAACGGGGAGTCAACCTTCGCTCACAAAAATCTCACGTTACAAAAATAAATTCTTTAGTAATTAGATAACTCATTTGATTTACGAGAATTAAGGAGATTTTTTGTCTGTAAATGTTATTATATTGCTATTTAATAGCCTATAGATTGTTGACTTCATATTGATACTGATAGAGAAGATTAGATTAGATTAGATCATTGAAATGGCAAAAATTCCACAATGTATGTATTTTAAGCCAAGTATGAATGGGGATTGAGTGTAAGATGATTGTGGCGTGATCTTGTTACTGAATATGGCTGACATGTTCCTTAAACAGAAATGTTAATTAATAGCACAACGTAAAGCTAGATCTACGAAATATTGTTTACTTGATGTTAAATTTAAATCTTTTTCTTATTTATATTTTACTACCTTTGTCCATAAGCTGATAACATTAAATGACGAAATCTGTACAAAAAATAAAAATAACATGTAACTATGTGAAAAATTGTTAATTAAAGTTGTCTTTAACAATATAAAATACAGTGAAAAAACAAACCTATAAAATACAGCTATTTGTACAGTTTTATACTAATTACGTTATAACATTAACGTTATATACGGTAACGTTATAACGTTATAAAACAGATTCTCTTTGTAAACATTTCTCTGTATAAATATTTTAATCTATTTTGTGATTCTTTTATTAAAAATGGCTCACACTATAATCTACTTGTATCTAAAATACTTTAAGATTTTCTTTAAAAATTGAATAAATAATGAAATAAAACTTGGAAAAATGCTATTAAAACATTAATTAGATAACATTGAGTACTAATTTTATACTTGCGTCTTAGGCTTGCTCAACGGTTCAAATAAAAACAGCTAATGTTTACACCTTATGACAACGTATGTTAGAATTCAAAACAAAATATTTTACCATAAGATTAAGATGGTAGCATTGAAGACATTTAGGGTATAAATTTATGAATAAATTTATTAAAAACTATAAGACTCTCCTGTTTTTGGTCTAAAGAATATATATCCAAAGTTTCAGCTCTCTAGCTAGTCGGGATGTGGGAGAATTATTGGTGATTTATAAGATTGAAATTAATCTATTTTAATTACTTTCAACATCATGTATTAATTTTTGTTTTTCTGTCATTTTTATATTGCTATTGCATACAATAATTCATGGTCCAAAGACGTTTTCTTTAAGCAAAAATAAATTGTATTTAAGATTTTACGGTTAAAGAAATCTTTAACCATAAACTGATGAAGGGATGAATAAATATTTATAGAGATTGCTCTTTAAGATAACGAGGTGTATTTAAATACGTATTCTTTTAAGGTAATCACCTACCTATTCAGTAATTTTAGATGTTGTTATTGTATTTTATTGGATCCTAGTACATGTTGATTATTTGACGATATAAAAACTATAACCATTCACTAAGCTAACTTTTATTTAACACAGTATGAGTGAAATACCCATTTAAATCACTTAAAAGTGTTCAAAAAACAATCCTCTATGTTAATTTAAACACCACATTACACAGATATTTAACCCCTTATTGTTTTTAGGGAATTTCCCATAGGGAAGAAGCTATTACCATAGGTCTCATGGTAAGACTTAAGCCCGGGACCATGTTATTTTTTTGTCTTTATGTGCCCAGAGACCAAAAACAATAGTCGTTAAAATTTATATATATATATATATATATATATATATTAACCTCTTTTATTTATGGACAGATGATGATGAAAGTTGGTATAAATTGTCAAAATAAAAATTGTTTATGCTAGAAATTCCTACTTTCAGTGATCCTCACAGCAGATAACCTGCACACTCTTTTCCCAAGTTAATCATATGGAAAATAGGATAACTACTTTTTTTATGGACTGATGTTGATGAAAGTTGGTATAAATTGTCAAAATAAAAATTGTTTATGCTATAAATGCCTACTTTCAGTGTTTCTCATAGAGACAAACCTGCATACTCTTTCCCACGTTAATCTTATGGAGAATAGGCATATTATATTAGTCGATAGACATTGATAAAACTTTACGTATAATATTATTATCGTATTATTGATTTGGAAATTCGCTGAGTACGCAAGTCTGCTGCGACGGGGGTATTTTAGTTTATATCACTGTTCAGCATATGATACACATCATTATTTTTCTATGTTTAACTTAGTCACGTTTGAAAAAAAACTTTTTCTACTCTTTTCTTTCATTTTTTATTTACTGTAAATGTATTTTTGACATAGATATGTCTTATATGCTTGGGGAGGGAGGTGTTGGCAATTTGTAAGACTATAATTTTAAATGTCATTTGGTTATAATTACAGCTGATTAGAGGAACTGAAAACGTCACTTATTTATATCCATGATCTAAGTTATTTCTCACATGGAAGTAAATACAATCAGTTTCAAACTGAGAATATGAGAAGAAGGGAGAATAACAGTGTATTCTCCCTTCTTCTCTTCATAGCAAAACGTCAGGTGAAATAGGAAAAAGTTATCAAAAAATTAATTTAAAAGAAAGGGAGAAAATTATACGTTGAAAAACTACCATTTCACAGCTTTAAAACATTTATAAAGTACGTGTATGACATAAACTGTTATAGCTGTATGCAGTAAAATATTATTATTATTGAATGCGTGTTTTTTTATTCAAATGGATTTCCCCAAAAATCTTTTTTGCTAATTTTGTTTAATTTATTGGAAATGGGTTATTTTTTATTTATTGAATTAAAGAGTTTTCTGATTTTCTGTTCCAGCTGTGGTCAGGACAATGTGAGGATGTATCTAGTCAAAGGGCAGCAGCAATGTCAGTGACGAGACAGAGAGGTGCAGAAAGTTCTAGACATACAGCTTCACTGCTATGCTATACAGGATCAAAAGACTCGAGGTGCTCCATTCCATCACAAGTAACATCGTTCAAAACACCTCTACAGTGTTACTCAGGATCAAGCGACCCAAAATGCCATCGGCCGCTATCAACCCCGAAGACAGAACATGCTAAATCGTTCGAACCATCTCAAAAAGTTCACACCCAAACTAGATCTACAATTTGCTACTATGGATCTTCAGATACTCGATGCTCTTCGTCACCATCCTCAAGTCCAAAACCACCATCAATAATCTTTCCACAGACCCTACAGACAGTATTTAGATCACAACCCCCTTTACAATCACAGTGTCAAACCGGATCGAAAAACCCTTTGTGTTTTAAACAACCATTGACACAACTATCTCCAAAATCTGAGCCAAGTAATCACAACCTTTCCTTGATCTTGACGCCACCAACATATTCATCGCCACTCCCATGCAATTCTGTATCAAAAGACTTTGGATGCCCGAAACCTTCTTTAACTTCTAAACCACCTCCACCTTTTCCAATCCGTTACCACAATGAATTGGTGGACAAATATCTGAGACCTTCTGAACTAATATCTCCACCATCACTAAAACAATACCGCTTTGGGACACATATCCAAAAACGTCAAAATGTTATGAATAAAATTTCATTCTGCTCCCTCGAATCAAATAATCCTTTATGTATGAGACCCCTTTCCTCTGACGTCACAATACCAGCTACGTATCTGCTTCCTCCACAAGAAACTACTAAATTAAAACAGATATCAATATTTCAATCCTCTCCTGAATTGTATAATTCAAATATTTCAAAGCAACCAATTCAATCAGGGCCACAGTTCCATCTAGAATCGACAGACCAACAATATACAAGATCTCCCATAAACCCTGACCCACTACCAGCGCAACGTTATCTATTTTCGACACACATTAAATGTATAGGTCTTCCCTCAAATTCTAGTGCACTACCACTAAGGTATTACACAGGATATAAAGAATTGAGATGTTTTAGATCCCCTCTAATGTTTACAGACCCACCATCTGCAAATATAAAAACCCACCCTCCAGTTCGATACTACTCAGAGTCATTGAATCCAAGGTATCCAAAGCCATCAATACCATTTCAAAAATGTAATAAAAAACTAGCTGACTCAAAATGTTCACAAACACCCCCAAAAAATCAACCCCCAATATTTGCATCACTAAGACAAGATAAGACATCTCTCCCATCCAAGTGTTCTCCGAACTCAACTGATCCAATCTGTCCACGGCCATCACAACCACCACAATCTCCGCCTTTTGCATCACTAAGACCACCTTTTCCGTTCCAATGTTACCCAAATCCAAATGATCACATGTGTCTGACACAGAAGACACCTTCGTTTTGTCATCCTGGATCAATAGACCCTCGTTGTCCAACAGCTCTGTTCACCTCAAAATCCCCAATTAGATATCTTCCACCACTTCCACCTTCACCTCCACAGTGCTACCCTGGATCGCTGGATCCTAGTTGTCCAAAAACTCCAACAACAACAACATCACCTCTAACTCCTACCACACGGAAACCTTTCCCAGCTACTAGACCTCCAGCAACTAGACCCCCAACTACTAAACCCCCTGCTACTCGACCCCCACAACCTAATACACCTCCACAGTGCTATCGTGGATCGGCCGATGCAAGATGTCCAATACCTCCCCCACGCCCGGCTACTACAACACTTCCACCTTGCTACCCGGGATCGCTGGATCCTAGATGTCCAGTACCTACGGTTGTACCTAAGCCTCCTCCACCTCCTTTATGTAATGATGAATCAGATAATCCAGAATGTCTGCAAGTTTTAGATTTCTCTAACGATGTTGGGTGCCGCCCTGGTACAAAAGACCCAAGATGCCCAAGGGGTATTTGATGAGGATCAATAAGAAATGGTAAAGATAAAACGGGTGTAGTTTTTCCATTTTTCAACATACTCCTCCAAAATATTTAGTATTACGAGAAAGCGAACCTTGGCCCTATTATTTCTGAAAGGTTAATGTCTGCTCGAGTTTGGTGATTCTATATATTCAAGTTATGGGTTTGGTTACTTAACAAAACTAAACAAATATAAGCTTGAAATTGTAATATTTATTAGTGAGGAAGAAACTAGGTAATGTTTTACTCTAGGTAATTTTCGATACAATAGATAAACAACTTTACCTCCGGCCTTGATAGTAAAGCGTATTTATAAATATTTTTGAGGATACTGATTTACAATAAATTTAGAAATAGAACACTTCCTTCATTAGTAATATTACATTAATCATATTAATATTAATACTATATTATGCACAGGCTTTAAGGTTAAACTTTTTCCACTTTTCCTACTTTAACGAAACCTTAGAGATTGGGTTTGGAACACTTCGGAATGTTGGTGATGGGACTGGGGAGAAAATTGTAGTGGAATTTACCAGATGAAATTTTCTTATCTTACTCTTACCCACTAATCAAGTAAATCTATTCTGAAATTTGTTCTAGCATATTTACTCTTAGATAAGATATAAGAAATATATAACATTGTAAAAGTGTAAATTAAATAATAAAATAATGATTGTTATTCTATTAAACCCATTAAAAAACAAAAAATATGTTTAGAATTATGTTTGTAATGTTATCCAGTATTTATGAAAAACGTTGGACAAAATTAAAACAAGCTATATACTGCTGAGTACACTTAAAACAAAAAAATGGCTGTTCTCCATGGCATCTAAAATAAAAAAGAAAAGCCATTTACAAAATTGTAATACCTTTCATGAAATATTATTTTAAAAAATACAGTTCTTGATGATGAAAAATGTCCATACTGTACACAGGTTCTCAAATTTCAAGTGGAATCGTAAATGAATACGGTAATTGAAATTTATTGGAATATAATGTTCACATAAGAAGGAGTTAGTTGATAGGTTTGGATGTTGTTTTAATTGAATTCAAAAAGAGTAATAATTGATTTTATGCAAGTAATACATTTTTATATATTTAGAAAATCTTGGTTTGAACGTTTCAATTTCTAACGGAATAATTTTAATGTCACACAGTTTCATTTTATGGTAGTGATATTTTGTGGAGTCATTATGCGGGGTTTTTATTGAAAACGTTTTTAAAGTGCCGGGAGCAGCTGAGATTTGGTAGATTATTCTTGGACCTTTCCTGCATTACCACCTAAACCACCATTTTTACTTTCTACCACCAATTCCTTAGAGATAGGGTGTATTGTGAACTTGTAGAAAATTAATGATTAAAATAAATTATAACTACGTTTGCAACAAAACTTTGAACTATTATTTTAATAAAAATTTAAGAATACATTAGCAATATTGATTATTGTTACTTTTTTTACATATAAAGTGATAAAGTGTGTCAGTCCACTGATATTGTTTATTTAGGTTTACAGACAGACAGAATAACAGATATAAATTGCGATAAGATACATATCAGTTAGTTCGGGTTCGTAAAACATAAAATTAACAAAATGTATTATAATTTAAGGGAATTAATCAGTTTACTACGTCAAAACACTAATTCTAATAATTTTAAATATATGATCGCGGGTTGATGTGCTAGAGGACGGAGGGCGGCTGTATCAGTATATTGCGGCTGCAGCAGACATGGCCGCCCGATGAATCATCCCAAACAGCTGTTGTTTCCAGCCCGTTAACACGTTCATATCGAAGTTGCAACCCCCCCCCACACATCACACATAAATAAAACTGTGATAGGTCTATCAAAAATATTTCGAGTCCCTTTTGCTCTTCTAGAGTGTTCCAACACATTCAATATACAGTTGGAATATTTCTGGCATATCATTGAAATAGATAAATATTTAATTAGTTTTAAATATTTAATAACTTGTACAATATTTATACAAAGATGTATACATTGTTTGTTTCATTGGTTTGGGGAAGAACAACAAGTTGTCACTACTTTGGGTACATGGGCACCAAGGTGTTCAGGGGAATGAAGTAGCAGACAAACTGGCAAGGGCTGGGGCAGCCACCCCCTTTCTAGGACCGGAGCCAGGTTGTGCACTGGAGGACTCCTATTTTAAAAATAAACTCAATGAGGAAGAAATTGAAGCCAGAGTGAAAGCCTGGACTGATCTTCCGGGATGCCGACAGGCTGCTTGGAGGGCAAAATATAAGAAAATCTGAGACCATGATCAGGCTTAGGAAAAACAATCTAAGGATACTGGCGGGATTTCTAACTGGGCATTGTAGGCTCAGGGGTCATCTGAGCAAGATGGGCATTGTTCAAGAGGGTGAATGTCGCTTCTGTCAATCTGGGGAGGAAACACCTAGACTTCTATTGGCCGAGTGTGATGCAATAGGTCAAAAGAGAGCCAGAAGCTTGGGAACACACCAGGTGGCAGTGGAGGATTTTCCAAAGCTAGAACCCCACATAATATTAAACTTTATTAAGTCATTAGGACTAAAGGGGTTCTCTAGGCAAGAACTAGAGTCTGGTCTGGGGGGCACAATAGATCCCATAGGTCGCAGTGCAATCTTTCCACTAGGTTTTATCAGTATCAGTATCAGTATACATTGTTTTATGGCTGGCATGTTCCTTAGACGGCACTTTTAATTTATAGCCCAACAGCCGATGGCAACTAAGGGACCTACAGTTTAACGTGTAATCCAAACCATGACCTCTGAATTACAAATTAGTCTAATTAAGAGGATGGTCTTTATGGATTAAGAAAAGTATTCAATAGTGCAGTTGTTAATCCACACAATAGAACACTATACCCACCGACCATCACTCACAACTATTCACAATTCGTGGCCTCCAAGTAGCTGAATTACAGGAAGTCAACACCGTCCCAGTTGTGTTGTAAAGCTACTAAAAAAGTAAGAGTTTCAATAAAATTGTTTCATTGAATTTTTCAAGCTTATATCAAGCTTACCTCTAGTGAGAAACATATGCGTCTTTTCAATGATACCGTTTATTTTTACTCAATAAACAAAACCATTAAAAAAACCAACACCCTCTCGTTTTTCAAAATCTTCTTAAGTTGCATTTATAGTTTTCATAATTCTAAGTAATGTTTTTGTGAGATTTCTCAATACATTACTGGTGGTTATTATTAATTGATGATGATCGATTCAGTTCTATCTCTCGATCTGAAGCAATACTTCCCAAAGGATTAATTGATCAACAACTTGTGATTAACTAAAAGCCATAACGCCCGAACGTAAACAAAGCGATGAATTAATAATATCTGCTCAGATCGTAATCCAACGTCGATTCTCGTGCTAAGAAGGGGCTAAGATTTTTCAGTTTGTTTACAATATTGACACGTCATAACTTAAAAGTTTTGAGATAAAATTATTATATTGAAGACAGATGAAGTACAAAAATAACAAAAAAACTAATTTCCTGGAGGACATAGCTACGATCAAAGATGTATCTTAGACGTTTTCTGAACTGTTTCACATGTTCGTTGGACGACGTCTCATCATAAAAACTGCTCAAAGTTTACAACATTTTAAATAATTTAAGTGGTACATAAAAAGCGTTTCCAATAAACCTTGTAGTTTCTTTGGTAACCGCATTACTTGCAGAATAGAACGTTAAGTTATATTTTGTTAGAGGGTTCCTTATAATATATCAAACATAGCTACCATAAACGAAGAATCCAGTCACTCGGTCAATGATTTCACTTTCATTACACTTTTTACGTCACAAAACTGCTGACACTTCCCATGTTATGTAATATGGTGCACTTGTGAAAATGTCTATCTTCGTCAACTGCGGTATTATGAACTTTAATTGAAAGGAAGTTCCTTAAGTGGAGACTATTTGTAAACATTTAACTGTGTTACCTCCTTCCTTCATTTCTGTGGAAGGTATTCTGTTTATTCCTGATATATTGTTAATGTTGTTGTTAACAAAAATTATCTATAGGTGCAAATCAGCCGAGGCTTATAATGCTAATCAAAAGGACATAGAGAGAACTTCATTTTTGGAATGTACACCAATGTGCCTATGACAAATTGGAATGATATAGGAAGAAAAGTATAAGTTAAATGGGTGAAAACGGGTTTTGTCATTAGATTGACCACACAAAGTTGTGAGGCAGACCACTCTTTTACACCTCTTGTCAAAACCACTCTAACTTTGTACATCTACGCTGAATTCCCCTGGTGAGGAACAACTAATGTGTATTTGGAGTGTCACAATGTAACTGTCTTTGACTCACACAACATTCCTTAGTATACCCTTTATTATTTATACTTGTACTTATACTACTATACTATACTATATTACTTAGATTTTAAGATCTATTAACGTAGTTCAACAGAAATAAATAATCAGCTGTAAAGTTAAAATTAATAATAGTTTTGTTTACAGTGATCATTGAGTTAAAACCTATACTTCAATACTACTATATTGAAATGCTTAAATGTTAACTTTTTTACCAATTATACACATTTAGTAAAAACCATTCAATTTGATATCAAGTAAATATATAGACGTGATGGTCCTACAACTCATGATCTGATTTTTTTGTAATTCAATTTGATTTGGAATTTGAAAGTTTTAAGTAGCATCATTGTGCATTGACGAATTTGTATTAGGAAACAATACTGCTCAGATCCGAAGTAATTATTCAGAAACAATAAGCAACTCTCTTACAAATTCCATAATGAGTTATGAAAACGTTCTGACATAACTGGCAATTAATTGTCTATAGAACTCTTAGAAACCATTTGTATCTAATGTAACAAAGTTTCGTTGATTAAACTCTTTTCAGAGTGTTAATTAAATTTGATCCTGAGCAGATTTATAGTTTTGTTTCTTTTTTCCATAAGCTATACTGTATTTATCTCACTAGTAAAACCTTAAGGTATACATGCTGCATGAAGATCAAAATCATTTAGATAGTTGTACTTATTAGTACTAGTAATATTACTAATAGTACAGCTGGCACTTTTCCTCAATCACACAATATCCATTTTTATCGATACCCAGCCAGATCTTGGAAAATGTCCAATCTTTTCAAGTCTCTCTGGATTCTTTCTTTCTGTCTCAACTTTAGTCGGTTTTGTGGTATTATTCAAAATATTCTTTAAAATTGAGTAATCAACTTTTCTGATAGTACACCATGTCCACTTCTATCTTCATCTCTGATTCTATAGCTCTAATCTCTCTATTGTTGACCGATTTTTTGTAGGTAATTAATTTTGTGATTTGAGATAGACTTTGGAACTTAAAATTCAATTCATTATACGATAAATAACTATGAGAATTAAGTAAAAAACACAATAGCGAATCAATTATACAAATATGTACTAGTAGTGTCACACGTAATCAAAATCTAAAATGCATGAAGGGTTGCACACTCTGGTGTGGGAGGGGATGATGGAACGGTAGATGTTATAAAAAATATTATTCACTCCACTGTTCACACACCTTTCCCCACCGGTGTATGCAGATCTTTTATGCATATAGTTAAAAAAAGGTCAGTCATCTCTCAAGTGGTTTAACGTAATGCAATAATCAGTATCAAAGCCTACGATTGACTGAGGTTTCTGTATTAATACCGTAACGTCACTGGCAATGAAAATAATTTTTCCTCCACCTACTATGTAAAGTAGTACATTACTCTCTGTAATAGACTACTAAAGTAACACGTTTAGTCCCAAGGGAGTAAAAGTATATAGTTTTTATTCTCAAGGGACTAAAATTAATCACATTAGAATAACATGGGAGAAATCTGTACACTATGTAATGAACAATCAGAAATTATAGCAGCTGACAGTTTTTGTTGTAGTAATTAGGCATTGAATAGTCATCTGATAATTTGTAATAATTACTTTGTTATTGATTAACTTATAATGAATGATAATGATATTGTTTAACTTGTTAATGAATTGAATTGAAAATGACGAATTGAAGCCCTGGCAAAAATTGATCTTCCAATCCAAACTGTTAACGAGCTAAGATCCGTCGTCCAGAAGGAGGTCCACGAAATATAACAGGCAAGGTCTTCAAAGAGCTTCAAGGAGAACCATTTTTATGTTCCTCTTGATCATTGAACGCAGTTTTAAGATTTGAATACTTTCTGAATCTGTGAAAAATATCTCAGGTTCCTAAGTCTGGGAAACCTTCTCATGAAGCGAGAAAAGTATAAATCTTCTGTCTGTTATCTCTAAAGTATTTTAAAACTATTACTGTAGCGCTTACTTGTTAGTTCTCAATGATCAGTGAACAGCATGTAATTCCGAGCTATCTGTTTGGGTTCAGAAGACAACATTGAACGGTCGAGCAAGCAAGTTCACAGAGTTGTGAATATAATTAAACAAGACTTGTTGAAGATGCAATTTTGCTTGGCTGCTTTCTTGGATATAAACCAGGCATTTGATGGTCTAATTTATCAAATAATTTTTTTCCACCTCAACCTTTTTACAACTTAGTTGAACCATATTCAAACGGTAGATTTTTCAAATAATATTTCAAGATGCACGTCCCAGCTTCTGTAGGATTGAATCAAGGATGTGTTTTTGGACCTGTAATATATGTACTATACAAAGCAGATCTTCCAGTAAACCCATAGAGTGAACGTTGATACTTAAGTAGATGATACATCAATATTGTCATCAAATAAAAACGCTATCCTTGCCTCCTAAATCGTTCAACAAGCCTTAAAAATAAAAAATCGTATATTATATCAGACTGGCTCAATAGATGGAAAAACAAAGGTCACGAAGGAAAGTCATCCCATGCAACTTTTACACTAAGGCGTGAGGTCTATCCTGCAGTCTTTCTAAACAATCTTACAAGCCCTCAAGTAGAAGTAGAGAAATGCATAGTTATCTATCTGAAAAGTCACCCTACTTTTCAGCAGCATATTTGGACGTGCGACCATTCACACAAGAAAACACTACACCCACCAACAATCGCTCACAACAACAGTATACACAATACGTGACCTTCAAGAAACTGGATTACAGGACACGCCACAGTCCTAGTTATCTTAAATGTAACAACAATTTTGTATATGTTTACTCTCCTCTAGTAATGTGTGTGATAAAAAAACACAAAAAAATACAAAAACAGCCATACAATACTATAAAATGGTACCATATAACCCATATACCATTAAAGCTGTATACCATATACCGGTTGGCTCTCACTTGACTGTGGGATCCCCAATTAAACCACAGACTTCACCAACTTAAAATAGTACGAAATTAACTTTGTCAAATAGTTTCGATACTTGTTAAAAATAATTATGGAACGGACCCGAGTAAAAATACTAATTACAAATATAATATTACAAAATGTCGTCTGCGCTGTTGACCGTATTAAATGACTCAAAACATAACCTACATAAAAATTCTACCCGGTGACGTTGTTTTCTTCCCAAAGGAAATCATCTACAACTAGATGACTACTCGTGTATATTTCTATGTTCATGATTTCTCATGGAGTTCGTTTAGTTTTCAAATGCAAACTATCACGCTCCAGACAAGCTGTGCACTATTTGAACCAAACAATTTATTAGTTTAGTTTTTGAGGGTTATAATTAGTTAATGTAATTCCAAGACAAAATTATGCAAACATCTTGTATGCTCTATTCAATTTAACAGAACACTTATTAGAAAATTTAAAGCTAGTTTTTACTCGTACAGTTTTTGCATTTTTAAATAAACCTGTAATCAAATTTTTTGTTACAATACTTAGCAATACACTATTTTCGTACTATTTACGTTTAAAAATAAATAAAAAACGTTTTTATTAACTTAATTTTGTATTTCTTCAGGTGAAAGAGTTCAAAAGGGGGGGAATGATCGTTTAATTTCATAGGCTTGTTTCGATTGCACATTACTTTATTTTTATTTCTTCAGCTGCATTTTACAATTAATTGATTTGAAAGATCAATAATAAAAATAAAATATGTAAGCATGCAGCAAACGAGTTTATTAGTTCTGAAACTAATTAAATACTTTTATATTTATTGTCTACAATGAGCCTTACAAAAACTAAATTTTTTATATGGAACGTCTGTAAAACGGACGTACTGAAGGCAGCATTTTACTAGGTGAGTGATGCATTTTGGCTTCCAATCGTGTGGACGACACGTGTTGAGTTGTAGGTAATTTATGGATCTCTCCCCGCGATGGGCGGTACTGCCCGGTGGGGCGTTGCTGAAATGCTGATATAACTCATTCTCCTCAGCTGTCCGACATTCAATTATAAAGCATAAACTTCATATAACCATCAAATTGAAAGTAATAATTAATTTTTTGGGCTTAGGAGCTCATTTTCTAAAGATTTAAGGCATAAGTAGTATAAGCAGAAAGTATTGATTTTTTCATAATTTTCAAATTTAACTTTCTGGTGGATATGTCCTTTTTAGTGCCCCATGAATCGAAGAAAAATAGTTTTAGAGTGATTTCTTTGTCTGGGGAAGTGCAGAAACCCAGACGAGACTATTGGTACAATATTCATGAAATTCAGTAAATTCAGTATATTGATTAATCTCGGCACTATTTAATGTTATGTTCACTTGTAAATACTATTCTCATTACTAAACAAGTTTGTATTTCACAATCATAGTTGTAGTATGGATTCGACGATAAACTGTAGACCCTATAGATGTCATTGGCAATTGTTAGTTATAAGCAACATGTTGCCTTAGCTAGCAACAAGTCTACAAGATCGTGCCACAATCGTCATATTCTGATTTTCCATTTACTTGTACAAAACAACTATTTAGTTAGGGCTCCATTTCAGAAAGGTAATAAGATAGTGCATCTTACATGAAAATAGTTCACCAAAACAACAGCAAATGTTAGAAAAAATTGCATTCAACAATACGCAGCAACGATGCAGGGGAAATAATAGGAGAGCGGAATAAGAAATAACAAAAAACAAATTACTGTAAAATAAAATTGCGCTACATTTAAAATTCCCTTGAGTCTTTCAATATTTTCCAGATTAGGAGCAGGCTTCCTTATAGGAACAATGTAACCCCGGATGACGGGTATACATAATACGTCATCAGTCTATATAAGAACACCTGTAGTGCTATATTTACCTACTAGACAATAATTCTTCCCTCACACATCGTTTAGTAAATAATTCTTCTTAGACATAACGCTTGAATTTTCTATATTAAAGTTGTTTTAAATTATTCCCAGAATTAGCAAGCAAAAAAAATTCATGTTAATGATATTTCTTTTACTTATATAACTCAAAATCCAGACAACCCTATAATCTACCTATACTAACGTAGTGAATTTTTTTAGTATTTTAAAAGAGTGTAAGTATTGCCATTGAAAAATATTATACTTATCCCTTCCATATTTAGATCATTTTCATCTCAAGTTCATGTTGATTTTTCGCCTTCTCTTTAATGCAGACGTATCCATCATACGACAACACGCTAAGAATTTTCTAAGGAATTTTCTTACACGTCAAAAAAAAGTAATTAACATAACTCTCATAAATTTTTCTAAAGGAAATTAAATATTAAATCAGCCGAGAATTAAATAGCCCGATTCAATTTATAAAAATTACATAAACAAATTGTGATATGTTCCACAGATAATTTTGTAAGAGGAAAATGATACGGAATCTAGTTAAGATATTTCATATGTTTCCTCTGACATGGAGGCTTAAAAATTGTGTAAAAACACAGGAGTTTGCATAAAATTTCCTGAAATTACTCATGGAATCAATTGGTGTGATATGCCAGTTAACGAACTTTTCTCTATGTGTTTAATGATATACATGGGACCACATATGTATTGCCATCATCGTAACTCCACGTTGCTCTTTGCCATATCCGTTAGCTACAGCAGGTAAGGGCATTTTGTTTATTAATATTACCAACATTAATCTTCAATTTACGTGACGGCCAGTTTTAGCTGTAATCATTATTTATAAAGATGTAAATATAATGTAATATATAATATTTCTGTAACCGTATGCAGCTTTATAAAAATTGAACCGTACCTACGTTAAATACGTTATTTTACACTTTTTTCTAGATCAAAACAATTGTTGTTATGCACATAAGTTGAAACTAACTATGGAGATAACAATGAAAACACTATCGGGATCACTTCATTTGGATCCACCCTGGAACTATAGGTTCCTTATTTTAATGTAATTTTGTCTCGATTCGATAAGAACTCATTACATGTTTTTTGGATGTGGCATGGAGCACAGATTGTTGAAAAATGCATTGCCAATTAAAACAACAAAAATTAAAACAATAAAACTCACATGTGTACTAAGTGGTTTTGCGGTTATGTTGTTTACTGTCAAAAAACAAGGAAGCAGTGATGCCAACTGTCGGACAGCAGAAAGAGCAAAATTTCCCTGTTTTTCCAATTAATTTGAGTGCTGCTTAAGTCGCCTGTCGGCAGCTGGTACGTTGCTCCAATAAATATGGACAAAGGAACAAAACACAAGAAAGTTGTTGACGAATTTTGTTGCGCACTTTGTTAAAAATATAATAATGGAAACAATCCGGAATTCGTTATGATTTTTTTCTTTTGGATGAACCAAAGTGGATTTGAGGATATTCTAAACGCCCTTTCTTGTTCTTTGAAGATTATTCCTAATTTTGGAACACCTAAATTTTTATTTGTTTGCTTTTAAAATTAGACAGACCCCAGATAAGTCAAGTATACATCAATAAGGGTCTTAAAACACCTTTTTATAATATTGTTGCATATTGAGGTTTAAGTGAGGATTTAAACAAAAACGAGCTCCAAGCATTAATTTAAAATACAGCGGTGGAAATAGTGCGAGTATTATTTGCTAAATGTATTTGAAAGTATCATGTAAACAATTTTGTTTTAAAGAAGTAATACAAAATTTTCTTGCACACGGATCGTGTAATACCACTATATGGAAATCTAATACTTTTAAATATAGTTATAGTATAAATAATCAGTAAACTGACTAAATGTGATAACATTTTAACTCAAATTTATCGGAGTTGTAGGAAAGTCCATGTCACCAGTTGATTTCAAAGGAACTGTTATAACCTAAATATCTGTTATGTTATAAGTTAGAAGATATTGTCAATATATTTTACGGTCAATACGACTTCGAACGATGATTACGAAACGGGTGTATTTTAATTTTACTGTTTTCCAGTAACATATGGAGAATTTATTGTTTACTTAAAAACATATCGATATTGATCTGGAATTTTTATTCATGGCTTAGACAATATTAGTCAAAGTATAGTTCGTCGAAAGAATATTATAAAAGCTTAGTTAACAATTTTTTCCTCAGTTTGGGGTTCCAAACGTAATAAACCATTTGAGTAACAACCATTTTTTTACATCCCGATTTATTTTTAGTAAACCACAAACAACGCTCCAGATAGCATTAATCAATTTCTTCAATAAGACCCAAACCCAATAAGGGCTTAGCGATGTGAGTATATTGGGAAATATTTGGACGTGCGCTAAATTGAATATTGATCTACTCAGCCAGCTCCGACAAATTTCAGTGAAGTTTGAAATAGATTTTCTAATTTTTTTAAGTAATGGTATTAAATTTCAAAATATGTTGCAAGTAGAAATTGTCCAATGGCTTTGTGGATATTTACAAATATTATAATTCTTGGTCGTTATATCAGAACCGGAGGTACATACATTTATTTTATGGTTTTATAAGTTCCGATTTATAAAATGCATCTTTATCGAGAGTTCACAAGGTGCTTTAGGAGCGATAAGATAACTTGATCATTTCAAGCAAAGTTCTTGTGAAGGTTCGTCCAAAAACGGTATTCTTCCATTTGTCTGAAAGAGTTTTTACCTTTATATGAATAATATGCTGTAACAAATAAATGAAAAACAATTTCAATGAATTTTACATTTTCAAACAATATCTATTCATTTTTTATTTTTTTGCATGCAATTCCTCAGCTACAGTAGATTTGTTTTATAATTTTCAATTCCTAGTAGTTTTATATCCTTAGTCGAAATTTGGTTAAACCATTTCATTTACGAGTTATTTTTGTTATTATTATAAAAAAGTTATTTTATATATTGTAAAGTTTGACAAAAATATGGTTACAAAAACACAATGGTAATATATATATATATATATATATATATATATATATATATATATATTCATTTTTAGCACACACCAAAAACGCTTCAAAGTATATTTTGTAGTATAGAACGATAACAGCTTTCTTGCGTTGGTCAGGAAATGAAATAAGGATAAAATCACAAATATTACTTTTGAATTAAATTACAAAGTATAAAATGGAATTACTCACCAGCTCCATAGCCTATATAACTACGAAAATCATAAACTATTTACAGTTTGTTGAAAATTACAAACCAATCAATTGCTCTATATTCCGCAGATCTAATGGAACACGGCAATGCTATTTAGGTAGATAATACCTTTAAATAATTGTGAACCCTTTCTAATGTAGAGCTCTTAATGCGTTTTAAAATAAAATCTAAATGAAAAGATTGAGCTCTGGAGGTAAAAATATATAAAAACATTGTATTTAGTTTCAAAAATAATCCATAGAGGATTTTTCAAGTTTAAAACAATTCTGGTAATAAAACTAAATGTTTTAATATTTTCAGGAAAGGTACAACACTTCAATTACAAGTTCTATATATGTATTATTCATATTATTA
This sequence comes from Nephotettix cincticeps, assembly GCA_023375725.1. Taxonomy (NCBI): domain Eukaryota; kingdom Metazoa; phylum Arthropoda; class Insecta; order Hemiptera; family Cicadellidae; genus Nephotettix; species Nephotettix cincticeps. Next base: position 50,390,033 of record CM041789.1, on the reverse strand, counting down.
TGTATTATTGCAAATAAAACTATGGTTTATACCTACCTGGTATTTAAACTTCCCAGCCTCGAATCTGAAGTGAAACTTTAAATAGGAAGATTACCATTGTTTTTAAGAGATTCCAAATTATTGTAAAACTCTTTGAAAATGTTTGGTGATAAAAATCACTCTATATTTTTGTAAAATTATGGTTATTATTAAATCTTAAGTTCAGGGCTTATTTTTAATTTTTGTTTGTACAAATTTAAATATTGTTAGGCACTTGAAAACGGGAGTAGTTCATCCAACTCCCGAAACGTTGTGTAGATTTTAAACACAAGACGCGTTGGAAAAGTCCAACTATTTGTTAATTTAATACTCGATCTAAATTAATTTATGATGATTGTGGATCTATGTTATTTTGATTGATGTTGTTATCGGTTTGGGGGTTGTAGTCTGTTGTTGTGTTAAGTGCTTGAGCCTTTTTGACGAAAGGACGTACTAGTTAACGGTCTGGTGTCTTATTAGACATTTAAGTTGCTTGATATTATGTACTATTACCGATTAGTTAGTAATTATTTACTATCACTTATTACATATTATAGGTTCCAGTTCACCTGAGGACGAGATAAAATTCCAGTTTCCGAAACGTCACGAAACCTTTTTTTTACTAATCGTGTGGAAGAATTTGTACAATAGTAATCTAAATGGCAAAGCAATCTTCCTCAAGAGTTTTACAGTGAAATATGTATTTTTAAATATACAAATATGTTCACACAAAAACTCCATGTGTAACAGCTGAAAGGAAATATAGAATCCCAGATATGTATTAGGTTGAAAACGAGCTTGGACAAGCTGAAAAATATTATGTTTGATAGTTGGAAAGCTGAAAAAAAAATTTTATTGTAACGTTGTTGTCTGATATCATTGGTAGTTGAAAATTTCATACACGTCATAGTAGGTGGCAAATCAATGTCATTTGCTACGCCAATCATGGTTGGACTGAATAAGGGAGTGACAGAAAATCGATTTTCTTTCAAGGCCTTTCTTTTGTGTATTTGAATACGCTGACTAACTTAATTTGTAAAGTAATTTCATATATTTACAGTATGATTTTTTTAATGTAATTTACATAAAAACAACGTACTTTGAAGTACCCAATGTGGATTTAACCACGATATGGGGCCTTTGCAAAGGGGTTAAAAGGTACCCCCTTTATACCCTATGGAGATGCCATGCACCGTGGCAAAATGTACATTGAGTATTTCAATTACACTGAAGTTTACTGGCAAAAAAGTTAAATAAATCTCATACATACAAAAAACGCAAAGCTGGATAACATACAATATAATAATTTGTGTTATTTTTGTAAATTAAAAAAATTATTACAGATCTACCTGGTGATATTGGTAACGTTATCTTTAAACCTCAGTCTTAGAAATATACATTCTACCCTACTGTACTTAATTAGTAAACAAAATTCTTACGAGAGAATTTGTAATTAATTATTATAAAATACGTGTATATATAATATATACCATAAGCATTTTTTTAGATTAAATCTTGATTTAATACTTAGAAGGAATCTATTACTTATTTTCATTGTCTAGGTACAGTATTTATTGCAGGCAAAATAGTTTATACTTACCAAAATTTCAGTTTTGAGATGCAAGCAGCAGTTAATATTAAACCTTAATTTGTTTAATAACTATACTTTTTGTTTAAATTTGTTGTTAATTTGTTTAATAGACACATAACTGGAATACTTGAAAACGTTATTGAATACACTACGATGCAAAACAGCTTCCACACAGTTTACCACGTGTTAGAATTGAAACTAGAGAAGAAATCCAACATGTTCATTTCCGTTATCTCAGAGCCGGATATTAAGAGAGCGAGTGATAAATTTTAGCAAAACATTTATCACTGTAACTACACTTTGATATTGTAGGTCATGAAGCCTAATTTTCTTTCATATCTTTCCAAACGTACCCGGTATGTTTTTCGCGAACTTTCCAAGTACCGTAGCGCTAAAGGCAAGACCTAGGCCCGGGACCATGTTACTTTTTCATTTTGAGGTGCCTAGAGACCAAAAACAATAGTCATTCAATATTTTTTACGTGTATATTTCCATGTACCCATTAACAACATAGCTCTTGTAGAAATAGTCCGATCGAGACCAAATTTGTTAGAGAGGTTTGTTCCTATATTTAATCTAACGAGTTTGAGAGGGATTTTTACCCCAAAATTAGAGTTTTTGCGTTTTCCCCAAGCATTTTTTGTTTATATTTTACATTATTTTATAATTAGAGCTATCTAAAAAAACTACACAATTTAGTACATTAAATTTTTTATCTATCTCCAATGATCACCGAGATATTAAGAAGTCTAAACACGGTACGTTGTATATCGAGACTCCTTTGTTAATTTTAGGGAGGATGAATTAAAATCTAAATTTCACTTATTTATCCATATTTTTGGATGAAACTTTGTATTTATATGAATTTTCATAATGTTGAGATCCATTTATTTATGCTTAAAATTATTATAGTTATGTTTGACATGTCAGCTAACCTGCACACTCTTTTCAAATGTTAATCATATAGAGAATAAGTAAACTCCTTTATTTGTGAAAAAATGTTGAAAAAACTTGGTATATGGTCAAAATTAATATTTTATATGGTAGATAGCCCTACGTTCATTGTCAATTACAGCAGGAAACTTGCATACTTTTTCCCTTGTTAATGTTATGGAAAATGAACAAACTCTCTTTTTAATTGACACGTATTGATTAAACATGTCATATATTAATGACATATATATATTAATATATGTATATATATTATTATATATATATATATATTAATATATGTATATATATTATTATATATTATATATATTAATGGTTTCAAAATTCTCTTACTACGCAGGTCTGCTGTGACGGTGTATTTTCGTCTAATTCAAACTTATGTTACATCGAAGTGACACGGTTGTCATTGATTAACGAACTTAATTAGTAAAAATTAAACCTTTTATTATAATTTTTATGTCCATAATCCTCCAATCATTATGGAGAAGCTTGAATTGTTGTTAAATAGACAGAAAATCTTTAATGAGGAGTAAAAAGAAGGGAATATTAAGTTCGATGACAAAACTAAGCTCTGACGTTCCAGCTTGATTCATCTTTAGCTTTTAACAGCTCTTAATATTCGTTTCAGTGTTTAACAAAGAAATGTTCACGTGCTTTTCGTGTTTTTTTAAGATAATAATTTATCATTCTAAAAGTAACTTATAGGCAATTTAAATCATACAAACTAATTAAAAATATGTTTTCATAATTGAACTTTTTTATTCAGACTTAAATATTTATCGTTTTTAAGATCGATCTGTTGTCTTCTGGGGAGGGACACCTCTTCTATATAAATAAAATTCAATTTTATGGCGTACATGAGCTCTATACCGATTTACAAAAGACATTTGAGAGAAAATAAGAAATTATTTTATCCTATCATATATAGTAATTACGGTAATATACTTTTTACGGTGTCATATTGTTGGGTTTTATAAGCACGTTTTTTATGAGATGAGACAACATTCTTTGTATCTATGAATGAAGGTAATATTCAGTAGTCGTTGTGTTGCAGTCACTGAAGTTTCTAAGCGTTGACTTCATATTTTTTGGACAATCCGTTTTAAAATGAAAATTTTAGTTATATATGTTATTATAATGAAGATGCAAATTAATAGTTTTTACGTTGATTTAAAAATTTGTTATTACAGAAGCTCACTTTGAAGATTATCCAGTAAAAATTTTGGTTACCCATTCAATTTACCTAAAAATACTATACTAATACTAACAGATAACGTATTTTATCTTAACAATCTACACATTCTTTGTTTAAAATTCACTATTGGTGATGGTGGATTTATGTTATTTAGATTTTTATTGCGGACATTTTCCATCATAATTTTATGTAAGGAAGTTTTATGATGTTTTGGTGCTCTGGAATCTGATTCCGTCCTCAGGGGAACTAATATCTAAAATACATCTAGGGACATATGTTATGTTATGTTTTAGATATTAGTTCACCTGAGGACGGGATCAGATTCCAGATCCTGAAACGTCGAGAAACTTTGTTTTACATAAAATTGTGAAGGAAAATGTCGGAAATAAAATTCTAAATAACAAGTTACATTTGTTACGTAATAAACTATGTGTCACTAAATAAAAATACCCCCGTCGCAGCAGACCTGCGTACTCATCGAATTTCCAAATCAATAATATAAAAATAATATATGACAAGTTAAAAAAATGGCCATAAACATGAGAACTATTTGCCTATTCTCCATAAGGTTAACATGGCAAAGAGTGTGCAGGTTTGCTGCTGTGAGGAATACTGAAATTAGGCATTTCTAACATAAATAATTTTTATCTTAACATTTATACCAACTTTCATCAACATCTGTCCATAAATAAAGGAGTTTGCCTATTCCCTATATGATTATTATGGGAAAAGAGTATGCAGGTTTGCTGTCATAATAAACACATAAACTATGATTTTTAAGCAAAATGGATAGATCTCAACTATATGAAGCTAAATATCAAGTTTCATCCAAAAATATTCATTAATATGGGAAATATTAATTTTTCCCTATCCTCCATAAGATTAACATTGGAGCCCCACAATACAACGTACTGTGTTTAGATTTTTAATATCTCGGTAACCGTTGGAGATAGAGAAAAACTTTAAGGAACTTAATTGTGTAGTTTTTAAGCTGATTCTAATGGTGAAATATAAATTAGAAATTTTTAAAAATTACATGTGAAAAACGCAAAAACCCATGTTGTTACAAAACCCAAACTACCCGTTCCCATTGACCGATATGTCTTGGTTTAAGAATTCGTCCGAGCATTGTAGGAATACACGTCTCTACCAAATTTGGTCTTTATTGGACCTCTTTTACGAGTTATCGTGTTCACAGACACACACACACACACACACACACACACACATATATATATATATATATATATATATATTCATTCATATATACATATATACATATATATATATATATATAAATTTTAACGGCTATTGTTTTTGGACTCTGGGCACCTAAAGAAGAAAAAATAACATGGTCCCGGGCTTAAGACCATGGGGGACCATGAGACCTACGGTAATAGCCTCTTCCCTATGGGAAATTCGCTAAAATGTGTCCCTAAAATTTTAATCAAAAAATTATTGTTATCATTAAAATTATAATTATAGGGAGTCATAGGATAGTTATGTTGTTTTGAAATAATTACTGTAAATAATAGCATGCAATATGTATAGTGTGTGAGAAAAATGATACATAGAGAACAATTCAAAAGGAAGGTTTCAACTTCATCTGATGATGTAGCCCGCCACACGGTTCCCTCGGGCTTTGGACGCTTTACAGGAACAAAGAACCACTGTTCTCCGCCAGAATTTAATCACTTCCTTTGCTCAGATACTGTTGATGATATTGTTTTAATATACAGGGTGTTATAAAAGTCTCTTTGACAACTTCCACCCGATGGTATGATTATACGCTGTACAGACATATGATATGTTAAGCCAATTGCTTACTGGTTGCTTGTTAACCAGTTAACCAGTAACCAGTAAGTTAAGCAGTTACCTTTACACCTTTAAAACTAATTTCTAAAACTCATTACACTGGTAGTTGCGTCAATATTATACAATTTTATTTCACAAATAACAATGTGGTAGGTTTTTAAATAAATGTATTTTATTTGAGATGAGTTGGAACACAAGTTTTGAAGCTCTCACGAACTAGTGGTTTTCAGTGGTGTTCACTGGCCCCAAAACCAATGGAAGATGACATTTAAATATATGCTTTCATTTAAAAATACGTTTTCGAGTCAAGTATCAATGACAGACAAAACAACACACAAACAGACAAAATTTTATTTTAATTCAACAGCTGGCTATTTCTATTTTTTCACTTCTATAGACAAAATGTTTAGTAAATTTAAAAAAAACATGTTAAATATTGCTGAAAACTGGATTTTTAAGAACTCATTGTTTTATTTTCATAGGTCATGGGTCAATTTAATTTTTAATTAAACTGGTTTTTTCATACAGTTTTGATTATTGGAAATAGGTTCAATGAAATAAGTTTTCACATTTTCAAAGAGAAGCTTTACAAAAAGACATTGTTCAGCGTTACAGAAACTTGGGACAGAAATTGACAGAAAAAGACAGAAATTGGGATAATATCTAGAACTATTGAACGTAAAACCACCAAAAGTTTCATAATCCCAAGCAATGTATGGACAATACTCAAAGTGTATTTATATAGATAATGGAATGCATATTTATCAATATAAATAAAATTAGAGTTTTGTATGTTCATTGCTCAGAGTAGTCCACCGTTTTATTGATTCCCGAAATAACTCTCACTGCTCTCTTCTATATAGTGAAAATTTTTTGAAATGGATATTGTCTTATCTCTAGGAGGCGTGTGTTAGCAATTGAATCGACCAAAATTTAAAACAAAAGAACAGCTATTTGGATGAACTCAAAAACATTCCTTTTAGACATATCCATGATCCAACCTTTTTCCACAGGTAAGTAAATACAAAATGTTTATGCATATCCTTTCCGATTCTCAAATTTCCACAGCATATGAAATAATTTCATAAAATATATCAACTTCTGTATATGCCAATGGTATAAGGACATACGCTGAGAAAAGTACTTCGGGACGCGAAAGTTTTGACAGGCGTCTTAACACATAGACATCCGAGGAAAGGCTACCAGAAAAATGTTTAAATTTAAATAAGAGTTTATATTCATTCGAATATAATACTTCAATAGTTCAAGAAAGATCCACTAGGCGGTGATTCAGCGCGCGATAACGACCCACCAATAACACACCTGGAGATGATTCATTGGTCAATCTATCAGCCCACCACCAACAGCCCAAGTCCTGCGGAAATTACATTTAAATTCATCACTTCAAAAATATGGTTCCCCTTTGAATTTTTGTATAAAATATACCTTTTACTTATTTATAGGCACAACCTGTTCTGGCTAAACAGATCTATTAAACTTATACAATGTATTTTTACTGTACTTTGATAAGCCCTCGTATTATGATGCTCCTTTTTAGACCCCAGAGAAGCGGAAATGGGTCTTATCTTATTTTCTGTCAGTCTTTCTGTCCCCTTCTATTTTTGTAACGCTAAAAAAGGTATTTTCGTAACTTTTCTCCGTAAAAAGAGCATTCACAGTTATAAAACAAATTTTTATTATTTTATATCTATATATTATAAATTAGACCTTTGATATGTTAAAGGGAATTTTTCCAGTTCATCTAAACAGCTGTTATTATAACCAAACTTTGACGTCACTAACCATACACATACGACCGTTACACGCGATTGACCAAAATAACATGGGAAGGATACTGGTTACACAGTTACCAGTTACGTTAATGTTATATTAACGTATGAAAATTTTCTAATTCATCTAATTCATACATAAATAAATTTAGTTTTTATTTTTTCGGGGTTTTAGCTCTGCATTTTGTTGTGATAACGCTTATTATCTACTGTACATTTTACAACCCATTTTAAAGTACGGGCTAACTGCTATTCTTTATAAAATTAACCAAAAAGTAAAAGTTAATTTATTGGTGGGTGAAAATTATAGGTGAACTAGACTTTCAATATCAAAGCTCATATTAAATTTCACTAGTTATTATGCTTTATATGACTACATAAGTAGGCTATTTATGTTGAATCAAAGGTACGTAATTTGCAATAACATAGCCACTGAGTTTCATTACTGAAGCGAAAATTATGTTTCAGTCTTTATTGAATGATAAAACAAGTTGATCATGAAAACACAAATATGATTACGTAATTTAGTGTTCATTTAGGGCTGCTAAACTAATAATACAAGCAATTAAAATGATACGAGATTAGATTGGTGATATCAGTTATACATATTGATGGCTGAGTAAATATTTTGAGAGCTCTTTAAAAATGATTAGAAAAACATAGCTAATAAACATTCAGTATTACTCCTAAAAGGTTACAAAAAATAGCTCCCACTTAGACTATAGTAAAAAATTCAAAAATATGCACATTAAACATATCTACAAAGAAGGGGAAATGTTGTTATTTATTTCTCCTCTTACATATATCTAACCTATCCTAACCTAACCTTAACCTACCAAACCTAACCTAACCTTGTAACGTGTGGAAAAGTATTGATATTTTAAAAATATTGTAGTTTGAGCTAAGTACAAATTCCCTGCATAGAGTTTTTAGGAGTCAGCAGTGCCTAAGTCATGGGATTTTAATAAAAATAAAAATGTTTCACCTTTACTTACTAGACATAAGTCGTAAAAGGATTATCGAAGAGTAAAACTAAAAGTGAAGTGGCTAACTAAGAAATAGTTCCCTTCCTCATTTCACTATCAAAAACACCTAATTGCTTGTTAATTAAATGATTTAATTAAGTGGTCATTATATTTTTGTGAATCATAAAATAAATAACGCATAATGTTATGCACTAGGTAAACACTTCACTGTTTTTTTTAACTTCACTTTTTATTATTAACTATGATTCAAAACTCAGGTAATAATTTGATATTTATTTTCTAACAGTGAAGTGCTTGACATGTACGTTTTCTCCAAAAAAGATATTTTATTTAATTAATTAATCGCCTTTACTTGACTTCTCAACCATATTGTGTGACTATCATATTACCAGTAATTCCTGCACAATAATTAACTTGCTCTTATTGCGCTAAAACAAAATATAGATACAAAGGCAGATTCTTGACCTAACAGAAACTAAAGGTGGTTTTGGGTCAGATATCCGTTTATCCATCTGACTTCCATATTTAAGGAGACAAGACCACTTAAAAAATAATATTCTATATCTTAGTTTGTAGCTTTAAATTTCATCTTTCGATGATATATAAAAATAAGGTATTTAAATTATAATTTTGTGTTGCAAAACACGTTAAACGTTATTATTCAACTTTTAGTAAATTGTATGTGGGTAATGAAACAAAAAAGAGTCAAAAACCAGCTAATATTGTATAGCTTTACTTAGGTAATACCCGTTTTTACCTATATCAAGGATTTAAATTGGTCTTATTGATTTATACTTTTCTTTGGATAACCATGGATATTAAAATGACTCCAACAAAAATCCATACATTTATTTTAACTAAACAAGAAATAAGCTGAAAGGAATCCTATAGTGATTTAAACTTTTCAGAAGTCCAAAATAAACGTTCTACTTTAGTAATAATCATTGATCTTGATAGAGCTAAAGCATAAACACAGAGATCTCTAGAGAGCATAATCCTCAGTTCAATTACGAAGCTACAACATCTCGGCCACCTGTGAATAAGTTATAGTTGTAGCAAATACCTACACCCACTATCACCCTCCTTTGTGTATAGCCGAGTGGTTTATGTTAATATTTAGCATTCCTGTAGAGTCAGCTCTAATAAACACTGGAAGATAATCCGGTCATTGCTGAACGTATAAACTTTACGGGAGTCTCGTCCTGGAGGAAGGATGTTTGCTTAGCGTACTCTCCACTCTAAGTGGAGGTGTACTGATCCAGGTAGTATAACCTTAAAAGGTTTAGGCTTCCTGGGATAGAAATTTTTCTAGGTTCACACCCCTTGGCCTAGGACCCCCACTCGGAATTTGATCCAGGGGTGTTGGTAGTTGCAGACTCCGAATTGAGAAGAGACATTAGTCAGGCTTTACAAGGTCGTGGTTCTATGGAATGGAGGGGCTTCACTATCTTCACTATCCCTTTGGGTTGGTTTCATAGTGGAAGTGATTGGTGCCGAAAGCACTTATTCCTTCCAGAGTGAAATTTTCCAATCTAAAGGTGTCCTTTGTCTATGTACCACCTTCGTGTGGATATCTGTTGACGTAAATGGTGAAATGGGAGGGTAGACTAGATAAAATTATTGAAATGGTGACCGGACCACGAAAACACCTACCTGAGTAGGTCATCATTTCAAAAGGTAATGTAATCTTAAGTGTAGCTGAAAAGGCCTCAGGCCTCTTGCAAAATCCACAATGCACCAGGGTTTGATGGGTTGTTGTTGTTGGGGGTTGTTGCGTATCTGGAGGACTCAGGGGTTGTAGGGTTCAAGTGTGAATTACCATAGTGTTTCTTGGTCCAATCCCGGACACATCTTTAGACATTATTGTAGCTGACTCATTGTTAAGGTTAATGAGGCCTTAAAGGATTCTTTGAATCCTTGTTTTACAATAATGTTGCTGCGGAGGGCCCTTTAACTTTCATTTTTATGGAGTCACTTTCAAAAGTATAAGAAGTAGTTTCATTAAAATACTTGTATTATATAAACAACGATATAAAATTTTCGAAAATTGCAGTATCCTACAACATAAAAAATATGTAAAATGTAAATAAATACCCTTTAATGTCTTTTTAAGCGCATTAAATTACTTAAGATGTGTTAACGCTAATTAAAAGATATATTTCTTTTAAAATTTCATGCGTAGACCTCAGATATACGTCGGATCAGAGATGGGAGGTTCGAAGAGACATCTGAATATTTCACATTCAAGAAGCCACATATCTCTTATATTTCCTCACGAAATTGTAACAATTTTGGTTTGAAATGTGTAACGAATGTTTTTATTCTTTGAAGCATTGCTTTTCCTTGTTTGTTATGTGTTCTTGCTGACATATTGCATCCAACCATATCCAAAAATTTTCATTTATAATAATTATAAATTTTATTGAGACAAAAAGTATATAATTTAGTCATGCTTTATAAATGATTTAATACACAAGCTATACAATGGTAAAAATATGCTAGGTGTTTTACGGAACTTTTATTAACCACTTGAGGAACCGTTTATTGTTTCATGTATAATATAAAAATTATATTTTAATTGTCTTAAAGTCTACAGTTAGTTACAGAGTCACCATTTTATTTTTTTTAATTTAATATTATTAAATATTATTAAAAACCTTTAATCTTATAAAATCCTTAAACTTAGTTCACATATAGTTACAAGAAAAGTGAGTATATTTTTTTTAAGGATATTGAAAAATTGTTTATCTTTTAAATTTGAAATACAGACCTTTTGAAAACATCAAAACTGGTATTTTTATAAATATTTTACTAGAATAGGTTTTATTGACAATTCTAACAATAACTTATTTTATACTCGTAAATAAATTATCAGTAAAAATGTGGCACATTTTTTGGGGTGAGGAATTTAGTGCAAGTCTAATGTAGGAAAAATAAAGAAGTTTAAGTCTGTATACAGTAATCCTGAACACACTATAATGAAATATTTTTTTTATAAGCTGACTTTGAAGTTTTCTGAAGATGTGATATTTTAAAGTAACTGAACAGAAAAAAATAATCAGTATTCAAATTAAAAACTATTTTGGATTCATTGATGATTTAATTTAAATCTATTTAAAAGTTAAACTACATTAAAATGTTATCCTAGTTTAAATTTAAATTTTCTAACTATACACATCTTTCAAATTATCTAAATTATAATTAATACTAAATAACTGAGATCGGAGCTTATTAATACTTTTTATCTATTTGCTTGTTATTTTTTTATTTCCAGTAAATATTTAGTCATAACCACAAGTATATTTCTGCTTAAAACTGAATCATAAAACCTTCTTGGACGAGTTAATTGATAAACTGCGGTTAGCTAAAACTTTACTAAGCCTTTGTGAAAAATTCTCTAGTCATTAACTGCATTCATCAATAACTATGTAATATTATCAGATTTGTATACGTATTTAATGTAGTGTAAAAAGTTTACTGTAGAAACTTACAAGTATCATATTACAAGTCGGATGCAACAACATATGTAAATGTTTTTGGAATTTATGTTTCTGTTAAGTAATATATCATACCCGACATGCAAGACCATTCCGCCAGAATTGGAAAACTCCTGGATGTGCGAAGTTGTAAACAGGACCAAAGTTTTGCGCAAGCAACAAGTTGTTCCTTTATTGCCTTTGGAATTTCATTATACTCTTTAAAGTGGAAAAAATATTTGAAATAGATAAAGCTATTCATATTGTATATATGTTTTAATAATTATGTAGGCCTAATTGATAACTATAATAGAGCGTGTTTGACTTTTGTTACTTTGATAGCATTTTCCCTGTGTTAACTAGAACACGTGTCCCATCCAATGTATAAGATTAGATCATCATTGAAATGACAACCATACTACAATGTAGGTATTTCAAGCCAAGTATAAATGAGGATTGAGTGTAAGATGATTGTGGCGTGATATTTTAGTCTTGTTGCTGACTAAGGCCAACAGGTTCATTAGACGGTACTGTTAATCAATAGCCCAACAGCCGATGACAACTATTGGATCTACAGTTTAACGTGGAATCCGAACTACGGCTTCTGAATTACGAATTGTTCTAGATATAAGGATGGTCTTTGTGGATTAACGTAGTGCTCAATAGTGCGTACGTTAATCAACACAAGAGAACACTACATCAACCGACCATCTCTCACAACTGTCCACAATTCGTGACCTCCAAAACGAACTATAAGTAAGCCCGTCCTTATTTAGTCTACATACGAATATAAAATTATATGTATATAAATTGAAAATCTTTTTTGTCTCTTGGGACCTCAAAACGAAAAACTATTATAGTCCTCACCTTAAACCTGGCAATATTTTACCATGCCACTTACATTTATAGTAAAGAATATTTTTGTTCCCTACGATAAGTTTACTAAAATATAAGTGTTGAATCAGAAGAATTTTTATTGCTCGAAAAATTTGTGTACATACATATTAAACATTACTTCTTCTACAAATAAACAGTTGATTAAAAACATAGTCCGAATACTATTTACGTACCATAATTGTTATTGTTCATCAAAATAATTATACTTATACTTTATTATTTTAGCTCAGCACAATTAAAAACGCTACAGTTCATTCAAAACGAACCTTAAGTATTTTGTAAACCAGTTTTGAATAATTGAAAACTAATTATTTGACCGTCAAATCCAAACGCGCTGAGTGAATTAAGAGGATCCAAGGACGAAAGTTTAATTGGCATATTCCAACTTGCAGAATACCCAAAACTAGCTCTCCATATTTACACAGTGTTAAATACTCTCTTAATCCATTTAGTCAAAATTATCCCTCGAAAAAATGCATTGTCAATACATAGTTAGTTAATAGTACACTGCACACAACTTGATGTTCACATAGTTCATCTCATTTAGATCAAAGGGAGATCAGAGATGCGTAAATAACGGTGTAGGTAGTATAAATAACTGCATTATAATGCATTTCCATTTCTATTTTATTCTTACATAACATATAGAATTTCTGACGACTACGAAAAGTTACTGTAGGACTTTCAATTGGATACAATTTGCAAAATCAAAATTGGACTAATTGAGAATAAGTTTTTGACAAGTTTTTGAACGTCCTGAAGATGAAACTCTGATGTTTTCAAATATGTATAGACGTAAACAAAGAACTGATGACGGACATCAAGGTATGTAATCTAGTTAACAGATAATTAATTGACTGGGACGGTGGCGACGTCCTGTAATCCAACTACTTGGAGGTCACAAATTGTGGATAGTTGTAAGCGATGGTCGGTGGGTGTAGTGTTCTCTTGTGCGCATTAACGTTCGCACAATTGAATACTGCGTTAATCCGCAAAGACCATCCTCATATTAGACCTATGGTCATGCCATGGTTCGGATTCCACGTTAAACTGTAGATCCACTACTTGTCATCGGCTGTTGATCTATTAATTAACAGTCCTGTCTAAGTAACATATCAGCCTTAGTCAGTAACGAGATCGCGCCACAATCGTCCTACACTCATTTCTCATTCATATTGGCTTAAAATACCTACAAGGGTAGGTTGACATTTCAATAATTTAATCTAATTGTGGTATAAAAATAAGACGTAATTTGTTTAAAATATTTCCTCTGGTGGTATATGAAACGTACATTACATTGTTTTGTTTTAAGAATAGAAATGCACAGTTTGGTATAGGTAATTCCAATAGTATTCCCATTGTATTATGTGCCTAGGGTTGTCAATAAGCATGCGGGTGTCAGAAGTTAAGGTCATGTCCCCAGGGAAGCTTTCCTTACACCGACTTGACACCTGTCTCTGGATGGTTATTTGAATTTAAGAATGAATCATTTTGTTATACGATATAACCAAATATAACCAATCATTTTTCGTTCTTTAGGGTTAATTTTGCACGATTGAATTCACAAAACTGTATTTTTTCTATATGGAACTAACAATAACTAACTATAGTATAACTTTCTATAACTATGGAAAATCAAAATTAATTTTAACAAACATAGGATGATATACACATTACACACGTAGCCTTCTGCGGCACTGATTTTCACTAACACTAACACAGCGGGAGTCCTCGACGTTTCGCCCAACATGCAATGGGCGTCTTCAGGAGGTGACTACGAGAGGAAAACCAAATTCCAACTCTTCACTATGCGCCACTGTGTAACCATCTCTGTTAGTCACATAACTAATGGGTTAAAACCCTAGAGAATTATTTTGACCATTCCAGTATTGAAATCAAGATTAGGAAATACAATTTAAAATCACAACTATACAGTTTTAATCCACATAATAAATTATTTCTTCGTTATATTACCCCCAGCTACCCCCTGTATCCAGAACCTTAACGAGGTATCGAATGGAATGACTCTAGATTGGGTTTAAAGACCATGTTAAAGTTTCAGTACGTTACCATTATTCCTATTCAAAGGTATTTCCAAAACAAATTCTTATGCTTCAAAGGACGTGTGGTATTAACAAAGCTTAATTGCCCAAACTATTCGAAAACGTTCTAAAAGAATTTATACGTTAGATTAAAACTCCGTCCGTGTTTTTTTGTGTATGTGTGTGTGTGTGTGTGTGTGTGTGTGTGTGTGTGTTAGAATGTTTACCAGGCCACAGCCTACCCCGTTGTCCGAAATAGATGAAATTTGGTATGTATGTATATATCTACCGTATCTCCAGGCATTTTTTCATATTTTTGACTATTGGTATTTCACCCCAAAAACCCCCTTAACGTCCTTAAAACGAATTCCTAAAAAAATGGCTCTAACGATTTGGATTAAAATTTTAAAGTTTATAGTGCATGGAGTACCAAATAATATGACACCACCCACATGTCTTATATAAATTGTAGTTCAAGAGTTATGGTCAAATAATTGTTAAACATATATGTATTATTATCCTCTAATAAACGTTATATATTTTATACATTATATTATACAGGTTAATTAACATTTTCTTGATTTTTATTGCTGTCACTATTGACGTTTCCACTCCATGGTCATGACACAGAGAGCTAGAGAAGCATTTTTCATTATTACACCGGACCACAATAAGAGCAAGGCTTCCTTTTGTCTGCTCCCTTTCACATACACACCTTAAAATTAATTTCATGATTAGGGTTGCTGTGTGTAAAAGAGAAAACAAAATCATTTTAAAGGATTTATACTTATATATAGCGTATGAAAATAAATTTTTCTTTCACTAAGTAGTACTGAAAAAGAGATTGGGATATAGTTTAACGGTTATCTTACTATGTAAGTCATTATAGAAACCTATGTTTTATTCATAATATTTCATTAATAATTAATTCATGCAATATGATTACTAGGTAAGAAGACATGCCAAGTTTAGGTAGGGAGGGAGGTCAAGGTTAGGTCAGGAGGTAGGTCAAGATTAAGTAAGGAGGGATGCCAAGCTTAGATAAGGAGGAAGGTAAAGGTTAGGTCAGGAGGGAGGTCAAGGTTAGGTCAGGAGGGAGGTCAAGGTTAGGTCAGGAGGGAGGTCAAGGTTAGGTCAGGAGGAAGGTCAAGGTTAGGTCAGGAGGGAGGTCAAGGTTAGGTCAGGAGGGAGGTCAAGGTTAGGTCAGGAGGAAGGTCAAGGTTAGGTCAGGAGGGAGGTCAAGGTTAGGTCAGGAGGGAGGTCAAGGTTAGGTCAGGAGGGAGGTCAAGGTTAGCTAAGGAGGGATGTCAAGGTTAGGTCAGGAGGGAAGTCAAGGTTAGCTAAGGAGGGATGTCAAGGTTAGGTCAGGAGGTAGGTTGAGATTAGGTAAGGAAGAAGTTGAAGGTTAGGTCAGGAGGCAGGTCAAGATTAGGTAAGGAGGGATGCCAAGCTTAGATAAGGAGGAAGGTAAAGGTTAGGTCAAGAGGGAGATAAAGTTAAGGTCTAGAGGAAGGTCAAGGTTATCTTTGGACGCAGGTAAAGGTTAGGTAAAGAGGGTGGTAAAGGTTTTGTAAGAATAGAGGTCAAGATTACGTTAGAGAGGATGTGAATGTTAGGTCTGGAGTATAGTAAAGGTTAGGTTAGGGAGGTCAAGGTTAGGTCAGGAGGAAGATCAAGGTTAGGTCAGGAGGGAGGTCAAGGTTAGGTCAGGAGGGAGGTCAAGGTTAGGTCAGGAGGGAGGTCAAGGTTAGGTCAGGAGGGAGGTCAAGGTTAGGTCAGGAGGGAGGTCAAGGTTAGGTCAGGAGGGAGGTCAAGGTTAGGTCAGGAGGGTGGTCTAGATTAGGTAAGGAGGGAGGTCAAGGTTAAGTAAGGAGGGAGGTCTAGATTAGTTAAGGAGGGAGGTCAAGATTAGGTAAGGAAGGTGGTTAGTTGAGGTTAAGCTATGATGATTAAGATTTGGAAACGCAGGTATACTACAGTTGGATTATTTTTATATTTTATGATTACTCACACTTTACCACGTTGTTCTTATTATCCATATGTAAATTTATATGACTTTTTCATTTTTCATTAACCTACGACTAAGAATGATTTGTATCATGGCAAGTAATTACTAGAATAATGGATATTAGCTTAGTGCGCAGGTCTGAGGGGTGTATAAATACATCAGAGGATTTTTAATTTAGATAATTAATATTTATTTAAACTGGGAGACACTTATCTGACCTATACGCTTAACTGTTTTCCCTAGATGTTGTATTGGAGTAGTTATATACCAAGAAGAATGAGCGGTAGACAACTGGTGAGCTGCCAAACCACTTTCACTGTAACTTCACTGCTCAAAGGACGTTTGAATATTTGCCAGAAGCTGATAGACTGAATCATTAAATTCTCATCTGATAGGTATCAAAATTTCAGTCCCAATTTAAGTTTGCTGATTTGAAGTGAGTTTTTTGATAACAAGAGAAGTATGATCTATATAAAAATTCAGTAAACCCAATACCGATCAACACAAACTCATTCTCAGATTTATATTTTTCAATTATAGATCTTTTTGAACTCATCAGATTTCTGAAGAATCACAGTCAGATAAGACATATAATCTTTTTTACGTATATAAATATTCATACGGTAATTTTTCGTACAGTATGAAATAATTTTAACTCTTTAGAAAATACAATTTCAATTTCTTTGGGTCTTAGGATGGAATCGTATCTATCTCGGAAATTGCGTGATTTTTTAAAACGGAAATCCAACGGTATTATAAAGATGGTCTGTTGTTTATATAATGTATTAAAAGTTTATTTTGTACAGATTCAAAGTATATGACTTGTAATATTTTTTTTGGGGAGCATGTTTTCACCGCAATAAACGTTGCATCCTTTAAACAGAGCAATTTAGTTATGTTGTGATCCTTTTAATGAATGGTAAGTTAGGCCATAATTTTTTTAACTTCCCTATATTACCTCTTTACTCGTTTTATGGCTATCTTTATAAACTGGGACCGTGGCGGGTCCTGTAATCTAACCACTAGGAAGTCACGAATTAAGAAACTATAGTTCCTTTAGATTCTATTGGCTGTTAAGCTATTAATTAACATTTCAGTCTAAGGAACAAGTCAGCCTTAGTAACAAGACTAACACACTCATTTCTAACTCATACTTGGCTGAAAAATAAAAATAAACTACTTGGGTAGGTCACCATTTCAGTTAAAAGTATTCATCTTTTTGTGCAGTTTCGTATGTAGGCCTACATTCAGATATATTATAAAAATAGCTTACGAATACAAAATACAAACATAGCACATCACAAAAAACAGGTTGTACTAAAATTTATAACTCATACTCAATAAAATAAAATTATTACCTTCCACACGATGAAAAATGATTGTTATTGCTAGTATTGCAATATTATTCGCTATCGGCGCAGTTGGTCACGCGTGTGGGGGAGGAACGCGCTGGCCCAGTAAATCAAAAGTTGCTGGATCGAAACTCTGGCTAGGCTATGTGAATCACGCCTATGTGTAATCCTAGAGGGAAAGCGCGTAACGGCTAATAAAATAATTACACCATCAGTACGGGCTGATGTTTCAAATAAACTAAAATATTTAACATCATTAACTACAAACATGCACTCTCACTAAGCAGATTTTAATAAAATTAATTGAATAATTCTTAATATTAGGAGGACTAGAATTTTAACGTCAGTAACGCCTAGCAGAGAATACTCCATTATGTTAGGATTCATGTCACGCCGAGGCAGTTCAGATCTACCTCGCTATTGGTGGCAGGCAACATCTCAATCAGTTCACGTTTTATGGATGTATCATTCTGTAGTAGGAATATCGACAAGGTGTCTTCCAACACAAATTCGTATCTAATTTTTTTCCAAACGTTAAATTAAAAATAAAGCCTTTTACTGCCCATTTTAGGACACATTAACGGTATATCCATGGTATATGGTGAGAATGGTATATTCTCCCCACCGAGAAAAGTTTTTTAAACTTGGTAGGGTCACATGTAACAAAAATTTTGGCAATAATAAATAAGTAAATAAGGTTTTACGAATTCTCACAGAAAGAACGCAGCAGAAAGTAAGATTTAGAGAATGTAAATCACCAAATCTCGTACGCCAGAGAGGAGCATGTTCACGTTAGCGGCTCCAATAAAACTCTCTAACGGCAAAAAGCTTTCGGTTGGCGTATTTTTAAAAGCCATAATCCGTTTATCAGCAAACATTCACAATGGTGGTGGCGTCGAGGCGAAAGCTTCTACCTTTGATGACACTCGCGCTAGTCGCGTCTCACAAACTATTACCTTCAAACGCGGTCGTTCGGGGCCATGTTTTAGGGGTGGGGGTCAGTTTACAATTACCAAATTAAGTTAATACACTTTAATAAACACTTACAACCGGAAATTCAGAGGTTTTTACGTGTTGAACCCTACGACTGGTGGGTGTTTTAGCCTTAACTGAATGAGAAAACCATCATGAAACTCTTCTCTTAATAATCAGTATAAACAAAACTAAACACAAAACGTGCCCCTTTAACCATACAGTAGTAAAATATCCAAAACAGGTGCCCACTGAGATCTCAATTAAGCCTACAAATGTTTTCAACTTCCACTCAAGGTGGTCACCGTTTATTTAAGGGGGGCCTTCCACTCCACTATACCACACATTTGTAAGCCATCGGGATTGCTCATGGTGGTGATTCGAACCCACGTACTTTCTTTTGGCTTCACTTTAAAACACTGTTAGTTTTTCATCAGAAACACATAGGTGTTTATGTGGTCAAACAAGCTTTATTCGACGGTTACTGAAATATTGTTTGAACGATTACACTAGAAATTTTACATATCGAAATAAATATAGTCACGAATCCAACCAGTAGACGTCTGTATGACCTTTGATTTTCTCTATATGATTTGTAATTATACGTTAACCCTAAGGGTTAATGTATCATTAATAGCGTATTGTAGATAAAGTAGAAACCTTTTAATGGTTAGGATTTGAAACTCGGAGCAAAGTTGACACTCAATGAAAATCGAAATATAAATATTGATTGTATAACTTTTTTGTATTCCTAAATTTTCTGAAGAAAATTGTTATATTCCAATAATTCTTAGTTGCCGAGTTTATACAGTGTCAGTAACACGGTACTCAACCACAAAAATGGGTGGTACTAGATTGCGTAATACCGTATTTATACGACATTAACATTAAGAGCTTATGAGCAGTGTGAAATTTATACCTCAACAACGGTATGTAAGGTTGTAAAACCCATTGTTCATTTCACTCATCACTTCACAGTTATTTAGAGCTATTTATTTGTAGTTACAAATAAATAGCCTTAACATCTGTGACACTTTGACGTTTAAAGACTCTAGGTCTTCTACGACGCTGACATCGAACACCTGGAGGGTGGTGACCCTAACGAGCAAATGGAGTAAACATAGATAACTCACAGTGGAGTAACAAATTTATAGATATCTCTTCCATCCAGATGAATCAATATCAATAAAATTTCCTGAAGCAGCATTTTGTTAACTTTTTAAATTCCCATATAAAAAACCATTTTTAATAGAACTTACATGTTATCTACCTGCCAATAGTATTTTAAATCTTTTTCCTCTGTATTGTTTTTTCTATTTTGATAGCTCTACACACAAATAACTTGTCAATATTATTATTTTTAGTTAAGAAAGAAAATAAAAATTTGTTCTCAGATTTTATCAATTATCAGCTAATTTTCAAATGTTAAAACACAGTTTAAAACTAGTTCTTCAGTACGGTAACCCTACATAACGGCGAAGTGATGAGCAAAATTACGATTTGTGGCAAGATGTTATGATGAATAACTGTTTCTGTTGGTCTGCTAGTGGAATTTGTCAATTTCTCTAGATTTTAAGTATTATTGTATGAAAAGAAATGTTTGGTGAAGGTAGTTTTGGAAATGTAGGTACTAAAAATACGAGCACCGTACACCTATTAGCGCTAAATATAACTTGATGTAACCATTTATATAATGTAATTTGATAATGTATGTATGAGAACCCAACAATTGTAACAATTGGGACTTGATTCTGTAACGTATTTTTGGACAATAAACTTTCTGATTTCTGATGTATTGAATTTGTTTAGTTTTACACAACGACAAAATCACTTTTCTGACAACGCATTATTGAGTTTTTAATATCTAATGATGGGTTTTCAACTAAACACGCGACAATAACACCATTACGGTCAGTAAAACTTTGCCGATATGATCGCTATGCATTTAAAAACCAACTCTAAATATGCAATTAACCACGCATAACACTCACGCGAACGTTAAACGTTGACTAAGGTTAGCTACTATAGTAGTATAATTGTCTTTGCAATAATTCATTATAATTATGCTATACTAATCAAACACGTGTTTAAATAAATATCCTAATGTTTGCAGTTTAGTAAACAATTTTTATTAATTTAGAGCGTATTTCAGCTCTGTATTTCAGAGTGACTCGAGTCAACTACAAATATAATATATTAAGTGCAATCTGAAGACAAAACATATACACATTTAAAATATTTATGTAACAATTAAAAATTTAGTTCTACTTTTTAAAATTTTTTTATAATAAACTCTTGACATGGATATGTCTTAGTTTTGGGGGGGAAGGTATTGTCAATCCGGCAGACCGAAGTTTTAACGGTGACGTCCGTTATAAGGCAGCTGTTTAGAGGAACCAAATCTTTCCTTTTAAATATATCCATGATCTAAGATATTGCCCAATACAATATGTTTATCAGGAGTTTATACTTATAAATTCCTTCTTTGGTATATTTTCTTCTGAAATTCATTAAACTTACGCGAGTGTCTGTAATGGTGACCTATAATCAAGCTACTTTGAGGTCACAACTTGTGGATAGTTCTGGAGGGCGGTGGACGATTTGTTTCCAGGTGTACATCCGTGCTGGTCCAGACTATTTAATAATACGTTCATCCACAATAATTGTGGATAGTTGTGGAGGGCGGTGGACGAGATGTTTCCAGGTGTACATCCGTGCTGGTCCACACTATTGAATAATACGTTCATCCACAATAATTGTGGATAGTTCTGGAGGGCGGTGGACGCGATGTTTCCAGGTGTACATCCGTGCTGGTCCACACTATTGAATAATACGTTCATCCACAATAATTGTGGATAGTTCTGGAGGGCGGTGGACGTGATGTTTCCAGGTGTACATCCGTGCTGGTCCACACTATTGAATAATACGTTCATCCACAATAATTGTGGATAGTTGTGGAGGGCGGTAGATGCGACCCGTGCTGGTCCACACTATTGAATAATACGTTCATCCACAATAATTGTGGTTCGGATTCCACGTTAAAATCTGTCACACTTATCTGTCATTGTTGGGTAGTTAATTGAGTAGATTATTAATAGTCCTTTCAAAGGAACATGTCAGCCTTAATCAGTAATAAGACTACAAGATAACGCCAAAATCACATTTCATTCTTTTCTCATCCATACTAGCCATAAAATACCTACCTGGGTAGGTTGTCATTTTAGATAGAAAAGGAATATTAATAATTGGTTAAATTTATTATTTCAATGAGAACCTTACCATATTTTTCCATTATTTCTAAATAACTATAGATTTCTTAGATGAAATTTGGAGTGCTTTTGTATGGTTAAATTATTTAAAGAGGACAAAAGAGAGCTATATTGTGTATGTAGAATAAACTCAAGGCAGATGTAAAAATACGGCTCTGCTTGATATTCACAATACTATTGCCGACCAAAACAGAACAGTCTTGAATTTATTCACCGAGTTCGCATTCGGTCAAGTTAAACGTCGGAAAACTTTACTGCTTTGATAAATAAATATCTCTTGAGACTAATTTAGTTCTTATTTAACGTTCTTATTTTTACACGGGGTGTTTCAGTCAAAACTTAATGTGTTAACACGGAGTGGACAGAAAACAGTTTATTAAAAATTTGCAGTATTGTGGTAATATGTAAATAACTTCTTGATTAGTATTACACGTGTTGGTTTTACTAAAGGATGAAGTAAAAACTCACGTCTTCCAACACTATTTGCAATTTAAGTATTTATAAACCGGTCGAGAAGTAGCTCAAGTTTCCATATTCATCTTTGGATGTTTAAGAAACACTATTAAAAGAAACGTTTAACCTGATTTCATAAATAGATAAAATCATGTTTCAAGATTATTTTACTTTATGAAATGAACCAGCACTTGAAGTATTTCAATAAACCACTACTTAAGCGTTTAAGCACACCTTCACACAAGATATTTTCGCAGTTTAAGTAAATACTTCATAAATGCTATTAAATTAATTCTGTAATCTGTTACTCCAATTTAAAATATGTCAAATAATTGAGAAATAGACTATCTACGACTCATAATTTTTACGTAAAACGCTGTGTGATTTTATGTAAATTTGAACCATCAGTATAATTTAACTCTTAACCATTCAAGTCAAACTATACTCAACAATTTACTTAAAATTAAAAGTATTAAATCATTACCAATCTACGTAAACCAAAATGTCATTAACATTAAAATCCTGGAACAAATGAACCGTCGACAGTAAATATAATTTTATCTTTCCCTCAAAACTCAGTTATAACTTTCTCTGCTCGTAAATAAACGAAGTTTTGAAAATTTCCCCCTTAATTCATTATTTTATCAAAGTAATTTACTAAATGAGCTTCTGTATTTTTGTTTGTCACAGTATAAGAATTGCCTTAGTTTGGTTTATGATTCAACTTTTCCTTAGTTCTTTCCCGGTGGAAATCTAGCTGTCCGTTTTCAGTTTAGATAATTATGTTGGGGTACTTTAAGGAAATGTCACCAATCGGAGGCAGTTATATAGCTGTACAACAAATGAATAATTTTCACTTACCATGAGGAGGTTAGTACATAGCTACCAAGTTAGAGTGGTTATAGTTTGAGAAACTGGAAACCCCGTATTATTAAAACTCAAGGGCATGGCAGGGAGGAGGCCTATCTCTGGTCTTGGTATGGCCAGCCGACCAAACCAATCTTTTCCCACCTAACCAAACACAACCTAACTTAAACCAACCTAACTCAACCTAACCTAACGTAACGTAACATAATATAGCATAAACTAACCCAACCAAACCCGTCCTGACCCACCTCACCTAATCTATTCTTCCTTTCACACTTTCATTATCGTAGACCCACTGTTGCACTGGAGTGCTGTTTTCCTTCCCGTGATCAACACAATTAGTCTCGGTGGATGTACCCCGATGACATTTTCTGTAAGGTCAGGGTTCTAGCCTCTCCCAATTCCTTGACAACAATATACGTATCTTTTGCAACAAAGGATTACTTAACATATTTTATTAATTTGTTTTCATCACGAGATTTATTATGTTTTCCAGTGCATGATGTTTAAGTTCAACAAACATTCAAAATGTAGAAAGTAGAACAATTTAATCCAGCAAAAAATTACAGTCATTTCAAAATGGTGGAACATCTAATTAAGTTCGATAATTATTTCACAAATCATAGTTTCAATGATTCATCTTTGTACCAAAATACTACTACAATCGGTTTCAACCAGTCTACTTCTCAATTGCATCTGATTCTATCACATTTTGTGTATGTTACGAAGAAGATCGTGAGACTTAATTGAACTTATGTTTAAACAAAAAACTTAAATAAGATTAATTTACTAAAATATATTTTACAAATACTATTGACATGATTAAATGTAATTATAAGCTCAAATAAGTGTACCCATTAGTGAGTGCAGTAGGTAGTTTCTCAACTGAAAGCAACAAGTTAATAGCATTAAAGTGGAACAAAATACACTAATAACTCTAGACCGTTTAATTTTTTGTGTAGAATTGACAGAATGATATATCAATTAGCATCCACAAACCTTTGAGTGGGAAGTAGGGCGAGGAAAATTAAGCGAGAGTATCCAGTGATACTAACTCATTAGTGACATTTCTGTGTATCGCTGAAAGCTTTAATTTCCTTTATGATTACATCGATGCAATAAATAATCCACTATTAGTTGAATCATAAGATTACATACCTTTCAGTCAACAGTTCTAAAAAAATCTTCTTTCTCCATATTTTGTCATAATTATCTTTCCTATTCACACTGAATCCCGTACAAGAACGGAGTTCTGCTAAAAAATACTTGAAAAACAAGCAGTTTAAAGGAAATAATTTATTTTATTTTCTTGGTCATATTTTATAAACACAAACAGGAATTTAACAAAATTGGAAAGCTACATAAGGTTTAAAATTAAATATAATTTTCGTAATGTCATAAAAGAGGAGACCCAGGAAAACTAAAAGGGTCAAAATTAGGATTTGAGAAAGGATTCATTCTATTCGAGCCCGAAAACGCGAAAGGATTCATTCTAGGGGACCCAGGGTAGGTGTAAGAATCGAAGCCATCATACTTTGGTAAAAGCAGCCACTGAAGAAGGGGAAGAAGCACATTGTATCTCCTGGGAGATAGCCGTGACAAGAAGGACCACAGCAGAAAGGTTCGGCGCCAGGGACCGACGGCCGGCGGGCCCTTGGACCGGTCGAACCTCTGGAGAACCTTGATGGACAGAAGGTAGTCCATTACGACTCCGGGGAAGCGATCGAGGCACTGCCGCATGTCCATCACCCTGTAGTCTGGAACACGCAGGACAAGCCGAGGTTGAGCATATTAGATAATAATTTATATTGACTACTGAATGTGACGTCAATTTGATTAAACTTAAGAGGATCTCACAAGAAGGAAAAGTTCCACATGGTACGTTCATGAAATGTACTCGTAAGTTATCACTTTCAAAGATAGAATTTAAAAAAGAATGACAAAGTGAAGGCGCAAGTAATGGAAAAGTATCTCTAAATGAATTGGAGATATTTTAATTGTTTAGGTTAGGTTAAACTGACATTTTCTGTAAATGTTTAAAACACTTGTTCTGTCAGTCGATCCTGAGTTCATTTTATAGCAAAACATAAAGCAACTTGTATGGTTAATTCATTTCGGTATTGCAATTATTCAACAAATTGTAAAATTCATGAAATTTCTTCACCCAACACTAAGAAAAAATCATCCAAAAGGCATGATGTTTAGTTTAAAACCTCAAGACAGTTCAAACCCCGTGGTACCTACTATAACTACAAGATCATAGAACAGTAATGGTAATCTATACCATTTATCGTAATACTCAATGTTCCAGAGGCTATGACTCTTCTTTTAGAGATTTTACTTATCATGAAACTCCTCACCAGCGGTCTGGCAATAGTTAGCTCTCCAGATCTGACAGCGACCCTGGAACAGCTTGGCACCCCGAGTGCCATCGACGGCACAGTATGTCTCCGGCCACTTCTCCGTGGGACAGAAGTAGAAGCACCATCCCTCACCCAACTGCCACTGTATCTGGAACACTACAAGTGTCATCAGCTACTGACCCAGGAACCTGTGACTTTTTAACGTTGTTACCAACTCTGTACCTCCTGAGGGGGACGCACCACAAGGAGTCAGTTGGAAAGCATACAAAGGTCATGTTGGTTATAAAGGATACTTATTTCATTTTTAGCAGAGTACAATGGTGTAGCTCCGACTTAAAAAGACCGACTAAGTCAGAAATGGTAGCCATTCAAAGATGATATGAACTATAAATTTTATGTGGTGACAAATTTAAATATGTTTATTCATTCAAGCAATGTTCAAATTGGGGGTTTGCCAAGATTTACTGTTATTCTTTGAAAGACTTTGGAATTACTTCCTACTTGGTCATCGTTTTGAAGTTTAGTTTTTGAGGATAGTACCTTACTAAATATATATTTAATTTGATCTTCATAGAATCCTATGCTTCTATTTAAGAGATCATACTGACTTCTCGTGAGCATCATTAGAGGCTGATAGCCGATAATAAGCTAAACAAAATATCATTTTAGGTCCAAATTCAGTCTGCAAAGATTTTCTCGTATAGGATAGCGAGTAATGAAAATATGAAACCGTTCTGGAACTTTTCAACACCCATGTATATATATACATATACTATATTCCATTAAGGTTTCTTTTTTAATGTAATGAAGTCCAAATTTAATGTAATAAACAAGTTCCTTTTTTAATAGCATATTACGATTAGTACATTTAACCTGAACAGGCCACTATTTTATTTTTAGTGCCCTTAAACTCTTTCAAGTAAATATTTGACACCAGTATAATATTTTACCAAAATAATATCAATTGTAACCCTTATTTAAAACGAAAGCACGCTTTAGGTAATTAAGTATAATCAGACTACTTTTACTCAATATCTTCCAATATGCTTATCCATCATAGTAAATTCCATTATTTCAATTAGATGGTCATTGATAAAGTAAAACACTTCATTATACTACAACAAACATA
Source organism: Nephotettix cincticeps (assembly GCA_023375725.1). Lineage (NCBI taxonomy): Eukaryota > Metazoa > Arthropoda > Insecta > Hemiptera > Cicadellidae > Nephotettix > Nephotettix cincticeps. Next base: position 50,362,859 of record CM041789.1, on the reverse strand, counting down.
CAGTATAAACAGTTTTAAAAATACCTGAACTTTGGTAAGTTTGCTGTCGTTCCAAATTTGTCAAAACCAAAATTACAAATGCTTGCGGTTCTCATTTGTTATTACTTAATAAGTATGCTCAGACAATTACGAAGACGAACGGTTTTAATCAAGTATTCCAGGAATCTAAAAATGAAACGAAATGAAGAAGAGGAACGACGGAGTGGACGGAATGAGAAGTAAGATTACAGTCACACAAGGACGTAAACTAATTTCCCTCGTTTAACAGGGCTTTTCAAATGAATGTCGTCAGTTTTTATCGTTTAAAATTGTATATTGTTTGACATATTGCTTATAAAATAGTTGTTTTTATTAAAATGTCTGGTAAAATCCGTTTCCAGTTCTCTAAATCGTCCACAATATCATCGTTTTCGGGTGGTTTTAAATAGGAAATAAAAACTATGGTACATTTCATGGTTCACTAACCTCAAAATTAGCTTATGGTACATTAGATATAATGTTTATTATGTGAACGTTATTTCAGATTAGATTAGATTAGATTATTGAAATGACAACTTACCCAGGTAGGTATTATAAGACAAGTATGAATGAAAAATGAGTGTAAGATGATTGTAGTGCGATCTTAGTAGTCTTTTTACTGAATAACGCTGACATGTTCCTTAGCCAGAACTGTTATTTAATAGCCCAACAGCCGATGACAACTAAGGGACCTACAGTTTAACTGGAATCCAAACTACGACCTCTGAATTACGAATGGATCTAATAATGAGGATGGTATTTGTGGATTAATATAGTATTCAATAGTGCGGACGTTAATTTACTTAAGAGAACACTACAGCTACTGACCATCGCTTACAACTATCCAAAATTCGTGATCTCAAAGTAGCTTTTATAGGACGACCACCATCCCAGTCAATCAGGATATCTTTAAAATATAACCAAAAATATCGTCGAAGGATAACAACAGAAATGAAGACACATTGAAGACGACTTTTTATAGCTTCATATTATGTGGTCAAGTATTGTGAAAACTACAAGGTTAATTTTACAGTATGAAGAAAATAGTTTTTCGTCACATGGAGCGCAAGTGTCTATTTGGTAAACGGAATTCCAGGCTGCGCATTTCTTGTAAAACTCGATTGCGTACCAAAAAGAGTAACTTTCGCTCCTAGTTATGAGAACGACTATTTCCATTTGATGAGAAATTTATGATTCATGTCATAAGGTCAAAACTCGTATTTTCCGTCCTAAACCAAAAATAATTTTTTATATAAAATTGCAGAGTTGTAAGACTTTTTCTTAAAATACTATAATAGACAAGATTAATGTATGCGTATGAGATCTGGCTATAATATTTAAATTTTAACAAAATATGTAGAACTTACCAACAATCACAAACAGCAGTACAAGATGAGTTGTCATCCCACATTTCAGCAATCTTCATATCACTACATCTCATATCACTTATTAAATCATTTCTCATTCACTTGTTGCATATATTGGAACATTTGTAGACTAAAACTGATGTTACTTGATGAAAACATTTATTCAGCTTGTTCTGTACAAGTGTAAACAACAGTGAGAGTAGGTTGTTACATGTAAACTAAGTCCTGGTTCCAATATAAATGGTAATCTAACTTGATACTGTTGTCAGTTTAATCCATTCAAAGTTTGAAGATTACGTTTTGCATTCCAATGCGAAATCCCATTTAAGATGGAATTTCTAATGCAGTAAATTATAATATTCTAAGAGTTCGTTGTTTCATATTTACACACAACTACGAGGCATGGATTTATCTAGCCTCCTAGTGTGTAGTGGTATTAGCAATTTCCGAGATGAAAAAGGGTGACGTAAGTGACGTCATTAATAACGTGACCGAATGGTTTTTATATATGAAAGTCATTATAACAATCAAAATATTAAACAATCTTACGTTGTGGTCTATGAGTAATAAAAGCTTTTAGAGTAGTAATGGAATAATAATTATGTAATAATATAATCATTATCATTTTTACTGCCGTACAAGCAACAGCTAAGGTCACAAGAATCAGACAGACGTATCCATGATCTATGATATTGTCCACAGGAGTTTTAATAATAGTCTATATATATCCCTTAAATTTTTAAATGATTTCTTCAGAGTATTCGCTGGGATGAAATAATCTGAGATCGTTTTATTTATACTCTTAAAGCTTTAGACACAAGAAAATTGGACCACAGATGTAGACGGGCGAAGAACCTTAGATCCATAAACCTGATAATTTACTGTCTGTGAATACTACAGAATGTGAAAACTAGTTTTTATGACGTTTAATCCTAAAACAAAATGTTTAACCACTTAAAGTTCGTAATTCGATGACACGGAATCTTATTACAAATATTCAAACATAATTTTATGATGAGGTGATACTAGACCTGGCATATTCTTTAGCCTATAAGTTAATAGCTCTGATAAATTAATTGACCAGCTAAACTTTATCAGTTACGTAGCTATATGTCATAAAGTTCATTAAACTATGAAACTTGAAATACTGACGTTTGTACCACTGTTTAGTCACAAAATAATGATTATTCACAAAACATAGAGATCAAACCCATAAGAATCATCATTAGAAAACATTTTTTTAATTATAAGTCATTGCATTTCAAAATATTTTCAAATGACTATTTTAATATGTGTACAATATGTATTGATGAAACAGTTCAATACATATTGTACATTACCTTGTAGTATACATATCTTTTAATATTGATATTTAAAAAAATACCAAATGGATTTATTAAAATAAGATTATCAGGATAAATAAATTCCTTGACATTACTAGTAAATAAATAAATTTTACTCTTCTTTGAGCTTTAATTCCTTAATGATTGATATTAAAAGCTTTTATAACCTTAAAGAAACGAAGGATCCTTATATTGTAGATCTTCGTTCCGTCTTGTTGTACAGGAATGTTGTTTAGTCTTTGTTTTAATATTTTTAAGAGTTTTAGGACTCGCTTTGTGTTTAAAACAGTTTAAAATTGTATAAAATATTTTTGACTAAAAGGTTTGCTATTTGAATTTTTTAAATATTTATTAATTACCAAATATAGTTGTAGCCATTTAACTCATATTGTTACTCAATTATAAGAATGAAAAGAACAATGATTATACCAGGTTATAAAATGTAATATAAGCTCATTAAACCGAAAAAAATCATTCTCATTTAAAATTTTTGTTATTTGTAGTTTATCTTGTTTTTAAAACTAAACATTAGCCTAGTAATACTGTTATTTTCAACCCTATCTTACATTATTTAATACAGTAGATTGATGTTTTATAATACGTCAGCCTTTCATAAGCGAGGTAAGATGACCAAATATATTTTTGGTCATCTTTCATTTTGTGATTGCCTGAGAAATAATCTAAAACTCCAAATTAAAGCTAAAAACTTAAGTTGCTACAAAACGGCGATTGCATAGGAACTCAGTGTTTAATTCTGTCATTTGATCAACTGTTTTAAATATGTGTGATTATTTTTCAATCTCATTCTTCTTTGGATTATACATTTTACAAATCCATACAAAAAATATATCTACATTGTCCAATTTTGTTTTTGACCCTGGACGAGACATCAGAGCAAAGCTTTATAACCTGTGAGCATGTGGTAGGCTAGTGCCGAAACATGTTAGCCGCAAGGTAAATGATCTTATGTCATGTAGTTTATGTTTGGACAAAGGATAAACATAGTCAATGACATCAACTTAATCTATAAGGATTTTGTAATTGAAACCAATACCAATATAAACCTATTATTTGAAACAGTTTCTTTTTGTATTTCGACTCTAAATTACCACGAAATAAATAAGAACAAAATTATTCATCATATAACGAATCTATCTTCTTGAAAAAAAATATATATATATTATGTAGTTTTCAATATGTTTTCTCTGTAGTTTTTAGATCTCTCTGGCATACAGAAATTGTTTTTTAGGTGCATTATCTATTAACTCAATATTAGCCTACTCTATTACAAATGGGAAAAATTTAATTTTGCAAAATGTTTTGTGTTGTGATATTTTTTCAAGGTTAAAGAATGATAAAGTATTCTGTCAAAGAAATTTATCACTAAAAAAATACAGATTATTCGGTCGGATATACTTTTTGTTTTAATAAATAAGTTCATAAACATTCCATAACCAGTAAAACATTTTTTAACTACTATTTTTACTATACTACTTTTTTTAACTACTATAAAATTTTTCTTATACACTTATTTTTAAATATAAAGGTTAATATATCTCATAAACTAAACATGGTGGGGTACTGAAATTTTTAGTATATTGAGGTTATTATCTTTATCAATAGTATTTATAAAATTCACATTCCAAAAATATTGTTTCAAGATATATTTAGACGATTTTTACAACATGTTTTATTAATTGCCAAACAAGTTTTTTTAGATACCTTATAATTATTATAGATATCTTGAGATGTTAGATAGGAACTTCATCTCACCTTCAAAGGTAAAGTTATCTATTTTTACGACACTATTTAAGAAAACTACATGTATATACATTATAAAATGTTTTGATTTATAAACCTAGCGTATGAAAAGTATTAAACTCAAAAGTGCTTAGAGTATAAAAAAATGTTAATATTACTATTATAAAAAACAGTGTAGGTTAGCCTTTTCAATTATTTTTTAAGGGTGCAACACATAAACATTGATCAATTGACGTCGGTTGATATGCTAATAGAAACATACATTTGAACATGCTTGGAGATTTTTGTAAGAACTGAAGTTCATATCTGAAAACATAAAGATAGAGTTTGATGTTTGTATAAAATATACATAATCCTGGCTGTAAACTCTCCTTTATACGTTGTCTGTTAAGCCTTCTGAGCATTAGACAATGGAACCCCCATGTATATTTAACAGGTTTAGGAATACATTTGGAAGTTAGCTTACGTGATCTTATGATGTTTCTGAAATCTAAGGTTCAACATAACCCTTTAGTTTATGTACTCATTGGGTCAAAAATGTGTTTTTGAAAATTCGTTTTCTGTAGTATATGAAATGTTTGACAGGTCATGGCTATATCAAGTCGTATCCGTATCGGATGGGAAAACCGCTTCAACGGATTGCATTTACTACAGAACGGACGAGGGAAACTGGGATTGTTTGTCACAGTTCGTCCGGGGCGTCCTACTAGAGAAGAAAAGTGATATGGACCGCGGAGAGGCCCAGATCACCTGAACAAGTGCTTAGACATGGAGTGAGCCTCAAGGGCGTAAGCCAAATTTAGGCCTAGCTTGTTGTAATGTGACAAACGGTTCCAGGTTAGAATCCTAAAGAGTAGAGGAGATTTTTTTAGTGGGTATCCCCGCTTCTTAGGAGAGCCCCACACTACAGGCTGGCCACCTGTGTGCATAAAGAATTTCTTCCGCCTCTCCCTCAAAAATGAAGAATATGAAATATTTCCTGTATTCCAAGATTTTACATACGTCAGGTGGAAGAGCGTTATTATTTATAAATTTTAACAAAATTTTAGCTCAAAAGTATAACCTCTTCACTACCAACTTAAAAAAATATGTCAACGCATGTTAAATATGCTTATGAAACAACTTACAAATTAACATCAAAATTATGTTTTTGACATAATTATTTTACTTTCACCATCATAATTTGAACATTTAACATTGTACTTCTTGAGTGGTTTATATTTTCAGTATTGTTGACTTTAAGCCTCAATAGAATTATTTACAGATACAGATTTACATTTAAAGAACATGGAGTTTATTAAACGTTACCTTTCACTCATTATTTTAAACTTGAGATTACAGTACTTTCACTGTCAAAAACAGGTTTTAAAATGTTTATATTTACTTCCCTAGAGGAAAATAGGTAATTTAGATCATTGATATGTCAAAAGAGAATGTTTTCACGTCCAAACAGCTGTTCTTATTCTTTTATATAATCAATTAATACAATAACCCTGATAGTTTCTATGGAAACCTGTGACATATTATCCATCTTAAAAATTACTAACACCCCCCAGAACTAAGACATATCCATGTCAAAAACTTTTTGGTTCATTAAAAAATTTAACAATATTTTTCATAGTAAAAATACGTAAAGTCAAAATAACGTGTCATGTTTCACGAATTTCTTATTTGACAAAAACAGACAAGAAATATTTAAGAATATTAGAATTATTATCAAGAATAACAGAAAACATTGAACACTTAACCCTTGAATAGATGATTTATTCCTGTCTAGTTAATTATGAAACAACGAACCCTGCCCAAGACAACTTAAGCTGGAGGGATGAGAAGGATTCGTGCAGTAGATATCCAATCTGAACCGAGGGTCACTCAAACCTGATTGTCTTTGCTCCGTAGATTGTTGTCTTTGTACGCCACCATCAAACAGCGATCCTTTGTCGATTCTAGGACGTCCTGTATACAGATGGGAAAGTCAAACCGTCCCTTCTACATCTATGCCCTAGAAAGCTCTTTATAAAGAGTTTCTTTATTTTAAACTTATACATAAAATATACCTTTTTATACTGAATGACTGAAAGAATTGTAAACGTTATTGCATTAAATTGCCTGATACTTTTTAATGTAAAACGTGCTTTAGGGCCTTTATGGCCTAATTATCCTAAAAGAAAATAAAGTGTAATACGTTAGGAAATTGAAGGTTATTTGCAATGCCTAGGATAAAAAACTTTGGAATTTACTTCCCTGTGGGAAATACGTTAGATCATGGATATGGCTAAAGGAAATGTTTTCAGCTCTTCTAAACAACTGTCCTTATTCTTATGGTACGTATATTAAACATTCAATACAATAACTCTAGTAGTTCTTATAGAAACATGTTTCAAATTTTTATTTTACAAATTGCCAACTCCCTCCCCCCAGAGCTAAGACATTTCCATGTCTACATGTATTTGGAAATCTCACAAAGGACACAATCATCCGTAAAAATGACAAACTGTGGATACCGACGCTGATTGAATGTATTGGTGTTTTGAGTAGAGATATTTTGTGGTCAGAAAACGTTTTTTGTTTTTTCTTATTGGAGGCTATATATTATATCTGATTTGAATACAATTAGTTTTATTGTTGGGCAATTCAGTCCTCGTTCCTCAGTCCTTAAAGCAACCCATCTGGTTCCTGTCGCACTAGGTTTCCTTTAGTACAATTGAACTAAGAAGTAAAAATGTTTTTAACAAAGCAATTTTCTCTAGAATTTTTAAGTACTTGGAAAAATCCCTTTATTTTACCTATTTCATATAGAGGTCAATAGACCGATTCACACTATATTTCAAAAGCTGTAATTTTATATTTGTTAACCTCTATAAAACTTGGGGAGTGTTCCCCATATTTGGTTTAATGTCATTTCGTGTTTAGTTTAAGATCCTAATGGAGACACAGTTTAAAAGACGCTGTACGATGTGCATAGATAGCACTAAAACAAAATCTATTAAAACAATGACATTTGTGACAAACGTCTAATTTTAATCTTAACTTATAGAAAGTATATAACTACGTGTAGTAAATTAGTTGTAAGCATTATCATAAATTCCAGACCTGTCAAGACACTATGCACTTAAATGCGAAAGACTGATTAGTTTATTTCAGCTAGAGGCAGTTCCATAATCTGATTTGCTCTCCGTTGACACTCTCTCCTACTCCAACTCAACAGTCTGCAAGGTGTTGGATTTCGTAACTAGATCATTTGAACCCAGAAGGCATTCCGACATAACTGTAGTTTTGAATTGTATATATATATAATATATAACTACCAAAGAAACTACCAGGGCTATTGTATTGAATTTTTAATATAAAAGAATAAGAACAGCTGTTTAAATTAAATGAAAACTTTCCCATTAGACATATCCATGATCTAACCCATGATTTCCCACAGGGAAGTAGATACAAACATTTTTAAGCATTAACACATTTTACAAATAGGTACTTTCAATCAGTACTGAACTATTCCCAAATAAACTATGTGCTTTCTACATCCTAATATTTAGACCGGAAAGTTTCTAAGCCTACTGTCATATATTTTGACAAAATTTTCAAGAAGAACAAAAGAAATTATATGATATGAAACATCTGATAAATATACAGTTATGTTCCTTGCACACTATGAATACCGAAGCCAAAGATAAGACTATAATAACGTGGTTTCAATCGTGGCTGAAGATGAGATAGAAGACGACGATGAAATTAAAACAAAAATATATAGTGACGTAAGAGTTTTGTTAATTTTTTTAATGTTAATTATTTTCAAAAATAAAGGGTTTTGTAAAATCAGATTTCCATATCGTGTTGTTTAATAACTTTTAAATAAGAGGTTTAGAGGATAAAACTGATTAATAAATCACAAACTGTATATCAACATTAGTTTAACGTATTTATTTGAATGAATTTTTGCGTATAATGGTAGTTTTAACTCTAAAAATAACAACAGGCCCTCACAAAAATATCAAACTTAAAGCAGAACCTATAGCAAAATTTGTATGCACACACATACTATTTATTCAGTTAAATAACTGATTAATAAGGTGTTATTTATTATTTTTAATGGTCTCTGTCACAACAAAGGGTTTTTAAGGGACGAAATTGAATAATAAAATATAAGTTCTATTAACATTTTTACCGTCATTGACTTTAACCGTCATACTACCTTAACTAATGTCAGGATCTCGTTTGATTTGAAAAAAAAATTGAGAAGATACTACAACTACTGATCTTTGTGCCAACTAGTGATGAAAGAATGTTGGCAAATTACACTGGCAGGCAGAGCTTTATAAAACAACAGTTACAGCATCAGTACAATATAACACCTTGCTGCTCCAGAGATATTGAGACACACTACCCTACGTTACTGTCCCATCTGTTACCTCAGTAACCCTGATAGAGCACTAATGATGTTGGCAAGTGTCTCTGACGGCCGGAGTAATACCAGCCAACTGTTACAGCATCAGTACAATATAACACCTTGCTGCTCCAGAGATATTGAGACACACTACCCTACGTTACTGTCCCATCTGTTACCTCAGTAACCCTGATAGAGCACTAATGATGTTGGCAAGTGTCTCTGACGGCCGGAGTAATACCAGCCAACTGTTACAGCATCAGTACAATATAACACCTTGCTGCTCCAGAGATATTGAGACACACTACCCTACGTTACTGTCCCATCTGTTACCTCAGTAACCCTGATAGAGCACTAATGATGTTGGCCAGTGTCTCTGACGGCCGGAGTAATACCAGCCAACTGTTACATCATCAGTACAATATAACACCTTGCTGCTCTAGAGATATTGAGACACACTACCCTACGTTACTGTCCCATCTGTTACCTCAGTAACCCTGATAGAGCACTAATGATGTTGGCAAGTGTCTCTGACGGCCGGAGTAATACCAGCCAACTGTTACAGCATCAGTACAATATAACACCTTGCTGCTCCAGAGATATTGAGACACACTACCCTACGTTACTGTCCCATCTGTTACCTCAGTAACCCTGATAGAGCACTAATGATGTTGGCAAGTGTCTCTGACGGCCGGAGTAATACCAGCCAACTGTTACAGCATCAGTACAATATAACACCTTGCTGCTCCAGAGATATTGAGACACACTACCCTACGTTACTGTCCCATCTGTTACCTCAGTAACCCTGATAGAGCACTAATGATGTTGGCAAGCGTCTCTGACGGCCGGAGTAATACCAGCCAACTGGTACTTCAGCAGTACAATATAACACCTTGCTGCCCCAGAGATGTTGAGACACACTACCCTACGTTACTGTCCCATCTGTTACCTCAGTAACCCTGATAGAGCACTAATGATGTTGGCAAGCGTCTCCGACGGCCGGAGTAATACCAGCCAACTGGTACTTCAGCAGTACAATATAACACCTTGCTGCTCCAGAGATATTGAGACACACTACCCTACGTTACTGTCCCATCTGTTACCTCAGTAACCCTGATAGAGCACTAATGATGTTGGCAAGTGTCTCTGACGGCCGGAGTAATACCAGCCAACTGTTACAGCATCAGTACAATATAACACCTTGCTGCACTAGAGATATTGAGACACACTACCCTACGTTACTGTCCCATCTGTTACCTCAGTAACCCTGATAGAGCACTAATGATGTTGGCAAGCGTCTCTGACGGCCGGAGTAATACCAGCCAACTGTTACTTCAGCAGTACAATACAACACCTTGCTGCTCCAGAGATATTGAGACACACTACCCTACGTTACTGTCCCATCTGTTACCTCAGTAACCCTGATAGAGCACTAATGATGTTGGCAAGTGTCTCTGACGGCCGGAGTAATACCAGCCAACTGTTACAGCATCAGTACAATATAACACCTTGCTGCACTAGAGATATTGAGACACACTACCCTACGTTACTGTCCCATCTGTTACCTCAGTAACCCTGATAGAGCACTAATGATGTTGGCAAGCGTCTCTGACGGCCGGAGTAATACCAGCCAACTGTTACTTCAGCAGTACAATACAACACCTTGCTGCTCCAGAGATATTGAGACACACTACCCTACGTTACTGTCCCATCTGTTACCTCAGTAACCCTGATAGAGCACTAATGATGTTGGCAAGCGTCTCTGACGGCCGGAGTAATACCAGCCAACTGGTACTTCAGCAGTACAATATAACACCTTGCTGCCCCAGAGATGTTGAGACACACTACCCTACGTTACTGTCCCATCTGTTACCTCAGTAACCCTGATAGAGCACTAATGATGTTGGCAAGCGTCTCTGACGGCCGGAGTAATACCAACCAACTGTTACAGCATCAGTACAATATAACACCTTGCTGCACTAGAGATATTGAGACACACTACCCTACGTTACTGTCCCATCTGTTACCTCAGTAACCCTGATAGAGCACTAATGATGTTGGCAAGTGTCTCTGACGGCCGGAGTAATACCAGCCAACTGTTACAGCATCAGTACAATATAACACCTTGCTGCACTAGAGATATTGAGACACACTACCCTACGTTACTGTCCCATCTGTTACCTCAGTAACCCTGATAGAGCACTAATGATGTTGGCAAGCGTCTCTGACGGCCGGAGTAATACCAGCCAACTGTTACAGCATCAGTACAATATAACACCTTGCTGCTCCAGAGATGTTGAGACACACTACCCTACGTTACTGTCCCATCTGTTACCTCAGTAACCCTGATAGAGCACTAATGATGTTGGCAAGTGTCTCTGACGGCCGGAGTAATACCAGCCAACTGTTACAGCATCAGTACAATATAACACCTTGCTGCTCCAGAGATGTTGAGACACACTACCCTACGTTACTGTCCCATCTGTTACCTCAGTAACCCTGATAGAGCACTAATGATGTTGGCAAGTGTCTCTGACGGCCGGAGTAATACCAGCCAACTGTTACAGCATCAGTACAATATAACACCTTGCTGCACTAGAGATATTGAGACACACTACCCTACGTTACTGTCCCATCTGTTACCTCAGTAACCCTGATAGAGCACTAATGATGTTGGCAAGTGTCTCTGACGGCCGGAGTAATACCAGCCAACTGTTACAGCATCAGTACAATATAACACCTTGCTGCACTAGAGATATTGAGACACACTACCCTACGTTACTGTCCCATCTGTTACCTCAGTAACCCTGATAGAGCACTAATGATGTTGGCAAGTGTCTCTGACGGCCGGAGTAATACCAGCCAACTGTTACAGCATCAGTACAATATAACACCTTGCTACTCCTGAGATGTTGAGACACACTACCCTACGTTACTGTCCCATCTGTTACCTCAGTAACCCTGATAGAGCACTAATGATGTTGGCAAGTGTCTCTGACGGCCGGAGTAATACCAACCAACTGTTACAGCAGTACAATATAACACCTTGCTGCTCCAGAGATGTTGAGACACACTACCCTACGTTACTGTCCCATCTGTTACCTCAGTAACCCTGATAGAGCACTAATGATGTTGGCAAGCGTCTCTGACGGCCGGAGTAATACCAACCAACTGTTACAGCATCAGTACAATATAACACCTTGCTGCACTAGAGATATTGAGACACACTACCCTACGTTACTGTCCCATCTGTTACCTCAGTAACCCTGATAGAGCACTAATGATGTTGGCAAGCGTCTCTGACGGCCGGAGTAATACCAGCCAACTGTTACTTCAGCAGTACAATATAACACCTTGCTGCTCCAGAGATGTTGAGACACACTACCCTACGTTACTGTCCCATCTGTTACCTCAGTAACCCTGATAGAGCACTAATGATGTTGGCAAGCGTCTCTGACGGCCGGAGTAATACCAACCAACTGTTACAGCATCAGTACAATATAACACCTTCTTACTCCTGAGATGTTGAGACACGCTACCCTACGTTACTGTCCCATCTGTTACCTCAGTAACCCTGATAGAGCACTAATGATGTTGGCAAGTGTCTCTGACGGCCGGAGTAATACCAGCCAACTGTTACATCATCAGTACAATATAACACCTTGCTGCTCCAGAGATGTTGAGACACACTACCCTACGTTACTGTCCCATCTGTTACCTCAGTAACCCTGATAGAGCACTAATGATGTTGGCAAGCGTCTCTGACGGCCGGAGTAATACCAGCCAACTGTTACAGCATCAGTACAATATAACACCTTGCTGCTCCAGAGATGTTGAGACACACTACCCTACGTTACTGTCCCATCTGTTACCTCAGTAACCCTGATAGAGCACTAATGATGTTGGCAAGCGTCTCTGACGGCCGGAGTAATACCAGCCAACTGTTACAGCAGCAGTACAATATAACACCTTGCTACTTTAGAGTCATACTTAATAAATTTAAACTAGCACATATCATTCAAGTAATCTTTATAAATAAAATTAGAGTTTTGTCTGTACATTGCTCAGAGTTATTCATTTTTTTAGTTATTTTGACGTCGTTTCATCGTTAGACAAGCCGAAACAAGTCTTATCTCAATTTGTGTCTGTTTGTCTGTGACGATCCTGGAGACATTTTACGCCGTCCTCTCCGAAAAAAACGGGAGAACTGATAACAATGCAACTTATTTAATGCATTCTCTACATTCCCGAGAAGGTTTTTCAATGCTTAAAATTTTCCGCCGACCCTTAAAAAATATATCACGACCATTTAAAAAACCACTTTTAACGCGATATTAGACGCATTTTGCTTTCAATTATCGTTGAACCACCCACTCCTAATAATAATCTGTCTTTGTAGTTTAAAGATTTAATTGAAAGAAAAACAAACATCTGTCAAATCAATATTAGTTAGTTTATAATGGTCATTAATTCTAAGCCCATTTCGAAATCATACTATATAAAAAAGTTAGTTTAACGTATAACTATTTATAACAATGGTATCTATGTTGTAATCTATTTAAATGTAAAGTAATCCCAAATAATAAATCTGGGTATTGATTTATTTTCTTTGTACTGATTTGTTTATGATTTGAGGTATACATTTTGATATGATAATCGTTATACAGAACTTTAAACTAAATCCTACAAACCGTACAAAGGACGGGCTTACTGCTACCACGAATCATTCGAGTAAAATATTATAAATAGTTTACATGTTTGAGCATGAACATTATTCTGGGAGGATTGTAAGAAAATATTTTTCAGGAATAACTACCACGCGTCTGTACACAAATATTGTAATTTAATATAGTATATAATTTTATAATTCGCATTAAAGAATATTAAATTATATTTCAAATATTCCTCGAACTCCATTATAAAAATAATGCAATTAGATTCTTATTTTGGAAAATTCTTGCCAAGCATCTGGTATTGATCTTATACTCATTTATAAGTATTAAAGATTAATATTATAATAATATTAATATAAACTAACTAATACCGTATTGATTTGACAGATGTTTGTTTATTATTGTAAAGAGTTATCTGTTTGGTTTTATACTTTTATTGTTTGAGTTTGTTTTACAGTATTTTTAATAAATAAATATTCTAACGTGAATCAGGGCAGGTGGTTATAATTGGCGTTTGATTAACAGATAATAGATCTTCTGGATGAAAAGAGGTTTTCTAAGAGGTGCATTGAACCAATAATTATACGAGATTCAAATGCATATTATTGACGGAGACTAGTTAGGCCAATTGTGGTCGACTATAGGACCGCTAAAGCCCTAGGGTGTAGCTATATTAATATTGTAATTCGACAGACAATAGCTAGAGATGAGCTCAAACCAAAGAGTGACTCCTATCATCCAAGGGTTGGGTTGTATCGACTCTGTCCTTTGGACTATTTATGTTGGATGTATTTTTATTTTACTTTAAAGTCACAGGAAAATAATATACAAATAATAAATATTAAACAAGAAAATTATAACAGTGATATAGGGAATTAATAAAGCAGAAGTATGTATATATATATATGCATGTGTGTCTGTGTGTGTGTGTCTGTGAATCTTATGGAGGACAAGGAAAAATTAATATTTCCCATATCAATCAATATTAGTGGATTAAACTTGGTATATACGTTCATGTTATTGATACCCACCCGTTTATGCCTAAAAATCATAGTTTATGTGTTTATCATGGAAGAAAACCTGCATACTCTTTTTCCATGTTAATCATACAGGGGATAGGCAAACTCCTTTATTTATGGAAAGATGTTGATGACAGTTGGTATAAATGTTAAAAATAAAATTTTTTTATGGTAGAAATGCCTACTTTGAGTGTTCCTCACAGCGGCAAACCTGCTCACTCTTTCCCATGTTAATCTTATGGAGAATAGGCAAATAATTCTCATGTTTATGGACAGATTTTTATAAAACTTGTCATATATTAATATTATTATGTTATTGATTTGGAAATTCGCTGAGTACGCAGGTCTGCTGCGACGGGGGTATTTTTTTATTTCATTATATTTATTTTTTAACCTATCCGTCTCTAAAGTTAATGGAGGTATCATGGTTGCTGATTCAAACTTACACTCAAAATAATGAATCTAAAACTATATTTTCCTTTATCTGATTTAATAACGTAAATAAAGCCGGGGTGAGAGATAAGGTATGGTCCGAGCATAAAATGGATTCACAAACCGGAACGAACCCTGATTTACTGAAGCCCATTGTTCAGTTTAAATAGAAGCGAGCGTTCAGGTTTTATCAGATACATAGTTTATTTTTCCTTAGAATTGGAATTAACCCTCTTAAATTCTGTGTTTCTGAAATAAAAATACGTGTTCAGCAATTAGGTAATACGAAAAAAAGTTAAACCTAGTTATGTAATTCAATCTTTAAATTAACATAAAACAGAACTTAATGATAAAGTTGGATGCTGAACGTGTTCAATTGTTCATCACATGGTAAAATTATCTTCAAAAATAGTTTTTAATGACGAATAAATTTGTAAGGACACAAAATTAGTTGTTTTGTTTTAAAGGAAATGGAAATGCCTTGTTGTTTTACTTATAAAAATTACGTTGTTTATACTAGAAAATGTATGCAATTTTTTGATACAATAATATTTTTCCATATTTTTTAAATTATTATTTCAATGTAAGGTTTTTCATCTGGTAGCCTACATAAACTGTAAAATAGCAATCTACTGGAACAGTTCTTTTAAATATTTCAATCTACATGCAAATGTCTTGAATGCCTAATGTAAAACTGACTGCAGAAAATAGGTGTGATGAGAATTTCTAGTTAAAAATTACAAAACAGCAACAAAGGAGAGAGTTAAAAGTGTTAGTTATTATTTATTTGCAATTAGAACTTCATTGCAAAAAGATCATAACAAATAAAATTATTAGGCCTATGATTTTTACTTAAGTTATTATTATTATTTATTTTTTAGAACATTTAATCTCATCTGGAACAGCAGCATGGTGAGGTGGATTACCATCTCACTCAGTTTCTGGCTATTTCAAGTTGTGCCTGTATCGGATAGGCTAAACCGGTTCTCCGGATTACACTTACTGCCCGAGCGTTCCCGACGATGGGGAGCTCACTTTCTTCCGCTGCTCCCGTTGGGAAAGGCCCCGCCTGGAGGCTGCACGAAAACTTGGTGTTTTTTCGGTGGACACGGTGTGCCACAAGATCATTGAAGACGAGGGAAACTACGATTGTTTGTCTCAGTTCGTCTGAGGCGTCCTTATAGAGAATAAAAGCGATCTGGACCGCGAAGAGCCTCAGATCACTTAAACAAGGACAAGCCAAATTTAGGTCTAGCCTGTTGTAATGTGGCAAACGGTTCTATATTAGAATCTTAGAGAATAGAGGGGGTTATTTTAGTGGGTAACCCCGTTTCTTAGAAGAGTCCCACACTACAGGCTGGCCACCTGTGTCATAAAAACATTTTTCCGCCTCTCCCTAAAAAAAATTAATTCTCATTAATAACACACATTAAAGTTACATCATTACCATCTTGTCACTTATACAACGTTATTATTACAACGTACAGTATCTCTAATTGAATTATTCAAACCAAAATTTCTTTGATCTTTTAGATAATATCTATACAGTACATTCCTGGACTTAAAAAATCAACTAAACATCATACAAATCGCATATGGGTAAGCTAATTATATTTGAAAGACCCGAAAGGGTTTTAACTTTAATCCGACTATGCAAGAGGCTTAGGTTCGGTGTGTGTCAGGATAGCGTCCCATGTGTTCTGGGTTTTTCTGAGGAGGATAATATTCCACCTTGATAATTCTTTTGAGAAATCTGCAGTTTTCCCTTATATTCTAACTTTACTGTATACTTTTATTTTCTAAAAGCAGTTATGTGAATAACCGAATACTTTTATGGTTGAGCCTAGCATTTGCAATCATTTTGTGTTTTTTCATATCGTAAAATTATTACCTTGTGTCATTTAGTTTTAGTCTGCTAAAACCTACTGTTAGTTTCGCTAAAAATAACGCTACGTAGGAATATACTATATTATCATTTAATACGTATAAATATGTGTAGAGTGGATATGTGTGTATGTGTGTGTGTGTGTGTGTGTGTGTGTGTGTGTGTGTGTGTGTGTGTGTGTGTGTGTGTGTGTCGTGATGTAACTGGCTGGGTGGCTGAGTGGTTATAGTGTCTGGCTTCACAACTGAATGTTGTTCGATTGGATTACGCAAGGATCGAATATGAACAACGTTGACATTTTGTCATTGGTATGTTATTTAATTATGCTTCCTAAAAACAGGGAGCATCTAAACAGCTGTTAGCTTGTAACCAGATGACGGCACTTCCTTTAAAAAGTTCTGCTGTACTTTTTGTGCTCCACAAATCTGCTAGTACCCCACCCAGATCTTATGCTTATACATGTCAAAATCAAATAGTAAACTTTCTGCAACACATTCACAAGTACAAAATACTTTGCTAACGCTCTGTGAACACTTGTCTTTGCGAACTTTTAAAATGTCAAATTAAACCCCATGACAGTTGATAAATGCTCTGAAAAATGTACAGGATTAATATGTTTATAATAATTCACAGGTGTACTGTTTTTATGGATACATACAACCGTCCCCTTGCCTATATATTTCAGTAGCTATTTTTTTACTCTACGCTTATTTTATTTACGTATATTTGATATACACTTTATTTAGTGAGTTAAAACTAATAAAGATTTTCCTTCAACTGTAAATAAAGGCTGGTAAAACCGTACCAAAATACCGAAGGTTGTTCAATATTAAAAACTAATATTTTTCCCTGGAAACAAAATATTCCATCGAGACAGGAAGATTAAGCGAAGGCTCCAAGATTGTGTTTGCCTTGGGATTATCCTAAGCCGATATTCTAACTTTATGTCTCGTCTCTTTTAGGGGTTTCGTTAATTTTCTTCCATGCTTAAATTTTATTTTACTATATTATGGTTAAAAGCATAAAACTGTATTAAAACTGAGTTTGTTTCATCTGACATCAAGGTATCGCAGCAAACCTCCCACACATTTGCTCTACTCGTAGGAATGAATTGCAATAGACAATATTGTTCAAAACCATTTATAACAGTTAATTTTAAAAATATTCCCTACGTAAAAGATTTTCCGAGTTTTATTAATCTAAATAAAAACTATTTGTATTTACTTACGCATGGTAAATAGGGCTAGATCATGGATATGTCTAAAGAGAATTTTTTCAATTAATCTGAACATCTGTTCTTATAACCAAACTATGACGTCACTGTTTTAAATTTTGGTGGCACAAATTACCAACATTTCCCTCCCCCCAGAGATAAGTCATATCCATTTCAAATTAAGACGTTTTCTGTATATTGCATGTAGCTATAATATTTTTTATATACGTTTTTCTCTGTAACACCAAACATATATGTAACCATTCTCCGTTAAATATCTTTGAAGGGTTTTGTATACGTTCAACATACCTACAGACTAGAGAAATAAATTAATAAGCTCTCAAAACTCCGGTTTTCAGTACCATACTGTTGGACCTATATTTAGGTTTTAGAGTACATATGATCTACAAAAGTTATTAGTAGATCGCAATAGCAATAATCTGTTAAATTAAAATCTATTTTAGTTTGTTTTTGAATTTTTGAACAGTGCTAACTTGAACTTAATCTACCTAGTTATTAATAATAAGGCTGAAACTTAACTTTATTTTCTACTTATTTTGATTTCAGGTGAACATCTAGTATTAGTTATAAATATCTTTCCTCTTAACTCCGAGTAATATAACACGTACAAAGAATTAACTAACCAGGACTACTAGTAACATTTTAAAAATACCACGATATCAATTTGTACTTATATTTACTGTTACCTGAAGTTTATAGTTTTTATTTAGTTAATTTTTCAAATTTGTATACTAAGCACTGGAATAAACTGGTTAACTTTAAACACACTTAGATGCCAAGAGATATAACGTTGAATGAATAATCACTGTACAGAATAATCAATAAATCATTGATTCTAAATGTACAAGTATTGCAGGCCTATTCACCGCAGTGTTGATGTTTATGATCAGAGATAATGCAACTATCGTGTTCAACCACATCGAGAACATGGGATGATCCTACACATGTACGAGGATATAGTGGTACAAGATCCTTGATAACCATGTGACAAAGTAACTGAATTGCTACCAAAACCTGAGAGTAACACTAAATAAAGCGACAAGTCGTTTAATCCACAAGAAGTCAATAGTAACTGAAAAAGAATTAGTATTATGTAACTAACTATGGATTCAATAATTTTCTTCAAAAAAAAAATAAATAGTTGTACGTATCAAGTAAAATATTTTACACAAAGATTAAGGTAAATCGGGTTTAGTTCTAAACCTTTTAAAAATAGATATTTAAAAATTCCTATTTACACCAAAACATTCACTCCGAATCTATCTTTAAAAGTCTGATTCACATAATCAAGTTCGAGAAATGTCTTCGAAAATATTTACTCTGAGATGAGAAATCTTCGAATTGCGTTTACCTCAACCTCCCCTCATTATTGAAAACGTTTTATTCCAGTCATCGTAGCTTCGTTTTGAATCACCGAATAATCATTTTCATGGACTTGTTTTTGTAATTTTCAACTAATTTATTCTTGTAATTTTTATGTCAGTATATTTATAATAAACTAAAAACTAATGTGCGCATCCCCGAACAATTACATAACAAACTCCTTGCCTTTTCTTTTGGAGACAAAAGAAAGATGAAAAATTCATCGTGGAAATTAAAGAAGCTTTTATTCATTCGTTTGATTGAATTTTTTGTAAATTTTAAACTAAAATCTAATCGTTTCAACAAATCATACGGAGAATCAGGCATTATTTATAACAGTTTTCTGTATTTTTAAATTACCTTTTTCTTGGATTTTTTTGATAACTAAAATGTATTCTGACAGGTCAACATAAAAACTATGCCTGCTAAGAGAGTTTAGCATTGCGAAGGGTTTTATGCGCTCGAAGGCCGCTTGGTTATTAGGTTTGGAACCCGCTCGTGGGGAGATGGGAAATGAAATGAGGCGCTGTTTACCCCGATATTTATTTTGCAGATGAAAATCCTCAGAACAAAACCTGAAAAATATAAAACAATATAAAACTACTGAATATAGACCCCTATAGTTCTTAATAATTCGCTTGAATTAAACGTGATGTATGTGGATAAAGACATTTTTAAATTCTATATGTTTTTCAAATGCCTCTGACAACGCTCCTAAAAGCATGAGTTAGGTTATAGCTTATTATTTATAACTTATTTATAAGTTTATTCACTTTTTCCAGATAATTTTCATGGTTCTGATTTTCCTAATAACAATTTTATGCTTTGGCTCGACAAGAGATATCATGTTAAAGTCTAGAATGGATTTTAAACAAAATACAATATATATATGGATATTAGGGCAAACCTGCTTAAATGGTTAGGTTTTGTTTGTTTTTAAGGTTTAGTTTGACAAGGTAATCCATACCGTATTATTCTACTAATTATGAAATAGTATTTTTTCCAAAACTTGTTTACAATATTTTTGAAACTGTTGCGTCAAGATGACAATGGTAGGTTCTGGAAGTTTTCCCCCATTTGAGACGAGACGTGTCATACTGTGGAAGCTCTTCACCCTTATAATCGCCTTACTTGCTTTTAACAAGTTTGCAGTCTCGCATCAAACGGAGCGATAACTGAAGTTAAATAAATACCTGATCTTGAACACTTGACATCTTCCACGAATCCAGTCAGTTCTTTGAGAGGTAATATTTGGTAAGATCAAACGGAAAAGCTATATTTAACGATACGCAAAGTAAAACACAATGCATTCAAGTTAAAATTAAATTTAAATTTGACTTTTTTTACAATCATTGTCCTGAAGTATTTTTAAAAATTTAAAAGTACTGTAATAATACTATGAATGTGTATAAATATATCTATTAAGGAATTTAGGGAAAGATTTATATTTTGTTACTTAGATAAAACCAATTAAAAATCAAAATCATTTATAAAATATATGTTTTAGTTTAAAATATTCCGTACTAAAGCTTCTTTTCTGGTTTTAAGTTCAGTACTTTTTACTACTTTGTAAATACTAGTTTCGTCCGTCCCTGGCTCCAACAGTTCACCCTTAATCTGTGTCACTTGCTTGGGCACAGACACTCAGCTCAATTAAGCCTAAAGCCATATCGTAATAAATGAAAATATATTTCTGTTTCTGTAACTTTTGTGAGTTTAAAAGTAAAAGTTATTTGAAATCTCTTGCTAGAACATTTATTGTTATTGTTTATTCTCAGTTACTGAATGGTTTCATCAGTTGAGATACTTGAATTAATCTTACAAGATGTAAAAATTACAGAAGAGCTAATCACAGCTTAGAGTTAAACACACTGGAGGTTTTCTGTACTTTAGAATGGTTTTTAAGCCAGTAAAAGTCACTTGAAACT
Source organism: Nephotettix cincticeps (assembly GCA_023375725.1). NCBI lineage: Eukaryota > Metazoa > Arthropoda > Insecta > Hemiptera > Cicadellidae > Nephotettix > Nephotettix cincticeps. The sequence goes on along the minus strand of CM041789.1, from coordinate 50,341,447 downwards.
GGTCGGCTCTATTGTTTTGAAATCATTAGCCACTTATCCTATGAGAGATTATTAAAATAATTTAAACTGTATTTTGGTAGGTATTTGTAAGTATTTTTTGTAAACACTACTCCACCTTCATAATTTAATTAATACTATAATATAATATATATTTTTTAATACTTTAGCCCCATAAGTGAATGGTGGGTGAAGGTAGGACTCATTTTAGGTATGAGCGCTAACCTCTTTTTGACTATGTGACAACGCCTTAATGTGTAAGCAAAACCTTGCTGTCTTAAACCCTTGAAAATTTTAGGTGTTTCGCCCTTAAATGAATTATAGAAACAAGATGCTGTTCTTCTTTTAATAATCAGTACAAAAAACGGAAAACGTAGCCCTCTTAACCATACAAACAGGTGACCATTGCAATCCCAGTCAAGCCTACAAATTCCGTCTCCGTCCACCCAAGCCGGTCACCGTTTACTTTAGGTAGGCCCTCCCATCACTGTACCGCACATTTTTCAAGTCAAGTTGGGATTATCTTTGAAACCGCGTACTTACGATTGTCTTCAACTTGTAAAACACTTGTAAGCAAACGCTTTGACCAAGGACCACAATACAAAAGTCTGATACAGAACTTAGTTGGAGTTTAAAACATACAGTACTCTAGTGACTATGGATCACACTCCATGAGATAGTTAAGTTATCGGCTCATAGATCACAGCACGGCTGGAGATTACAACGACAACTAACAAACTCATTAAATTTCTTTGTTTGGAATTCATTGTTGGTGATTGGAGATGTATGTTACTTAGAAACTAAATTGCGGACATTTACCATCACTATGAGTAAAACAAAGTTTCACAACGTTTCGGGATCTGACATCCTGCTTTATACCAGACTACGACAGTATACAGCTGAAACCAAACATGTTTAAAGCAATCCAAAAACATACAAATACAACCAAGCAGCAGTAGTCTCACACACCAGAAAAATGTTTGTATTTACTCTCCTATGGGAAAAAGGTTAGATCATGGATGTATTGTCTAAAAAGAACTTTTTAGTTCATCCAAACAGCTGTTCTTACAAACCCACTAACCATATGATGTCACTTGTTTCAAATTTTGGTGGTGAAAATTTCTAACCCTTCTCCCCAGAGATAAGACATATTCATGGCAAAAAGTACGTTCACTCGTCACAAGGGCTCAAAACAAACTGGATTATGTTCTAAATTTGTTATGCTTTAAGTTCTAACTCACCTGAGTACGGGATGAAATTTCAGATCTCGAACGTCGTGAAACTTTATTTCACAAAATCGTTGACAGATGGCACTAGCTGTCACTTCATATTTAATGTGTATACGTTGGAAGTTATAGAGTTAAACTGCACAGCTCCTGACGTTCTTTGCAATGGGAAATTATGTTTTCATAAAAAATTACTTATTTTATCCTACATGTATAGCCTAACAAGAACTATCTGGAGAACCAATGCATATAAAAGGCTTTTAGAATCACATTTCACGTTGTAACAATTTACAACTCCAATAAAATACAAATACAATGAAAGGTTGTAATGAAAAGTTGTTTCATCATTATTATGCTGCAATAACAAAAACAATTTCCCTCTAAAGTTGAAAAGTAATGATGGTTGAAGTTGTAAAGTAGCACATTTCTTAGTTGCAAACTAATGGAAATAATGTTGCAAATCCTACAGACGCTACTTCCGGTTACATTGTTACCTTGTTGTTGCGAGGAACATTAAACTCCCGCTAACTACAAAGCTTCCTTTGTGAAGGCCGAGGGTTCCTCTTTCCATTGTTGTCAACAAACGTAAATTAATGTTTTTATTGTTATTAATGACAAAAAGTACTAGTTCTCATAGAGAAGAGGCTATTACCGAAGGTCTCATGGCAACATTTAAGCCCAGGACCATGTTATTTTCTTCATTTTTTGGTGCCAAGAGGCCAAAAACAATCGTTAAAAGTTTTATACAAATGTGTGTGTCTGTAAACACGATACCTGTCGTAAAAATGGAGGCTAAATTTGGTAGAGACGTTTATTCCTACGTTTGCTCGGACAAGTTCGTAATCCAGACATATCGGTGAATCGGAATAGGTAGTTTGGGGGGGTTTGTACTAAAAACTTTGAGTTTTTGCGTTTATTTTAACTAATTTAAAAAATGTTTTAACTTTAAACATTAATAAAAAAATTAATATTTAACTTATCTATCTATATTTTTGGATGAAACTTTATATTTAGCTTCATGTAGTTGAGATTCATCCATTTATACTTAAAAATCGTAGTTTATATGTTTGTCATGGCAGCCAACTTGCATATTCTGTTCCATGCTAATCATATAGAGAAGAGTAAACTCTTTTACTTATGGACGGATGTTGATGAAACTTAGTATAAAAAGTAAAAATAAAATTTTTTTTACGTTAGAAACACCTACTTCGCGTGTTCACCACAGCAGCAAACCTGCATATTCTTTCCCATGTTAATTTCATGGAGAATTTGCAAATAACTCTCATATTTATCGACCGATAATAATAAAACTTGTCATATATTTTTATTATTCTTATGTTATTGATTTGAAAACTATCGAGATAAAACATGAACATTTTAAATTATGAATTTTCCATTTGACTAAGCACTTAAAAACATAATCAAGACGAAAAAGCGACGGATTAGTTCAAAGTTGTATTGTAAGACTAATTAAAATTGTATTTCCACAACAAACAACTACAAGATGAATTGCTCTCAAGTACTTTAGCCACTCTTTCGAAATAATAACACTTCACAACTGCCTTATTCTGTAATACTTATAAGACACTTTACCATTTTATTAACGTGTAATAGAGTTTTAATAGTTTAGAATAAATCTGTGACATTAATGATACGTAAATGTGAAGTTTAGAGTTTATCGATGAAGTCTAGTATATTTCTTGCTACAAATAAAACTTCTCAACAAGCAGTTTTTTAGATACAGATATCAGTGTTCTTTGTTTTCACAAAAACTCATTAACTTGAATAATTACTTTCATTCACTATCTGTACTCCGTCGTAACGCAAGTTGCATATTATTCCTGAAGGTGTATAATACTTTCGTAGGAACTATGGACGTTGCATATTGAAATAATCAATATGCAGTGCGTCGTTAGTCACATTAGGCTATCCTAAGTAGACCACTTGCCTACAGATGCCGACAACTTCCACCATTGATTTTCGGTGAGCTCTCCCACCAATGTACCACACATATGCAAACCAAATTAGGATTGCTCATGGTCGGGATTCAAATCCCAGTACTTCAAATTGGCTTCAAACGGTTCAGTCGTCCACGAACGCTTTTACACTATACCAAAGTAATATTGTCCAATAAAGCACCTGATTGGCTGTTATGAGCATACTCTAGCGGCAAAACTGTTGCCGCAATCTGTTGGACTATTAATTAACAGTCCTGTCTAAGGAACATGTCAGCCTTAGTCAGTAACAAGACAAAATCATTCCACAATCATCCTTCACTCATTTCTCATTCATACTTGGCTTAAAATACCTACCTGGGTAGGTTGCCATTTCAGTTAAAAGTATATGTATTATAGTATTCGAGAAAAATTTGCGAATTATTTTTATGCATTTGGCTGTCGGGAAATTTAATATCAAAAAGAAGTTTTTTGTAACTCAATGTCATACTTACATAATATAAAATGGCATTATAAGGCTTATATGAGTACTAAAACTTCAATCGAAAGAGAAAATTCTTCCTTGGATAAAAAAATAAAAGGAAAAAGGATTTCAATGCTTCTTTAAAATTCAATCACAAGTTTACCTACTGCAGGTTCTTTATTTAGATTGTTTTCGTGTTTCCTGTTTTCTCTTCTCAAGCACAATTTACAATTCCCATCGAGTTTCTTTAAGTGAATCTCTTGCATTAGAATTGCGGCGTTTCTTTCTCTCAACCAACCCTTCGAACTGTTTGCAATGCAAATTTCCCATTAACGGTATAACAAACGAAATGTGTTTGTATTTTTAAGTTGCATAAGTAAATTCATCAGTTTTTTACATTGTGGTAATTTATGGTTTATTAAACCATTTGGAAGCTGTTCATTGTTTTTTACTGAATATTTCGTTAAATATTGCCAGGGCAAATATGAAATATATTTTTTTATATTTTAAACATACGTAAAACTAATCCAATGACATTTTTATATACAACTTTCAAGAGTCAATGACTCAGTCTTGAAGGATTAAGAGCCTGATAAATAATAATAGTTGGAAAGGATCCCAAATTTGCTATTTTTTACGAGTACAGCCCACCTAGTCTTTTTAATTATCTCCTATATGCTTCATGCTTCATGCTCATACGTCCAAAAGACTGTTATCTAAAATGAGGGTAAATCATATAAGTAGGTAAAAAATTTGACACCCTTTAAAACGGGGTCTTATGATTTTTATTATTTAAAGTAAAAACTTAGTTATTACGTTTTCAAACATATGATTTACTGCGAATTATTATTTAAGGCACATAAACTGTGTGCCAAAGAAAATAATTTGCTTTAAAAGTGTTTAAATAAATCAGAAAAGAGGGTCAGAGAGTTACGTCGTTTCCAGCAATGAAACAATTTGTCTTCGTCCGTCTTGGCGTATTCCAAAGAATAAGGCGCTTTGTTTATCAGCTCAGCGATTGAAAAACTGATTTATTAGGATTAGAATGGACCGATTTGATGCAATAGCCTTTGGAGTTCATTTGAGTAAAATAATAAGCACATGTCACTTTCCTTTGGTGAACACGTCTCAATTAATAAGAATAATTTTATTCGTCAATCTAAATAACATGGAAGTTCTAGCTGTATATCACATGCAAGAAAACCAGTACAAATTTTCAAAAAGCAAAACTTAACAATTTTTTATTTTATTTTAACTTGTATTTTTAGTTCGTTTTAATTTAATACTATCTATTAAATACTAATTTAATACTATACTATTATATTAATACTATTTTTTTTAATACTATCGTTAATTTAATAGATAGTATTCCGAAAAGCTTTACACACATTTTGACATAGATATGGCTTAGTTCTTGGAAGGGGTATTGGCAATCTGCCAGACCAAATATTTAAACGGAAGTGACGTCATGGGGTTATAATGACAGCTGTTTAGAAGAATTGAAAACGTTCCCTTCAGACACATCTATGACCTATGCGATTAACCAAAGGGAATTAATACATTTCTTTACAATGAAACGCAGTCATCGATTGAATATTTAAGTAGTGGGCGCCTTGAAGAGTTACTATGCATACCTCTGGGACGGTGTTATTAAAATTATTTTAGATATTTTCGCTTTTCTATTAAATCTGTTTTGTAAATCTCCCTGAATACAAAAAGCCAGTCAGAAAACCACTTTGCCTGCCAGTGTAATATTTGTGTGCACCCTTAATACCACATGTACATATATTCTGTTTGTGTAAAGTTTTGAACAAGGATTAATTTGATAATATATTCGATTTTTTTCTGAATTTTGTGTTATTTAAACACAAAACTCATATTGGTCATCATTGGTAAGTCTTCGGGGCTAAAATTAAAAATTATTTGACATCACTGAACCCTTATTTCACTAACCCCTTATTTTTATGTGTTTCTCGAATGCTTATTTCATCATGTAGCTGTAATATCACCTTTACAAAAGGTCTGACACGCTCCACCTATACGATTTTATGTAAGGCTTATATTTTTAATGTGCTTTCATTAGATTTACATCAGAGAAAAACATTTTTAAAATGTTTGTTTTTACTTTACTATGGGAAATAGATTACATCATGGATATGTCTAAAGGGAATGGTCATAGTTCATTTAAACAGTTGTTCTTATTCTTTTATATTAAAAATTTAATACAATAATTCTAGAGTTTCTATGGAAACCTGTTACATGTTTTCCATCTTAAAAAACTCCAAAACCCCCCTCAGAGCTAAGACATATCCATTTCAAAAGAGGTTATCCAAATAGACGCCCAAAATTATTAATTATATCCCGTACACCCTGAAACATCGTTTAAAATACAAATTGCAACATTATAGGATACTTGATAATATAATATTTGTAATTACTTAATAAATGCAAATATTTATTATTACTCAAAAAGGGATAAAATTAATTTAAATATTATTATCATGTGAATTTTTCTGTAATGTGTACACGGTCTCGTCGTTTAGTTTGCATACCAAAGAGGACATGCAATGCACTCTATCATGCAGAGCTATAACTGATAGTTCGCAAACCCACCATAGGTTCGCTACAGGTCGGTGATGGTACGTCGACAATGAAGATTTAAGTAGTTAACTGTTTCTCCGGCATAAGCGCTGATGTTTTATGTATGTATTGCCATTTATTTCTCTATCCGTTTGTGGCCTATAAACTAATATACGATATGTTGATGGAAGTAATGTGACAGAAAAACCAGTTACGCAAAGTTCAATAACAAGCTGTGTAGGTTGGCAAACCCGTTAAAGTGAATTTGGATTGAAAAAATCTATACAAAATGATATAGTTTCATAATATAAATTGAAAAAATTAAATCATACCATTTATCTACACCACCGACCGTATTTAAGTAGTTTCCAGAACTCTTGTATTGAATTTTTAATATTAAAGAATAAGAACAGCTCTTTAGATGAACTGAACACCTTTACCTTTAGACATATCCATGATCTAACCTATTTACCACAGGCAAGTAAATATAAACATTTTTGTTGAATAATATTTGCCTACGCTCTTCTTGATATGAATTGCATGAGAAAATATGTGTTCGACATTTTTGATATCCTGTCCTCAATCATACAGGATACTGAGAGCTAGATTAATTTTGAAAGGATATTCTTTTTAAAAATTATGGCTGATTTCAAGGCAGTTTCGATAAACATATGTTTCCAGGGCTAAATACATGCACGGGAGCAGACCACTTAAAATATATTGTTTTTGAGTTTTTATATCAGCTTTTAACTTTATTTTTTCTATTTCTAATTATAGCCCCATGGTGTTTTTTTCGTGTTAAAATTAAATACGATTTCGTAACTGCGCACACTGGTTTTGCACATGCAGTGTCAGTGTAACTCTGAAAACCTCTATTTTTAACGCTTATTCACACCTTGAAAGTACTGTTGATAAGGTGATGAAAATTTGTACACACATTCAGTACATTGTTGTCCACATTTATTCACAATTATAATTTAGCATATTTGTTTTTTTCTTCATGTTTAGAAAGGATTCATTAATAAAGAGTAACAGCACAAGTGTGATTAATTTGAATTTTGTATCTTCAATAGCTTATGAGATAAAGTACCTATACTATTATGCTCAGGAAAATTAAAACTGGTCTGCCCCCATTTATAATAAGATGTAGTTCTTTAAATTCAGACAACATATAATTTATTAATTAGGGTAAATTATGTGAAGTATAAGACTATGAATAGTTAAAAGCGTTATCAACAGGCTTAAACCACAAACCGTCGTTTGCAGAGTCGCCACTTCTGATTGGCCATCACCACAATTCCACTGTGGACGCTGTGAATAGCTCGTGGTCGCAGCTCTGGGGCTGGTGATGACGTCATTGCTTATACATAGACGTCATTGTTGTAGTGTAAGGCAAGGTCTCTAAAACATTGTTTCATTTCATTTCAACGGCAAATATACAAATACATAATAAGAAGCATGATGTATTATGGTTACAGACAAAATAAAACATAACACGATGATTACATAATCTGGACTAAGCCAGTATAAAGCTGAAAACAAACAACTCTGAGTCTTTGGGTATTTCAAACGAGCTGACCAATTTTGTTTCTTGTGTGCGTAATATTTAGTGGATGGTATTATTTGTAATTTTTTTACTGTTTTAAACGTTTTTATTTATACCGGCTTAGTCCGGATTATGTCCTAATCGGGTTACGTCTTAGGAACTAGCTCGCCTGAGGATGGGATCAGATTCCAGATTCCGAAACGTCGTGAAAACTAGTTTTACTTAAAATCCTGATGGAAAATGTCCGTAATAAAAATCTAAATAACATAAATTTTTTTTGAGTCCCCATGTGCCAAATGCACAATTTGTATTGAAAATAATTAGGATAATGCATGTGCATAGGTTCGAAACCCAGACACATCGCTCTATTTGAATAAGGTTTGTAGGGTGGAGAGGGTTTGTATTCCAAAATTAAGTTTTATGCATTTTTACACATAAACTTATATAAAAGCTATGGATTTTTTACTATTAAAATAATCTAAAAAACAAATTACTAATATGAATCTTTGATCTATGTTGGACAGTTACTAATATACTATATTATGATAATACTAAATACAGGGTAAGTAAATAGCATACCTATCAACAACCTTTGATATCTATGTTAAATGAATAAATGTGAGGTTTACCAAACATAGTTATGCAGTAAGGTAATGGAAATAGACTTTTTGGTGTATATCATTGTTTTGCACCTGCCCCCCCCCCAAAATGGGAGGTTATTAAAACAACTCGATTTTTTTTAATTTAGGCCCTATTGAGTTATCCTTGAGTACTACCTTCCTACACATATAACTTTACTAATATTCTTAAGTACAACCTTGAGTGTACCTTTCCAACGATTAACGAAGTCTTAAGAATATTTCAACAATTTTTTTTGTAAAATTAATTGCTCTATTGAAAATAAAAGCCAAAATTGTATGGAAGGTTGGTTGTTGGATCATCCCTTTTTCTCCCTCGAGAATTTTTTTCGATTTAGTCCAAAACCAATACTATTATAATTTTGTATTGTATGATACCTACTAATATTTTACTTAGTATTAATAGTTTAGGAACCATTGAAGACTAGTAATAGTAATTATAACTATCGTAAATATTTTTGTACATACTTTGTATTCTGTCTTTGTATATTGCTTTTAGTACCTACCTACCTATTGACGGGACCTAAAAAACATTTAAAAAATAAAATTAACCCTGAAGATTAAGATCTCGACCCAAAACCAAAAAGTGGCTTTTTTGGAAAATTTTGCGGAATTTTCGCCCTCCAGTTAAATAAAATAGAGTATTAAAAAATCCTTGAATTATCAGAATAGATTAATTTAAGGGTATAGAAACTCACTGAGGATGAAGATCAGCTGCGATAGGGGTAAATTTCAATGTTTAAAACTATTTTTTCATCTCATATCAGCATTGGTCGTTCTTTGTACGAGATGTAGAATTATTTTAAGAAGCAAAATACTTATTATCATCACAAAAAAGAGATCTGAAATCTTATACATAAATAAACACAAAGAAAAAATAGAATGTCAGCTCAATTACTCAGCATTATTTTACAGGTAGATCAATCAGATTAAATTGTAAAATCTAGGAAACGCAGACATTAATATAAGACCCATTTTGGATTTTCGAGATAAAATACACCAAAAGAATTAGCAAAAATAAAATAATTTCAATCTATGTACATGTAATATTTTATTTGAACGTACATAGATTATAATTAGTTTAAACAGGTGTTAAATATTATTTGCCATTTCTAAGATTGATATTAGTTCATTCAAATCTTTTTGACGTGGATATGTCTTAGCTCTGGGAGTTATTAGCGATTTGCGAGGCAAAAATTTGAAACAGTGACGTCATTTAGTTAGTGTCGTCTTCATATGGATAAGACAGCTGTTTAGAGGAACTGAAAACATTCTGTTTATACATATCCATGGTCAAACCTATTTCCCAAAGGGAAGTAAATACAATCATTTTTTGCTTATGAGCCTATCAGGCTGAGGTTTAAATTGTTTTCATAAAAAGAGTTGTGTATGATTTTATAGCTCTTACATTTTTATTCAAAACGTTAAGATTATATTCTGAATCCTTCATTTCGTCGATCACGATACAAATATGTCTCCACGTCACCAGTCAACTTACTTGATACTTGATACTTGTAAGTCTCCCATTGGAAGCACGGATGTGCCATGGTCGTCATATTCTTGCTGGCCTATTCATTATAGAACTCCTCCAAAGAGTAGTATGGCCTATTAAGTAGATAGCCCTTCAGTTCCTTCTTGAGTCTATCTACATCCTCTATTTTCTTGATCTCACTTGGTATTTTATTGAAAATTTTGGTGCATAAGAATCTTGGACCACTTTTTGAGAGGGTAGAAGAAACTTGCTTTACATATACATTTTTCCTATGGCGGGTATTGTAGCTGTGTACATTTTCACTTCTAATAAAGACTTCTGGCTTGGTTTTCACCATCATTGTCGCCTCAAGGATGAGAAGTGATGGCAAGGTTAGAATCTGTGACTCAATGAACAGCTGCTTATAGTGAGCAAGATAAGATGCCTTACAGATAGTACGAAGTCAAGTGATTCTTTACGATATGTAACTTAGACCACATCCGTATCCGTATGGGACATTTTTGCGTCAAAACTTTTGGGGGCAGTGAACATTCGTAATCCAGCATATTGATGTTTGGTCGTGCGTTGCATATTCACGGACTTATATTTGCATTGTGAGAGATCGTGTTTAGGGAGGAAACCCAGGGTTTATGTCTGACCGACTTTACAGGGTTTACAAACACATTTCAAATGCTTTTGCGACTAATTTTTGGTCTTAGTGCATTTATTGTTGGCACTATTAAGTGAGCATCTTCAAGACAAATGCTGGTTATTTGTATATGCAACGTTATTTGTGTGTTAAACCGTTGAAACCATAATAGTACTTGAGCGTTGTTGGATTTATTTTTACGGGGGTATCATAGACCTAAGTATTTTTGCTTAGTGTTCAGAGCTACATTACAATATTATTCAATACCTTTTTTTGGACTTTTTATAACGCGTCTGTGTTTTTAACTATACAACGTTTCTGGAGATGGAGAAACTCCTCCCGTTTTCAAGTGATTACCGAATAATTTACATTAAAGTTGATTGTGTAAAGTTATAGATATTGATAATGTCGTCAATAATACTATACTTATCATCACAAAAACTACATTGATAACGCAACAAATAACCACAACACTCCGTCTTTGGAGACGGAGTGTTGTGGTTATTTGTTTATTTATATTTATGGTTATTGGATATATATAAGTGTCATAAATGTCATATATATATGTCATATCATGTCATATGTATGACACAAGATAGCGTGCGCTCAAAACGGGAGTTGGATCATGACTGAGTACAATTTTATTATTTTTCTAAAACGGCGACCTACCCAAGTAGGCATTTTAAGCCAATTATGAATTAGAAATGAGTATGAGAGGTATGTAGTGTAATCTTGAAGTATATTTAGTGACAAAGGCTGACATGTTCATTTGACATGACTGTTAAAAACTCAACAGCTAATTACAACTAAAAGACCTACAGTTTAACGTAGGATCTGAATTAAAATGTTCCCTTCGAATTACGACTTGGTCTAATTATGATTATAGTATTTTTCGAAGATCGTATTATTCAGTCGTATGGACGATAATCCTGACTAAAGAAAATCATACTCACTAACCTTTGCTAACTGTGATTTGAAGACATAAATTTTAGTAACTTTAATACTTATACTATAAATTGATTTACCTGTAATTAATAGATTAACAAATTCATTAATGAAATATTATCTCCTGCGATTTTGCATCTTCGTAGAAGTAAGTCATAGGTTATGCCTAACTGGATGAAACTTTGCCTTGATCTACTGTATTTGTAGTCGTGTAAATATGCTGAGGACAAAGTTATTAGGGTTCAAATGTCTCATCGTAAATAGTGTTCAGAGCTACAGTACAATATTATTCAATACCTTTTATTGGACTTTTTATAACGCGTCTGTGTTTTTAACTACACAACGTTTCTGGAGGTGGAGAAACTCCTCCCGTTTTCAAGTGATTACCGAATAATTTACATTAAAGTTGATTGTGTAAAGTTATAGATATTGATAATGTCGTCAATAATACTATACTTATCATCACAAAAACTACATTGATAACGCAACAAATAACCACAACACTCCGTCTTTGGAGACGGAGTGTTGTGGTTATTTGTTTATTTATATTTATGGTTATTGGTTATATATAAGTGTCATAAATGTCATATATATATATGTCATATCATGTCATATGTATGACACAAGATAGCGTGCGCTCAGAACGGGAGTTGGATCATGACTGAGTACAATTTTATTATTTTTCTAAAACGGCGACCTACCCAAGTAGGCATTTTAAGCCAATTATGAATTAGAAATGAGTATGAGAGGTCTGTAGTGTAATCTTGAAGTATATTTAGTGACAAAGGCTGACATGTTCATTTGACATGACTGTTAAAAACTCAACAGCTAATTACAACTAAAAGACCTACAGTTTAACGTAGGATCTGAATTAAAATGTTCCCTTCGAATTACGACTTGGTCTAATTATGATTATAGTATTTTTCGAAGATCGTATTATTCAGTCGTATGGACGATAATCCTGACTAAAGAAAATCATACTCACTAACCTTTGCTAACTGTGATTTGAAGACATAAATTTTAGTAACTTTAATACTTATACTATAAATTGATTTACCTGTAATTAATAGATTAACAAATTCATTAATGAAATATTATCTCCTGCGATTTTGCATCTTCGTAGAAGTAAGTCATAGGTTATGCCTAACTGGATGAAACTTTGCCTTGATCCACTGTATTTGTAGTCGTGTAAATATGCTGAGGACAAAGTTATTAGGGTTCAAATGTCTCATCGTAAACTACCCGTAGGGCTAGATAGTATTTGTACGTATTACGTGTTATGATATGTTTGCTCCCATGAGCGAAACGTGTATATTTTAATGACAGCATCAGTCTTCATTTTTAGATAATATATTTTGTCACAAAGATCTAAAGTGTCTTTAACATCCGAGAACAGGGATGAAAAAGACGTTTTATCTGAGTGACAAACTAAATTTTACGTCTTACTGCCCATTATAATAATCTAAATACTGCAAAAACTAAAAATGTACAGTAGTTACTTTTAGTGTTTGAATACCTTTTTTAGTTCTAAAGTCGTTACTTTACAGTTTCCCTCATAAAATTGTTTTATCTTTTACCGTTTCAAATGAACGACTGATTCAGCCTTATTTATTAGATTATTTAAACATCAGCTGATATATATTTTACGAAAATATATATTCATTTGACATGGATATGTCTTAACTCTGGGAAAAGGCATTCGTCAAACCAAAATTTTAAACGGAAGTGACGTCATACGGTTATAAAAACAGCTGTTTAGTGGTACTGAAAATATTTCCTTTAGACATATCCATGATTTATGTTATTTCCTAAAGGGAAGTAAACACGTTTTTGACCTTAACGCCCCCTTCGGGACATTTTTCAACCTTTGAAGCTAAATAGAGCGCTCATCAGTTGGAGCCAGGTAGTAATTGTGTTACAGGTCGACCGAAGTTGGAGACTGTAGGATAATGGGGGGACTACTGACATTAAAGTTAGTTGATGACGTCGGCGTCGTGTGGCTCCGACGTCACTACACAGCTGGGGACCTACCCCTCCTTCTTCCATTCTACCGGTCGTTATTTCCTCCTGTCGTTAGACAATGCACAACTTTGTATATTAACGTTAGTATCAGAAACTAATATCACGAGGAAGGGTAAGCTATTTTGAGCTCGAACTTCGACCTTCCAACGGTTATACGTATCTACGATCCATATTGCAATTTTCATCCACAATTAATATCCTTTAAAAATGTTTTAATGATTACGAAAAAAGTAGTGTATATAAATTCTGCCAAAGGGAAGAGCTACGTACAAATAAATTTAAATACAGTGAACTATCTATTATCCGGCCCTATATCAGGATTAGATGGGTCGGATAATCTGAAATTTCAGATTAGTGGAGATGAATTAAAAAATATATAAAGGGGAGTCGTTCAGTTTGATTTTTTTTTTAATTTTGTTTTTATTTTATTTTATTAAGCATATATTGTGATTTAATGCAAATTCTGACCAATATAAAAAATGTTTATAGCCTACGTTAAGTGTACCATAGTCGTATTAGGCATCTTTGCATCTTTCTTCTTCTCACTCACTTTATTTTGAAATCGCTTTTTTCGAAAAATAAGCTTTTTTATACAAATGTGCATTATTTTTAACCGTACCGTAACAGTTATCCTAATATCTCTTTTTATTTGTTCAGTGAACATTACTCTTTACGTTGAGTGTTAGGGTTCTAAACATGTGTATTTTTATTTAATACATATAACTAAAAACAAAAAATAACTTAAAAAGATACACCATATAAACTTGATTATCATATTTAAGAAAGTCCTAAACTTAAATTAAAGAGAAAAATAATTATTTAAAACAACATAACGTCTTCTTTAAAGTACTACAGAAGTGGTTGAGTGTTTTTCAACCAAATTATGGGTATAACAACCTCGCGAGGAGTACACAAATAGACGCGCCGGAAGTCAAGATAACCGAAAATTTGATTAGGGTGGCGGTGGCGATGAGGGGGCTCAGGCTGTCATATGAAGCTTCACTACTCTTAGACTTTGCACGTTTTGAAAATAATTCCATCGTTTTGGAGAAAATAGTTTTGAATCCGACGGTTTGGTTTTTTCGAAACAAAAAAGTTTGAACTACGTTCGAATTATTCACGAGTTGCTTAAGTTCCATGTACAATATTTTAGTGGAAGGTACTTTTTATTTTTATGTTTCATTGAAATGAGCCAGTAAATCACCCGTGTTAAGCGTAGCCCTCGGAGTGGCTGAGCTTTTAAACTTAATTTTGATTTATTTTTGTACTTTGATTTTGCAACTCTTTTTAAAATAATAAGTATAAACAAAAAAGCACAAAACATGCACCCCTTTAACCACAAAGCCGTAAAAGTAGCAAAACAGGTGTCCAATGTCCTGGCCGGTCACCGTTTATTTAGGTGGGCCTGATTAGTGAGCACAGTATAAATCAGTACTATTACAGTAAGTACAGTATGATACCTCAGTCTAGTACCTCAATGCAGTCGTATTGGAGTACTAAGTCATGGGAAATCAGTTTTAAAAATATGAGATTGAAAAAAGTTACACGCTTCAGCATTATGGTGAAGAAGGTAGCTGGGACACAAAGGCATTTAGAAGAACTTCCAGCACGGGTAAACACATTCATAGGTTACGGTACTGTCGATCCGTTATCTTGTCAAAAGGTGTCTGTTCTATTAAATGTAATATTCCAATTATTAAGTTTCTTAACTATATATGTATATCAAAAGCATTTATGTTTGTACGTATATATATGCACGCGCGTTTTGTGTGTTTGTGGGAAGTTCCTACTATATGGGGGTGTAGTGTTCTATAGTGTACATTAACGTCCGCACTATTGAATTCTACGTTAATCCGCTAAGATCATCCTCATAATAAGACCAATTCTTATTTCAGATCCCATAGTTGCCATCGGCTGTTGGGCTATTAAATAACAGTTCTGTCTAAGTAAAATATCAGCTTTAGTCAGTAACAAGACAACAATATCGGGCCACAATTATCTTACACTCAATCATCATTCATACTTGGCTTAAAATAACTAAGTTGTGGTATGGTCACCATTTCAATAATCTAATTTAATCAATGCTGTTAATTGATTTGGAAGAGCTTATTACTTCAGGCACTGGCTGGCTCACTAAGATCATATTTTCGGTATTTTGGAAATTTCTTATTTTTGTTAAAAATTATCAAGTTTTAAAAACTCGAAGTCTGACAGATTCTTGGACAGCTAGCTATAGGTGGCTCAGTAGTACTCACTTCATAGTTGGAAGGTCCCCAGTTTGGTCCTGAGAAAATTCTTGGCACAATTTTTGTTCTTTGATACTGGATAGCTGAAAAAGACTAGGTATATTTGTTCTTAAGGAAGAAAAGTCATAATATGTAGGGTAAAAAACAATTTTTCAAAGTAAAAGTAAAATGTTGCAATTCGCGATTTATTTCTCATTTATCAACAAAATTTTTCATTTTCAATTCAAGAGGTATATAGAACGTTTAAAAAGTACATAGATGAACGAGGAGTTTAAGAAAAGAAGGAAGAGGAAGAAGGAAGAGATGTAAGAAGGTCTAGAAGGAAAACAGGGTTTTCCTATTCCAGCTTTTCACAACTTTTAAACGTCAAAAAAAGCTTTTTAAAACGTTTCAAGCCGTTTTCTCCAATTTGTATTTTATCATATTTGAAATGCACAATTTTTAGAAAATCTGTAAGCACACTGTACATTATGTAATAAAACTTTTATTCCATATTCTCGATTATATTGATAATATTTTGGTGCATAGGTATCTCAGTGTTAACATTTAAAATAATAAATTAATATGTTTTATATTTGAAAGAAAACTATTGTTTTCAGTTTTTATTGAAAATTTCCTCTCTAATATCTTTATTTTTTGGGGTTACCTTGGTTTTCAAGTACCAAAATGTTCCTTGTAATCTTAACTTTAAAAATATAAATTAGCTTTTGCAATTGGTTGATTAATAAAAAAAAGATTA
Organism: Nephotettix cincticeps; assembly: GCA_023375725.1. Classification (NCBI taxonomy): domain Eukaryota; kingdom Metazoa; phylum Arthropoda; class Insecta; order Hemiptera; family Cicadellidae; genus Nephotettix; species Nephotettix cincticeps. The sequence continues at coordinate 50,324,970 of CM041789.1, read as the reverse complement.
TTCAACAAAATATTGCTTTAAAATTACTAAACAAATTTACACACCCATAGTTGTCATTTGTTTAACCATATCACTTTTCTCATGTCAAATCTTACAGTTAGCCAAGTAACCATTAAAAAATCATCATTGCATCAAAACCCCAAAATTAAAAAAGTTTAAGGCAGTGAAGGATCTCCTTAGATGATTTTGGCAAATGAATCAGCAGATCTTTTAATAGTATTTTGTGTTACAAATTACAAATCTGAAAATCCATTACATTGATTAAAATTACCGAAGGGTAATTAGAACTTGCTTGCTTAGAATCTTGTTGGGTTGCTGTCTCACCAATGAGGTGTTCCGAGTATTGCCTTATCGACCACAGTGTTGCACCGTCAGATCGTCGACTTTGGATCCTCAAAAATTTTGTAAACTGTCGAGACCACCACCGGTCGATCTACCATTTGATCAAACACTCCACCGTCTGCTGTTTCTCAATTTATTGGTACTATATATCTATAGTTGTTTTAAAGAAAATCTATTTACTTAATGTTTGTAAATAATATTACATTTATTTACATTTGAAGCTGTATGTGAGCTAATTGGTGTGCGTGCGTGCGTGTGTGTGTGTGTGTGTGAAGGATTTAAAACTGTGTTAAAACCTTTTTCTTTATTTTTTCTAAGAAAATAAACAAAAACAATTGCGATTCTAAACGTCATAGATAAACTATTCATGTTAATTTAAAGCATAACATCTTGTACTTAACATCTAGTAGTCAACATGTTATTAATAAATACTTTTTACATTTTCGAAACGTTTCATTTCTCTGTAAATTATTGCCGATAACCTAGAGGACAGTTTGTACTTACAAAGGTTTTGGATTTTAAATAATATTAGAAATAAATGCATATGCGGTAACTGATTAGAGGTTTCTTTGTTCAAAAATATGAGATAAAAACAATTAGGTCGCTTGCCTGCCCAATACACTGCACAACGCCTCAAATCTGATTGGAAGACTATTATCACCAGCCGACAGTAGACTCCAGAGTTTCTCCCAGGTTAATATTCTAGAGCTACTTCTGGTAGCTTATCCCAGATCATCTCATATAGCCAAATCGAGTTTTTATTATAAAAAATGCAAAAATTTCAAAGGTTTTGTACTATTATTGAAAGCAAAAATATTAAAGTACAAGGAGATGAAACGACATGTAGAGGAATACCTCTTGGCATTTAACGTTGAGTGGTGGGAGAGGGGGAGGGGGAGGGTTTGTTGTGGTGGAAGCGCGCATGACCAGGTCGATGATGCGCAACAGGTCGGTGACGACGAGGGTAGTTGTGTGTAGTAACCCCTTAGCCTGCGGACGTGGCCCCGCGCGCGTGGTGGCTACATGCTACATGCTCCTTGCCTGCCTACAGCTTCAGCACAGCACTCATATAAGGTCTTAAACTATAGTGTCTAAATCAACCTTTTAATTATATAGCATTCAACGTTTTCATTAGATATGTCGTTTGATAAAATGTTATAACCGGTCCATGTTACTGAATTTGTTTACCAATTGAATAGCTAACTGTTAAGTTAAATATTTGGTAACATTGATTTTTCAATACTGAAATCTAATTTATTTTCTAGTTTGTTGAGGTAATTATGTTGTCAAATTTTGACTAAATCATTTTAGTTGAATTAGCTGTTAATTTTATCAGAAAACTTTATGAACCGATAATCTTTCCATCCTTAAAAGTTATTTTCTTAAATGGTATTTTCTTCAATTGAAAAGAATAGATTCAATTTTCAAATATGTTAACAAAGTATAAATATTTTTACACTATATCACAAAAATCATCACGATCCGTAAAAAAATTATACAAGAAGTAGAGGTACATAATATATGAGGAATGTAAATACTGTGCCAAATTTATTTTGTCACTCTTTCAGTTTTTAGCAAAAGAGCAACACTTTTGACTGCAGTATTTGGATAATTTGACCCTTAACACACAACTAAGATACTATTTCAATCAAGACGATTTAAAAAGTTATCAAAATCTGTAAAAACAGACAATAGCTATATGTTTATACCTGTCTTGCGTTAGTGCCAAAACATTGTTAGAAAATGCCAAAACATTTACCTTAAAAAGTCTACAACTAAAACTTTGAACGAAAACTAAAGTTTAACAGTGTAGTAGGATGTTTTAATAGATATTTTACTAATTAAATAGAAACATAACCACGAACATGTCAAATAGTATCATTAAAAACACTATTTTTTACAGTATTAAAATGTATAAGCAACACAATATCTCCAATAGACTCAACAACTATAATCCAACAAGATAATAATCTATCCTAGTGTTTTGAAACCTTATTTTATCTTTCCATACTTAACTCTAAAATCTTGACAAATACCTTCAACTGTACATATTTGCAGGAATAGTTAAAAAAATAGGACGACTTTTGCTTGTGTTTGGATTTTAGTGTAATATACGTATAATGTAGAGTTAATTGTATTAAACTGAAAACTGAAACATCAAATTAAATGATAAATTTAGTCTCCATATTTGATTGCCAAGCAGGAAACGTGAAAGCTATTATGCACTGAATATGTAAAATGTCCGCATAAAATATAATTATTATACAAACATAAAAAGTGCTTATCATAATATGGGGATTTCAAAGATATTTTACTATCACCATTGCATGAATTTGAAAAAATAAACTATTGATTATTTTAGTCTTTGTTCCGTCTTTTTATGTAATACAGTTATTGAGATATAGGAACTAATAAACACAGTATGTTGTATTTTCGAGTTCCAATGGTTATACAAGGACAATTTTCAACGTTAAAACTTTGTATAAAGCTTCATACAGTTAAGATATAAATTGTAAATACTGAAATATCTAAAAATAACAATTTAAATTACCCTACTTACTCATTCCCGATTTGATTCTTAAAGAGAATAAGCAAATTATTGATATAGTATCGTTATTATTTTAAATATTGTGATGAAAAATTGTATACAGCTTTTCGTTGATTAATATATAATACTGAAAAATCCAAACTATTTTTACTCTTTTCTCAAGATATTATTATGGAGAAATACTAAATTGATATAACTTCATTATCTATCATATGATTACGCTTGGCTTCAACCGACACACTTGCATTTTGAATTAAACAGAAATTCTCTTAGCGCGCAGGTCTGCTGCTATGGGGGTGTTATTAAATCATACCTTTGAACAACACCTTCATTGTTCAGTTTCTGCGTCATCTTAACTCATTGTACCTTTGTCCAATCTTTTATCGCAATAGTCCTAATAAGATTATGATCAAAAGGAATACTCTGCTTACACTGCTGGAAATTAGAAAAAATAGTGCATAATAATTTCCTACTGGTTTTTATGGGTATTCCCACCCAAACAAAATTTATTTTCAACTTTTGAGTGTTTATTGATTTTTATTCTCTGAAATATCTTCGTCACAACGATATATAACACTGCCGATTAAAAATTATATTTGCCTTTGTACAGCGTTTCTTGACTGTCGTGTTTACTGAAAATATGCTTATTGACACAAATGTGACCTGTAGAAAACCCACATTAGAAATATTACTAATATTGTGTATGTTACCCTTTGACAATGATTATCAGCTACACTCAGAAATATTGTACAAAATCTTTATACCTCGCTGAGAAAAACATGGTAATATTTTTCTATAAAATGTGAAGTATTGGAAAACGGGTTTCATTTGAATTTGTGTAACCGTCCGCAAGGAATTAATAAATAGGGAAATCTTTTAAATGAAATAAAAAAGCTATATTTCATATTTTGTGATTTAAATGATACTTAAGTTTAACATTGAGTTTGTATACGAGTTTGACTGCCCTTAAATATATACCATTGATACAAATAAAGCACTATTGAAACGAAAAACTTGATTTTGCTGAGTCCTAAAATCAATCACAGCACTTGTATCTGTTTTCATTAATCCGAATGTTAAAAACAGTTAATTTCATGAAAATTATGAAGAATCTTAGTTATCTTTAACCACAACTATTTTGACAAATCAAACTATAAAACTCAATACCGACGCGGGTTACTTTGGCCGGAAACGCTCCTTTCATAATATCTGATTTCAATCGCCCAATTACAAATTGGACGAGCGTCGTGGGTCTGTTGCTTTCACACTATCCGATTTTTAACTAAACGATTAAAAACTCTATGGTGGACTCCACTCCACCAGAACAGAGTTTGCTGACACTTGACAGTTCTGTGGAAGGTTTTATACAGTAAACAACGGATCGCAAACAAATAACTAAAACAACTAAATACTATAATGGTGTCATATAAGAAAAACGCGATGGTATCTACTCAAGTAATGTGCAGCGTGACGAATCTGAAATGTTTCAGGATCTTAGAATTGACGATCAAAAGTTTATAATTGTGTCAAAGGGATTATTTGATGAGCTGCACGACAAACTAAAAAGTGACCTTCAAACGATGGCGACGTACTGTAATCCAGCTACTTGGAGGTCACGAATTGTAGAGGGTTGTGAGCGATGGTCACGAATGTAGTGTTCTCTTGTGTGGATTAACGGCCACGTTGAATTGAATACTACGTTAAACCGCAAATACTATCCTCATAATAAGACCAATTCGTAATTCATAGGTCGTGGTTTGGATTCCACGTTAAACTGTGGGTCCATTAGTTGTCATCGGCTGTTGGGGTATTAATTAACAGTTCTGTCTAAGGAACATGTTAGCCTTAGTCAGTAACAAGACTACAAGATCGCGCCACAATCATCTTACACTTAATCCTCATTTGCACTTGTCTAAAAATACCTACATTGTAGTATGGTTGCCATTTCAATAATCTAATCTAATCCAATGACAGAGCGCGTACACGGCCAGTTAGGAAGCTTGCTGTAACTTTTAATTTAATAACTTAGTAAATCTAGCTCAATAACTAAATAATTTAAACAAAATTACAACTAAGTAGTACGCCTTGAATTGTTTTCGGGGAGGGGTCCCGGATGACTAAACAATCGGATTGTGTGGAAGGGGCCATAAGCTACAATGGTCGAATGAGCTACTGTTCGGATACCAGCAGTGGCACCATCCGGGTTCTTTATGACTAAAGATTGAACACGATTGTTAATCGTATTATTTGAAATCGTCCATAAGCACCAATGGCCGACTACAAATCCGACCTTTAATCAGATGTGTGAAAGGATCAAAACCGGTGATGGGTAGCTCATGCTCTGAATTTGGATTAACTCTCAACCTTCACCCGGTTGAACCCACGGCCTTAGCAGCAATTATAAGCCAGCGAGATTTTCGTAGTAGCTAAGACATAAGACTGTTATTTTTCATAAATTTTTAGTTTTTTTGTGAAATATGAATGAAATATGAAATTGCCACTGTAATTCCAAGGTCGCAAAATGAGGTAGGATGAAAATACATAGGTTGAAGCCCAAGGAAAAACTATATTTTCATCCTACTACACATTAAACATGATGTACTAAGCTCAATTCCGCCAAAATACTAAGATTTTACAGCTTATTTTCTTTCCAACTTTGCTTCTACCAATTTCTTGCTATTTCAAACAATCATCTAATTTATATTTATTTTTAATTTCCTTAGGATTTATTCATCCTAGATATTTTCTATTTTCTTGTTCGACCTAGGACCAAAAATACGTATTGTTTACCTAATGAAAAATACAAATTTTCCAAGTAGTGCGAGGAAAAAAAATTTACCAGCGGGACGAAAAATACAGCTCAACACACGGCCATAAATCTGCTTTCCGAAACCGCTCATTTTACGACTGCGGCTTGTTCCTGTGTCGTTAAACCTCGGCTTTGATGAAAAGCATCACTTTAAGCCCTAGTGATGGAATATACATTTACATAATATGAATAGATGGTGGAATAAAAATGAAACGGAACATGCAGTCAACGGGGCGATCGGAGGTAAGGTATAGCAAGGTCGCAGGGTATATAATTTAATCAATTCGGCCTCTGTCAGGCTGGGATATTAGATTCTGCAAGTTGTGAAAGCCGTTTGCAATGCTAATAATGATAACCCAGACATTAATCTCGTCTCAATGTGAACTCAATAACTTGCCGCAGTCTGTCGTAGTTCCATCCAAACATCGCATTTGTAATACATATTTCAACTGAATGTAAATATTTCATAATAATAAGTTACAAGCTATTTAAACTGTAGTTTTTTTAACAAATTAAATATTAAAATTGAATCAACTAAAGTTTAAAGGATTTTTCCAACAATTTTGTGTTTAACTTAAACTTTTGATTTCAACGCGAATGATATGATTAGTGGTTTTGTAAGGTTTATGAGACATAGACTTAAATCATAATTTGTATTTATTTACTTTCAAATAGCATTCTACTATGATAGCCCTGATATTATTTGTACTGATTTTACCATTATAGTGAATACTAGCAGTTGAAAATAATTTATAGTAATGTTGCAAAAAACGTTTATGTAACAAATTGAAATGTTTGTACATTTATTTATATTTCCCTAGTTTCTAAATTACATGGTTAAACAGTTTTATATTGAAGAAATTATTTCAATATTATTTAAATTTTAATGATTACTTTAAAGAAACGCAGTAAAAAGGGAGAGAATTTAGTGGTAATTGACTGAATATGTACGTGTATACTGTAGAGTTCTTTGAAATTGGAAAGCTGTTTTTAAAAATACTGTGAAATAGCTTCGCAATAAAGTTAATGAAAAAACATCATGCAATATAATTCTAGAAGAAGCTAACGTAGTAGTCATGACTTTGTTTATACCAAATGTTATGAAGAACCAGAAATGAACGACTGAGACCGAAGCAGATCTTTCATTTCCAACTTTTATCTTCGGAAAAACATTCAAACCAAAAAACCTTCGTCTCCTGTTAAAAACATAAAAGGTTCATTGACAATTGGGTAAAAGAGTAAATAGGTTCACACAGTTTGTATTAAGCTAACTTTGTAAGTGATTTAAAAAAATAATAATATTGGTATTATTTTAACATTTACAATAGTATTATCGTACATTGTTTGTGCTCATTGTTTTTTTTTCATTTTCTCCTCAAAAGTTATCATCAGTATTCTTATTTGAACATTAATGACATAATAATTGCAGTAATATACAATCTATACTGGGTGTCTTTAAAAAAATCATTCTATTCCAATAACATAAATCACTTAATTTATGTCCCACAGCACTGTGACTCGCATGTGAATAAAGAGAATTTTTTATATGCATATGTTAATTGTTCTTTAATGCACTTTTAGATTAATTTCATTTGTTGTTTTAAAAAGCCTACAGTTGAAGAAAACCTTCTGTGTCTTAATTTATCATAAAAGCTTTTCTTTAATGACTGTAATTGACTAATCGTTGAGAGGGGTACATTTCACACTCTTTTTGTTTTTGGAAATCACCCTGTTGTAACTTCTGAATCAGCTGTAGTCAATATAGCTTTAAGCACAGATTTGTTTGAGTAAAATTAAATGTGAGTAAATTTTGTGAGTAAGAGAAAGTTTGGAGCAAGTCTTTCAAAGTGTCTGAAGAACTCACGCTTGAAGAGAGGCAGAGAAAGGGTTTTCTTCAATTTTAAGCATTTTTAAAACAACAACAAAAATAAACAAACAACAAAAAAACTTGGTATCTACCTTCATGTGGTTGAGACCTTTCCATTTATGCTTCAAAATCATAGTTTATGTAATCACCATAGCAGATAACCTGCATACTCTTTGTCTATGTTAATCATATAGAGAATAGGCAAACTAAGTAGCTAAAAAATTATTTAAAAAATATTTTGAAATATGAGGAACAACGTGGGAAGGATATGTATGTACGGGTAACTATATATGTGAGGGTATGTTACCCTACATACCTATACTCCATTTACGTTTCAAAATTAAATTATGTAATAAGGTTCCCAGCTGTTCATAGTCTTCAACATGGACGAAGGACTAGACAGTGCATCAACTCGCCTAGCGTGCTAGATGTTATCTTTGCTAGTCATTATGTTGATTCTGAATGTAAATTTACCGTTCGCGCCTTCCAATCAATACCAAGCCGTCCTTCTCCCTTAAGTTTGTAGACCTTGTACTGCCGATATAACAGACCTGGTGCAATCCCATTAGTTAAACCAAGTAAAAATCAATCAACTAAAAAAAACTGAAACTGGCCTTTAACGTTAAAATATACAATGCATTTTGTTTCTTCGTTAAAAATTAGATCAAGTAAAATGTGATATGGTATACAGTCAATTTACTATGTTTCATATTTTGAGTTTAAATGGATTATTTTATTTTCTCTAAAAAGCGATTCTCATAGCCGTAAGATATCACCACAGTTACACTTTTTGCGGCTTGTAAATTTCTAAAACCCAGAGCTTAGACATATCCATGTCTAACTTTCTTTCATTCCAACATTTGGAGAGATTTCTATACCGCACCGTATCTTGGATTTAAAAGATTGGTATGAGTTAAGTGAATAATGTGAACTAATAATTTCATAACAATTGATATATAAGACTGAAAAGGTAAGCCATTTGCCTTAAAATATTATACAGGTTTAACTATGTTCTTATTTTCTTAATATACATTTCCCTACTTAGTGTAGCATCATCACAGGGTTAAATCTTGACTGTCAATAAATACTAATGAATTTTTTTATGTTCAATATTTTCATGAATTTGATGTAGCTGTATTTTCAATATTGTTACCAAATCCAAATCAACTTCAAAAAATCAAGAAAGCTACGAAATATACTCATCCAGAATAGTAACATTAATTTTTTTAACAGGGAAGAAGACTATTTAAATTTAATATTCAAAATTATTAACAGGCAATTCAATGTAAATAAATTTTACCATGTATACTCAACTAAAATTTAAAAAATGTTTATAAAAAATGGTTTTGTCATAATATGACAAAACCAATGACAAATTCATAAGAGGAGAAAATCCCTTTTTACTTGAAACCCCAAGATGTCCCCTTTTTGAATATCACCTTTTAGATGACACTAATAGATTCCTTTTTCGAAATTCAATGCGAACAAAAATACATTCTACACTCGATTTTGACAAAGCATAACATGAATGTTAACAATACACATCGTATTAGGTCTACTGTTTGCCCAATACTGTCCACAAATAAAACCACTAATTTCCCTTTTGAAGCCTTGTTCCAGATATCGCAATTCTATTTAAATAAATCTATTTTCAGTGATACGGAGTATTTTTATAAACTAAAAACAGTTTACTACTAAAGTCACGAAATAAATCCATTAAAACTGTAAAAAAAATTTCAAACTTTTGAAAAATATTAAATAAACACAGACCTCCTACTTACAAAAATTTATTTTTCTGTGTTTAAAAGAAAAAGAAATCATAAATTAATAATATTTTCAATTGTGAACTTAGATAAATAGCTTTGAATAAGAATAAGACAAAAATAAAATATTTTCTCAGAATATTATTATTTATATTGTGAGAAGAGTGTTGAAAATGAATACTATTTTTTAAGATTGCTCAGAAAATACGAAAACAAATTTACTATTCAGTAACTACTACATTCGTTCATATAACGACCTCATTATTTTTTTCGTTTGTAATGGATATATAATAAATAATTCATCTGTCTAATTGTATCACTAAAATTTATTTTTTATGCTAAAAAGAAAATTAATTTTTTCGTAATGAATGATTCAAAGCTTGAATTGAAAGTAATTGAAATGAGGCTGTGATGGTTATGTATAACTTGTTTGATGAAGAACGATTGAAACATTTCTGATAGACAATTAATTATACAAAGATCATCCATATTTTTATACACTTCGTAAAACAATTACTCTATTACCATGTACTTTCAGTGATTTTATTATGGATTAAAAAGTTGTGAATCTAAATCACTTAAAATTAATCTGATTGACCAGTAAATTGAGTTTTAACCTTAAACTCGTTACATTGAAAAAGGTTTAGTTGTCAGATCCACCAAAAATACGAAGAATAGTTGATATTAAACCCTTAATTTAACTTAGAGAGATTAAGTACAACTTTAAAATACAAAATTAATTTAAATGGATAGTTAAACCAAATGTAATTATGAGTTTTCAAAGCGCAGCCCAATACGCGTTTGGGAGATAAAACCCAATATCGCTTCTGCCAGTCCCAAACCAAAATGGCTTATCTGCTTTTGAGCCATCCTTTGAAGACCAGCTCTATCGCCAGGGAGGATTGCGATCCGACAAAAACAACTTTTATGGACAATTTTATTTGTTGAAATTTGATTTGATCGATTTCAGTATAGTCGCCCAGCGAGATTTGGTTCGCTCTTGGTATTATTGCATCTCCGTTTGTTTTGGGATTATAAAAGAAAATAAGCATGCAGTATCTCTGACATTTTAAATGCTACTAATTAGAATATTGAAATGGTTCAAAAGCCCATTCGGCTTTACCTTTGACTATACATATTAACTATACGCACCTGTACGTGGGACAACGCACTAACTCCCCAAGCCGATTCTACAACAACTCAAGCCACTACAGCTTGCTCATAAGAATGGCACGTCTATTAATATGTATAGTCAAAGGCTTTACCTTCTACAACTGCTTTTAGCGAATTTCCCATAGGGAAGAAGCTATTACCGTAGGTCTCATGGTAAGACTTAAGCCCGGGACCATGTTATTTTTTTGTCTTTAGGTGCCCAGAAATCCAAAACAATAGTCGTTTATATATATATATATATATATATATATATATATATATATATATATATATAAATTTAAACGACTATTGTTTTGGATTTCTGGGCACCTACTCTCGTAACAACTCTCGTAAAAATGGTCCGATCGAGACCAAATTTGGTAGAGACGTGTTTCCTACAAGTGTTCGAACGAGTTCGTAAACCAGACATATCGGTCAATGGGAACGGGTAGTTTAGGAGGGTTTTGTACCCCAAAATGGGGGTTTTTGCGTTTTCACATGTAATTTTTAAAAATTTCTAATTTTATATTTTACAATTGGCATCAGCTTAAAAAACTACACAGTTAAGTTCCTTAAAGTTTTTCTCTATCTCCAATGGTTACCGAGATATTAAAAAATCTAAACACAGTACGTTGTATTGTGGGGCTCCAATGTTATTCTTATGGAGGATAGGGAAAAATTAATATTTCCCATATGAATCAATATTTTTTGATAAAACTTGATATTTAGCTTCATGTGGTTAATATCTATCCATTTATGCTTAAAAATCATAGTTAATGTGTTTATCATGGCAGCAAACCTGCATACTCTTTTCCCATGTTAATCATATAGGGAATAGGCGAACTCCTTTATTTATGGACAGATGTTGATGAAAGTTGGTATAAATGTTAAGATTAAAATTATTCATGGTAGAAATGACTTCTTTCAGTGTTCTTCACAGCAGCTAACCTGCACACTCTTACCTATGTTAATCTTATGGAGAATAGGCAAATAATTCTCATGTTTATGGACATATTTTTATAAAACTTGTCATATATTAAATTATTGATTTGGAAATTCACTGAGTACGCAGGTCTGCTGCGACGGGGGTATTTTACAATGCGCAAACCTAAAAGCTCAAAGCCTACACTGTACATTCTCCATCATACACCCCATACTCCATATTTTGATACATCCTACATCGTAAATACTACATTCTTCACCACAAAGCCTACATGCTGCATTCTACACCCGATATTCCACATGGTACACACCTATATAATACATCCCATCCTACATTTTACACCCAAATCCTACATGGTACATCCTTGATCAAACAATCTTTATTATGAAAAATGTAGCTTTACTATTTTCCTTAAGAATAGAAAATAGTTTCAAGAAAATTCAACTGAAAGAATTTTTTTCCATCACACAGTTTACCTGAACTAGGCGAAGCTATTGAAGCTATCAATATTATTTACATAATAAGCAAAATGTAAGTTCTTTAATTTCTCTATTTTGAAATTGGTGTTCCAAAAGACAAGTTTCTATATTTACCTGTTTCTATAAAATCTCAATAACGGTTTGACATTTTACAAAGTTTCAAATACATTTTTTTTGTTTTTGAGCTTTTTCAAATGGATACTAAAAACTTTTTTTATTTAATAAATTATAAGTAAAACGATCCCTATACAAAACCACCTCAAACCATTTCACTGGGCTAATATGTCTGATTGAGCAAGTTTCCATATCTCAATAACCGATTTACATACAACAAAAGTTCAAAATAAAAATTTTGTTTTTTAGACCTGATTTCAATTGTGCTAATGGTATGTAAATAACTCATTTCGTAGTACAACCTCCCGCCCTGAAACTCAGATTTTCTAGGATTTTAAGCTCATCCAATTAAATGTACAGGAAGGTTTACATCCCTGCGAAAAAACTATATATTGTATATTATATGACAATCTGAAAAGAAAGAAAAACTATGTTTTCTCTAAGGGCCTCAAAATGAATGATTTATCATAGTGTTCGATTTTAGTCTGATCATGACACCTACGGTATGTTTGTTCCCTTTGGGAAATTCACTAAACTAGTTCTAATCCATCTACAATTCAAAATAATTTCTGAAAAAATCCAGACTGAATAACAGATTAATCTATAAATAAAGATAAAATAGTTCTCGTTGCAGCTGTGAATGTTCAGACGAACAATTAATGAGCCGTCAACAGCTTACACTTGCGGCATTCTATTCAACCATCTGCAATTAATTAAGGGATGGAAACAGTGACATGTTCTTGCGGCTAAGTGCTCGGATTACATACAGGGTGGGTCTGAAGCACTCCGACGAATACGCGAGTTTAATTATTCCAGATTAATAATAGGGGAAAGTTCTCACTAAAGATTGCCTCCACTCAGGGATCCTCTGATAGATGGTTTAACTAAAAAAGTGTTTCAAAATCCTTTAAATCCATTACGTCATACTTTACGTCATACTTTGCACATTACATCTTGTAGAAACTATATGAATTTCAAGGTCGGAAAGCATTAGTAATGTTATCGAACAATTTTTTTAATTCAGGTCATTACATATTATTGGTTTAAATAATTTCAATCAATTACCTTTTCAATGTTAAACCTTTTGCACGAAACGGTTGGGGTCCCAAAACCAAAGTCTAATCAAGCAAGTCTAATCTAAATCCATACTGTACATTTTAGAATACACATTTCTTTCGTTTCTTTCAATTAATTCAAAGTTTAATTTTGGCAACAGTAAAAAAAATTATAATAATAATCAGTGGTCATTTCATTGCACCCATAGACAATTGAAAAAAGACTTGAATAATGGCTGGCCAGCACCAATTAAAAACAAACACTTTATTATATTGTTTAACTAAGTCTACGGTAAAAAGTTGAGTTACAATTTAAATAATGAACAGAGATAACTTATACTGACTAAAATTAGCATTTAAGTTACATTAAACTCAAAAAACTAAAATATCATATTTAAAAACTAGACAACTAACTAACAATAAGACGTCATTTTTTCAATTTTGCTCGCGCAAACTGCTAAAACCCCCCAAAGCTAAGACATGTCCATGCCAAAAAGGGAAATAAGAGCTTTTTGCCCACGTGTATAGTCGAAGAAGCGAAGTTCTGTGACGCGAAGACGGATTAATACGTTGTGCGACGTATTGCGGCTCAATGAATCTTCTATAGCCTCAAAGGGGGCGTCAGCTGTAAGCATGAGGTAGCCTCAAAGGAGGCGTCAGCGCGGCTCAGCGATCGTCAGCGTCATCAGAGAACCTCGTCTCTTGTATCTATAACCGCCCCTTGAGATCCGCCCCTTCACTTAACTGTTGCAATGGCTCTGCTTTCCAAACCATTTCATTTATTCACCGCATAACATAAAATTACAATTAATGTAATGTAAGCTTTCCGAAATTACAAGGAGTAATGTAGGAGCATCTAAGTATTACAAGAAATAATACAAGGAAAAAGAGTTAATAACTCTAAGCCCTTTTAAACAGCTATAGATTTCTTCCTTCTTTGAACAATATATTGTTTCAAGGTGAGTGGAAAGGCTTGATCTCCAACGTGTTAATTTTGTAAACTTGAGGTACAATTTTCTCAGAAACTATATAATATATGGAGTTTAAATTTTGTATCTGTATTTCTTTATGTATTGTTAAATTGAATTACTGGTATTATAATATTATCTCTTTTAATTGAGGTAAAACATGGGCAAACTATGGAAAAAGTCAAGTTTTCCTGTTTCCATTCTTCACCCACTTGCATACACATAATTATGTGTGTGTTGGGGTAAGTCGATATAGTGCTGATTACATCTAAATAGGAACACCGGAATCAAGTTCATTGATAATTGATAGCAAAATGCGACTAATATCGCATAAAAAGTGGGTTTTAAATGCTCGTAGTTTTCTTTTTAAGGGACGGTGAACAATTTTAAGATTTGGAAAACGTTCTCTGTAATGTAAACAATGCATGAAATAAGATTCATTGTTATCAGTTTTTCGGTGAAGACGGCGTAAAATGCCTCCTGGAGCGTCACAGACAAACAGACTGTTAAAAACTAAAAAATAATAACTCTGAGCAATGTACAGACAAAACTCTAGTTTTATTTATATAGATTATACAACTTTTTGAAATTAATTTTATTGCGTTTGTAAAAAATATTTTTTTTAAACAATGAAATTTAAATTCATAACGGTTTATTACAGTAGATTTTCACTAATTTAATACTACACTTGTAATGTTAAAATTCATCAAAAGAATGTATTAGCTTAACCATTTAACGCATGAAACGGGACGAGTTTCCTTGTTGTGTTCTTCCTCGGAAACTAAATATGAAATTAGGCTACAGAGAAAAGTGGAAGTAGTTTGTGTACAGAATAACGTTTGTAGGACACGAAAACAGTTAAGAAATTGCCGGGCAACATGCCCGGTCAAACTGAGTCATAAAAATAAACATAACCAGGTGTCCTCGTCCAGCCGAGGACTTTCGGTGGAGTTTCTTATGTTTTCTTTGTGGTAATAAAATGTATTTACAAAATTTAATTGTTTCCTCCTGCAATTACCCAACTATGCAGCTTGTCGCACATTGGTTTTAGCATGCAAGTGACATTTTGTTGGTTTTATGTTATTTTAAAGTATTTTATTGCTTGCCGCATTCAATTTTAGAATACTTTTTATAAAATATATCATAAATTTTTATAGTTGTCCAGCTATATTTTTTTATTGACTGCCTTCCTACACGCTGCTAAAACTTTTTTGATATAATCCCGCCTCCCTCCAAGGAATAATACTAAACTTTTAAAGTGGTTTATTGGGTAATGTGGCCGTTTGCCGCGTACTATTTCATGGAAAATGATTAAGAAACAAGGAATATGCTTAATTCTTTTTAGTATAAGAGTAACTTTGGGTACTCCTAAAAAACGTACTATGTTTACCACTAAGAGTAAATTTAACTTTTTCTCTAGAACAGTTAGTCATGGACTAATGATTCCAAAAAAAGACACTGACCTTTTTCAGTGTCGTGCCGGCTCTCGCGACGACCCAACCTAAATTAAGTATCAATACAGGTCTGATTCAGCTCCCATTTTTTGTTTGTTTAAATGTTCGTGTTGTGTCGTGTGTGTTCCGTGTTTAGTGTTCCATCCATGACAATATCCTAGAGATTCATCTTTTCTATATACATTATGATATTCTCCTTGGCAATCTGCGTGATCATGACGCAACCAGCGCCATGATTTTTTTATGTGGTTGTAGTTTTGACAACCCATCTTGAACCGGGACGATGACAAAATCTATTATAAAACCACCATAATAACGAAAATGGGTTCACACAGTGTAGTGAACGATGAAAGCTCTCCGTTAATTTAAACGACATCATCGTTCTCTATAACGTAAGCGGAAATCCAATAAGTCAATATCTATATCAGCGATGTGGACCTCTATTGCTTACCTTCCTGTCATCTATATCGGTTCCTGTTTATATTGTAGAATATTGAAAAACAGTTATTTTCTAATTGAGAAAGGAAAAGAACAAGTAAATTAACTCTTCATTCGTCATATAACTAACAATATTGCTGTTTTTAATACACACGTTGCGAAACTAATAACTCTTTTTATATGTTCGTTTTACATTATACAACATGTTAATTGTGTATCAAGGTATTAAAGTGACGGAAAGGAAATGTCAAGAAAAATTTCCTGACAGGCAATAAGGACAATTATCTAATAATGGACACAAAATGTTTCCTCCACCAACACAAATGATTATGGCTATATAAAAAAGGAAAATTAACATTTATTAGTCACAATTCTGGCTTCTCCAGTAATATTGGGTGTCGTTAACCCCACATCGTCATTGTCACTGACCATTTTATTTATGTAAATATTAACAAACAAAATGTCCAACGCTTAGAAAATACCATGCACACACAGTGGTACCACCACAACAAAATATGTTTTTAATATTTATCACTATGTTTCCGGATCCTTCCCATGTTATTCCAAAAGAATTACTTTATTACCATGAGAGACATACCGTTTTACAAAAAAGTCCCATGAAAAGCTTTCAGGGAGGAAAATTAGAACTTTGGCACTCTACTCCAGAGAGTAAAATACGTGTTTAAACATTAGGTTGAGAAAAAATATAGTTAACTATATGTGTCTAACTTGTTTACGTTCATTTTTCACATCACCTTGAGCAGTGGAAAACAAAACTTTAAGCCAAAGTGATAAAATATACAAGTTCAATCCTATGGTCCCAATATTTCTAAACTAATAATTATTGGTATTCTATTCCCTTTAAATGATTAGTCTGGTAAAAATGTATTAATACTCTACTTAAAACAATGAACGATAAAGGCAATTATCTCTAACTCTAATCATATGTGTTTGAAATTTTATTACAAAAGTGTTTGTATTCAAATATAAGCTCAATTACGATTTAGTGGAATGTTTATTTATAATTGAGGCGCTATAAATAAAATTGAACAATATAAAACTGGTCACGATTATAAAAGGAAAATGTAAAATATGCAAAGGTACTTTTAGAAGTGCTACTCCGAAAATTCAACGACAAATGTTTGTTGTTTGAACACAAAGGACAGAAATGGCAAGAATTACAGCGTGATTGGTTGATCGTCTGTCCAACAAGCTGATGGACAGTCGATGGCAGTGAAAAATGTGAAACTACAGTTCGTCATCTCGCGAGGCTGAACAAGTATTGATCGTTGTTTTACCTTCAACGCTTATACATAATACGTGGACGGAATACTATGTTCGGCAGGTTTTTCGAATTTGAGTTAAGAGTGGATATATGCACACAGTTATTTCACAGGATATAGGCTTATTTGTTTTGGGGCTCTCTGAATCCAAAAAAAAGTGGTTTTCGGACTGACTTCTAGGAGATGCTTCTAGGTATCAACTGAGACGACTCTCAAACCGATTATAATTTGCATAACCGGTGCCAACAAAACATAACCCAAAACAGACACCATGGCCCCACAAAGATCGTCCGTTTTTTATGAAAATAGTTACAAGTTATAAGCCAAGTTTGAATGAGGATTGAGTGTAGGATGACTGTGGCGCGATCTTGTAGTCTTGTTACTGACTAAGGCTGACGTGTTCTTTTATACAGGACTGATAACTAATAACCTAACAGCCAATGGCATATTCAAGGGACCTACAGTTTAATGTGGAGTCCATACCACTGCTTCCTAACTTCGAATTGGTCCAATTATGAGAATGGTCTCTGCAGATTAACGTAGTTTTCAATACTTTATACTTACTTACTTTTTTAATGAAATGGCGACCTACCCAGGTAGGTATTTTCAGCCAAGTATGAATAAGGATTGAATGTAGGATGATTGTAGCGCGATCTTGATCTTGATCTTGTAGTCTTGTTACTGACTAAGGCTGACATGTTCCTCAGACAGGACTGTTAATTAATAGCCCAACAGCCGATGGCAACTAATGGACCTACAATTTAACGTGGAATCCGAACCACGACCTCTTTATTTATAAATTAATTTATATTAATTTATAGATTATTTATTAACTATTATGATATTTGTTCCGCACTATTTTTTATAATATAATAGTGTGGACGTCAATCCATACAAGAGAACACTACACCCACCGATCATCGCTCACAACTATCCACAATTGGTGACGAATCGGTAGCTGGATAACAGGACACGCCACCGTCCCAGTCAAGTGTGATTCAGCTACCGTTGACGTTTATTTTACAAAGCTAAAAGTGTAATGTGTTAATAATTGGTAGTAAATGGTTGCATGAGGTTATTTAAGTAACGAGATGAATATCAGCGTGTGTATTAATATCACTCAAGCTAGCCTCGCCCCGCAACATGAAAGGAGCAAGTTACACTTTTCTCAAACTCTACTCCACATTTTTTAAATAACGAAGATCTATTTGAACTCTCAGAAAGAATAAATATTTATTAACCAATCAAATAATACACATAACGTACATAAAAATTATTGTATTTACTTCCCTGTGGGAAATAAGTTATCATGCATATTTCTAAAGGGAGTTTTTTCAGTTCATGTAACAGCTGTTCTTTTAACTATATGACTGGACTTCCGTTAAACACTTCCACAGCACTTTTTGCGTTCCCCAAATCTGCTAACACCCCCAAGCTTAGATATAACCATGCCAAAATATAAAACAAATTCCATGGATAATAATAATCGTAATATGATGTAACAACAGTTTAATAATTTACACATTTACACACATACATATAAGTTGGAAAATAAAACAAGTATTCCAAGTCAGCCTGTTTGGGATCCACCACTTATATGGATTTGATGATCCAGTGTCTAAAAAGTTATAAGTTGTAAAATATAAATAATAATAAAATATAAACCTAATATTGTGTACAACCTGTTTCTTTGGTTCAATGATTTCATCATCAGTGCGTATTAGAACAGTAGCCAGCCAGTGCAGAACGATTTTTGAATAATCTTATCCAATGTGGAAAGTTTTTTATGAAGTCAAAATTAATAACGCAAAAATATATTTCCAACAAGTTTCTAATACCATTCAATTATTGGTGCAACTTGGGATGTAATCAGTCTGTTCCTCTAACGTTAGAATATCAAAAAATCTATTATATGTTATTATGATAAAATGGTCTAAAGTCTAATATTAAATAGTAAAAGGGTTTAGATTGAAAAAAGCCTTGTGGCTGACATTGGACTTCACCAGATATTCTAGGAGCTATAATTACTGATAACATTATAAAATTTATTTCAGGTTAAAAACATGGCGACGACATGACTTTAGCTAAATCATTTCCACACGATTTATTAAAATTCTGGCTTCACCGACAATAAAACACATTTAGAGACACAGACATCTGTGAGTCTCGAAGTCACTGACCTACAGCTGGGTTACAGCAGTGTGCAAAAATGCTATACTTAATTAGTTTTTGAATTTCCTATTTTTTTAAATTAAATTATGTGTTTTACGGTGACTTTAAATAGCAAGTTAGTGCAGTTATATCAGCTGTACACACTTCCGACTTCACTAACATTATCTCTCGATTTAACTTATTTTAAAATATATTTGCCAAACATCTTTTTTCTCTAAAAAAAAAAAACAGCTTATTTCATGATAGATAAAAATTTAAAACTCTCAAACTGTAGACTTTGTTGTAAATTAATTTAACTCATTTCTATTAACTATTT
Organism: Nephotettix cincticeps; assembly: GCA_023375725.1. Lineage (NCBI taxonomy): Eukaryota > Metazoa > Arthropoda > Insecta > Hemiptera > Cicadellidae > Nephotettix > Nephotettix cincticeps. Next base: position 50,305,267 of record CM041789.1, on the reverse strand, counting down.
AAAAAAAGGACGCTATTGAAAAGATATTTTGCTAATACTCTTTGTATTTTAACAAAATATACAAATAATAACATACAACATACATAATCTATTACTAAATGACACGCCTAGTTGTGCCACGTTTAGTTGTGCAAGATGTGCTTAGTACTCTGTATCTCGTCACGAAATAAATCACGAATACGTAAGTGATGATAGGTGCAAGACTGACTGAAGGCCATTAAACTTCCACCACCATATTACCCCCACTACTGATACCCCAAATAAAAGCTATTTCGAGTTTCAAGCCGATATGTTTTAAACTCTATGTTTTGTAGAAACATAAAATGAAAGGTCAGCGTGGCGTTCAGCCTTGACCATCCACGGGTTAAACTTCTTGAATTATTTTTTTTCCAATAAATAAGTTTAGAACTGTGTTTTAAAATTATCTCGATAATATTTTGCATTTATACTCATTTCATCGTTTTTGTTTCAGAACTAGAACAGCTCCAACAATGAGGAATCATCGCAAACCTAGGTGCGAGTTGCGGTTCAGTTGAGGGCAATACTGATGTACCATTGAACATGAACATTGGTGAGGATGACGCGTTGAACCTGACGTCATCGGTGTTCAACTTCACCCTGAGGGAGGCCATACAGATCCTACAGGAACACCGCCAATCCCGCAGGATTCTCCGACCGGATGCCGAGATTGTGCTCATAGTTTTCTACTCTGTCCTAATCACTTCAGGTAAAACGTGCTATAGTTTTTTGTATTTATCAACTCTAGTGCTATTTTTTAATTTTACTCAGGGACCGGTGCAAACTCTTTTCCAATTAGCGGTTCAAATAATCCTGTTTTAGAATGCAATAATTATAGTAGCGATACACAGTAAAGATGATTTAATATAAGGTAGAAAACCTTAATTAAACTAGAGTGTTATCTTCTGATTTTATCAACCCTAAATGTACGAAGCATTTTAATTTTTCTGCTTGGTTGTAACTAGCAATCGGCTGTTGGGCTATTAATTAACAGTCCTGTCTATGGAACATGTCAGCCTTAGTCAGTTGTGGCTAAAAGATCGTGCCACAATCATCTTACACTCAATCCTCATTCTTGGCTTAAAATACCTACGTTGTGGTATGGTTACCATTTCAATAATAGTTTAATCTAATTTAATCTAACATATGATTGTATTTACTTCCCTGTGGGAAGTATAATAGATCATGGATATGTCCAAAGGCAATGTTTTCAGTTCATCTAAACAGCTATTCTTATATATTAAAAAATGTAATACAATAACTCTGATAGTTTCTATGGAAACTGGACTTGAGCATTTCCACTGCACTTTTTGCTATATTAACTTTTTGCGTTAAAAAATCTGCTATCATCTACCCAGATCCTAGACATATCCATGTCAAAAGTTGTTACCTATTTAAACTTGCTAGTCCAACTAAATCGTTGCTTTTTAAATAAGGACAGGCCATTTTAAGCACTGTTTTCCATCCTTTATCAAATCTTATTTATAATAATATTAAAAATAAAATATTTAAATATAAGGTTAACTGTAAGAAATTACCTGGTGATCCTAAATACATTTCAAATACATTAATTCACATTATTATCACTTTACTTGTATTTATATCATAGGTAACTGTAAAACATTATTAGCAATAAGTTTTCAATTGTTTATCTATTATGTTTGAAAACAGAAAAAAACATTTTTGTCTTATACGATAAAACAAAAAAAACATGGTTTGTTCGCTAATATCTTATTCCAGACCCATACAGTTTGACATGCAATAAAGCTAGTTGACTCCTGCAGGTTCAGCGACGCAAAATGACCACAGCTCTCATATTGCCTGCCGCCAGCGTCGGGCGCTTCGCGTTGACGATTTGACAGATAGTTATTATCGAAAACTGAAATTTATTTTTTAGTATAGTTTTATGTTCATGTCTTTATTAATGGTAAAAACCCAATTAAAAAATTATTATTATTATGTTAGTAGTAAAATATATTTTTCAATAACTAAATTACCTGTGTAAAACCTAAATGATTTAACAAGAATGTTATATTCTGGTAGAGACAAACAAGAATTAATACACTGAATTAATATACACGACAAAAACACAAGAAATGTGGAATTAATTGTGTGTAATGTAATTAAACTATATATTTTATATTGAAAACCTTCAGTTTGTATTGTACTTCAACTAGAGGAAACAGAAAATAATTTCCTTCGGAAGCGGAGAAAGATTGTTTGCATCATTTAATGAGAAACTAAACTGCCTATGATCAACTGTATAAATTTCAATTATCTTAAATAATCTTTTTACCTACGCTTTTAAAGCCGTTGAAACCTTTGTTACAGCCTAAAAATAAAAGATTTAAGTTCACTGAATTTCTCCTCTTCAATTTTTACAGTCCCTAAAATCTCACAAACACCATGAAAATTCATGGATTTGTTTTAGGACATTGTGAATGAAATCATTCAAGACTGGGTTAACATAATACTTGCCGTACTATCATTACTTTAACTGCACATACTACTAGGATTAAGCTACTAATATTAAGTTAATAGTTACTAGTATTGAGTGTTTTGACTGAAACTGTGGCGTTTCCTGTATGGAGTTAACGAATTGTGGATAGTTATAAGCGATGGCATGTGGATACTATATTCTGTAGTGTGAATTAACGTCCGCATTATTGACAACTACTTTCCTCTGCAAAGACCATCTACATAATTAGACCAGTTCGTAATTCAGAGGGAAAATTTTGACCCAATTTTACTCTGGTGTTTGGGACTCTAACTAACAGTCCTTTCTATGGAACATGTCTCCTTTACAGAATTTTTAAAATTAATCTTTTAATCTTTCAGAATCTTTAACATTCATAATGGTATTGGTTATTAGTATTCAATATCTTTTATTGTACTTTTCCAACACGTCTATGTTTTTAACGACGCAACGTTTCTGGAGGTGGAGAAACTCCTTCCGTTTACAAGTGATTTCCTAATAAATTACATTAAAAATTGATTGTTCAAAGTTACAGATATTATTTATATCGTGTTTTCATTAATACTACACTTATATATAATTCACAACACAAATCCTGTATTGATAACAAAACAATAATATCCAGTCAGTCGTGCTTTAACTCTCGTCCTGAGCGCATTCTATCTTATGTCACCCCGCTAGCTCGGAGGCTGAGTGTTGTGGGTATTTGTTGCGTTATTAATATAGTTTTTATGTTGTGCATGATGGATAAGTATAGTATTATTGGCAAAATGGTATAGTTAATATCTGCAACTTTAAACATTCAACTTTTAATGAAAATTATTAGGTAATCATTTGAAAACGGGAGGAGTTTCTCCACCTCTAGAAACGTTGTGCACTTAAAAACACACACACAATGGAAAAGTCCAGTAAAAGATATCGTATAATGACTCCTTTAGTCGGTAACAAGACTAAAATATCGTACCACAATCATTTTACACTTTTATATCGTTCATAACTTGGGTTATGTCTGGGTAGGTAATGTATTAGGTAATGGTATTAGCGTGTTTGGTATTCAGGTGTGGTGTCGAACGCGCTGCTGTGCTTCGTGGTCGCACGACAGTGTTCTCGCCGCACCATGTCCAACTCCGGACCGACCCCCCGCAACCTCTACATCGTGAACCTGGCAGTGGCCGACCTGGGACTCTGCCTCCTGGTCATGCCTTTCACCCTCGTCTCCCTGCTGAGGACCGAGTGGACACTGGGAGTCTTTCTCTGCAAGATGGTCCCCGTGGCCCAGGGTACCAACATTACCGTCAGCGCAGGCACCATCTCCGCCATCGCGCTGGATAGGTTAGTGTCACGTGCCATCTGTTTATTGATAAATTTACTCACAGTCACTGGAAAAGTACATTTACTAGCGAAGCCCAGGGTTTTGCCACTTATAGCTTCTTAATAGTTTTAAGAAAACTTCAATTTGAGTTTGCCATGAAAACAAGAGGGTCTACTAATATGACTCGTATTTTCACTACACGCGCACTATGAAATAAAATAATGAAAAATAAAAAGCCCAGTTTGAGAAATTTTAGACATGTATTTTTTTAAATTTTACATAACATATTTAACTCAATATTTGTTTTTTACATTAACCATATATTTTACACCTATTTCAAAACTATACTTAATTCAAATTTTATTTTAACAAACAACACAATTATACTATTTTGATGATCGTCAAATTGAAGACTGCTAAATGTTTTCCTTTGTATTTATTTCTTTGATATTGCAATTATATTTTGTCATAATAATAAGTATATTGACTCTTAACACCGAGTCCTTCAACCCTTACTAAGAACGAATACGCTAGTTTAATGATAAAACCAGAAAACTAATGATAAAATGAATTAATTCTACACAAATTGTGGGGGTGGGAACGCAGTAGCTCAATACACGGAGGCCAACCACTAATCAATAAACAGATAAACAGTGTCGGGCTGTTTGTGCGCTACCTGCGAGGACTTCAGGAAATCGATCAACAGCTTTACTACCAAGGACCCCCAGTGGGAGTCCAGGTGGCCTTGGTCAGACAAGAAACCAACACCTGTCGGGCTGTTTGTGCGCTACCTGCGAGGACTTCAGGAAATCGATCAACAGCTTTACTACCAAGGACCCCCAGTGGGAGTCCAGGTGGCCTTGGTCAGACAAGAAACCAACACCGGGATATATTGAAGAATGTTATTACAATAGGAGGTAGTTATATAGCTGTGTACCAAATTAATAACTTTTGTTCCCCACTAGTGGAGGTTGGTTTATGAATACCAAGCTCAAGTGGTTGTGGCTCGGGGACACCATTTAAAAAATCAAAAGGTAATTTTACCAGGGATCAAGTTTTAGGAAACTAAAAACGTTTTACGGATCAGAAAACAGTTGGCACCTAATATGCTAAAAATATATTATACAAATTAATTTTTTACCTTCCATTCGCGTCATATGTTAAACGTAAATAAACGAAGTGGTTTTGGAGAATTATATGAATGAAAGAGCCTCAATGAATACTTTAACAATACGTGAGACAGGGTGGGTGTTTGTTGTTACCATTCTGACGGTCAGTCCTGATTGATTTCTCTGGAACTCATTGAAATATAGCTCACAGTTATAGATGTTATGTTGTATTTCCCAAACAGTGTTCATACGAAGTTCTAATTTTAATTATTTAGATAAACTGAAAGGAAAAATGAATGTATTTACTTCCCTGTGGGAACTAGGTTAGATCAGGGATTAGTCTAAAGAGAATGTTTTCAGTTCATCAAAATAGCTGTTCTTATAACCATTAGACAGCACTTTCGTTACAAATTTTGATCTAACGGATTTCTAATACCCAATCCCCTGAGCTAAGACATGTCCATGTCACTAGATGAACTTTGAAATTATTAATTGCAGTTTTACCATCAAGTTCTACGAGACCTAATCCACGCGAAACAAAGACATGATATTCTCTGAATAATCATAATGGTTATAACAATACGCCTACTCTGTAATTTCCAGAGAGAGATGATGTACTTAACGAGGCAGCGGGATCCAAAGTGGCGTGTTTTAGCCTAAGGGTGGAGGGGAACACTTTTCTCCCCCAAACCTCCTCCATAACCAACAACATTCTTTGCTAATCGGTGGTACATTTTGATTCCAGAATTTGATTGTAATTCTTTTAGGATATTTCTTAGTATAAATATTTGTCTGAATGGATAAATTCAGTGAAGTTAAAGATGATTTTTAACTTTAAAATAAACTATCCTACACCATTAATTGCAACCTACTGATACAAAAAAATAAAAAAGAATACGTAACTGCTTTTTAATCTCTGAGTAGCCTATTGACGAAAACATTACAGTTTTTTACATCCGTAGTAGTTCAAATAGTGTTCAAAACTCAAAATCAACGACATTGAGCAAGTTCCAACCTCCCTATTTCTAAAGAAACCATTATTTAGTTAATCAAATATTCACCTGGTTCTTATCTCAGAATTGGCAATCAGTTGTTTTCAGTACTGTAAAAGACCAATGAGTTCTATGTTACCACATACACAAAAATAAATAGTGACTTTATTACTCCAGTAACCTTCAACGTTTGCTCTATGTTTTACAAAACAACTTGCTTCAATCTTGTGTTAAAACAAAAATTTAGTTAATTGTAATACGAGAAAGATACTTAAGATACGTTTTTATATTTTTATACGGAATTGTCTTTAAGATGAGAAGTTAATTAATTTTTGAGTCCTAAAAAGGACTATTTCCCACGCACATAGTCATAGGATATAAGCGTGGGGTGAAAGTAAAAGATTCTTTCAGTCTATTACAAAAAATAGAAAATCTGTAAAACAGCAACTCCACCTTTCATTAGACTGTGTTTTCTGGAAAGACTTGACGAATTTGAGTCTCAGAAAACCATTTGCTAGAGGAAACCTTCATCAGTTTATCGATAGTCGATGATTCCATTAGAGTAGAACCACCATTCGGCAAATACTCAAGTCTGACCCGATATTTCTTTCGATTACATTGGATTTGAGTATCTTTTTCGATAATAAAATTAGGATTCACCAAAGTTGAAAACATATATAGAAACAACTAAAGACTGTAGATTGATATCTAAGTACGTGTGAAGGACTCTTTGGCATACCTCCATATAGCTAGAATTTGAGTTTTGATAGTGCTTAAAATTATTAGTTATTTCTACGTTTTATACCCAAAAAACGAAAATCTCCGAAAATATATAACACTAAACAAGATCTTTTTGTAACGCTTATCTGAGAAAAAAGAGCACCAACAGTTGTGAGACTTACTAATATTTTCATTATTCTGTAATTTTTTAGTAAGTATTTGTTTACTTTAAACTGACCCAGATACTATGAAAATAAATAATTTGCTCACTTAAAGGTGAACTCCGTTTTGAGCGGTAGTTTTTTTAAGATTTTCAAAAACTTGTGATTTATAAAATTTATTTAATAAAAAGAAATTAATTAACGCTTAAAAAAGTGAAGTAAAGTAGAAGTAGTTAAGCATAGTACTGACTTATAATTTGTTTTTTTAATAATATATATATTTTTAGGAGTTAAAATCGTTAACATCTATTTTATTATAATAAATACACAACTTTCTTAATTTTCCAGGTTATGGTTTTTGTACACATTATCAATGACCTTAAAAATACTCCTAAGGAATAAAAAAAAATATTGCTTTTGATATCTTACAATATCGGTATTACAAATTGATATATGGAAGCTAAAATTTTATGAAATTGAGGTAATATAAATAATATAAGATTTGATTACTATTTAAGATTATGACCAACCAATATTGGTATTTTCAGCCACGCATGAATGACAAATGAGAGTAAGATATTTGTGGCGTGATTTTGTAGTCTTGTTACTGACTAAGGTAGAACTGTTAATCATTAGCCCAACAGTCAATGATATATCTGAGGGACCTACAGTTTAACGTGGAGTCCGAACCAATGTCTCTGAATTAAGAACTGATCTAATTATGAGGATGGTCTTCGCGGATTAACGTAGTATTCAATAGTCCGGACAATAATCCACACAAGAGAACACTACACCCACTGACCTTTGCTCACAACCATCCACAATTCGTGACCTCCAAGTAGCTGGATTACAGGACACGCCACGGTCCCAGTCAATGTTAATGGTTGTACCCAGACTTTAATGTTATGCTCATTAAAATATCACAATAATTTATAAACCTTACGCAAAGTAGCCGAAGTTTGTTTCGTGAGGAAAACTTCTGCATTAAGTGATTGAAATGACCTGAGTTACAGCATTCAAGTTTTCTTAAAAAAAGTTAATTAACTTTTCCTTCAAAGTAAGAAACTCCTCTTTGCGGCAAAGTAAATAAGCTTCTTTCTTAAAAAACATTTTTTGTTTGAAAACTTTTGCCTTGGTATGCAAGTTGCAATAACGAATAATACAATATTTGAAGACTAATTAATTTCCTATGATAAACAAAAGTATTCCATCATAGTTTTTATTTATAAAAAAATGAATGCAAACTGTGAAACAGTTTTGAGACGATATTGATTGTTGAAAAGGAACAGAGTTCATAAACTAATTCTTGTTCAGCTTTGCTTGCACAACAATTATTATATTTTCTAGGAAAATATTAGTTTACTAAATTCGGGCACTTCTAGACTAAATTCTATTTTGTAACAATCTTTAGGTTTTATTACTCTTGAATGTAGAAGTTACATTATATAAAACACGCAGTTTATAACATTTATTTTATTTATTTATTTTATAATTTCGTGTTTTTGTAATACAAAATATTTTATGAATACTAAATAATTGGGGTAAAAATTTCATTTGAATTTAAAATCTTTCGTTCTCAGTGGATTTCTTATAAGTAAGAAGCTATAACCATAGGCTTCATTCCAAGACTTAAGCCCGGGACCATATTATTTCTTGGTACCTAGTCCAAAAGAAAAAGTCAAAAGCAAAAGCAAAAGTCAAAAGCAAAAGCAAAATGTTGTCGTTAAAAAACAAATGTGTCCAGGGGCACGATAACTGTCGTTAAAAATGGTCCGATTGAGACTAAGTTTGGTAGAGATGTGTACTCCTATATTTACTCGGAAGAGTTTGCAATCCAAATATATCGATCAAACAAAACGAATAGTTTGGTGGGGTTTTGTCCCCAAAGTTGGATTTTTTGCGTAACTTTAATGTCTATTTTTTAATATTTTACATTTTTTATTTTACCATTAAAATCTGCTCTAAAAACTACACAGTTTATTAATTTAATGTTTTGCTCTATCCCCAACGGTTATTAAAGAATTAAACACAGTACGTTGTATTTTGGGACTCCAATGTTTATCTTCTAGAGGATAAGAAACAAATGATAATTCACTTATTAACCTATATTTGTTTATGGAACTTACCATTTAGCTTCATTTGATTAAATTCCATCCATTTATGCTTCAAAATCATAGTTGATGGGTTTATCATGGCAGCTAACCTGCTTAATTGGTTCCCATGTAATCCCATGTCATAATGTATATAGAGAATAGGCAAACTTATTTATTTATGGGCAGATGTTATTAAAACTTTTTCAAAATAAAAATTCGTTGAATAAGCAGGTCTATTGCAACTGGGGTATTTTTATTTAAGGTAGATATTAAGTCATAGTAATTAGTATATTGCTCCGCATTGCTAAAACATACAACCCGTACAAAGGACGGGAAAAATACTAGTCCTTTATATAAATATAGTTTAAACGCTTTACATTACCGCCGGAAAATTAAGGTCGAGGTTTAAAACTTGACATTGGCACAAGACGTATCTGAATATCGTGACAGCTGTAAGCAACAATGTAGGCCAGCTCGAATGTAACAGTTATCAGAGCTCTTGGGCTGTCCTGGCGCTGCACATGTAGTAAAATAACCGTTATCTGGGAAATGTAAATGTGAGACGGCGTGTGTGAGACCTTGGCCCACTGACGGCGGTTACGTGCAGGGGTTGTGACCTCAGAGCACCCTGGCGTGACGCGTGGTACACTGTGGCAGTGTGCATTACACGGTCGTATACCTTGTCAAGTGTATCACGTAATGAAGTTAAGTAATTGATAGTAATATCTACTGTAAACTTGTATATTGTCCTTGCTAATTAGTCCTCTTGAGTTATGATTTTTACCATTCGGTTCTACAAGTGGATTAAGAAGTGACATCTTACACTTACCGTATTCTTAGCAATAATTAATAAAGGTTTAAAATTTAGTATGTTTATTTACTTACTCTTACTCACTAGACTTACTCTCAATGTCATTTATTTGGGAGGTGATATTAACCCACACCAACATCCCATCCTCTTCGTGTCAGGTTTCACTTGTTTCCAGCATCTCTCCCTCCTGGTCTTCCTTGAGGTCGTTAATTATCACTGTCTTTGCTGATCATCATGCATTAATTAATGTTCTGAATAAGTCCAAATATATTAAATTATGCTGGATCTGAATCAGCGGTGGGTAACTCCTGTCAGGTCATTTGAGGTCGCCTCATGCCATGTCATTTGAGGTCACCTCCTGTCAGGAAATTTTCGGCCACCTCCTATCAGGTCATTTGCGGTCAACTCCTGTCAGGTCATTTTCGGTCACCTCCTGTCAGGTCATTTGAGGTCATCTCCTGTCAGGTCATTTGAGGTCGCCTCCTATCAGATCATTTGAGGTCGCCTCCTGTCAGGTCATTTGAGGTCGCCTCCTGTCAGGTCATTTGAGGTCACCTCCTGTCAGGTCATTTGAAGTCATCTCCTGTCAGGTCATTTGAGGTCGCCTCCTGCCATGCCATTTGAGGTCACCTCCTGTCAGGACATTTTCGGCCACCTCCTATCAGATCATTTGAGGTCGCCTCCTGTCAGGTCATTTGAGGTCACCTCCTGTCAGGTCATTTTCGGTCACCATCTGTCAAGTCATTTGAGGTCGTCTCTTGTCATGTCATTTGAGGTCACCTCCTGTCACGTCATTTGAGGTCGCCTCCTGCCATGCCATTTTAGGTCACCTCATGTCAGGACATTTGCGGCCACCTCCTATCAGGTCATTTGCTGTCAACTCCTGTCAGGTCATTTTCGTTCACCTCCTGCCAGGTCATTTGCGGTCACCTCCGGTAGGGCTTTGTGACGCTCGCCGCTACAGAACCTCACTGTTTTTAATCTCACTACACTGGTCTAACCTCATTGTTCCTCTGTTGACAGGTACTACACCATAGTTCGGTCCCCACGAGGCCAGGTCTGTCAGATGGCAACGTGTAGCGTCGCCGTCACCATCACCCTACTCTGGACGTTCTCCGTCCTAGTCATGGTTCCACTAGTTCTATATCAAGACGTGGAAGTCGTTAAAGTTGGAGGTAATTCTATAATAATTTCTGCTTTAACACATCAAGAAACTACATTAGATCCATTTTGAACTATGGGTTCTTTAATATTTTTTGTTAGGGTAAAACATTAACTAATTGCGATTACGGTATTTTTAACTTAAGTTAAAAATTCTTAAATTTTGGGAAGTCCTTCTTGTCCCCTAAAATTTCTCTTCTCCTATTCCTCACCTACATACCTCCCAACCTTCGTCTTAGCTTTTGCCGCTTCTGTAACCATAGACCTAACACCGTTTTGACTTAAAAAGGTGACAGTACTACGGGTTCAGGGGGCTTCACTCCCTCCTGGGCTGGGTCGTAGTAGAAGTAGTTTGTGCTACACTAGTCGAACCCTCATTTCTTCCAGTGAGAGGTTTGTCAAGGTTTGTCCTAATGGACTACCTTCGGACGGACAATCGAGCGTAACTGGAGAACTTTGGGAAGAAATGGTGAGAATGCTTGCTGATCAGCTTCATCGGTCGAGAAGGTATCGATAGCCATCACGGGTCTATTTAGAAAACGATCCTGTTGGTGAAGTCAGGACCTTCCGTGGTGTAAAGGAACACACGGCTCCCTACTTTATTGAAAAGTAGAGCTACTGTCAAGGGTGTAGCAGAAAAGGCTTCAGGCCTCGTGCGAAATCCATCATAATGTTTCTGTTGGCATGTTTACATATCCTCGTTTCTATCACAACTGTTCTACCTTACAGGTCTAGTTGTATACGAGGTGTGTGTAGAGCGGTGGCCGACGCCTCTGATGCAGTGTATCTACACTCTGGCACTCTCCGCTCTACAGTTCCTGGTCCCAGTTCTAGTTCTGACCATCATACACACCAAGATATCCGCTTATCTTAGTGTACATCTCATATCTCCACCTGGTCCAAGACAATCAATATGTAAAAGAGGTGAGTAAATGGGTTTTAAGTACATTTTTGTGTTGATTTAAAATTTTCTCATGTTCAATGTTAAATTTTCACAATAAACTTGTAGAGATTTAAGAGATTTTACAGTATAAATGAATTTTAAATCATTAAAAGAAAAATATATATGTTTTTATGGAAGAAAATGTATGTTTTATGTTGTACAATTTGATAATTTCACTAGGAATAGAATCGAGTAGAAAAAAAATCGGATGTACGTCCAAAAACAAGACCTGACTTAATTTGTGATTGGATTTTTTGAGAAACGTCTAGAGCCTTGGTCAAATTTGTACATCGATAATGTAAAGGTTAAGTCACCAATCCCGCTACACTGACGTTCTAAATATGAGTCCCTTTCTTTCATATCCACACGTAAGGTTAAGTTTTTACTTTTTAGACCCCGGTCGTCTTCCAGATTGTGTTTCAAAAGACATCTTAATTATTTTCATTTTCATTCATTATCACTCTCTATATCACACCTCTACACCTCTATATAACACCTCATCTAATTTCTCCTTAAACGCCAGGATTCCAGAAATGTTAATAGTGCTGTCATTGGTTAGGTTAAGTGAGATTAGGGTAGGTTAGATTGATGATAAACTAATATTCCTCTTCCTCCAGTATTATCTAAATCCCTTGTTTAAATACATTCCCTTGAGTGCACCTGTTGGTGACAAAGCAGTGTGACATATGTGACCAATTTAAGTCGAACTAAATATTAGTAATGTCATTCAGTTTCAGTCTTAAATTTATTGTGAAGTATATATTATTATCAAAATTACGACGAAAGCATTTGAAATAGGATTTGGCTTATAAATACTACAAATACACAGAGGCAAAAGTAGGTATACAGTTTTAGTAATTTTTAGGTTACAGCAGTTTGCAGACTGTGAGAGCAAATAGTTTTAACGCAAATGGAAGTAAAATTGGTCACTGCATCACTTTGAAGAGTTCATTTTTGTTTCTTTGCACACTTAAAATAGACTGTAAAAGTTTTGAGCCTACTTTTTCTAAAAAACATTTTATTACTGTACACCTAAGTCTACCTAAGTCTGTCCGTATAGTAATAATATTATGATGTTCACATTCATTTTACATTTTACCTACCTGGTCACTGTTTCGAACGATAATCTAATATAAATTTTAATAATTATTGTTAATATCATTACTGCTTTTTGAAATGGCAGTAGAGGTAGTGTAAACTGTCCTCCTTGGCGATCGTCTTCAAAAACTTTCGGAAGTACCCGTAACCAGGAAGAAATTGCTTGTGAGAGGCTCTACTGTTTCTACTGTCCCGGCCATTGGTTTTATTGGTTGATTTTAGTCGTTTTAGTACAACGAACGACATTTGATCATTCATACTTAGCTTAAAATATCTATTTGGGTAGCATATTTGGCCTTTTCAAAAAGGGTTTTAAATGCACTAAGGAGGTTCCATACAGTTCAACGTGGGATCCTAACCACTTTTGCAATTGAATTACGTACTGGAATCATGCGGATGGTCTTTTTCTATGAACATAGTACTCAATCGTGTGGATTTCAATATCACATCCATCGACCGTCGCTCATAACTTTCCACAATTCGGGACCTCCAAGTAGCTGGATTTAGGACACGACACCATCCTGTAATCAAGTTACTTTAGGAGGTCACGAATTGTGGATGGTTGTAAGCAATATTGGTAGGTGTAGTGTTCTTTTGTATGGATTGACGTCCGCACTAATGAACATTACGTTAATCCACAAAGACCATCCTCATAATTAGACCAATTCATAATTCAAAGGACGTGGTTCGGATTTCACGTTAAACTACAGGTCCATTAAATGCCATCATATGTTGGGCTATTAATCAACAGTTTAAGGAACATGTCACTCTTAGTCAGTAACAAGACTAAAAGATCGCGCCACAATCATCATACGCTCATTTCTCATTCATACTTGGCTTAAAATACCTACCTGGGAAGGTTGCCATTTCAATAACCTAATCTCATCCCAGTCATCTTAGACTGATTATGTGATTTTTGATGCAGCGAAACGTGAGTTCCGACGTAATCGACGCACGATGATCATCTTGTCGTGCATCGCCATCGTGTACGCGCTGTCGTGGCTGCCCATGACAGCGTTCACAGTGGTCATGGAGCTCAACCCCCAGGCGCTCACCTCGCCGCAGACCATCTACCTGGTGTTCTCCGTCTGCCACCTGGTAGCCATGAGCTCCACCGTCACCAACCCGCTACTCTACGGCTGGCTCAACACTAACTTCCGACGCGAGCTTGGCTCCGTCCTCGGCAGGTTCGTCTTGATGTGCAATTAGAAGGGTCCAGGGGTAACACATTTTTTTCTAAAATCTTTATACTTAAATTTTAACGCCATCTGATTCACAATTAGCTTTATTAGAATCGCATATTACGTGCCCAGTCCAATGGGGAAATAATGTACACAAAAGGGTAAAATGGGCCCACAACCCTTCTGTGTCATCTCCAGGGCGCATGTGAATCGAGAGATCAACACGTGGGCGCGTGAGTGTCACCGCAGAAGATGGGCGGAACTTCCCTCCTGAGAGTAAGTAAACTGTCTCTCAGTTCTCCTAATTCGAGGATCGCAGAGGACCTTCTACGGTTAGGTAGTTCCAAACTCAGACTCATTGTAGGTCTCATCACGGGACACGGACATATGAGGAAACATCTTGCTCGCATGGGATTCTTTACTGGAGACCCAACCTGCAGGAAGTGTGGGCAGTGCGAGGAGACTGCCGATCATCTGCTGTATGACTGCACCGGGCTTGCTGAGGTAAGGGCTGCCACTCTCGGCCTTATGGAGAAGGGGTTGTCACTTTACCCGGGAGGAGCTGGTCAGGAGACTATGGAAGTTCATCAGGTTTTTAAGCCTTGAAAGTCCATGAGACATTCAACAACAGAGATGCGCGAAATGCTACATGGCTGACGTGCTATAGGAACACTGTTCCACCCCTTTGTGTATTTCAGTAATTGTTGTAGGGTAAAATATGTTTAATCCATGTGTTACTGAAACTACGGAGATGTCGCTCATACGTGAAAACAAGTGTAACTTATTTACATTATTCTATTTCTTTTGGAGAAGGCTTTTTCATACTTTAAATTGGTCCATGGCTTAATAATAATTCAGTTTTGAGCTTATTTATTCCACGTTTTATTGAAAATGCGGTCTATTAAAGTTGTATATTAAAGAGAACGAAAAGACAAGTTTGTTTAAATATTTATCATTTATTACAATATTTTGCCATAGTAAAAAGTATCTTGCATCGAATTATCCAGCTTTATAAAAATATACAGATACATTTAAATATCCTGATGTGTGATGATGATCAGGGAGAAGAAAGAGCGAGCCCAGAGAGGTCAGAGGTTGCAGTACACCAGTGTTCACCGTCCTTCGGTGTTCACCAAGGACAGACGCATCAGCTTTACGTTCCTGACGACGCTGACTACTGGAACCGCGACCACGAGTCACCGTGGCGTCAGCATCCACGGTCCCGTGTCGCGGGTGGACCATGTGTAAGCCGCCGAGGGTCCTGCAGGAGACGGAGGAGCCAAAGGAATTCCGAAATATATGCTGTCACAGAGAATTTAAAGAGGAAACTATGAAGTTGTTGAACGATTTGATATGTTCGACACACGATGAGTAAGGGGAGAACCGGATATCCGTGTGTTTGTAGTTTTTACTTTATAATTAGTGGATTCTTTAACAAATCAGTAAATTAGTAAACTCTCTTAGCCAACTTTATTGGATTAAAATACTTTTGTTGGTAATAAATTATGTATAGTATAATATTTTAATTTTATTACTATACCAGCCACACGGGACGATTAATTTATAATTATTAACCTTTATACTCGAATATAATTTTTCACCTCAGGTAAATTTTTGACACGACAAAAATACTATCAATAATTTTAATATTCGATGAATAAAATATATGAAAAGTATATTATTTGTAGAGTATATATCGTTAGTTGAGTGTTTAAGCCGATGGCACGTGAAAGAAGTTTCTATTTATTTTTCTCTGTGATTGTATTTATTGCCATTAGTTGAAATATTTTTTTATGTTCTAAAGTTTATACATTATGGCTAGTAAAAAGAAACCGCAAAATTCCAAAATCAAAATGTCGGTACTACACTGATTTTGGGGTTAAGTTGATGTTTGTCAACCGTATAGGGCCACATTTGGCTAACAAGAATCTTACTCAATCGTGTATCTTTATTTAAGTAAATAATAGTGTAATATTTTACTTTTTCCTAGATTAACTACACAGATTTCGTTGAAATGAACTCTCTCAGATCTAGTTTTATTCTAAACAAGAATACGCCTTCTCTGCAACTCTCAACAGTGATAAGAAAGTTTCTCAGAAGTGATTGATTGTAAGCAGTGGAGTTTGCAACTCATTCACCTACTTCAGACAAGGCTTTGTTGTAGTGAGACAGCTAATTTTTCCGGTTTAGTTGCTTTCTGCAGAGCTCAAACAACTTCTTAGTAAAACTAACTATGCTATTTTGTTATTAATTTTTAAGCTAACAAAGTATTTCCCTCCTTTTAATTTACTATAATAATTTAAAATATACTATAAAAGTTATTACGACTTTACAGCTTGAATTTAAAGAATCTTAAATACATATGTATTTCATTAAACTCTTATTACTTATTACTGAGTATAAAATTTGTAATTTTTCACAAAATATATAAAACAAACAAAAGTTCTAATCTCTTTTCTCTCGCAGACTTTCGCATGCCGTGCCTTCACTCACTCCTATAGCCCGTATTTTCTTACCATTTAAAAAGATTTTATCAAAAATTAAAATCCTTGTACTAGATCCAACGACTGTACCAAATACCAATATAGACCAGATTTTTTTTATCTATTTTGGCTATCATATAAAATGATTTACCATAAAGGGGAACAACAGGTGAAGCAATCATAACCTAGAAACTTTCATAATGATTGTTTTACGTTACTATATAAGTCTATGTTAGTAATATTAAAATTAAGAGGTTAAAATAGTAATGTGTCATTATGTCGTGATGTAACTTTCAGAGAGAACCACAGTAATAATATTTCTTTTTAAATCCCAACGGCCATCAACTTGTCTTTAACATGGTTTTCTGTTTGTGATCTTGTTGTCTTTGGTTGTGAATCGAAATCTTTTGGAATGATTGGAACTTAACTGAGACTTCCTCAAGCCCCTCCTAGTACTATAACTTCCATTACTGAACTAGAACTTCCCTATTTGTACTTGGACTTCCCATATGACCTCCTTAGATTGTAGTAATTACTCGGCTACAGCATATGCAAAACTGCTTTTACAGGACCTTAATAATGAATGAATGAACAGGATATGATTCGTATGAGGGTTGGAGTTAAAGAATAACATTAGGACAGAATGGTCCGTTTCCATTATCTTGAAAACAGTTAGCCTGAGTCAAACTAAATAACAACCTGCTCGATTTCAAATGTCCCATTGAAAATTAGCCTCTTTTGACACGGGAATACATTTTGAAATCTACTGCTAATTGAAATCGATTTGCGATTTGATATCTGAGTGTGAAAAGCCTAAAACTATTTAAAATGGCTAATCTAAGTTACCCGTTTGCGAAAATTGGGAAAATTCAAACTTTAAAGTATTCAACAATTGTTTGAATAATAACATCACACCTTGGCATAATAACATGGAATCAAACTTTAGATGCATACCATGGAATCGTGCAGTGGAATTATAGCATATAATCATACCACGGATGGATTGTTCTCTGTTCAAACGTTGAACTGATCTTTACAATAGTAAATAGCAAGTCAAAGTTGTTTCAGTATATCTCGCAGGTTTTGTCTAAGAATGTAGTTTTAAAAAATTAATTCCGTTCTAACTACATGTGGAAATGTTTAGTTAAATCTCAAAGCCGTGCAAGCCCTTCTAAATTCGCTCAACCATCAGGGAGCTTCAAACTCCGTGTTTTTACAGTACACTTATTAACAACGGTCATAGCGGCACTCGTCATGTGCGGCCACTCCACCTGCAATATTAGAAACGGGTTTTATTTTCAGAATTTACCATGTATAAAAGCCACTGAACATAATATGAAAAGGCATAGTGCATACTCACGACCATTTTATTTATAAACTAGCTGACCCGGCGAAATTCGTAACGCCTAATAGTAAATACGTGTTAACTTTTTTTGCCATGTTTTGAAGTCGAACACGGCATCATTAAGGCTTCGTTGTGAAAGATTAGATATTCTGGGTCGTGGTATAGTTCATAACAATACTGAAACGATAAGACAATTATAACATTGCCATAAAACAAATCAATCTAAGTGGATTGATTCACAATTTTCCAATCAAACCTAACTGCAATACTATGCGAAAGATTAAATTTTATGTTTTTCAGCATTGTTTATAATTTATAATTATAAAAGAACTAAAATTGCACTGGACAAATAAACCAACTATTAATCTCTAAATTAAGTAAAAACAATCACAAACGTTTGCTGAAAATGACGCACAATGACGTTTGCTATCGACTGGTGAAAATAAAGCAATACAAAATCAGCTGTTAATAAAATATTCACATTATTGATGGATGATTGCATATGATCAAAATGCATCAGGTCTTTTCCTCATAAGCTTAACATATACAAACTTTACAGGCCAGTGGAGCTTAGCCCTAAGGTTAAGTACAAAACTAAATATGCCTATAGCCTACTCCGAGCAGAGACGTCCCAAAAAATCAAAGATCTTTAAAATCGGTCTAGCCGTTCTCGAGTTACAAATGTTATAGCTAACACGACTTTGTTTTATGTATTTGGATTTGTATAGAATTGTGAACTGATATGATTTCAATAATATATATAAATAATTTCATCAGTTAACCCACGTATGCATATTTTCTCCCTTTAAAATTACTTTGAAAATTGCATTAAAACAACACTCGTTCCTAATATTTTCTGTTTTAACTAATATTTAATCATTTGAAAAAATACTCAAGATATTTCGGTCACAAAGCTTCTTACTCAAATTTGAAACACTTTTTAGGAGTATGTCTAACTTCCTCCTTCCCTTCGCTCTGTGAACAATGAGGTAGATGGTTTAGGCTACAACATACTACATTAATAATGTACTATTCAATAAAAAATATTGTAACATCTAAACCTAGAACCACTTAAACAGATCATTATATTACTATTTTTAAGATTTTCCAAACCAAATAGTAAAACTTGATGTTCTATAAGTATTCTATGTAAAAGGTAGATATAAAATGTCAATTTTAAAAAGCTCCATTATTAAATGACTTTCCGTTGAGGAATTCAAAATTTTGTATTTCAACTGGTAGGTTAGTCATTGTATTAGGTAGTATAAACTTACAAATACAGATAAAAATATTTTGTTATGCTTTTCTACGTGCTGTGTACAGAATATTAGGGATTGTAAGTAAATTAATGATAATCACTTTAATGTTTTAATGAGTTTTTTAAGCTGAATTATTTAGAAACTCAATTTTTGTTGTACGAATATTAATGTACGTAGATGTAATGTATGTATAACTGCCTTGAATTGGACAACGTTACAATATCTATGATCTTTCACTACTAAATCCAAAGCTATTTAATTTTTTGCAGTTGATTTGTAAGTACGTCTCAATAGTGCTTAGGTTTTTAGCTTTAATCTGAAAAAGTTACCTAATAATTTTAAAAGCGATATTTCTACACACAGAACTGAAAATTGTGTCTTACTAATTTGTAAATTATGTATATGTAAATAATGTTTATATAAACTGTATATATTATAAATATAAAGGTATAGTAAAATGTGCCTTCTTTCTACCTCCAATTCATCATTCTTTATTTTAGTACATCACATATAAAATCGGCTTCTTTCGAACATAGCTGGACTTCCAAAAGACCGAAAACAATATTATTTGCTATGATGTTGCGAAAACAACCGTTTTTATATATGATTTACGGTTCAAAAGTAAATCTTTTCAATCTTAAGGAATCGATGCTTGAGCTGATGATAGCTGATGATTACTGATGTTAAGATCATTAGCCGTTTATCATTACATTATAGAACAGATTAGAATGCATGCATGGCAATGGTGAGTTATTGACATAATCGAAAACTACAACCAATTATCATAACATGAACACATCAAACAATCTACTGATTGTTTACAATTGCAGGAGATATAAGCAACCCTCAGTCAGCCCAATATTACATGCAGCTGACAGCTGTATAGCTCATAGCACGAGTCTAGAGTGATACTCACTCAAATTACAACCTTTTGCGAGTGCAAAAATCAATACTTGCGACCCATGTAATGAAACACGTCTGAGGAATTAAACTATTAGATTAGATTATTGAAATGTTAACCACAATGTATGTATACCAAAAGGTAGGAATTTTAAGCCAATTATGAATGAGGATAGAGTGTAAGAAGACTGTGGCGTGATCTTGTAGTCTTGTTACAGACTAAGGCTAACATGTTCCATAGACAGGACTGTTTTTTAATAGCTGATGGCAAGTAAGGGACCTGCAGTGTAACGTGGAATCCGAACCACGGTCTCTGTATTTCGAATTAGTCTAATTATGAGGATGGTCTTTTGATTCAATATTATTCAATAGTTAACGTTAATCCACACAAGAGAACACCACACTCACCGACCATCGCTTACAACTATCCACAATTCGTTACCTCCAAGTAGCTGGATTACAAGACGTCGTCACCGTCCCAGTCAAATATTATTACCGTAATATTGCAGAAAAGTATTGTTTACTTATCATTGTATACTGTCATTTCTTGGTATTATTTACAACTGCTTACGAGAGGGAAAGCTCTATACTTAAGCTGTAATTGATACTCAAAATAAAAAATATTAATTTTCTTTACGAAAACAGGGTTACATCAACTGTGACATAAAATTATAAAAACAAGCTTTTACTAAAATATTTTTTGTGTACTGTTTACTTCATGATATAAACACTACTTATTTCTATATTCCTATTTTAAGTCAAAATATTTTTTTCTGTACAGCTTAAACTCGGTTAAATACTTTAACTGAGTGGCTGTGGTGATACTACTTTATACATTTTTTATTTATTTTCTATCATTAGTTTTTTTCTACATATATTACACTGTGAAAGCAGAGTTTGGTTCATTTTTCTCTAATTAATTCATAATTTAATACATGTTTTCCAACTTTTACAGAATTTAAATTTTAATAAATTATTTTTTTTACATTTTATGTCTATATGTGTAGCCCACTTCCTACTTTTTTTAGTATTTTTATGTTTATTATTAAATTACACTGTGAAAGCAGAGTTTGGTTCATTTTTCTCTAATTAATTCATAATTTAATACATGTTTTCCAACTTTTACAGAATTTAAATTTTAATAAATTATTTTTTTTACATTTTATGTCTATATGTGTAGCCCACTTCCTACTTTTTTTAGTATTTTTATGTTTATTATTAAAAAATACAAAAAATTTTATACTATGAGTATACTATAAAATTCGTTTTAAGATAGAAAACTCAGCAAGACCTGCACTCAGCGAATTATCATAATAATATTAATAATATTATAACAAGATTTATTAGAATCTTTCCTTAAACATGAGAATATTTCCTAATCTCCATAAGATTAACATAAAGAGTGTATTGCTGCTATACTGAAAGTTTATTTATACCATAAAAATTTTTATTTTTAACATTTATCAAACTTCATCACATCTGTCCATAAATAAAGGAGTTTTCCTATTCTATATGATTAACTGATAAGTATGCATTTGAATACAATCATAAAATATGATTTTTAAGAAATGGATAGAATTCAACCACATGAAGCTAAATATCAAGTTTTATAAAAAATATTTTAATATGGGAAATAGTATATTTTTCTATCTCATGAATACATTGGAGCAATACAACGTACTGTTTATTTTTTAATATCTCTAACCGTTGGAGATAGAGAACTTTAAGGAACTTAATTGTGTTTTTTAAGCTAATTCCAATGGTGAAATATAAAAATTAGATATTTAATACATTGTGAAAAATTTGGAAAAAGCCATTGGGGTACAAAAACCCAAACTCTGTATTTTGAATATGTCTGGTTTACGAACTCGTTAATTATAGGAATATTCTCTACAAATTTGGTCTCGATCATTTTTACGAGAGTTATCGTGCTAACAGACACACAATATATATTATTTTTTATATATATATATATATATTAAATTTTAACGACTATTGTTTTGGTCTTATAAAAAAAAAATAACATTTTATCTATGAAACTCGGTAAATTCTTTTAAATTCGCTAAAACAAGGGTTAAACCAAGCCACCAGACTATGTTCTAATGATTTGAGTCAGTAGCGAAAAGACAATTTATATACGGGTTATGAACTATACCTTTCGTTATACTAAATAGTATATTAAACTAACCACTGTACAAACTTAAGATTTTACAAATAAAAGAGTTGCTTCAATCCTGTTCTTGCAATTGTAACCAATCAGTTGATTTCCTGTCAGTTATGTATATGTTATACTATCAATAACTTCACCATTGGCATGAGCAGATTTTCGTCTATAGAATAACTGATAAGCTGAACATCAGTTTAATATTTCCTTCTCTCGTAAAGAATTACATTCAACCCACAAAGTAAATATTATAAATAGTCGGCGAAGTATAGTGAAAATATATTTCTATAATCTCACGAACTGTAAGCTACATAGTTATACCAATCTTTTTAACCTCTTTGGAGATGAGAGTTAAATAATGAAGAATTATAGTAGCTTATCAATGTCACAATGTGGAAGAGTGACATGTTACACGTAGCTAGCTAAATCAGTCCTAGCATTGTCTTATCCCAGTTAAATTATTGGAACAGAAGCCTTGCAAGGGCAAAATTAATGACCCTGCATGAGGTCTCAAGAATGTAATGTAACATTCCTCTTCCCTCCCCTCTTCTCAACCCCCCCCTTAAGACCTCCCCCCCCTCACCTCCACATCCACAATGTCATCAGTACCCCCGCAGAGAAGCCAAACCTAATGGAAACTTTGATAACAGGACGTCTCAATACCAACTACAAGAGCAAATTTTGGGCCACAAGGAGTATTACACAGAATTTCAAAAAATAAATTATTGAACAACGAAGTTTTTTACTTGCGTATTATACTATTTTGTAAATCAGTGGTCATAATGTACTGGTCATTAATTTATGTTTAAGCATATGGCTTAAAATAAGTATATTTAGGACAAAAAAATTAATAATATGAGAATTTTGTCTTGTGCAGCTAAAATTTATCATTATAGACGATAGCAGTGTGATGTTGGGAACTCGGAGGTCGTATATTTCGGAGGCGCTCTTTGATTACCGTAGTGAAAAATCGCTTCCAAGCTATACTTCAAAATGCTGCCTCTATCCTTTAGTGGATAAAAGGGTTGAGAATGATATGAATAACACCAACGGGAAATTTGAATATTGACGTGGAATACAAATTACTAAACTATATAACTAAAATTATAGTTTTGTCTCAACATTGCTTGGATTTATTGTAATTTGTGTTTCTTCGTGTTTTATAAACTGTACTGGAATGCTGGTGTGTCTTGTAATCCAGCAACTTGGAGGTCAGGAATTTTGAATAGTTATAAGTGATGGTGGATATAGCATTATCTTGTGAAGATTAACATCATCTGCAAAGACCATAGTCATAATTTGACCAATTCATAATTAAGAGGCAGTGGATCAGATTCCACGTTAAACTGTAGGTCCATTAGTTGCCATTGACTGTTGGGCTATTAATTAACAACCTTAGTCAGTAAAAAGATCACAAGGTTGCGCCACAATCATCCTACACTCGTTTATCATTCACACTTGGCTTAAAATACCTTACTTCGTGGCACTGTCGCCATTTCAATAATCTAATCTAATGTCTTTTTTCTATAACGCTAAATATGATCCTTTTGTAACGCTGTTAAGCTACTTACTTAGTGATCAATTACTGTTTTAGTCATAGCAAATACATTTTTTTTAAACATATATGAAATCCAATATCTTTATTTTGTATGTCTTATCATATATTTTCATACAATTATATGTATTTGTTCAATAATTTTAGTATAAAACTCAAATTTTATACAAGATTAGGGTTTCATATCCCAGTCTAGATAACTTTTGTACTTATAAGATTTTGCATTTATCATTTAAGACACACATTTCAGAAACATAATTATTATAAGAGCTTAAATTCTATGAATATTTTGTTGTACACCCTTTCTAAAGCTCATTTTATGTTAAAAAATTGTGTTTTTTTATACCGATGCATATTGCATTAAATCGAAACCAATGTATCAATACCCCTGGTTAGGACTCTGGTTAGGAAAATTGACATTGGATATGTCTAAGCTCTGGGAGGGGGTGTTAGCAGATTTTTTATTGTATTGAATTTTTATTTATAAGAACAGCTATTTAGTTGGACTGAAAACATTCCATTTAGACTTATCTATTACCTAATCTATTTTCTACAGGAAAGTAAATACAAGCTTTAACCAAGGATTTGGATTTAATAAAATCTCTCATAGATAAATTGATGTATTATTAAAGAGCTTTTTTCAACACCCTTAGGTTCAACATATAAGTCGGAGCCACCTACCAAAAACTTCCGATTATAAATAAATATAGATATTACACATTGGAAAAATTTAAATTTTAAATTTAATGTAATAATGTTTTCTTTCTAATAATGGTGAGAAATTTTACAGTATTTTATAGTTCAGTTAATGTTCCAAATTTCATCTAAAATTTAGTTCCCAATCAGTGTAATGTCTTGAAATGATAAAGTTGTTCCTGGCATGATGAAAAAGTAACAAATCTCAGATTACAGCTGAAGTTCCGATCACGTTAAAGGTCACAGAGCACTTTCTCGAGCATTTCGACACTTCCTAATTAAAATACTTAATTATGAAATGATAACAATTTTTATGTTTCATCGAGTACTGTCTAAACGATGATATACAGTATTGTGTTCGTGGAAATTTTCAAAACCCTAATTTAATAATTTTAGTATTAACTGACAATTAGCTTATCATTTTTTACGTTTTAGCGTATTTCTCAGAGGGAAGAAGTTATTAGCGTTGGTCTCATGGCAAGACTTATGAGGGACATATATTTAGCTTATATATAGAGAAAAACAATAGTCGTTAAAATTGTTATAAATATATAAATATAAATGTTATTATACTATTATATTATTGATTAATTTTCTCCATAGGGGTCTGTGCACGGGAGATATTTTAAACTTTCGCTTTTATAACTGATATAATAATAAGAACTAATAACTTATAATATAAGTGATATAATTAAATTATAAACTTTAATATAAATTTAATATTACATGTAAAAAACAACTCTTATTGCATTTATGGCTACAATGGAATTTGGCGAATTACTCCCAAGGCACTTCAGCCGTAGTGGCTTTTTGCGCACCCCTGTGTGGGTTGCGGCATTATCATATAGCGAAAAGCCATTGATAATTGGCTCATGGTGGCATATTGAAAAATATTACTTTTAAAACATTAACAATGGTGTTTTAGGCTTTATTAAATATTTTTATCGCAACATTAAAAAAATAAGGTCTTTAACAAGGAAAATGGGGCATTGAATTTCACTATTAGAAATTTACTAAAGCCCTTAAAGGAGAGTCCAAAATTATTCAAATTGTGACCTATGAACAGCGACACACTGATAACAGCGCTTAATAAATGAATCGTAGCTTTTACAAAATATTCTAGGATACTCGGAGAAGTTCTTTAATTGATCGTTTTAGTTCCTCGCCATTGGTTTATGGGCATAAACCTATTCCTTCAAATAACCCATGAAAAAACGTCATACACAGTTAAATCTGGGAATCGGGTGACCGATCTAAAAAATCTACCAAACCGATAATTGAAGAACTCCTCCGAATACCACGGAATTTCTTTGTCACAATTTGGGATGGATGGAAGGATGGTGCGTTATCTTCAAAACAACAAAGAGAACTGTTTTTCAAGCAGTGAGATGATATAGTATATTTCATCACTAGAACCAAAAACGGGTGTTTTTGATAAGAGCACAAGTTAAACAGCCGAGGCGTGCCGAGGCTGTTAAATACGAGAGTATATATCAAAGAGCTAATTTTGGGCCGTGTTATGAACTATATTTTTCTTAATACTGCAAATAAACTGAAACAAACTCGAAAAATGTTTGTGTTTACTTCCCTGTGGGAAATACGTTAGATCATGAAAATGTCTAAAGAGAAAGTTTTCAATTCATCTAAACAGCTGTTCTTATTCTTTTATATTACAAATTCAATACAATAGACCTGGTAGTTTCTATGGAAACCTGTTACATTCTTTCCATCTTAAAAATCACTAACATACCCTCCCATAGCTAAGACATATCCATGTCAAAACATAAATTATAACCTGATTTATTATTAATAGTTGTCGATCATTTTTATCGCTTTAGACTAACCAGCTGTTAAGTTACTTACGTTGTAGCATTACTTTAATGATTCCTGATTGGTTGTTTAGGTTATGTCTTTGTTAATTATTATTATTGACATTTCAATCTCAACCATTTGATACAATTCAATTCAATTTTATAGTCGATTACCAGTTTCACAATCGATATCTGGAACGTCCAAAATACATGGAAAATCGATAGTGATTGTCGCAGTTACTTTATTGGTTATTTACAATCGAATGCTGGCCTCGAATTTAAAGAATCATCAAAAATGATCTTTTACGGGCTAAGACTAAAAACATCATCAAAATAATAGGTTTAGTTCTAGGAAGAAAAAGAACTTTTACTTTTTTTAGGAACAACTTTTACTTTTTAACACATGTATCTAAAATACCTGTTTTTGAAGCAGTATAACGAAAAAGATTTAAGGTAAGATGACACAGCTGGTAGAAATATTTTGATCTCGTTTGATTATTATATTGACGAGATGGATCACCTAATTAGAAACTCACCTCCCTTGAGAATTAATACTCCCTGGTTCGGTGAATGTGTCAAAGCAGTAGTTATCCGGTCTTATGGTTCACCTTCGCATCCAATACCACTCAAGCTACGATTTGTGTCAACTTGCTCGTCTTATGGACCATCGAATCTTCACTTTAAATCTATCGATGTCTCATATTGTAATTAAACCAAATAAAACAATTAAATTACTTTAATAATAACATTAGTGCAATATGCAACGCTTAGCCTTTTTACGAATTTCAACTCAAAATGCAACACTTAAGTTTTTAGGTATATTCAAGTATCCTGTTGGTTGAAAATAATGTATCCAAGTTTTATTTTCTCCTTAGCTACAAACATAACCAAATAAAATAGCGATCCTTATGAATAAGATTTATTGGAATCTAATATCTACGTTTATTTAAATAAGTTACTTTTTACCAATTTTTCTTTCAGAAATATAGCTATTACCTTAGTCGTCTTGGCGTTACCTAGACCCAGGACCAAGCGCGCGCGTGTGCGTGTGCGTGCGTGTGTGTGTGTGTGTGTGTGTGTGTGTGTGTGTGTGTGTGTGTGTGTGTGTGTGTGTGTGTGTGTGTGTGTGTGTGTGTGTGCGTGCGTGAGTGCGTGTGTGTCCTAAATTGAAGGGTTCAAAAAATTAAACAATTTATTATTTTTATCCTCCGCTCTATGTCAAGTGGTTACTGAGGTATAGAACGTAGTAAATACAGTACGGTACGTTGTCTTTAAGAGTTTGATATAGATCAAAAGGAAAAGGATAAACCCGTTTGTTTGAATGACTCTGAAAGTTTTAAAACATTATGATAAAACTTAGTATATAACTTATCTCCTATGTTCTTTTGTCCATCGTAGCTTCAAATGTGTTACAGGGTTATCATAAAAGAATGGTGCGGTTTCAGCAATTAATAAGAAGATTGTAGAGAAATTTCTGAATGTTATATTAGTACCTCTGAAAGCCTCCGACCCAAAAGTTTGTTATAAAACCTTATAAAATCCAAATACTACAGGAATTAAAATCCAATGATAGTGTAAACGGTTACAATTTAATTGTTAGAATGTTGGATAGAATAACTGGAATCGAATCATTTTTAGATAATATAATTTTTACAGACGAAGCTAATTTCCATGTCAGTGGATGTGTTAACAGACACAATTCACGAATATGGGGCTCTGAAAACCCACAAGCAATTGTTGAGAAACAACGTGATTCGCCTAAAGTTAGTTTTTGGTGTTGTTTGATGAAAAATCGCGTAATAGGGCCTTTTTTATCTGCTGAAGGAACAATTAATGGTGTTGTGCATCTCGACATGTTAATCAATTATTAACATATCCTCAGCTAGATAAACTCAAAAACATTCATCAACTTCATTTCCAACAAGATGGTGCTCCCCCACACTTCAGTGCATTGGTGACGGACGCTTTGAACGAAAAATTTGGAGATCGATGGATAGGCCGGCAAGGACCTCCAGGAGAAACCTCCTGGCCTCCACGGAGTCCAGACCTGACACCTTGTCTTGATTTTTTCTTGTGGGGTTACATCAAAAACATTGTTTATTCACGAAAAATTCACGACCTGAACTACTGAAAAAACAGGATTAATGAAGCAATGACAACCATGACCGAAGAAATGTTCGCGAATGTTTGGAGAGAAATTGATTATCGTTTGGACATTTGTCGAGCGACTAAGGGCGCACATATTGAAATGTATTAATTATTTTAAAAACTGTTTGAGACGACAAAATAGATGAATAAACAACATGAACTGTAAGTAATTTGGTTTTTCTTTAAACCATGTTCGAAAACGCACCATTCTTTTATGATAACCCTGTACTATATCCCATGTTAAACAACATGTCTTAAACAGCATTAATAAATTTATCTAACATCCTTATTTAACTGTCATTAAGCTTAATACCAGACATGACAATTTAATTTCCAAATCAATGAAAATTCACTGAGTATGTATGTTGGCTGATGACTGATACGGGAGTGTTATAGTTTAGATAAACGCCAGTTGGCTAACGACGGTAAGAAAAGTGATGAAAAGTCCTGTTTCGAATCCGATAAAACCTTTAGTGTCGTGGAATGTCAGAGGTCGGCTTCTGTGATTCATTTATCGCAGTAAACTTTTCTAATAAGGATTTCGAATCGAAATCCCCTAACTGCTAGTATTCACTCTAAACCTAACTAATGAGTAATGAGTAATGTAAAGAGTCTAATCGATTAGATTACAAGAGGGTATAGTAAGTATTGTTAAAAATACCACGAGTAAAATTAAAAGAAAAGTGTAAGTGCGAACATTTAGGTTTATTATTTACTAATTTAGATAGTTATTTATTTCGTAGATATTAATTTAGTAATTATTATTTTGTGATCTAAATTGTAATTTATGAGATTATTTAACTTATTAGTTTGGTATTTGTTTAGTTCAATCGTTATTTTCTAAAATTTAGGTATACGTCATTAACAGTGATAACTGTCTTAGAAAATAAAAATCTTGGTAAATTCAGTACAGACTTTTAAACGTGAAAAAATTATTTGATCTAGTTCAAAATCTACCTAAATATATCTATAAAAAATGGCTTAGGGGATAACTGTGTCCCAAATGGGGGTTTTGGGGGACCCATTTCTGACTGTCTTTAACTAGCCGATTTTTAGATCACGGTAAGTTGAAGCAGAAGAGATTAGCTGTAATTAATCATCATTGGCCAGTAATTTTCAATCACTGCACTCTGTTATAAATCTCACTAAAATGATATTGACAAAATTGTAAGCCAATGAGAAGTGAGTAGTGAGGCTGAGATAAGTCTTCGTTCCAATACAAGTGGAACTCGTAAGAACCAGTTATCGAATAATTACTTATAAATTTATTATAAATTAATTAATTATAAATTTAAATAAATAATAAACACAGAACATCAAAAGAGGAAAACATGACCTTGACTTAGAGTTCAAAAGTAATACCTTTGAGGCTGGCGTAAAATTTCTCAATCTCATCTTAAAAATCTTAAAAATGGCTCTTAAAAACCTTATATTAAAAGTTCTAATTAAATAGAAATGTATAACAAATCTTTAGTTAAATCTAATTAAGGAAGTGTTATTACGCAAACATCTTTCTCCTTATTGATAATTGGATCATTAAAAAATCTAATTTTATCTCTTAGTGAATTAGGGGAAAATACGTATTATGTCATGTAAAAGTCAATATCAAAACTGAATTTTTATTTGTGATGAAGTAGTGTTTGTGAGTCAGATAACCGAGCACCAAAAGTGCATGGAAGCGTGTATTGATAGTCCTAAATGCCTTTGCGAAATACTGAATAAAGGGCCAACGTTTCGCAGTGTCTGACAGTTTATTAATTTGGTCTTAGACTTTTATCTATAAGATGTTGCAAAAAAAATTGAAAATGCGATAACGGAAATCGAAAAAAAAACTTTTAGAAATCCTTTTAGTTCATTATTTTACCATTTATAAGTTTCATACATTAAATTCTATACAACATTAATTGGATCAAAGATGTTTTTAAATATCTCTTTAAAAAAAGGACCAAGATTGTTTTTGTGTCTACAAAACTTAATCTTTTGTTGGAAAGAAATTGGAAATTAAATTCAAAATTTAGAAGTATTTTGAGAACTTAAATATTTTGACATCGATATGTCTAGGGGGGATATTGGTAATCCATCAGATAAAATTTAAAACGAAAATGACGTCATATTTATAAGGATACCTGTTAGGAGGAAGTGAAAACATTCCCTTCACACATATCTATGACCTAAGCTATTTTCCAGAGAGAAGTAAAGACATTGTTTATACCGAAAATAACAAAGAGTAACGAATACCTCTGAGTATTTTTCGACCAATGAAGTCAATGTTAAAAGCTTAATTTATTTAATCAAAAGTTGAATACATAAGACATTTGGTAAAGTCTCAAGGAAAGTAAATTATTTTTTTGAATTTGTTGTGGAAGGTTAATCGCAGTAACATGTACAACTAAACTAAATAACATCACCATCTTCAACACAAGTATAATATCTGAAACCCAAGACAAGTTTTGAACAAAGTTGCCATCTTGTCAGCACCGGTTTTGACAATTGTTGTTGTTTCTTCAGGTTATATTCTCAAGATGGTGTGAAGTTTTTCTTACACTCAATCTTACACTTTTATCCTTTTCATATTAAAACAAATAACTACTTTTTGAGTCGTCAAAAAAGTAATCAATAAGGCTTATTATATTAGACTAAACGTGTAGAAACGTCTTTCAGTAATAGAAATATTATTTAAATGTGAAAACCCTTAATTTGACTAACATTTTTAAACAATAAATATTTTATTAGCTATTAAATTTATTTTTCTTAAAAAAATACTGATAAATCTTTTATATTAGAAACTAAAATATTAGCCTTGAATTAATACATTGATACGTTGTTTTTATTATGGTAAAAATACTATGAAAAGTTTATATAAGGTTACAGGTTTACAGGTGAATATGGGGGGTGTTAGTAATGTGCGGGACTTAAAAGTGATACGGAAGTGACACCATCTGATCATGAGAACAGCTGTTTGGAACTAAAAACATTCCCTTCGGACATATCCATAATCTAACCTATTTACCACAGGAATTTACGAGTACTGTTCATAAATATTGTTCATTTTCAATATGTTTTTCAATATAATCAAAAGATGGTATTCTCTTATTTATGAACCATCTTAAATTAATAAAGTAAATAAATTAGTTATCTAACTGAGCCAAAATGACTGTATTCATATTTAATTTTATAAAATCTTTACACACTTTGTAGAGATACCCACTAGTTCACTGAGGTAGTTGTAGAACAACTTCCTCAATAATCCAGTTGAATGAAAATAAGCGTATAGAAATTTTTATGAATATCTCAAAAAAGTGTTTTTGTAAGTAAATTCATAGGATTTTGCATTCTAAGCTATAAATTGCCACAAGAAAAATTTAAGAATGTGTGATTGAGAAGTCAGATTTTAATAAAATACCAATTAACCTAAATAATAGTTATGTTACGGGAATATTATTTAGATACAGAGGAACAATGAACGAAAAAGGATATTATTTAAAAAAATCTCCATTACTCAAGGAAAAAATAAAGAAAAAAATTTTATCTTGAAGAATACAGGAACAAAGTGTAGACAAAAGATTGTCGTCACAAAATGGCAAGAGTTCCTTATTTAACGTAGTTGTGATTCTATCTTAAACGACCAATTTACAAAACTTTCTGTCACCGATCCTGTCACGAGATTAAAGACATCACTTCCGTTACACTTTTTGCGTCTCACAAATTAGTTACTCTATCATGAGCCTAGACATATCCAATACTGAACATCTGTTTTATTTATAAGTAACGAAAAATAAACTCTGAAATATAAAATGAATAATAACTATCGCACATATGAATTAAACATTAAGGCTTGGTCCAAGTATAGACGTAGTTAACTGACACTGTGCAGTTTCAGAGAAAGACAAGATCGCGGTCACCATTGGGGGGGGTCGAGGGGGTCTTGTGGGGGACACAGTTTGCCGTAAGCGGCTTAGCGACTTACTAAGACATGAAGTCCTCTTTTAACTGCCTGAGTGGAATTTACTAGTTCATTACTTCTCTCTGCTCTTGGACCTACATAAAATGCTTTAACTCTATTAGTTGTCACAGGTATTGCACTAAGTAAAATAGTTTTCTTTGGGATATTTTTTTACTAACATTCCAATGATTTTATATTTTTTAAAGGCAACAGTCACAGTATTCTCAGTTTAATGATCTGATTGATAATTTAGCTATTGATCTTCATACCAGCTTCTTCGAGGTTACGAATTTTGGATAGTTGTAATTAAT
The DNA here is from genome assembly GCA_023375725.1 of Nephotettix cincticeps. Taxonomy (NCBI): domain Eukaryota; kingdom Metazoa; phylum Arthropoda; class Insecta; order Hemiptera; family Cicadellidae; genus Nephotettix; species Nephotettix cincticeps. The sequence goes on along the minus strand of CM041789.1, from coordinate 50,272,577 downwards.
AGCATGTAGATGTGATATTGTCTGTTGTGGATTAGCACACTACTAAATACTATGACCATCTACATTATTAGACCAATTTGTGATTAAAAGGCAACATTGTGGTTCAAATCACGATTTTGGGAACACAGGGGTCGTAATTTTGAAAGCGCTCTTTGACTACCGTAGTGAAACATTGTATCCAAGCCCTACATCAAAATGCCATCTCGATTTTAAATAGACGTTGATTATAAATTACTAAACTATGTAAATAATACCCCCGTCGCAGCAGACCTGCGTTTTCAGCGAATTTCCAAATCAATAATATAATAATAATAATATATGACAAGTTTTATAAAAATCTGTCCATAAATGTGAGAATTATATGCCTATTCTCTATAAGCTTAACATGGTAAAGAGTGTGCAGGTTTGCTGCTGTGAGGAACACTGAAAGTAGTCATTAATACCATAAACAATTTTATCGTAACATTAATACCAACTTTCATCAACATCTGTCCATAAATAAAGGAGTTTGCCTATTCCCTATACAATTAATATAGGGAAAGAGTATGCAGGTTTGATGCCATAATAAACACATAAACTATGATTTTTAAGCATAAATGGATAGATCTCAACCACATGAAGCTAAATATCAAGTTTTATCCAAAAATATTGATTAATATGGGAAATATTAATTTTTCCCTATCCTACATAAGATTAACATTGGAGCCCCATAATACAATGTACTGTGTTTAATATCTTTATCTTAAGATTTTTTAATATCTCGGTAACCGTTGGAGATAGAGAAAAACTTTAAGGAACTAAATTGTGTAGTTTTTAAGCTGATTCCAATTGTGAAATATAAAATTAGAAATTTTTTAAAATTACATGGGAAAAACGCAAAAACCCCTATTTTGGGGTACAAACCCCCCCCCCAAACTACCCGTTCCCATTGACCGATATGTCTGGTTTACGAACTCGTCCGAGCATTTGTAGGAATACACGTCTCTACTAAATTTGGTCTTGATCGGACCATTTTACGAGAGTTATCGTGATCACACACACACACACACACACACACACACACATATATATATATATATATATATATATATATATATATATATATATATATATATAAATTTTAACGACTATTGTTTTTGGACTCTGGGCACCTAAAGACGAAAAAATAACATGGTCCCGGGCTTAAGTCTTACCATGAGACCTACGGTAATAGCTTATTCCCTATGGGAAATTCGCTAAAATGATAGTTTTGTCTTAATTTTGCACATTCTTACACATTTCTTAACATTTCTTAGAATTATGATCTTTTATGTTTTTTCACCTTTTATAGCCTATTCTGGGAAAGTGGTGTGTTGTGTAATCCAGTAACTTGGAGGTCACGAATTTTGGATAGTTATAAGTGTTGGTGGATGTAGTATTCTCTTGTGTGGATTAGCTGGATAAGTGGCTGAATGGTTATTGTACCTGCCCTCAAAACTGAAGGTCATAAGATTGAATTCCGCAAGGGTCGAATATGGGGACCCAGTTGATATTTCGTCATCGGACTATTAATGAATGATGCTTCCTAACAACAGTTAGGTACAACAACGTTAGGTATTAACATGACCGGGGTTTGGACCGTTCCCCACCGAAACGTTAAAAAATCCCGAGAAGCGGAAAAATACACATGGCAAAACGTCCGTAGTACGTTCATCCGCAAAGCACATCCTCATAATTAGACTAGTTCGTAATTTAGAGACAAAATTGGTCTGAAATGCCATTGGCTGATAGGTTATTAATTAACAGCCTTGTCTAAGGTACATACCAACCTTGGACTGTAAAATTGCTACAAGATCGCGCCACAATCGTCCTACACTCATTTCTCATTCATACTTGGTTGGCTTAAAACCTCAATATCAGTAGGTCGCTATTTCAGAAATGCAATAAAGTCCGATCAATTTGTGTGTAGAACGTATCAAGTAAAGTCTCCGCATCAAGATAAATGTTCAAATCTCTTGAGTAGCTTAAAATTCAATATATCCCTTGTTTATGATATATTTTGTAGCAAGAGTGAAGTTGAGATATTAAAAGTTTTTATGATTTTAATTAGTGAATAATATTTTATTTAAAACGTCCCCCCAAGATATAAAATGAAATTGCTTAATTTCACTGATAATTCTCGATCAGTCTATTATTTCTATTAGAATAAAGTCAAGTATAAATAAAAATATTATTGGTATTGTAATATAGCTTATATTAGCTATGTGGCTAACTAGCCATATGTAACTCTTAACCGTAAAACATAAGACTAATTACATATTCACGTCAATCTATATTAATAAAATTAGTTTTGTATGCATGTTCCTCGAAGTTATTCATGTTTTAGTTATTTTTACGTTTCGTGCATATACTAAGCTTTTTGACTAGGATTTGTAGGGTTATGTGACTTTGCAAACCAAGATTCATGGAAAACTATTGGGAAGTAAGGAAGAAATTGATTTTTTAATATTCTTCATAAGAATAGCTTTTGACGCTCTCAGTCGACGTACTGCGTTAATCATGGAGGGTAAATTTAAATTTTCTCTGGAATCGTTAATCTTAGACAAATAATTCCAGATACTCAAATTATACTTTACCTTTATTATTTTCACGGAAAATTAATAACTAATTATTTTTTGACATTTAAAGACCATAACTTTTAAACCGATGTTTTCAGAAATTCAGGTAGTGTATTTTTGTTTATCAAGTAAAGGACTATAAATCATATAGTTTTCATTAAAATCGTTAAACCCGTTTTATAGAAATTTTCATTTTACCTGTTTTCTGGGTAGGCCTACCCTAAAAATACTCTAAAAATCAAAATTAAAAAAATAAAATGTGTCCGAAAAAATAGGTACCGTAGATTCTTACCTACATATCAAATTTAATGAAATTCGGACTAATAGTCGACTAATAGACTAATAGAGACTAATCGTCTCTAGGCTTCTGCACATCCCCCCCACACACACACAAACACACACAGACAACACTTTAAAACTATATTTTTTGATTCAGAGACACTAAACTAGATATATCCACTAGAATTACAAATTCAAAACCTCTGACAAAAACAATACTTTCTCCTTAAACTATCGTATAGGAGGAGAAAGTAAAAAGGCACCTGTCACCAATACAACTCCGCCACATCGTAGAGCAAGAACAGACTGTCAGGAAAGTTCAAATCATGTCCTTTTATCTTTTAAGTCGGCGGTCAGGTGATCAGATGATGTGAAATGATTTCAGTTCAAATCAAATTATATTTTCAACGCTCTTCTCCATTGTGAAAACCCATCTTCATCATCTGATCACCTGACCGCTGATAAAACAGATAACAGGACATCATTTAATCTTTCTTGATAGTCTGTTATTGTTAAAGGACGTGGTGGTGTTGTATTTATGACAGGTGTCTTGGTTTAACAAACTTTTGTTAATGTAAAGTGTTGTGTAGGTTAAGGCCGACCGCACACTGATGCAGCATTTCACCTGAAGCAAATTGTTTCGCAACGTTTTGTTTCAAGCGTTTTGCTTCTTTGCTTCTGCAGTTTGCGGGAGGTTGAAGCACGATGCAACGTTTTGTTTCAAACAATAGAACATAATGTTATTTGTACTCTAGTAGTGGAGATACATACGTTCACTTCCCCGTCGCACATGTTGACTGAAATAAGACTATTGTATTTTTCCTCGGAAATCCTTTTTAAATTATATTATAAGTAAAAATGGGGTTTAAAAAACTAATCGGGAATAAATTAAATCAACTGTATTCGATAAAAAAATCATTTTTAGTATTAATTTTCATTAAAATTTTCAAAGTAAAATACAATACGCTTATCTAGTTAAAGCTCTGAAAAGGAGCAAGTTTTTTAAAGTAGGCCTATTTGATATTTTTTAACTACTATTGACATAACAATAGCTGAAATACGTAACATTTTATAAGGTTTTAGGGAATGATTGATTACCATCAAACAAACGGAAAAATGGAGAAATTTAAGCTTTTCCGTAGCTAGAAATTCTTAGGTAAGAGACCACATGCGATAAAACAAAAATAATTGTGGATATGAACTTGAGTGATACATAGTTTACCGAAAACAAATTGTCACACGAACTTCCAATCGCCCTGAAAATAGTTTCATGTTGTAATTGAATGCAAGTAAGACATAAGTGCTGTTAAAGTGTAAAATATTTAAAAGACAGTGTCCTTAAAATTGTTAATTCATTAAATATTACTGTTTTATTGTGTATTTATTTTTAATAATACATACTTTTAAATTATATTAAAATATAAAATAACAGTTTCGGTAAAGTACTAAATATTAAAGTAAATTATTAACTAACAATTTTGATATAAATCTATCGTTTTTTAAATTATTTATATTTTAATAACAATATTATGTACGTTATATTTATGTATTTTATATTTTATTGATAATATATTTTACAACATTTTTTATCGCATGACTTGTTAACTAGCCTGCAACATCTTTCCGAATGATTTTAATTCCGAGTCATTACGGAATGTGTTGACGATTTCCGATATGGCTAAACACTGACTTTTGAATGGAAATATAGCGTCTCTTGAGGATCAGTGATTACGCACATGGGTTTTCCTCCATTTCCTCCGGAAACAGATTTTACAAGTATGAATGCCCTGTTTTCGCCAATAGAAAATACTTCTAGATCACGTGCTCAAATACGCAGATGTGATTGGTGGGCGAGTTGGCGCCATGTGCTCGCTTGTTGGCGCATGCGCAGAACGCTTTGCTCCTTGAAACATGAAACATCGTGCTGCATTGGATCCAGGCGTCGAACGTCTGCTCAAATGTTTCGCGGTGTTGCGAAGCGCCTCGCAACGTTTGCTTGATGAGTGTGCGGGCTCCCATTGAAATACACGGGGCTCTTGTACCCAGCGAAACATTTTGCCTCGCAACACTTGCTTCAGGTGAAATGCTGCATCAGTGTGCGGCCGGCCTTAGTGAGTTTTATTTGTAACGAAGCTACAATCGTAGATATTTCTATTTGTAGTCGATTGACAATGGCGTAAGCCGAAACATGAAACGACAAATATAGAACTTGAGAGGGAGGTATTTATTATCTTTTTAGTTAAATTACAGTTCTGGGCTATTAAGATGAGTTTAAATAATTCCTGCGTCTGCCTTGTATTTCTGTTATGGTAATTATTGAAAGAATACATTATATTAGGAATCATTATTTCCATTATTTTCAATCACAGTCAACATTTTGAGATAATTTTGAAACTGTGACGAATAATTTTGTTTAGAGTGAATAGGAATGCAGTTATTTTTGGTACCTAATAACCAAAGCGGATCTAGTAAGATGATTCAAGTGTTGGTCAATACGGGGAGACTAATTGCGCACGTGCGGAGCTTGCGGCGATCTGTGATTTTATGATTAATCCAGCTTTATTCGCCGGTTTATTTGAGATGAAATAGTTTTCCACCATATTCCAGTGCAGTAACCCAGGTGAAATGCCCCGCAATTGGCAAACCGATTTAGTTTTAAATTTTGTACGAAGAAATTAAAATCCTCCATTACAGCCGACCTAAACTCTCAGATAATTTACAATTTGTAATGATTATTCATATTGTTACGTAATTTTAAGTGTGTATTTTATGACTCATAGATACAAGGTACTTATTATTAGGAAGAAATATACACCAGCAATTATTTGTAAATAGTTAAATAAAATTAACACATAAATTCTCAGCTTTGGGTGAAACGCCATCACTTCTCCAACCTTTTTATAAATAGAAACCAAATAATAAATTATTTGTAATTCTAGATTCAGAATGAAATTATGAAATATTCTGTGTATATTTTTTACGCGAACTGAACAAACAATGATTTTAGAGAAGTTTTTTATTCGCAATACAAAAAAATGGTATAATTTTATTAATATTCTATCTTGTTGGGAATTACCTACATATATTTATAATATTTTAGTTAATGGTAAAAATACTTTACCACTATCTAAAATATTCAGGTTAATACAAATTTCCATGAAAATCCGAGAAATTTTAATTGAAATTTCATGTTTATGAAAAACGTTTAAACCAGAAGATTTCGATTGAATGACATAAAACTACTGAGTGAAATTATAGACTGAGGTTTAGACTGCAATAGACCAGGATGGACTGGAACGGTGACGTGTCCTATAAGCCAGATACTTGGAGGTCAACAAATTGTGGATAGTATAAGTGATAGTCGCTGGATGTGATGTTTCCTGGCGTGGATTAAAATCTGCACAGTTGAAAGCTACATTCGTCCACAAAGGCTATACACATAATTAGACCAGTTTGAAAATAGAGGCAAAAGTTGTTTGTATTCCACGCTAAACTGTAGGTCCCTTAGATATTCCATTGGTTGTTGGGCTATTTATTAATTAACAGCCATGTCTAAGAAATATGTTAACCTTAGTCAGTAACAAGACTACAAGATCGTGCCACAATCATCTACCCTACCTGGGTAGGTAGCCATTCCAAAAATGTAATCTAATCTAATAGTCCAATCTTCCATCACAACAAGCGCAGTTATACAGAAACACGTTGAGTGTTTGTCGAATATTATTAACAATATCCTTAATGTTAAATTTATAGTATATTTTATTCAAGTAACTTTTCATATACCAAACCTAATACAATAGTGTAATAAGTGTTCAAGGCTGCACATGAAAGATATTATCTAATAAAATATATCTAATAATTCAGATATATGAAATGTCAAGCATTTTATAGAGAGAGAGATTTGGAAGGAAAATGAGGTGCGGTGGTGGTAAAGCCACATGTCGAATTTATATTAATTCACTTATCATATGTATCATATTTATTTTATCCAACTCATTGTTACGACATATTTCGTTTTCTGTTTAAATGTTATCTAAATTCTTGTCAAAACATTAATTCACAACATTTTTTAACAAAAATTCAGATAGCAATAAAAAAGGAAAACGAAATAAGTCGTAACAATTATTTGCATAAAATAAATATGATACATATGATAAGTGCAATCACTGATACCTAGCTTGGCTTGTTTATTTCAGTACGACGTATTTTCCTTTAGATAGATAGCGTTGAGAGTGAGAGAGTGAGGAAGAGACGACGAGAATATTGTAGAAGCGACGACAACAGACTTGTCAGTCAGGTTGAACAAGCGGGATCATTACAGATCATGTTCATATGTTAACAACACCAGGTAAATCTTTACAATACTGGTTAAATCAATAACACGTCTTCGCTTCATGTGAAATGAGTTTACGTAACTTGAGATTTTTAGGTGTTTATAAACTAGTTTTTACTTTTATACATAGATTAGCGTAATTACTAAAGAACGTATACATTTACGTGTTGTTCCCCAAAGCTCTCTGATTTTTTCACAAATGAGTAAGATTGTTGATGAGTTAGAGAAGATTGCTAAGTACACAATCTTAACTGTTTTCTTAACAATAAAGAATAATGTTGGAACTCCAAAAGAAACCGCGATTTATTTACCAGTTTCTATATTTCAGTAACCACTTGACATAGAGTGTAAATTCAAATAATAAATTTTTTTATTTTTTCAACTGATTTCAAGTAATTGTGCCAATAAAAATTTTAATTTTTAAATGATATGTTAAAACCCCATTTTTACATGCAAACCACACTCTTTAGACCGGCTAATATGTTTGGATTTCAAATTCATCCAAATAAATGAAGGATCATTTACATACCTGCCAAATTGTGTCTCGATCAGACATTATGATCGTGTTTAAGGACACTTATATACACTGTACATAAATACCTGCATATAGTAAATCTGTACGATATAAACGTCAAAGCCTTCACTGACTCACTCATCACTAATTCTCCCACTTCCCAATTACTTTGCAGGCTGAAATTTTGTATACTAGTTCTTAAGGCCTAAAAAAGGAAAGTCTAATAGTTTTTGTGACGATTTTTTCCATAAATCTCTACGCTATACACCTTCAAATTTCCCAATCTTAAAGGGAAATTATTTTTCCCTAATTCCAACATAAGAGATACATTAAGAGATAAGACTGTTGTCTTATCTCTTAATGTATAAACTGCAGCTGTTTTATTCCAACCATTGAGCAGGCCAAAGAAGCCAGAATAAAATAGTACACAATGGCATCTAATTACTGTATGAGTAGATTTTTTTCTCAGTACAGATTTTGCGGATTATGTTTTATGATTAAAAAATCAAATGTTACATGTAGGCCAAATTAAAAATAATTACCAAGTTTATAAATATTACGTTTAAATGCATTGTAAATAAATGTTAAGTCTTTTGTTATCTTAAATGTATAAATGGTTGATATTTTGTATTACATTCTAATATTTGATTTTGAGTGTGTGTGTGTGTGTGTGTGTGTGTGTGTGTGTGTGTGCGATGGTGTGGATCTGTCAAAATTATCTGATACCGCCAAAAGGCTAGACTACACTCACTTTTCATTGAAATTTAATTACAGTTGGATTTTTTAAAGAAAAACATTTTTTTGTATCTACTTCCCTATGGGAAATAGGTTAGATCATGGATATGTCTAAAGGGAATGGTCTCAGTTCATATAAACAGTGGTTTTATTATTTTATATTAAAAATTCAATACTATGGCTCTGGTGGTTTCTATGGAACCCTGTTACATATATGTCATCTTAAAAATCACCAACACCCAACACCCTTCCAGAGCTAAGACATATGCATGTCAAAACAACACTATCCCTTTCTTCTACTTGCTTATATGTTGATTGGTAAACAGCTGACTGTGTAGACTAACATTGTTTACTGTAGTACCTTGACCGCCCCCCAGGGAGCGGGCTCTCCACGGAGTTTTCATTACCGTTGTTCCGATTCTAACATAGTGCTTCCGTTTGTCCATTCCAGGACAAAATAAGATGTTAAGTGGACGACACTTGTATGGATCACTGCTGAGATCTCGTCACCCAGTGTAATGGGTAGTGATACAAATTAATGCTTACAGGTTAACATATCAAACGTACTAAGATTTAAAAACTTCCAAAACCTTATGTTTTTGTAGCATCAACTCATTTTCTTCAATATCAACTATATAGCTTAAATTTTAACTGTTTTTATGTTCTATCGGTGTAAAGAATCTTCTAGATCAAATACAAGATGAGGGACCATAATGTAGCTTTTAAAATAAACAAATTCACAAACCTTTACAGAGAGTGAGGACGACGCTATTTTGAGTAGTCGTACTTCTGATAGTTTAATTTGTTAGTTTACATTCATTAAACATTCCAAATTAAAGTGAACCTATAACAGGTACCGTATGTATTTACTACTTAACCAATAAAAGACCGTAAAACTATTGAGAGTTTGTTTTGAAAAATTAGGAGGCGTAAAATTGGCACTGAATATATTTTTTAAGTTCAAAGTTTAGTATTTTTTCAGGATTATTTCTATTTACCTTTGAAATATATACGAATAAAATAATAAAAATCTGTTAAATGAAAATAAAGCAGCTTTTATTCTAATCAAAAATACTTGAAAATACGGTTTTCAGCTTCAGGTTTTTTTAATTTTCACAGACCCCCCCAAATCCTCCTTCCAATGTCGCCTACTTAAAATGCCTTAAAATATAATCCGGACCATACTGCAGCGAACCTCGAACTTAATAGCTGCTCCGGAATTCTTTTTTGTGCATATACCTGTACTATCCACCCCTATACGTAAAGTTTGCAGATTTTATTGTCCAAACTTGAACGTTCTGTCAACATTTTCAAGTTTTTTGAATATCCGTTAAATCTCCATGAATTGAATAAAATTACGTTCCATCTGAAAGTTTATATATCATATTACGTTTATACGACCCCTTCCGATGTGTAATGGATTTCATGACATATTTAGCTGGTACAGACAAATAAATACCAATTTGCAAAACTGTATGCCTGTGTACTGACCTCTAAACCTATCACTGTAAGTACAAACACAATGAAATATTTGCCATGATAGCAAAACTACCTACTTTTCCCTTATGGAGTAAAAACAGGTTGATATAGGCCCTAACTTCCTTTCTATTTGAAACATTGCCAAGTTGTATGGCATTCAGTTTAGTCTATATAAAATCTGCTACGTATGTTGATTGTTCCTAGAGGCACCTACCTCTACAGTACCAACAGTCTACAGGAAAAATGTGACTGCTGATTGCTTTTTATACTTTTAGATTTATACCAGCTTATGTATTGATAATATCAGTTCTTGTTTCTGGATCCACAGAGAACGGGATTTGATTCCAGATCCCGAAAAATTGTAAATTTCATCGTAAGAGAAAATGTCTGCAACAATAGCCATTATAAATAGTTTTGTTCATTTTATACTTTTATTGGTTTTATAGTAATTAAATATTTTATTTCAATTTGCAATAAACTGTTTAGCAATATTTGTTTTTTAAGATTTGAATAAACGTATAAGTGTGAAATATTTTTTATATTTATCGAAAAAAATTATTCCTAAGGAATCGAGAAATATAGCGAACACAATGCCAGAGAATTAGAAAAGAATATCTTTGAAGGACTACAAAAGGACGATAAAGATCCTTATAAGAGCTAACAAAAATGAAAACTCTATTGAAAGAAGTGCTTTATACTGCCGCAGTAATTGAAACATTCTTTTGTAGAAGAAACGTAAGCTTTTGTACCTATTATGAAACTATGCAATATATATGTGTACATGTATCAAAGATATTTTGGAAGTATAATTAACACTTTCCATCCAAACACTTTAACTAAACTATATATATGGATTTTTAATAAACAATACCTCTGTTAGAAGATAAACACTTTTTTAAGTGGTAGATAAAAAGTATTATATTTTAAATTTGTACAAAACTAATTTATTTTTAGAAAAATATAGTCACAAAATGTGTACTTAAAAAGGTTTAGTTATTAAATTAAAAATACTTCCAAGAAAGCATACTGATGGTATAATCGTTAGGTGTAATACACAACGATGGATTTGAGAATAATTGGTTATGAAGTGGCACGTTAAAATATCAGAGTTATGACAATCCAAACATAAATATCTTCACAGGAAGCGATGAGCTGTTGAAGAACAGAGCTGTAGATGAACGTCAGGGCCTGGGATAAACTTGTAGAAAATTGGTCGCGTGTCAATACTCATTCATTTGTTTACAGTTTTACAACTGCATCTATAAATCATTTTTATTTTTTAAATATACAGGATAACAGTTGACGAGTCTTAGTGAGACTTTATACCTTTAAAACGAACAAAAATGTTATAACTCAAATTTGCATATCATTACTAGAAATATTAAGCTACGTTTTTGTACACTTGGTGATCGGATGTCACCAGTGAGGAAAGGCCCATCATGTACGTACATAAAATACAGGATGTACGTATCCTTACATACGTATCATCCTTATGTACAGTTGTATGTACGTACCGTGTGTGTGTATGTGTGTGCCATCGCACAAAAAAGCAGCCTACTATCACCAGCAACGATATGCCGAATATTATTCTGATATCTTACTATATGATATGATATTATATATTATGACTATGATATTATGATAACTTTGAACGAACATTTTAAAGATCGATGGATAGGCCGGCAAGGGCCTATTTTGTGGCCTCCAAGGAGTCCAGACCTGACACCTTGTGATTTTTTCTTGTGGGGTTACATCAAAAACATTGTTTATTCACAAAAAATTCGCGACCTGAACTACTTAAAAAACAGGATTAATGAAGCAATGACAACCATAACCGAAGAAATGTTAGCGAATGTTTGGAGAGAAATTGATTATCGTTTGGACATTTGTCGAGCGACTAAGGGCGCACATATTGAAATTTATTAATTATGTAAAAAAACTGTTTGAGACGACAAAATAGATTAATAAACAACGTTAACTGTAAGTAATTTGGTTTTTCTTTAAACCATGTTAGAAAACGCATCTTTCTTTTATGATAACCCAGTATTTCCAATAGCAACCATTTTTATCAAGTATCTGTGGAATTTTATCAATCTAATCATCCCTTTACAATAAATATTCTACACAGAAACCAAGGGGAAAATATATAATAGATAATAATATTAAAAAATATATTTTCTTGTATATTTTACAACAAACCCAAAGAGCGAATTCCCGTTAAACAATCTAGGTAATCCACAGAATATTTTTTTTTGTTGATAAATAAATAAAATAAATTTTTTGTGTCCGTCGGTATCTCTGTGTGCATAACAATGTACGAACTCATTTCATTCATCTGTCATTTTAACAAAAGGTATTTTAAGACAGATGAAGGAGGTTGTCAAGGCTACCAAGCATATATAGTTGCCTGATACGTGAACTGCGGGTTTGTTATCTCAAAGGGCTCATCTAATTAGTTACGATATTTCTGCATCATGTAAGGATATACAGCTCCTAAATTAAAATCTGTTTAAATTTCAAGGTAAATTAAAATTGACGCAATTCAATTATGTAACAATTTGTCAGTTCTTAAATGAATAATAAAGGTTTCAAGATTTATAAGTTATTGTAATTGTGTTTTAGTAGCTTATGAAATAATTCTTGTGATGTAAAAAAAGAATTTATAAAAATTTTCTTTTAGAAAATGTTTCTAATAATTTTCCTCTGCAAAGTTTTTAAACAAACTTCAAAGTAAGTCACTGCGTGTGGATCGAATTAAAAATTTTTTTTGGAGTTTTTTTATTTATAGTATGTAAACCTGTATGTCTAAAATTACTAAGTTAGTTATGTGAATAATTAAAAAAGTTTAATTCAGAGTGTATTCCCAGACCTAATATTTTTAAACCACAAAATACAAAACAATTTAACTTTTACCATTGATCATAACACTGGAAATCGGCCCTTTAGGAGTAAGTTTTCAGATTATATACCTAATGTAGTTGGCATAAAAATTTTTCTACATACTTTGAACATTTGAAGGCTGGAACAGTGGGGACTATGGAACATTTGAAGGTTGGAACAGTGGGGACTGTGGAACAGTGGGACATTTTATTCGTGAAGTAGTGGGGCAGTGAGACAGTGGAATAATGAAGAAATGGAACATTAAGACGGTAAAAAGGTGAACCATTAGAATGGTAGAACAGCGGAACGGTGGAACAGTGGGTACTGTGGAACATTTGAAGGCTGGAACAGTAGGGACTGTGGAACAGTAGGACAGTTGATTGGTGAAGTAGTGGAGCAGTGAAATGGTGAAGCAATGGAACATTGAAAAGTGAACCATTGGAATGATGGAACAGTGGAACGATGAAACAGTGAGCTGTAACCAGGAGAGGGGCGAGGCTACAGTCTTGACACGTAATCGCCTCATTGGGAACCAGTGAACACTAATGAAGAGGTTCTCTAGATGGAGCTATTCTGGAGCATCTTGACGTCATTCAGAGTCGATATTGTTTCGCCTTGTAATACATTAATACATTATTAGAAAACAAAATTCACAAGCACTCACATCCTGGTTAGCATTACCTTTTTGGCTCTCTTTATAGAACCAGTTCAAATAGTGACATTGTAGTTAGAATGGGACTATTAAATCAAATCAACTTCGTTCGTTCGAAGAGTAATTACCTACCTAGTAAGGTAAATTTAATATTTTCGAATATTTTTTAACAATTTTTAGGTTGACAGAAAGAGTCTGTATTTTTTGTATTCTTTTCAATTTGTTACGTCTTATTCTACCACACAAAAGTGTCAACCTATGTATTTATAGATTAAATTTGTGTGTGTGGTGTGTTTTAGGTGCAAAAACTAATACTGTAGGAAAATATATGTTTAGTCTCTGAACCGAAGATTGAGTATGCATAATGAGGTAAAAAAAATTAACTAAAACATAGACACAAAAAATTATTTACTGTTGAAATATTTAATTGGTGACTTTGATTTATTGTTGATTGTTTTTAAACCATTTACTTATAAACTCGCATGCACTGTACTCTTAGTTTGGTGACGTACTCAAAATTAAATTTTCACACTTAATGAAGAGCTAAATAAAATTAAATTACAGTGTTTCAAATAAGTTAGTCCAGTGTTTCGGCAGCTGGGTATTTTTACATTGTTTTTATCTATTTCCGAAAATTGTATTTGAAATTTCTAAGACTATTCGTAGTAGCGGTAGATGAAATAAACATCACAGAATGGGTTAGAATCGATTTAATAACGGTTTTACCACAAAATAGTTTTCAATGCACACTGGACTTAGGCGCGTTTGGGAGTGTTGTCAGTGTTCAGTGAGGAAAAATTATTTTGGATTCGGCTAAATTAAATAAAAGTAAGATGGTATCTAATAATACTCACTCTTATTTATTTTATAATTAATTGGACTTTTCCTATCGCTCTTGTGTTTTAAACTACACAAGGTTTCTGGAGGTGGAGAAGCTCCTCCCGTTTTCAAGTGATTACCTAATAATTTACATTAAATGTAAATTACTGTTAATATTATTATTAGGTAATCATTTGAAAACGAGAGGAGTTTCTCCACCTCCAGAAACGTTGTATAGTTTAAAACACAAGACCGAAAAGTCCAATTTTGTAAAATAAATAATTAAGAATCAATCGCTATCATGAATTTCAAACAAATAATCGCTCACTCATTTCTCTTTACTAAAGATTTTCCTCATAAAATAAACAAAAGTGGATGAAAAGATGTGTTAAAAATGTTTTAATATTCCATCGTTGACATAGAAGGAAAAAGCTTGAAATTACCATCTCTAACTGATTGTTTGTGGAATATTTCTTTCTCAAAAGGCATTTTCAAGTTTTTCTGAGTAAAACACGGCCATGAACCAGGTTGTTACGTGAAACCAAATTCAAATTTTACCAGAGAGAAGTTGTTGATTATTGGTGACCTTTCCAGTTCCATTCAACTGGGGTGTCTCCAACACTTCTTGTTCAAAACGACTCACGCTGTTGTTCCCGAAAGGTTAAAGTCTAATCTTAAATCATTGTGAAACACGTAAAACTTATAGCCTATGCGACTGTTTTAGCTAATGGAGTTGTTAGGTAACAACATTTCGGGGTATTTCAATCCAATTAAAATAAGGTAAGGTTTATAGTGATAAATAAATTAGATAACATTAGTAGATTTTAAATGATTTATCGTAGTTCAATTTTTATAATTTATAAACTATACTTAAACAATTCATTGATGTGACAACTAAAAGTGCGTCTCAAAACTGTAGACGGGTTTTCCAAACCGTTAATATTATTGGAAATTTCTTTTTAAGGTCCATAGGTAAAAAATGTAAAAAATGTAAAAAATCGTACCATCGATAATTTAAACGTCTTTTATTCATAATATACAAATACAATTTTTGTTGTATGGGAATTTAGTTCAGGGGTTAAGATCAAGGAGGTTTAAATATATTTGTTATATTGAGGTTTGTTACACCAAGGTTTGGCTGTAATATTTTAAATTAAAATAAAGATCGTAAATCGTTTTTTAAACGACCCGACACCTCTTAAATCTTAAAATCTTAAATAAAGCACCTTTTAATTTCATTCCTTACAATAAAATAAAGAGTATAAATAATCTTTAGAAACGACGTGACATCCGAATTCAACTGGACGCGACGCCAACTCTGACGTCACTACGGCCGAGGTAATCCTAGGATTTGCCGACCGAACCTGGCTCCTATGACCTGGACTTCACAACTCAGGATTACGTCTAATTGAAAACTTCACTTGTATAGGAAACTTTACTTGAATTTAACACCAACTTGTAAAGATCGTTTCATAGTTTAATGCCTTACTATCTTTCTGAAATGGCAACCAATCTAGGTAATTTAAACCAAATAATAATGGACCCCGATTGTAGGATAGTATAGTTACATTTACATTTATCACATGTATAATTTAGTTTGGAACTGTTCTGTTTAAAAATATAACTGGTCCACATCTCTGTTGAGCGGTCTAATAAACCGTCTATATTTATTAAACTCGATCAAAAAATCATAAGCCCATGGAAGACATCAAAATTTTGCCTTTTGTTTTCTCAAATAGAATTACATTATTGAGTAATGATTTCAATTATTCAAACAACTGCTCTATTAAAATCACACCTACTAACATACTTAACATATAACCGTCCATATAATTTTACTTCAAACTACTTTATTTTTTTTTAACTTAAAAACTTACGCAAATAAATTCTGTTCAAAGAAAAAAAGTCTAAACTTAATTCATTTAAGTTATACGTTAAGATATTGTACTAATATTGGATAGTTTTGACATTGGTTTAAGATCAATGATTAATTTAAACAAGGCAGAGGCTATTCGTGAAATTAGGACAGGACTGTAATTAACAGTCCTGTCTTAGGAACGTGTCAGCCTTAGTCAGTAACAAGACTACTAGATCGCGCCACAATCATCCTACACTTATTTCTCATTCATACTTGACTTTCAAATACCTACCTGGGTCGATTGACATTTCAATAATCTAATCTAATATTGGGTTAGGTTATTTTTTAATTACTAAATATACCATGTTCCAGGATACTATTTTTCTAAAAAAAATGCGTTTTTCTAAGAAATATTGACGTGACGAGGATAGTACGTTCGCGGTAACAGCGCAACGTTGGGCTATCAATTAATAGCCCAGCAGCCAATGGCAACTAATGGACCTACAGTTTAACGTGGAGTCCGAACAATGGCCTCTGAATTACGAATTGGTCTAATGATGAGGATGGTCTTTGCTGATTAACGTAGTTTTCAATAGTGCGGACGTTAATCCAGACAAGAGAACACTACACCCACCGACCATCGCTCACAACTAACCAAAATTCGTTACCTCCAAGTAGCTGGATTACAGGACGTCGCCACCGTCCCTGTATCAGTGTAAACATTTTTACGTGCAAATAGACATATCTTTTGAAAAAACTAAGTTTGATTTTTTTGTAGAATCTGGCAGAGAGTGGCAGCTTCTTTTACATTTACCGGACACATAGAGTATAAATCTAAACGTGACGTATGAAGCTAAAACAGAGGTGGTACAATCACTAGATGGACAGTGTTAGTACAATAAAAATCCGAAAACATGGAACTAACCGCTTGCTACGGACAGCGCCCCCGATCCACTTGTGTTCGCATTTTTATTTTCCTCTCTCCGATTTGAAAACCCCATATCAATGAGTGACAGGTCGCAGGTTTGTTCTCCTCGTCACGTTACTCATTTGAAATTCAATTCCCAGAATAGTCCTGTCCACTGTGTCGTACCGCAGTGCGGGTATTTTATATTCTGGCACCAAAGTACTATGTAACGTGTATTATTACGAGTATTTGTATAAATAAAAGTATAGTTTTGTCTGAGAATTTCTCAGAATTTCAATGTTTTTGGTTATTATTATTACACCACAGTAAAGCCGGAATAGGTTTACTTTTTGTGACGCTCCTTCGAGGAAATGAGAACGAAGCGAGTATATATACTAGCAGTAACCCCGTCCTTTGTACGGGTTGTAGGATTCAGTTTAAAGAAGAAAGATTATCATACCAAAATGTAAACCTGAAATCCTAAACAAATCAATACAAAGAAAAAAATCAATACCCAGCTTTACTATTTAGCATTACTTTACAATTAAATACACAATAACATTCATACCATTATTATAATTAGTTATATGTTAAAATAACTTTTTTGGAAATGGGTTTAAAATCAATGACCAATATAAACCAAAATATAGATTAGACAGCTCTCTGTTTATTTTTATTTCTATTAAATCTTTAAACTACGAAGACAGCTGATTATTACGAGTAGTTTGTTCATTGAGAACTGGATCAAAATACGAGTAATATCGCGTAAAAGTGGGTTTTTAAATGCTTCAAGCATTTATAAACCTTCTCTGGAATTTAGGAAATACATGAAATAAGTTTCATTGTAATCAGTTCTCCCATTTATTTGGAGAAGACGGCGTAAAATGCCTCCTGGAGCGTCAGAGACAAACAGACAAAAATTGAGATAAGATCGGTTTCGGCTTCTCTAACGCACGAAAAGTAAAAATAACTAAAAAATGAAAGATTCTGAGCAATGTACAGAAAAAACTCTAATTTTATATACATATATGTAAAGGTAATTATCTCTCAAAAACTCAGTTTAAACCTATACAGGGAAACCGACACAATTTAAATTACGTATTACTCAAATATGGTTAGGGGTACAATAGGTTTAGTTGGTTATTATAGACTTTTATTAATTGCCATTAACGAAAAACTATATAAAATATCAAAATTAACCAGCTTAGGTTTTAAAGATTACGCCAGTCAAATGGTGTCCTTGTTTGAATAAGCATTCTTCCTTAAGCAAAACTTTCAAACACCTTAGTTAGCATTTCAAGGGTGAGGATGGCAATCTCTTATGGTATTTTTCAGTTCGTCAAATATGAAAGGCTTACTTGTGTACACTCTAGAATTTAAGTAGCCCCATATAAAAGTCATAGACCCACTATCCCCGAAACGTGAGATTACTCTCCCACAAAACTTCCGTTGTAAGAATACCATCACAGGATTGGTTGAGTGTGCAGTTTCCTCATACTGTTAGAACCAAATTCTTCTCAGGACTATGTGATTTCTCCTAACTGTTTTCAAAAACTGAAAGATTGCACTAAACTGCCGCTGGGTAGCGATGGTTGAATCGCCACTTTTAAATATGCTTCAATAACAAACTGCCATTGCACAGGCGACTTCTGCTCCATGGTGACTAAAATGGCATTATGTTGGCTTTGCAACAATGCTATTCCCACTTCCCCCAGAAGTTCCACCGCAGAGCAGTGCGAGAAAGATAATAGGTCGGGTTTTTGCTGCACCCTGTAGTATACTAAACACTATATTAAACACAATAGCTTACATTAATACAAATGTCTGACTAACTGCTAGTTGTTTACAAAAATATTCTAGTCATGGGTTTCTCATAGACTCCCTTCATAAGCTTGATTTGCATTCCTAAGCTTTTGGTATTACACTAAAGTAAAATCTATAAAATTAAGGTATATTTATTTCAAAAACCACCCCAAACATTGTTTTACATTTTTTTAATATAGCCTAACATTTTCATAATGATATCTCAAAAAATATATTTTTAAAGAATTCACCTTTTCGTTCATTCAATATTTTATTTTAAATTTTTTTTAATGGGAAATTAACTCAATTTTTTAAATAATGTTTACAAACTAACCCTTTTATTGATGTAGAACTATGAAAACTGCACCACTATAAATACATATACTGATCTCAACACATACAAAAGTTTTAGTACTCCACCATTTTTAGTTTCAGAAGCAAATGTTAGCATTATATTAAATAAAAACAAGGAAATAAGATTTGCAATAGGAGCCCTGTGGAGCGTTGGCTAAAATTGCAGGACACGCAATATTTATAAATTTATTTCCTAAACTTAGAAGTAAATGTGGACCGGATAACTTATATATTATAAAAATAGATATTACAAGCTTTTAAAAATTATTGAAACATAATTTTTTTAAATTTAACTGTGAATATTTTTAATCGGCTTTTCCTATATGAGATTCTGCTGTAACTCAGATTGAGTTTTCCGCGACTCGTGAGTTCGCGCATATGAATGGCCCCTCCCCCCAACCACTTCCCCTCTACCCCTCCCCAGGGGGCAGTGACGTCAGCCGCACGTGTTAAGTCACCGACCTAACCCAGTGACCTCGGCAATCAAAATAAACAATCCGCGCTTCAGCTCTGCCACTTCATTTCTTTTTGGCGCATGTCGTTAGCTAACTGGTTCTTAGGAGGGCTTTACTTTGTTTGTTTGAAGGTTTAAGAGCAAACAATCCGGGATTTTGGAGCTCAACTTTTTCAGTTGGAAAATGAATCAAAAATTTTTCAAAACAAACACCTTTTACCCTACAAACAAGTACAATACAAATTCTTATTAAATACACAGAAAAAATATATACATGATAAATACCAAAAGCCAAAGTATATTTTCCACATTAAAAGTATACGCTAAAAATAAGTTTACATAGAAAAAAGGTAACTTGAGAATATGTTTAAAAAATAATCCGTTACCTGAATTACATAAAGGGGCGGGACAGTGTTCCTATAGCACATCAGCTATACGGCTTTTTGCGCATCCCTGTTGCTGTTGAATGTCTCATAGACCTTCCAGGCTTAAGACCTTGATGAACTGCCGTAGTCTCCCGACCAGCTCCTCCCGGGGAAGGTGACAACCCCTCTCCAAATAATCCGTAGAATCACAAACTGGTCAAATTATTATGAGGATGGCCTTTGTGGTTGAACCAATGAGCAATTACAGGATACCCACCGTGTTAATGGTATGTTGAAGAATTTGAACAAAATGTAGAAGAAAATGAGCGATATATAAAATACTTCAAACTATTTATAATTTACTAAGGACTACCGATAACTATACATTTTTTTTATGTAGTCGAATTGTGCTATTTTACTAATATTTTCCGAGCTTTGCTGGATAAAGAGATTTTCAAGTGAGTTCGCAAAATTAAAACATATACTGCTCAATGACAGTGTTTTAAAACCGTTTTAATACCTAATTAATATGGCATATCAATAAATATATACATCATCGATTCACGCGCAGTCAGATCTAAGCGCTTAGAGGCTACTTTGTTTGTTTAAGAGTTTACCAAAATTTTGTTTGTCATACTGAATAATTCCAAACTGTTTGTTATTTTTACCTGTATCAACATTTTTATTAAAACAATCAATTAAAATCAAAAATAATTTAATATACACCAATTATTTTGTTAAGTAGCTAAGAAAAAAGTTTTCTATAATTGGAGTTTTAAAATAATCCTTTCCTGCTTTTATTTGCACAGTTATGTTACCCTAAAGTTTTTTGCGCATTTGTTTGCTGATAATTTTCATTTATTAAATACATAAAATAAATATGAACCTCTATTCCCAACCCTCTTCAATCAAGGAAATCAAATAAACAGCTGTTTTTGGTTTGCTTTGTTTGAACCAATGAGCAATTACATAACCAATGTTTAAATTTTGAAGAATTTTAAACAAATTACAGAAAATACGAATACATATATCAAATATCTATAATTAGTTATTTCCAAAAACTACCGATAACCTCGGTGCGGGGTGGCAAATTTATATATATATGTACTATTTACTAAATTGCTATTTTACTAAATAATGTTTTAGTTGAGCTACGACTGAAATGCAGCAGAGTCTCGTGCTGGCAATCCACGATACACAGCAAGCGAGCTGAATGATTCCCTCCCAGCAGGGAGTGTAAATTAAAAGTTAGTACTTTCATAAATCTCACCAGGGTGTCTGTAAATCAAATTTACCTTCCAAACGAGATTTCTAAAACATTTTCTAATTACAAAAATGATTTTTACAACTTGATTTAATTTTTATACCTGTGAGTTGGTGACTGAAGTGATGTCCCTGGTTCGAATCCTGGAGTTCAATTAGTACGAGAGTCTAAGAGTTAACGTCTTGGACGTTAGTACAAGAAGTCACGGGTTAAAATCCTAGGTCGCTTAAGTGGGTTTGTTTATTACAACTCTCTTAATCTGTAAAAATGCCTCTGGTGTTGTAAACAAAATATAATACGTTACTAGTCTGGTAAACACATTTGGGACGAGTGGCACTCCCTACATTACCCCATACCAACCAAACCTAACCTAATAAACCAATACAACTGCAAAATCCTTTCTTTCTTTCCTTGCCTAAAATATTACTGCCTGGCTTAATGAGTTATGTTTGTGTTTATACAATGAACCAATCAAGACACATTGCCTCTAATATTTCAGACGTCTCGAGTGTCATTTAACGTCCACAGTCATCTAACGTGAAAGTGTCTCTACAATCAGATCAAGGTCACGACAACACAGGTCACAAAAGGTTACAATGACGTCACTTTTATTATAACATTTTAAACGTCACGTGATGGTCACGAGTGTCATCTAACGTCCTTGGACGTGTCCCTACAGTGGGGTCAAGGTCAAAACACGTCCAGATTACAATGACGTCACATTGCCTATACCATTCTAGACGTCACGTAATGGTCACGAGTGTCATCTAACGTCCTTGGACGTGTCTCTACAGTGGGGTCAAGGTCAAAGGACGGGCAGATTACAATGACGTCACTTTGCCTATACCATTCTAGACGTCACGTGATGGTCACTAGTGTCATCTAACGTCCTTGGACTTGTCTCTACAGTGGGGTCAAGGTCAAAGGACGGGCAGGTTATAATGACGTCACTTTGCCTATACCATTCTAAACGTCACGTGATGGTCACGAGTGTCATCTAACGTCCTTGGACTTGTCTCCACAGTGGGCTCAAGGTCAAAATACGTGCAGGTTATAATGACGTCACATTGCCTATACCATTTTAGACGTCACGTGATGGTCACGAGTGTCATCTAACGTCCTTGGACTTGTCTCCACAGTGAGGTCAAGGTGAAAATACGTGCAGGTTATAATGACGTCACTTTGCCTATAACATTTTAAACGTCACGTGATGGTCACGAGTGTCATCTAACGTCCTTGGACGTGTCTCTACAGTGGGGTCAAGGTCAAAACACGTCCAGATTACAATGACGTCACTTTGCCTATACCATTCTAGACGTCACGTGATGGTCACGAGTGTCATCTAACGTCCTTGGGCTTGTCTCTACAGTGGGGTCAAGGTCAAAACACGTCCAGATTACAATGACGTCACATTGCCTATACCATTCTAGACGTCACGTAATGGTCACGAGTGTCATCTAACGTCCTTGGACGTGTCTCTACAGTGGGGTCAAGGTCAAAGGACGGGCAGATTACAATGACGTCACTTTGCCTATACCATTCTAGACGTCACGTGATGGTCACTAGTGTCATCTAACGTCCTTGGACTTGTCTCTACAGTGGGGTCAAGGTCAAAGGACGGGCAGGTTATAATGACGTCACTTTGCCTATACCATTCTAGACGTCACGTGATGGTCACGAGTGTCATCTAACGTCCTTGGACTTGTCTCCACAGTGGGCTCAAGGTCAAAATACGTGCAGGTTATAATGACGTCACATTGCCTATACCATTTTAGACGTCACGTGATGGTCACGAGTGTCATCTAACGTCCTTGGACTTGTCTCTACAGTGGGGTCAAGGTCAATGGACGTGCAGGTTATAATGACGTCACTTTGCCTATACCATTTTAGACGTCACGTGATGGTCACGGGTGTCATCTAATGTCCTTGGACGTGTCTCTACAGCCGGGTCAAGGTCACGACACGTGCAGGTTACAATGACGTCACATTGCTTCCACCCCCACCCTCGCCCTCTCTCATTCACCATTCCAGTCATGAATTGTGCGGTTCCCTCTAAGGCTGGATCTATTCTGATTTTTCAGCTTGTGTTCTAATAGA
Source organism: Nephotettix cincticeps (assembly GCA_023375725.1). Lineage (NCBI taxonomy): Eukaryota > Metazoa > Arthropoda > Insecta > Hemiptera > Cicadellidae > Nephotettix > Nephotettix cincticeps. The sequence goes on along the minus strand of CM041789.1, from coordinate 50,249,187 downwards.
ATGGAGTCAATACCATTCCACAAATTGATTCACCAAAACGAATTTATATCGTAAACTGACTTTTGTTCATAGGTTTCTACATGTTATTGTTATTATTATTTTAACATGTTCCCATGTACTGGAAAAATCTTTTCATATAACACATCCTATCATACACCAATTTAGATTTTTTTTATTTAACAACTGGAAACTGATATCAGATATCATAGGTAGTCTTTATATGATACTTAACTGTGTCGGTTTCGAACGCTGAGCACCTTTACAAGTTTGTGGTTTATGAAGTCACTAAACATTTATAGACCATTACTTTTCCCATCAGAAAGCCTTATTATTCAGTAATAATTTTTTTTCCTAAGTCGTCAATAGAATAGTTTTAGTATGCCGTACGACAACAGTTACTGTATAAATTTTACGCAATTGTTTGTTCTCTTTTTTTCAAGTCATATATTTAATTACGATCTTTTAAGACTTGTCACTATTAGTATTGTCATCATTAAACACTAGGTGTTTCCTAAAACGTCAAACTCCATAAACTATTAAATTTGTAATTGGGTTATTTTAATTTGAATACTACTCCGTTTTATGGTTTCAAGGAACCATATAATACCGTTTTGTGACCATCAGGTATTGTAGTTTGATTTCAAAGATAAACCCTAAATTTTCTTCTAGACAAACAATTAATTTTTTTTACGTATGTTTTCAATATTTAATATATTTTATCTCTTTCTGATCAATGAAATACTTCTGCGCAGCGATGCTTATATAGCGATTCAGTGATGTGTTTTATGAAGCACGTTTTTTTCGTCTTTTTTATTTTACTTGGCAGTAGTTTCCTGTTATAACAGTTTTTAAAAATATAATTGCTATCAAGTATGTATAAATACCATAAAACTACAAACTATGTCTTAAAGAATTAATCTGGGAATTCCCGGCAAACCGAATATTTATTCCCTCATGCCAGTTGTATGACAACTTTTAAACACGTGTCTATCCAATATGTTCACTAAGATTAAATTATATAATGCAATAATGAATATTGTACAGTAGCTATTGTGTGAAATTGTGTGTGTACAATTGGAAAATAAATAATTTATTATAATCTGGGTAAGGATGTTAGAAACTTAACAATAACGGACAAAAATATATTGTTTAGACTTGTTTGTAAGTTTTGATAAATGAGAACCATTCAAAAGTGACCCAGTTTTCCTTGGCCACGTGACGTGTCATTTAGTGCCAAATATTGCCTAACTTTTGGTAAACAGGGGAATGTAAAGTTGGAAACGCTAAGGGCGAGGTCACTAGGTCGGTGACTGGCGAACACGTGCTCATGACGTCACTCGGAGGGCGGGGCGAAGGGCAACGCTCATTCATCCCTTCCTGCACGCTTCCGTTTCCGCTACCAAGAGGTATTCAAGAAATATGATAAAGTGTCTGGCCTACTTCGCTGCCAAAATTTATATTTTACGCATTATAACTTTGCGCTTGGCAATGACGCACGATGAATTTGACAATTTTTTTCCTTCACCACAGGCTGGTCCGATGATATATTTTTTCTATGTAAATAGATTATAGTTTTTTTAACATTGTATGAAATCACGACGTTTATTAATTTACATTACCCTAAAAAGTCGAAAATAATCTTACCTCAATTAATGTGTCTTTCTGTGCCGCTAAACAAAGTCGTTATTGTAAAGCTTATCCATGAATATGAGAGCGCTCACACTAATAAAACTTTTCCTTATTCTGTAATCCTCAAAGACCATCCTCACAATGAGACCAGTTCGTAATTTAGAGGCAGTTGTTCGGACTCCACGTTACACTGTTGGTCCCTAATAAGCCATAAGCCATTGACCGTTGGGCTATTAATTAACAGTTCTGTCTAAGGAACATAGTCAGTAATAAGGCTGCAAGATCGCGCCACAATCATCTTACAGTCGTTTCTCATTTATACTTGGCTTAAAATACCTACGTGGTTAAGTCGCCATTTCACTAACTAACTAACTATACCTTTTGGAGAAGGTTTTCGTTTACTTTAAACTGATCCACATCTTGTATCAAGGCTATATAAATAAAATTATAGATTTGTCTGAATATCTCTTGGGATTATTGTATTTATGGCTACTTCTACCGATAAACTGTTTTTTTGTCAAGCTTTCTCGTGAAAACGAGAGAACTTACAGTTTTGAAACTTATTTTCCTAATTCTATATCTTTTAAAAAAGGAGTTTGTTTACTATAAACTGATCCATACACTGTGAAAATAAAATATTTTTTATTTGAAATCTGGTTTTCTATGAACAAGACAATTAAGTGAATGATGAAATGAGCTCTCAAATACCCAGTTTTGTGCGATATTAAACATTTTCAACCGTATTATCTATAAAGGTTATTTAATAGGAAGCAAAAAGCAACAGCTGTCAAATATTATAATCAATATTACTTTTTGACATGAATATATCTAGCTCTGGGGAGTTTTTAGCAACGTCATTTGGTTAGTGACGTCATAAGGCTGTTTAGATGAACTGAAAACATTAGCTTCAGACATATCCCCGATCTAATTTATTTCCCTCAGGGACGTAAATACAAAGATGTTTTTATTGTGGTTGAAGATCTTAGCTTTATATTCTCCAAACTCTTATGGAATTATTAATTCAATAGATACAAACATTCTTACATTGATCGTTGATTATAAACCTATTTAAAAACCCTACTATTATATTAAAAAGCTATGTTGATGTTTAACGAATTTTAATAATGATACAAATGTTCTAATTGAATCAAAATTATCTAATTGTAATTGCGTCTTTCTATAACGCTAAAGAAGACATTGTTGAACGTCTCCTCCATGAAATATTTTTTTTAATTAATCTACATTTTTTGGAGAGTGATTTTTATTAAAAACTGACCTACATCTTACTAAAATAAAGTAGCAATTTTCAAAAAAACGAGTTTTAAGTGATTTTAGCAACATCATCTTTTTTAATTTTAACTGAACAAGTTATAGTTTAATGGAATTAGACAAAAGATATAATCATATAAATTATACAACAATATTATTTTTAGATTGATTGTTCTTGTGTTTATCATCAGAATACTCGGGCACATTGTTAAACTCAAGTAAAACTTAAAAACATTGATACAGAAAAATATTTGTAACTTTGAAATGCATTGACACGGAATTATATGCCTCGATAAGGAAGATGCGAGATCGGCTTGTTCGACAGAGCGTTAAGACTGGAGATGTGTACTGTAGTAAAAAAACAAATATTTCACGCCAAAGTTACTGTATGTAGTTACTAAAAGTTTTGAAATAAAAGGATTTTCTGATTAAGAGTTTTTATAGAATGGATGAAAAGTATAATTTATGTTGGTTTAGTAGTTTTAAGTCAAATTAAATGTCATGAAAAATTCAATATACGTACCTCAGATTACCTAGCCAGATCACCAGATAGGCTCATGTCGCCTTCTTAATGAATTGTCCTAGGTAGCTATAAAATCCCTTCAACCCTTGGTTTTTGCTACAATTTGCATTTAAACTGATTTACAACTATGGGATTCAATGTAAAGGTACATTAAGGGTCATAATTTTCAAAATGCCGCCATTTTGTACTGGGTTGAGGTAGAGAACGTCAATTCTCGCCAATCGTCTTAAAATTTAAAGCTTCATCTCAATTGAGCTTTAAATTTTAAAATTTTCAGATGCCCCCAAAATACCACATTTTGAGGTGCACTAAAAAATAATGTTCGATAACTTTAAAAGATACTTTAGGTTAAGTTTGTAGGGTTTCCCAAAGGTTGTTTATTTCTTCTAAAAATAATAGGTGGGGAGGGACTTTATAAACACCTTGTATACTGTGGTACTCTTTATCTAAAATAGTAATGAAAATCAAATTGGTCTATACCTAAATAGTGATCGATAAACACAATGAGCTATAGTGAATCTAAAATTTGGAATGACGCAATGAGTTTGTAATGAACATTAGTAAATAGTTGTTGAGACTATGGGGATTGGGGAAGCAGTCGATGTGACAATAGAGCAGAGATTGACGGGGTTGTTACCCCCATAGCCGGCGCCACATTATCAATAAATAGAGTAAATGACATACTTACTACCGTACAACCCTGGTAGTATCATACTTTCAGAGACATGGTTTATATACGTGTAAAACCTGTGTAAACGAACTCAGAAAATATATATCTGTAAATAAAATTACAGCTTTGTCTGAACATACTTTGGAATTACGATATTTTTGTTGTCTAGATTTTTATTGCAGACATTTTCCACTACGATTTTAAGTAAAACAAAGTTTCACGACGTTTCGAGATCTGGAATCTGATACCGTCCTCAGCCGTCCGAGCTGGTACCTAAAATATAACACAATTAGGACAAAATCCGGACTAAGCCGGTGTAAAGCTGAAAACAAAAAGGGTTACAAGCAGTCAAAAAACTTACAAACAAACCATTCACTTACCATTTTGCACATAAGAAACATAACACGTCCTTTCGTCACGAAGTCTCAAATACAACCCCAATTAAAAAAAGAAAAATCTAGCTGACATAAATCCACCATGACCAATAATGAATTTCATCCGAAGAGTATGTTTTTGTTTTTCACGTTTCAAACCCCAAAAGATCGAAATGGTTCTTATCTCAATTTCTGTCTATCTGTCTCCTTGTCTCTCTGTAACATAAACATGGATTTTTGAAACGAGAGAACCCACAGCTATGAAACTTATTTCCGTTGTACTATACCTTTTGCAGAAGGTTTATCTCCAAAGGTTTAAAAAGGCGTGGATACCATTGTGATGAGAATAGTTCTAACAAGTAAATCTTTTGGTTTTCCAACTCTACGTTTGCAATTCTCAAGTTACAACACTTAACTCAAGCCTTTCAAGAGCATTCAATGTTTAGTTTTTCGTTCTAAAATATTTTCAGTTATATAAATTAGATTAAATTGAATCACTCCAAAGGATGGGTTTACTGATGTACGCCATGTTCCTGTATCACGTATCTGTCGGTACATAATGACACACATGGCTGAGTCTGCAATCAGACGATGTAACTAATGTGTATCGATGGTGGCTGTTAATGACAGTGTTATAGATAGGTGATGGCAGCGCACTCCCCCCCCGGCCTAATGAGTTACTCTGAGTATAAATAGTTTCGTAAGTAATCAAATAAATGGTATAAGTGGATTGAGACATACTTTCTCCCTTAAGTAATTTTAAAGACTAAAACTTTTAAAAACACTATAATGTTCATTTAATTTTATCTAAATGTAATTAAAAAAATATTATTTGAAAAATAATTGTTTAATTTCTGAACATAACAACCAGAGAAACAAAGTAACTTAAATACAATAATAATGTACCTTCTGGAAAAGGTTTTTGTTTTCTTTGAACTAACCCACGACTATTTATCTATATAGATAAAATTACAGCTTCGTCTGAATATTACTTGAAAATTGTGATTTATGGTTATTTCTATGTTTTTGCCCCAGAAAAGCCAAAATGGGGTTTATCTCAATATTTGCCTGTCTTTCTGTAACGCTAAACAACGTATTTACGTCACGTTTTCCCATGTAAAACGATATCACTCATAGTCATGTGACTTGTTTTCCTTATTCTATACCTTTTGGAGAAGGTTTTTGTGTACTTTAAACTGATCCCTGAACTGTAAAAATAAAATAATATTTATTATTATTTACAATTTGTATTTTTATAAATATAAAACAATAAGTAAATGATAAAATAATGAACACTCCAAACCCCAGTTTTGTGCAATTTTAAACATTTTTTTAAATTTTAATAATGATAAAAATGTTCTAATTTAATCATATTTATCTAGTTTTAATCGCGTGTAGGTGGCAATGGAGGTAGTTTAAATGTACGAGCAGGGGAAGCTGTGTTTGCTAAATCATCTTTTTGAATTGTTGATAGGATCGTTGATTGTCTCTTGTTCAACCCAGTGGACTCATTTATGCAACATGCCTCTTGTTCATGCCTAGACTCTCGATGTTTTTTAGCGAATTTCCCAGGGAAAACATATGACCGATGATAGTCAAACTTAAGTCTGGGATGTTGATAATTTTTCGTTTTGAGGCCCTAGAGATCAAAAACTAAAGTCGATTAAATGAACGAAGTTAAGTACATTCAGATTTATAAAACACTTTTCTTGACACCTCATACGTTAAAATTTATTGAAATGAGGGGAAATAGAGGTGTTTACAAAAACTGTTTAATTTATTGTATAAAGATTTTGAAGCATTTTATAAATAGGTTTTCTTGCATGAAATAGTGACGCTACTAAAAAAGAGAATCATGGCCATGTAAGTTTAAATTGTCTCGTTTGACACCTAGAAGCATAGTTACTACTATTTTTTTCTAAAAATCATAAATATATAATTGCATTTATAAACATTTTGTAAATTTTCATACATATCATTATATTTAAATGAATAATAGTTTTTCATAATTTATAAAATACTATACATGTAGCAGATTATAAACAAATTTTAATATTTAGTAAAAAAGTATTTTTATAGTTTATATTTTATAGTTTAACAATATTTAAATAGTTTAATTATTATTAAGTCTTCATGTTTGTAGCTTAAAACCTTTTTCAAGACAAATAATTCTATATAAGTTTTAGATTTAAATGTGCTGATCTGTCTTGAAATGGTAGGAACCTAAAGTTCACCTAAAATGATAGGATTTGAATTCCTAAACTAAATTTGATTGTGTTTTCTTTAATGGCTAAAATTATATAAACTATCTGTATACATTATCAGACCTTTAAAAGCGTATCTTTACTCTGACAAAGAGCCATGGTGGCATAAAAGATTGAAAGATATCAAGATACTTATATCATAATTAATAATAATAATTTATAGGAAAAAACAATAGGATAAATAAATACAACTCACCAACAATACTGTTTTATATTTACCATTAAGCATATTAATAGTAAAATAGAATTATGTACAAAACGTTTGGTCTTAACCAAGATTTTAACAAAATCCTGGCAAGTATATTCTATCTATAATGTGGTAACTATTGGAAGGCAGCTTGAAGTTTATTAACTAAGAGTATTTGTACAATTCACTTTGCATCATCGTAAAATTTTTTGACATGGATATGTCTCAGCTCTAGGGGGTGTTGGTGATAGAAACTACCAGTTATTGTATTGAATTTTTAATATAAAAGAATAATAACAGCTGTTTAGATGTACTGAAAATCCCCTTTAGACAAATCCATGATCTAACTTATTTCCCACAGGGAAGTAAATACAAACATTTTACGTCTGCTAATCTACGATGGATTTAACTACTACACAGAAAGAAACGCTAAATTGTAAAACACTATTTACCTTAAAAAATAAATAAAAATAAAAATACAAATTGCATCCCTACATTGTTCATTTTAATATCTGCAAGTATGCAGTCAGTGACAATAAATATAATATATACTATTTTCCATTATAGGTGAGTTTTCCTGTTAAATTTGTCAGTATTTTAACCTTAAAACTGAATTACAACTTCATTATCAGATACAAAATAAAATTTCTACTTTCTATTAATAAAAATTTAATTTTTAAACCCCATTAGATTAAAATAAAATACAGTTATAAAATTTCTTTTGAATTTACGCTTTTAAATGATCAATATCGAAACAAATAATAGATACTTTGAAATAAATATATAAATAAATTAAAGTATCAATTAATTAATTCAAACATGAAAGAATGTAGTGTTCATTAATTACATAATCAACTCTAAAAGTACAAACGAAAATTTTAGCTCCATTTTTATTTCATACCATCCACATAATTGGACTTAGGTTTTCACTAAATGACTTGAACTCAAACTAAAGTCTTAAAACAGTGATGGCTTGGAGAATAATTTATCTATTGGGTCAATATTACTAAGGTCAAAATTTGTATTAACTATCCTAAAGTATTATGTTAAAGTTTAAATAAAATATTTATATAAATGAAAGGTTTTTGTCAGTCCCTACCTTTATGTGACATTTACTTTAGTAACTAGACGTGATCTAGAAATAAATGCCTTTAAAATGCATATGAATATTGTAATATTGTAATAACTAGTGGAATGAAATATAAAAATATCTTAACTACTGATTTTTATCATCTGCTTAAATGGGTCGTGAATTTCCTATAGGGGTTTTTGTTATTCAACTTAAGTTGGAAATGTTTCATCAAAAGATAATAGATAGATTATTATTTATAAACCAAATCATTTATTTATTTAGCTTGGGAAAGATTCTTAGATAAATGTCTTTTAAAATCTACTTTGTAATATATGTAGTGATTAAGCCACTGGTTTATGTACTACAACAATTTATTTTTTGTACCTTGGCCTATAGCTGTATTATAAGCTTTTTTACACTAGTTTAAGTAATTAATTGAAATAAATTATGTACAAAAAACCCATACACAGGAACAGAAACTAGGAATATGTACAAAAATATGACGATTTTTTTGTCTTAATTTAAAATCTCTTATAATTAAGCAGATCTGGCATTCACATACAGGAGGCAGGGTGGTGGTACTGTGTAGTCACTGGGACATGTAGAGACACCCCGGTGTGTCACATGTGAAAGGTGGGCTGGGCAGTGCGCTGTGTACAATGTTGTTGACAAGCGACAAGCCAGGTCTAGCTGTCACATACAGGAGTCAGGGCGATGGTATTATTAGTCAGTGAGACATGTAGGGACACCCCGGTGTGTCACATGTGAAAGGTCGGATGGGCAGTGCGCTGTGTACAACGTTGTTGACGAGCGACAAGCCAGGTCTAGCTGTCACATACAGGAGGCATGGCGGTGTAACTGTGTAGTCAGTGGGACATGTAGGGACACCCCGGTGTGTCACATGTGAAAGGTGGGCTGGGCGGTGCGCTGTGTACAATGTTGTTGACGAGCGACAAGCCAGGTCTAGCTGTCACATACAGGAGGCTGGGCGGTGGTACTGTGTAGTCAGTGAGACATGTAGGGACACCCCGGTGTGTCACATGTGAAAGGTCGGATGGGCAGTGCGCTGTGTACAACGTTGTTGATGAGCGACAAGCCAGGTCTAGCTGTCACATACAGGAGACATGGCGGTGTAACTGTGTAGTCAGTGGGACATGTAGGGACACCCCGGTGTGTCACATGTGAAATGTCGGCTGGGCAGTGTGCTGTGTAGGCTACAACGTTGTTGACAAGCGACAAGCCAGGTCTAGCTGTTACATACAGGAGGCAGGGCGGTGTAACTGTGTAGTCAGTGGGACATGTAGGGACACCCCAGTGTGTCACATGTGAAATGTCGGCTGGGCAGTGTGCTGTGTAGGCTACAACGTTCTTGACAAGCGACAAGCCAGGTCTAGCTGTCACATACAGGAGGCATGGCGCTGTAACTGTGTAGTCAGTGGGACATGTAGGGACACCCCGGTGTGTCACATGTGAAATGTCGGCTGGGCAGTGCGCTGTGTACAACGTTGTTGACAAGCGACAAGCCAGGTCTAGCTGCCACATACAGGAGGCAGGGCGGTGAAACTGTGTAGTCAGTGGGGCAAGTAGGGACACCCCGGTGTGTCACATGTGAAAGGTCGGATGGGCAGTGCGCTGTGTACAACGTTGTTGACTAGCGACAAGCCAGGTCTAGCTGTCACATCCAGGAGGCAGGCTGGTGTAACTGTGTAGTCAGTGGGGCATGTAGGGACACCCCGGTGTGTCACATGTGAAAGGTCGGATGGGCAGTGCGCTGTGTACAACGTTGTTGACTAGCGACAAGCCAGGTCTAGCTGTCACATCCAGGAGGCAGGCTGGTGTAACTGTGTAGTCAGTGGGGCATGTAGGGACACCCTGGTGTGTCACATGTGAAAGGTGGGCTGGGCAGTGCGCTGTGTACAACGTTGTTGACAAGCGACAAGCCAGGTCTAGCTGTCACATACAGGAGGCTGGGCGGTGGTACTGTGTAGTCAGTGAGACATGTAGGGACACCCCGGTGTGTCACATGTGAAAGGTGGGCTGGGCGGTGCGCTGTGTACAATGTTGTTGACGAGCGACAAGCCAGGTCTAGCTGTCACATACAGGAGGCTGGGCGGTGGTACTGTGTAGTCAGTGAGACATGTAGGGACACCCCGGTGTGTCACATGTGAAAGGTCGGATGGGCAGTGCGCTGTGTACAACGTTGTTGACTAGCGACAAGCCAGGTCTAGCTGTCACATACAGGAGGCAGGGCGGTGGTACTGTGTAGTCAGTGGGACATGTAGGGACACCCCGGTGTGACACATGTGAAAGGTCGGCTGGGCAGTGCGCTGTGTACAACGTTGTTTACATGAGACAGGCCCCTTCGTTTTTCTTGTTCCTGAGCAGTAAAAAATATAATTTTAAATTTATTTGCACACACAGTGCATAAATAATTTTTATTAAACTAATTTAGGACTATTAAAGGTATTTGAACGCAAATTATTAGCCGTAAAGAGGCACAGTGCATACGTTAATAGCGTTTTTCTTGAGAAATGTCATATAAAAACAATATCATTTTTATTTTTTTTTATTTACCCCAAAAGAATACATAAAACTTTGATCACATCACAATATCTCAATTCATTAAATACGATAAATTCCATTGTATTGCTGGAACAAAAAGGAAACTCTGCTGGACGAGAATTTTTTAATTCAGTTTTAAAATAGTAAATGTCAACACTTTTTAATAAAACCGTATTTCTGTAACTAACCTGCGTGTGTGAAAACTGTATATATAATTTTATCGATTAGTTTAGAAACATGTCGGCACGAGGGAGTACGAGGACGGACAATGACGTAGTTTAATCCCCGGATACCCGGTGACAATTGTGACATAAACAATTCACCAGCACCAGAGCTTGTTGTGCCCCCTGGATCACAATATCCCCCGATCATTCATATTAGCCAATTAATTGTTTATAATTTCAAAATTTTAACTAAATATTTGCAAAAAAATTAAGAGGTCTGGAACAGAGGTATGTCATGCAATCCAGCTACTTGGAGGTCACGAATTGTGGATAGTTGTGAGCGATGGTCGGTGGGTGTAGTGTTCTCTTGTGAGGGTTAACGTCCGCACTATTGAATACTACGTTCATCCGCAAAGACCATCATCATAATTACTCAATTCGTAATTCAGAGGCAGTGGTTCGGGTTCCACAATCCTGTTTAAGGAACAATTTCATCCTAATATTTATATCTTTCCAAATCATTTAAGAACGTTATTGTTTAGAATTTTTTAATAAGGAAAAAATAAACTATGATAGACATAGTAATATGCTTTCTATGAGCAAAATATAATCGTAAAATATTTTCGTAGAATAAAGTGCACAAAGGTTTTTACTAATTAACTTTTCCAGAAATACTTTTAGTAGACCTTCCAGAACAACTTAAAGGCGTTTTCTCAGATTAAAATTCAACCCTTCTTGGGCTTAACAAATTTCTTTTCTAAGGAAAATAAAATCTTAAAATCTGAAAATGTGATCATAATTTAACTTTGTTTTTAAAATAAGAAAACTATATCAAAGAAACCATGTATGAGACCAGGAAATAATAAAAAATATTTCAAGGTCAGATAAAACGTCATAGAAACACATAGACACAATATAATTATATTTGTATTTATTCAATAAGCGCATCTTTTAATACACGGCGAAGAACTGGTATTTAAAACGGTCCTTAATAATACAAAAAGCCGTGGCTAACAGGCAAAATTCCTTTAAAGGAATTTGAATACCACAGGAAATTTGGTGAATAGACCGTGAATCACATAATAATTCCATAAGAGTTTGGAGAATTTAAAGCTAAGATATTATATTCCAACCCAATCAAAATTGATAATAACTCATGTATAATTCGAGTAAAGCAATCAAAATTTTGAAATTCGTAGCTCTTTTTAGAATAAAAAAGTTAGAGTATAAAATCTATTTTTATTGATTTTTCGTATTTTATTGACGATCTAAACAAAAATTTATTTAATAAAACTTAATATAAATAATATGAAATTGCTTTGGAGTTTTAAGTATCTAAATTAATTATAAAAACATGATATTTGAACTGAAAACATATTTTCTTCAAATTAAATAAGAAAAATATAATCATACTATACCTTTCTCCATGATATATCTAGACTACATACTTTTTGTAGATTAATTTGTTTATGAAACCTTTAGTCGTAGACTAATAATCAAAAATAATAATTACTTTAGTATCAAAGCTCTTTTAATGGGTATTTTAAAAAAATTTTTATAACATTTTAAAAATTGAATTTAGTACATTTAAAAGCACGTAAATTTTAAACCTTATTTTACAAAATGTTTTCAAATTTACATACCTATTTTGTATCGTGAAAATATTAATATCATATTAAATATTTAGTATACACAGACATTTTGATTTTTTTTTTTTTTTACAAAATATTTTTTCGAATAATGGTTAAAGTTAACAGAATTTGAAACTACAAATTTATGATAAAGACAATAAAAAAAAATTATGACAATTATAAATAAAACAAAATGATTAAAATTTTGTTTTCTCAAAAATGTGAAGTTATTTAAAAGAAAATTACAAGATAATTTTTATAATGTAATTACATCAATAAAAATTTTTTAAATAACAAATATTAATAATATGTACATTAATGACGTTTAACCCTACAAGTTGATATAAATATGTTAAAAATAAATTTTTACTGTCATTAAAATTTTGGGTACTATCACTAAATAATATCCATAAATATTTGAATTTTAAAAAGAATTTGGTTCAATCGATTTATAATTATTTATAAAATGTTATTCGTAAATTTTATTTTAAATAAGCTCTTTTTAGAAACAAAATTTTAAAATCTATTTTATTTTTTTATTTAAAATACAAAATTTATTTGTACTTTATTATTGATAAATGTTTTTAAAGTTTTAAGTAACATTATTAAAAAAATATTAAGTAAAAAAACAATAATGGTGTGATACAAACTTCCCAATTTTTGAATATTTAATATGTATCTTAAAACATTAATATTTAAATTTAAAACATATAATGAAATAGACATTTTGACCAATACCACAGTATTAGGTAAATGGCGTTAAAAATAAGAAAAATGAAAAAATATTCTTGGGATATTACTTAAGTGCATATTGTTGCAAAATTTCATATAAATTGGACCACAGGTATGGTAGGCAGTGATAAAGACGTCAGACCGAAACCCAAATTTTTAGATTTAGGGAGCCTTAAAGTGGAAATTTTTTCTCTAAGCTCCAGTTCAAAAATTTGGTCAAAAACAATGCTTTCTACTCCAACAATCGTATTTATGGGAGCAAGTGTAAAAAAATTTAATGTCTGTCAACGTCCATTATTTGCCGAGTAAAAATTTACATCACCTGTCGCATATATACTTGTTGTTAGTAAACAAAAGAGAGAGTAAACAAGAGTGACAGTCGGAGTGATTGTTTACTATTTACTGTACAAAGTGCAGCAAAGTGCACGTGTTCCCTGACTATTGCATCCATGTATGTCATTTACATACACAAAATTAAAATCCCTGTTGTGAAAGTAAGATACACGCACGATGATTATCCTACACATATTAATATAAATAAAATTATTTTTAATCATAACTAATATTACCTTACTGAAACTTTGACCTATCCCGGTTATTTTAAATCAAGAGTGAATGAGAAATTAGGGTAAAATTATTCTGGCTCGACTTTTGGGTCTTGTTACTAACTAAAGGCTGACATGTTCCTTAGACAGAACTGTTAATTAACAGCCGTTGACATCTAAGCGACCTACAGTTTAACGTGAAATCCGAACCACTGCCTCTGAATTACAAATTGGTCTAATCACGAGAATGGTCTTTGCGGATTAACGTAGTATTCAATAGTGTGAACATTAACCCACACAAGAGAACACTACATCCACCGACCATCGCTCACAACTATCCACAATTCGTGACCTCCAAGTAGCTGGATTATATGATACGCCGCAGTCTCACGAATTCATTAAGATTTAATGATTATGGATGTGATAAAGTAATTTTAAATACAATTTTAAAAGTTTGTTATAGAAAGATATAGTTTGTATGAAATGTTTTACTGACATTTTAAATGATTTCATATTAACTTTAAATGTTTTTGAGATAAAATTGAATTTAGAGAAAAAATGTATTTTTCTAAATTTTTCGATTTTTTTCTATTCACAGATCAAAATGACAGTACGATCTTTATGTTGTGATTGTGTACGATAGATACGTTTTAAAACTCTAAATATAAAAAATAGATAAAATGCATTGGTAGATATACAATTTGGTAGCTAACGAATAATTTTTAGCCTACAGTTAAATTGATCTATCTATGCTAAAACATACATTCATGTACTAGTCAATCGATAGACATTTATCTCTTCAAAGAACTGACTATTATAACTCTGCTTACATCTGTGGTGTCTCTATTATAAAATAGTACTGGCTTGTGTGAAAGAAACGTTTTATATGACTAATAAGATTCAAATAAATAATATCCTTTCAACTAAAATAGAAACACATTTTTGTAACGTAAACAGTCGGGTGTGTTTTAAAAACATAAAAAATTATTTTCATTTAAATTAACATTATTCTTTTTAGATTACGTAACGCAGTTTATTTTTTCCTCTTACAACTTCAATTGATTCAAAATACAACAAAAACATCAAACTAATTTCAAACTTTACGTTTTCAATTTTAATTTCGTTAAAGTTTTGTATTTTTTACTGTATTTTTATATTTTAAGCACGGATTATGAAATTTGAATTTACGCTTGACATGAATGTCTACTGATAAATGTTTTCATTTACTCAATTTAAAAGTTTTTATTTTTTATATTTTCAAAATTTTATTTTTTTAATTGCTGTAAGCTAAGAGAAAAAAATTGAAATATTGCTCGTAAAAAATCTGAAATAGTAAAACTGTAGACCAGATTTCCAAAAGGCTGTTTGGAAATTTAGTTTTCTTTATAAAGTAATTAACATAGCTTAAATGTAATAAAAATAGCTTACCTGATTCATTTTTATGGATTTATTTACTTAGATCTAACAATACCAAATAAAGTAAACTGGCTTGCAACCTGGCGGTGTTGAAAGGAAACTTAACAAGGCTAAGTTCAGTGCTGCACTCTAGCGAAACAAAAGTATTGATTGGTGCTACACTCTAGTGAGAGATTTTTACAACACGAGCATAGTTGATCATCTATAGAACAACCACTCTTATTTATAAATAGTAAGAAAGTAAACATACAAATGTAGTGAAACAAAATACAATATATACACGGGAGCACCCGCAAATCAAACTCATTTTCATCATTTTATACCTTTTAGAGAAGGCTTCTTTATACTTTGAAGTTCTCAAAATCTGAGTTTTGAGCAATACTATAGAAATTAATTATTATACTTCGTACAATTAAGTTATTTATAAATTTTAATGGACATGTGATCTAATAAAAGTAACAGAAATAAAAAGTAAGAAATCAAATTAAAATCATTATTATTATGTTTACATTGATAATTTATTTCAAACCTATTTCATACTATATTAAAATGTTATCTTAACGTAAAACTAATTTCAATAATCAATTACACAATAGTAACATTCGTACAAAGTCATACTGCTACTATAATCTAAACAATCAAACATTATTGTTTTCAATTTCTTCTGATTTTATTTTATACAGATAGATCATTTCTTATATTCACTAACTATTTACAAACTACATAAAAAAAAACTATGAAAAAGGCATTGAAATACTTACTTTTTTAAGGAAATCGCTAGCGAGAACGAGAGAGAGCGTGTTGGGACAATCCCTGTGACTCCGTCTCCTAGCAAGCAACTCAACATTCAGCGCTACTACCAAGCAACAACAACAACAAACAACAACAAAGCGAAGACCGGCTGGTAGCATTATCCCTTGTCATGATGCAACAATGACAACGCGCTCACTTTGGATTTGTGTTTTGTCAACTACAAGTCTAGTCAAGTCTAGTGATGTTTTGGAAATTGAACATGGAATCGTCCAAATCCACAAAATCCCTTAATTAATGAGAATCAAATTATTTTTAAGACGGTATTTTATATATTCAAATTAACAATGTGTCAAATTAACGTAAAATATATTGACGCAATCCATTTTGAAAACATATTCAACATATTGAAACTCATATGTTTAATAGAATGAGAGGCTGATAAGAATGAAGAAATAGTAGTAAAATACGATATTAATTGGGTAATAATATTTAAAACTAATTTTTTGAAATAAGCAAATTTTTTGGGTTATAGAATAATGCTACCAGCCAAACAACGCGTTCCGTTCGCTACATACTCTTCCCCAGAGATAGGCAACGAAAATGTACAGATCAAAGTATAGTTATTTAAGGGGTATTCAAGTATAAACTGGATTTGTAAGCATTAGAATCAGATTATAAACTGTACGATTCGTTACTTAGATTATTATCACGATTATTAAATTAAAGTGCACGGCGTTTCGGGAAGAATCTAATCTCGTTATCAGGGAGCTATAACTTGGAACAAGGCAAGATTACTACATAATCCGGACTAAGCCGATATAAAGCTGAAGAAATGTTTGAATATGTTTAACTTTAGTCCGGACCATGTGCTAATCTTGTCATGTTCTAGGTTCCACCTCACCTGAGGACGGGATCAGATCCCAGATCCCGAAACGTCGTAAAGCTTAGTTTTACTAATCGTGATTTAACCCTAGAAGTGTTAAAGTCGTAGTTCACAAATAGCCATTCGGAAGTGTTAGGGTTCGAATCCCAACCATGAGCAATCCCAATTTGGCTTGCAAATGTATAGTATAGTGGAGTGGGCGGCCCACCCTAAATATACGGGGGCCGGCTTGGGTGGAAGTTGACGGCATTTGTAGACTTAATTGGGATTGCGGTGGACACCTGTTTTGCTTTTGTGGTTAGTGGTTATAAGGGGGGCATGTTTTATGCTTTTTTTGTTTATACTTAATATTTCAAGAAGATATTAGTAATTATTTTTATGTTACAGTTAAACGTAAAAAACTTGCCACTTCTAGGGTTAAAATGTTCGCAATAACAATCTAATTAACATAAACCCTCCACCCCCTACAATGAATTTCAAACACTGAATTAATTTTAGTCACCTGATTGTATTTCACAAAATTCAATATATACACAGTCTCCTACGAAAAATTTTAAACGTTTTCAATTTTATATTACGTATCCAATCATGTATCGAACTTCTGAAGCTTTAAAAACTTTTTAGAACTTTTGTATTTTTAGAATAAGTTCTAAAAATATTCTGGGATATTTTCAGCTCCCTAATCTTCGTAGAAACGTGCAACATTTTTGAATAAATATAATTAATAAAATAATAATAAATAAAATTAGACGTAATAGGTCACACTCCATATTTGTACTGACACCATTACTGTCCTTAAAGTTCATGTAAATAAAGCGTTTTTAATTGAATTGATTAAATATGTGAAAAAGAGAAGACAAATAATTGTCCATCTGTAGAGGAGTGTTTGGCAAGGATTTGTAATGCTAAAGTGTTTAGTAAACATGACGCCAATAGTGGCTTTTGGCAAGTACAACTAGACCCCATTTCTGCATTGTTTACACATTTTCTTACTCCATTTGGAAGAATATTTTTATAATCAAGTGTGTTTTTTTCGAGAATTATAAATGTAATTATTTATTTTCTTGATGACACTTACTTTAATTTGACACCTCGTTTATTTTTTTCTGACTATCGTGTGACCGGTAATTCCGTCACAAAGTTGCACACTTTGTTCTTAAGGGATTAAAATCCAATACTGGTACTGGAGAAGACTCAATGGAATGTTTAGTACTGTAATTTTATATTCTGAAAGATTTGACTGTTAACATGTTGACCTATTGAAGATAAACAATGGATTGACGAAATATACAGTCTCAATTACCTTCAAAACCTAATAGTATTGAATAGATCCGGAAAAAGAAAATTGAAATTAAAATAGGTGCAATTTTACGACATGTAGCAACCTAACAGTGCCACAAAGTATCCTCAAGTTTGCCAGTTTGTACACCATAACAGTGGTTTCCCACAGCCACAATAGGGGCGCTGCTAGTACGAGTACTTCCCCCACCACCTGTGCTTGTAGTTCGTGTAGAGTGGATGCATGTGTGTAGAGCGAGTGAAGCTTGTATGTACAAGTGTATGTACAAGTAGTGGACACAGTTTAGAATGATGTGTGTGCATATCCTACCTGACGCAGAAGGGTGAGGCCACGCTTGGCGGCGGTGTGGAAGCGCTGGCTGAGAGAGGCCTCGGTCCCCTTCACCCGAGGGATGTGCCCGGTGTAGCCGGCGATGGGGGGGAACTCCGGGGTGATGTGGGCGTCTGCGCGGACAAAACACGTTTAGCAAAACACGCTCCTTTGGAAAAATCTAATCTATTATTACATACAAATACTCCCGTAGCAGTGCAAAGGCACGGTGACGTGTCTTGTAATCCAACAACGGAGATCACGAATCGTGGATAGTTATGGGCGATGGTCGGTAGATGGAAATCCTCAAAGATAATCTTCATAATTAGATCAGTTCGTAATCCAGAGCCAAAAGAGGTTCGGATCCCACGTTAAACTGTAGGTCCCTTAGATGCAACTGGCTGTTGGGCTATTAATTAATAGTCCTGTCTAAGGAACATATCAGCCTCAGCCAGTGGATCACGACTCAATCAACTTACATTCATTTTCCATTCATACTTGTCTTAAATTACTTACCTGAAAAGGTCACCATTTCAAAAGGTAATAGTAATAATAATAGAAGACCTGTGTATTCCGTTAGATTAAATTATTGAAATGGCGACCATACCACAAGGTAGGTATTTTAAGCCAAGGATGAATGAGGATTGAGTGTAAGATGATTGTGGCGCGATCTTGTAGTCTTATTACTGACTAATACTGATATGTTCCTTAGGCAGGACTGTTATTTAATAGCCCAACAGCCGATGGCAACAACTAAGGGACCTACAGTTTTACGTGGAATCCGAACCACGACCTCTGAATTACGAATTACCCTAGCATTCAATAGTGTGGACGTTAATCCACACAAGAGAACACTACATCCACCGTCCATCGCTCATAACTATCCGCAATTCGTGACCTCCAAGTAGCTGGACAGGACGTCGCCACTGTCACGTTTCCAATAATTTATGAATTATTAGATATTTAATCATATTAATTTTGTTTTATTTTATGTTGAAGAAATTAAATAAAATATAGCAGGATACAGTTTTAAAAGAAATAGGGATATACGATTAATATAGTTTTTTTTATTTTATTTGCGTTTCTTCGAGTAATGAATTAGTGGTTTTTTTATAAAGTACTGAACTTATTTTCTAATTTGTCAAATTACAGTTCAATACACTTAATTGACGTGTGTTGAAGATGAAGAGGCCTAGTAATCACCCAGACTCGGAAATGATCGGAACTAGGGTATGTATGTTACCCTAAAAAGAATGGCCCTAAAAGACTCCAAGACTTGAGAACGTCTCCAAGTCGGTTCACCTTGGAACTTGTTGTGTTGGCAGTACTGGTCGAGCGCCCCCTTGACTTGGTCCCGGCCTCGGATGTTGGCGAGCCTGGGGGCGCTGCGACTGCGGGCCCTCACCCCAGCACCCTCCAGCACCCGGCGAGAGGCCTCCACTGACATCCTCCGGGAGAACTCAGCCACACTCTCGTCGGCGGCGCGCCGGAAGGAGGTTCCATACCGGAAGTGCATCCCAGGAATGTAACCTGAGGGAGATAAGTGTGTTAGAAGCGGTTAGTAAAGCGGTTTACTGGCTACCACCACCATAGATGCTTTATGGAATATTTTAATTATTCGAACCAGAATGATTTATTTAAACCTCATCTGTACACCACCATGGGCCGTGTGCGGTGAGTTAAAGACAGCGAGGTACCGTATCGGGATAGTCACAAGCTAGCCATAAGTGGCTTCTCATGACCTAACAGTAGGCCCTAGTCGCCGTAGGTTTTGATCTAGCAATTTTTGACTTACTGGGCCGGCGAATAACCTCTAAGCTAGCACGGCGGTGAATTCTCCATCACTTTCTCACTTTAAATCGCATCCCCACCTTTAAACTCCGCCCACCGTTTATATTTATACATTTTTAAACTAAGGAACATATGTTTTAGCTCATATATCTGTTAAAAAATTAAGTAATTCTAAATTTCATTTAAAATCTGCTTTTCTTAAGCTTGCCTCCTATCAAAAGTAATTTTACGTTACATATTTACAATAATCACCAAAAGAAATGGGTGATTGCCTAGTAAAACCATTACAGTATTTATAAAACTACATTTAACAGTTTTTCTGTGATTCGATATGTGAATAGACGCCAGGAAACGCCATTATCAACAAAAAAACATTTCTGGTTATTTTCACTCTAAATTGTTATAGACGAAATGATCTAAATATGTACAAGTGAATTTTTAAAGAAATGTATAGCGTTATTCTGATATTAGTGGAAGCGACAGGTCGAGGAGACCTTGAGTAATGTTCGACCTGTGTATCCGAGGATGTACCGGCGACACCGGTTGGTCGAGTCCACCTTGAGGTCCCGCGTCTGACCCTTGGAGTGTTCAATGACCGAGAACTTGCCGTCGGTGAGCATCGCTTGCAGAGGGTCCGGTTGGCGGTAGTCTCGCGCGAGGTGACGTTTCAGCACTCCGCGATCACTCAGCTCCTGGTGCAAACGTAACAAATAATTTAGAAAACACCAAAATTAAAATGATGTAATCTTAATTTGTGTTGTTCTTGCGTTGTGTTGAATTTGTGTTGATCCCCATCCAACTCCACCCCTATTCTTCTCCTTCTCCTACTTCTTCGTCGTCGATGTCTCCTCTTACTCCTCGTCCTCCTTTTTCTTCTTCTTCTTCTATTACTTCTGCTTCTTCCTCCTCCACCTTCTAATTCTTATCCCCAACATACAACGAGGACTAATTGTATGTTTTCCAAAAGGAAAGAATTTTTAAAATCCACGAATGATTTCTTCCGTGGTTTCCACGGTTTCTTTTTTGTGGTTTCCATATTTTCCATATATACTTTGGGTGGTTTTTTGGTTTCACTTGGGTTTGAATATTATCATAAGCTATTGTAATATTTCTTTACAGCTCTTTAAGCGGCCTAAGATATGAATCAAACTAGATTGATCAATTAGGTGAATCAATTAGGTACCTAAAAGTAACGTATTTATCTAACAAATATATCGGTGATAAAAAGTAATAGTTTAACACGAAGCATTATTAATATTATGGCGCTTGTGTTCCCTTTACCTTCATGATTTCCTGGGTGTTCGCTCCGTATCGTTTGCCAATCCTGAACTTGAGGGTGGGACAATGCCCGGTATATCTGGAACACAAGCAGGGAATTATTTACAGACATCACATACACATAGTTGTTTTACAATACACAATTTTGTAACAGTTCGACATGGATTCAGCTGTCTTTGCTTATTTCGTTCTTTCTCGCAGCATGATTTCGCCCGTACGGAAAAAACCGCACGACGAATATTTCAATAGTGTCCTGAAGAGTCGTTACCATGTCAGTGTGAAGTCTCATGCGGTTCTTCGTGTTACTATTGGGATGTCCGCCGTACGGGCGAAACCGTGTAAGTGAATAATGCTCCTTTGACACTATCTTTGTATTTACTTCCCTGTGGGAAATAGGTTAGATCATGAATATGTCTAAAGGGAATATTTTCAGTTCATCTAAACAGCTGTTTATATTAACTGTCAGAAACCAAATGACATCACTGTTTCAAATTTAAGTGGCACAAATTGGCAACATCCCCCTTTGAGCTAAAACATATTATACTTTTAACCGAAACCCCCAATCGTCTCCACTAGGAAAAACTATATGAAGCGTGAAGAATGTTTCAGGATCTTAAAATTGGCGAACGAAAATTTTTTCACACGTCAATGGGATGATTAAACTAACAAATTAAAAGAAAAATGTTGCTGCCACACGAAAAACTAAAAAAATAACCTTCAACGACAGAACACAATATGTATAACGCAAATTAAAATGTGTTATTTTCTCGTACTTCAGTCGTTTTCAAACGAATTATGTTTTGGTCACCTAGGAACCCTAAATGAATTTATCATTTGACCCTAGTTTCGGACTTACCATGAGGACTCCGGTGATTTTTTCGCTAAAATTATAAATGTGAAGCGTATTTTATAAGCTTGGATCAAATTGCATTGTAACTAACGTGCGGTAGTGAAGCCCTCCGTACCACACGCCAACTCCATATCGATACTTTTATCGCTTTAGTTCCAAACTTAACTTTACTCCTAAGCTTCAGCACGGTGGAGCAATCATCCCTCTTATGCATGATTTCCACTATTATAAACCAAACATTTGTAAAATTTTTACAATTATGGAATATTTATAATCTATATTGATTTTCATTTCCTACACAGGTGTCAAATACAACATCACTGACTGATGTATCGTATGGCCATTGTTTTCTGTCTTTCTACGCCTCTCGGTATTTTTTAACGTTTTGATGGGGAACGGTCCAAACCCCAGTCTTGTTACTACCTAACGTCGACCTGTTGTAAGGAAGCATCATTAATTAATAGCACAATAACGAAATGGCAACTGGGTTCAGATTCGATCCGGCGACCCTCAGTTTTGAAGGCAGGCACTATACCCACTCAGCCACCCAGCTTGTTAAGTTAGTATTTTTAAATGTAGTATAGGGTGCAATCAACTTATAATAAATGGGGTTTTAAATTACAAATTTAAAGTTTTTGTAGAGATGAAACTTTTAGAAAACCAATGTTCCAACTAAGCTAAACTGCATTTTAAACTAATTTTAATTTTATTAAAGTGTAGACCAAGATTTAAAAAATTATATGCATTTTTTCTTTTGTATATCTAATGGTTTCGAGTTGTTTCACAATGCTGCTAAATTCATAAAAACACGTTGACTGTCTTGACTGGAAATGACTATTGATGTCTGGAGTAAAAATAGTTAAGACCTATCCTCCATTATTAATGTCAGATTACCGTATTAGTATTTGTAGGTTCTAATTCTTAGATTTTCAGTTTTGGAACTTGATAAACACGTCACTGGAAATTGTTAAATAATTGTTGCTTATCTAGAGTGTAAAACGTAATAATTAACCATAAATCCTATGGGACTAACTCCAAGCAATGTTTATATCGATAAATCTAGCTACGAATGACGCCAATATTGGGACCAGCTGTTGTTGGTCGTTGGCCTGTTATCAGCAACAAGCCATCAGTGATACTGACAAATGTACCAGCTGCTCTTTCTGTGTAGGATGAATAAATCCTACAACTGTAACTATTAATATTTAATCTTCTTTAATAGTAATTTTTTCAACCATTTTATTCTGGGTCTTATTGTTACAGACAGTGTAAAAAGATGCTAATAGACAATTAATTATTGGAGTCGCTTCATTTAATTTATTCTGAGGAATGTTTGGAAATATAAATGAATCTACAGTGAATAAAATTAATCTTATAAAATACAAAAGAGATTTAAATTCTACTTTCTGCTATATATTCCAATAATAATTTTTTTAACGTCTACAAACTACAAAAAAGTTATTAGTAGATCTACACGTGACTGATCTATGTACAAAACATTTTGCTAGCCTAGTAGATATCGCCTTGGGTTCAGAGGAAGAGGTAATGCGTTGAAACCCTCTACCTATTTTACTAACGTGTTTTCTTCCCTTTACGATAATACAAGTAGAAAGTATTGTTTTTGTCGGAATTTCCAAATTTGAGTTTATATCCATTTTAGTGCCCCCTGAATCGGAAAAAGTGGTTTTTAGAGTGATATCTGTGTTTGTGGGGATGTGCAGTAACCTAGAGACGAAAGTATTGGTCAGATTTTCATAAAATTTGGTATATAGGTAGCTAGTAATTGCTAAGCTATAAAATACATCAGGCTTAGAAATATAACAAACTCGTTTTGAGTTTGTTATATTTAAGAAGAAATAGTAAGAAAGAAAGCCTACTTTTTCTTCTTCCCACGAAACCATGTTAGCTTAGCAGAAAAAATCTATTTTTGTTTGACAATTTTAGCACCAAGGTTGTATTGATTGATCAATTGTAAACTTGACAGGATGACAGTCTGGTGATGGGTCATCGATTGACGAGGTAGGCCTACATCACGTCGGTAGAGAACACGGGTAGAGGGTAGAGGGTAGAGAGTAGAGAGTTCAGTCGATAACGTCGTACCAACCACCGCCTACTTTTACTTTTTACTCGCCAAGGCGAAACTTGGACCCATTGTATTGGGAAATGGACACTTGCAAACACTTTACCTGAGCACTTTCAACATAAAGTGAATAGATTCTCCATGAATACACGTCACGTAAAATGTCTGAGTACCGAGACGTGGAATATAAATTTAGTGCATGTAGACCTACTCAAATCATATGTGAACATTTTTATTTGTAGCTAAACTTGTGCATTTGTCTTAAATGCGTAAAAATTACTTCCAAAAAATTAATTAAATATAAATAATTAAATAAAATAAATATAAACAATTAAATTAATTAAATATAAATACATTAATTAATTAAAATTTTAAAAAATTACTTACATGGATATGTCTTAGCTCTGGGGGGGTGTTGGCAATTTGTGTGCCCAAAATTTGAAAAATTACGTCATTTGGTAAGTGACGTCATATGTTTAGTGACGTGATAGTTTAATTAAATACAAACCTTTAATAAAAACACTGATATTATCAATATCAGTTTCATTTTGACTTTGTATCAAAACTTTAGTACTTTACCCTCAATCTGTTCTATTCAAATCGGTTACTAAGATCCTGAAACTATTGAAATTAATATTTTTTGTGATAGAGCCACAATTTTAATCTTATGGGACATGAGTTGAAATTAGTACAAGGATTTAGCTTACATTAAGTGTTATGATGAAACTTTGGAGTCTGCAGTTCATCTTAGATTTTAGTCCCACAATTTTCCCTCAAGCTCTGGGGGTTTTTTACGATTTGTAAGATGAAAAATATGCAACAGGTTTCCATAGAAACCACCAAAACTACTGTATTGAATTTTTAATATAAAGAATAAGAACAGCTGTTTAGATGAGGTGAAAATATTCCCTTTAGACATATCTATGTTCTAACCTATTTCCCACATGGAAGAAAATACAAACATTTGTTATGCCCCACCTTCTCACCCCTGGAAATTTTTGAACTAGGGTTGCAACATTATCACTTGGCCATTGGTGATTGGTGGTATTTGAACCCGGGACCTTGGGCACCAAAGCCGCATTCTACCCCTAGACCAGTGCGCTCCCCAATAACACAATAACAATAACAATGTAAGTTCCACAATAACAATGTTAATTTTGGGCCAGCCTTACTCACCACTTGATAGTCGTAAAAAGATGGTCCAAGTCTCAAATTAAAGGAAAAATTTGTTATCAGGGAAATTACAATATTCTATTTTTTTCCTATCATAAAACACAGTAGATAATTACTTTTAATACTCAGGTACATTTGCGTGATAATTAAGTTTTCCTGAAATTAAAAAATAGCTAAATTAAAATAAAAACTAATGGAATTATCTTGAGAACCATTTTACTTTCAACCTGAGACCATCATTTTATGACTATCGCCTGGCTAGGAATGCTGTGACAAAATTAAAATTGTTCTTATAAGGCTAAACCGGAATATTTCGCAGATAAGACATTCTTAACTATCAATTTCATCTACTCCATTTCTATTAATGTGCTTATACTCAAACTTCTTGCAGCAAACCAGCATGCGCGTTTTAATATAATACCGGTGGAAAGACAGAATGACGTAATATTTCTAAAAATGACATATCCTGGTATTAACAGGTGGATATTTATTTAAACTGGCTGTTTAAGTAAATTACGATGAACCCTGATATAAAACGAAGCGTCAAATAAATAGTTATGTATGCAACTAGTGTGCAAAGTAACATTTTGCTGCACTCTAGAGAAATTAGGAATATATTTTGGAGTGCGATAAGTGCAGTACCTTTAATTTATCATTGTTCTTATGGGCCAAAACAAAATATTGTGGTAGTAACACAGACATAATATTCAATGGGGCGTCGATGTGAGATACCACAGTTTAAAAGTTTCTTCAGGCTACTAAAAAGATTATTTTAAATAATTAAAAAAAGATATATAAAAATAGCTTGACATTATTTAACACCTGCACGTATGTAGACGCAACACGCACTACATTTCAGCGCAACTTTTGCCTGCAAGGATCTGCAGGCACGGTCAATAATACTGTTGACAGCGGTTATGAAAAATGCCCACGCAGGGCATAGCGCAATGAACTGTAACTTTTTCAGTGCCATCTCATAGGAAAATTTGGAACAACCCACTTTACCCTCAGGAGGCCAAAAAGGAAGTGACCATTCATGAAATGACAGAGTCGCCAGCCATGCAATAGTTTTTTTAAACCAAATCAAATTTTTACAAATGCATGTACGAGGTATGATATCGTCGTAGTATGGTCCTATTAAAAATTTTTATTTACTATGTGATTATCCTAATTAAGGTATAGTTTTGTATTAAAAAGATGAAAATTTTATGATACAACAGTGTTTTACTCAATGTTAGCCATTTTTCAGAAGTTTTATTAATTTTATTATTTTAAAGACCCGCCATTTCGGAAAATTCGATTTAAACTATTTTATCTTATCCTTTGTAAATTAGATTACAGGTTTATATCGAACTCCAGATTCTATGTTATAGGAATTACGACCTATTAAGAAATTTATAAAAAATACATTTTTACGTACATACAGAAAACAAAGCACCGTAGTCCAGAGGGGCTCAGTAGTCCAGAAACACCCTGTATACAGGAATGTCGATAAGTGAAGGTATCCTGAACGACATTATATCTTAACCTTTACCGTTTTTTAATGGTGAGCTATTTGGATAGCTATTTTAAGCCAATTATGAATAAGAAATGGGTGTAGTATGATTGTGGCGCAATCTTGTAGTCTTGTTACTGACCAAGGCTGACATGTTCCTTAAGCAGGACTGTTTAGTAATAGCCCAAAAGCCTATGGTATCTACGTAGTATTGAATAGAGCGGATGTTAATCCACACCGAAGAATCGCATTCACCAACCATCGCTCACAACTATCCTCAACTCGTGACTTCCAAGTACTGTATTCGGATTACAGGACACGCCACCGTAGTGGAGGTTTCCTGGGCTACATTATGCTCTCACCCACTAACTGTTATGACATTGGCCTCGGGACGGTAGGAAGTGATCACCCGGTACTCGGTGCTCGGGAGGCTGGGGGGCTGGGGGTGACCGCGGGAGTCCATGTATGGGAGACGCTCGCCCTGGCCCGGTCAAGGAGGCGGAGTGTGGAGACTGAGTCACCTCATTCTCCCGTCTCTGCAGTGGGTCTGACTCTACAAAGCTAAATACTCACTTGGAGTAACCGAATCACGCGTTCGAATCTGGATATTGGCTATTAATTATGTACACATATTGTAATCAATTATCTATTACTGGGACGGTGGCGTATCCTGTAATGCAAGTCCTTGGAGGACACGAATTGTAGATAGTTATGATCGATTGTCGGTGGATACGATATTTTCTTTTGTGGATTATCCACAATAACTATCCTCATAATTAAATCAGTTTATAATTTATAGGCAAGATTGTGGTTCGGATTCCTCGTTAAACTTAGATGACATTGGCTGTTAGGTTATCAATTAAGAGTCCTGTCTAAGTAACATGTCAGCCTTAGTCAGTAACGAGACCACACGATTCCGCTACAATTGTTTTACACTCATTTCTAATTCATACTTGGCCAAAATACTTGCCTGTAGGTCACCATTTCAGAAACGTAATAAAGCTAAAAATAAAAGGTAATATCTAACAATACCCTAAGGGGAAAAATATACCTAAAGAAGAAAAAATAACATGGTCCCGGGCTTAACTCTTGCCATGAGACCTACGGTAATACCTACTTCCCTATGTGAAATTCGCTAATAAGGAAGAATATGACTGCGTTCACTTCGTATAGTAAATTACGTTTCGCTGGAACCGTTAATCGTAGGCTAATAATTATTCTACTCAATTATTTGATTTTTAAGCTGGTTTTAATAATGATAGTCAAATTATTTCATAAAATTATTTTGCCAAAAATGAAATGAAACCCCTTTTAAAAACTTTTAAGTGACTAACCGACGATTGCTGTTATAAAAATATTATATTGTTTAGGCATTTTTATTACAAAATTATTTACTCAATTATTCCCACTTCTAGTGCCTAATTGTGTGTACTAGATGTGATGGTGAAATTAAATCTAAAATCTGTGGAAAAATTTCTAAACAATCGTGTTTAGAACGCAGCCACCGTAGAATTGGGTCAGCCTCCTGCGGAAGTATAGCAGAGAGGTATAGACGACGTAATATTGAACGCGTCACACTGGACGACAAAAGGACTTTCCACTACTTTTTAAATTCTACCAGAACTTTCACGACCCCAACAACGGGGACCTAGGGCCCAGAAAGCGAAGAAAGTCTCAAAACAAACAATTTCTTGATCAAAACTGAGTTTGTTAGGGGAGGAAAATGAATTTCTTAAGTCTCAGTCCAGAATTAAATCAATTTCTTCTATCAAGGATATAATAATTAGTGTAAATTAATTCTCCTAACCCGATCAACAGTTCACAAGGGAAATGAGTTTAGTTAAGCAATTATTACTTCATCCTATAGGAATAGTGATTTAATTAAATAACTATTATGGCTGTGTTTGAAATTGACGATAGTTTTATATCAATTAGTGTTGTTCGTAAGTAAAGTTAAATATTTACAAGTTTATTCGCTTTATGCAACGCAATACATTATCATATTACAATCTACATCCTTAGTGCCCTGTACAGTGTACAGTACTGTAATGATATTACTTATAATCAACTACCTATTAAATTAGTAACATATCCAGGTAGGAATTTTAAGCCAAGTATGAATGAGAAATGAGTGTAAGATGATTGTGGCGAGTTTGTAGTCTTGTTACTGACTAAGGCTGACATGTTCCTTAGTAAGGACCGTTAATTAATTAATATCCCAACAGCCGATTACATCTTCGGGACCTACAGTAAAATTCGAACCACTTTTGCCTTTGAAATACAAGCTGGTGTAATTATGAGGATGGTCTTTAATGAGAGCTATTTTTAAAACATATTAATATAATAATATGAATAATCATAAAGATATCCATTAAATAATATTTTTAAGAAAACCCCTACACTCATAAAATACCCCACTATGTCTGCTTGTGGATTAGTCTGTAACATAATGATTTCCATAAATAATTAAAACTTTGTGGCGTTAATTCTCTAACACGAAACAAACCAATTAAAATCGTTCTCACCGTACAATGACAGATATAATTTCCAGGAGGTAATTAAGAGAGCGATTACTCCTGTTGTAATCAAGGAAAGTTCACAATCGTATCGAATCCGCGATTAATACGTGAAAAACTGGGGAAAGTTCGGCCTCGATGTGCTGAGGAGGTCCGTCACTCCGGCTACTGTCGAGGGAGTAAAGGAATGGCGGATTCTGGATTGGTGAAATAACATTTCGGATTTATTTTATACGATGGGTCACGTGACTAGAGAACACAAGAGGTGGAATAAAGATGGCGGCAGGAATGGAAAACATTGTAAATTAAAACATCGGTACGATAGTTCATGCAGTTGGTAACGCGCTGATCTAGTAAGTCGAAGGTTGCTGTATCGAAACCAGTGGCCGGCGACTCCTGTCAGATCATGAGCAACCTCTGGCTTGGCTGTGGCTCACTCTACTACTGTACACCGCTATATTTAATCATTTATTATTATTATTAACTAGCTGACCCCACGAACTTCGTAACGCCTAAAAGTAAATACATGTTAACTTAAAGATTGACCATGTTCTGAAGTCGAATAGCATTACGGCTTCGTTGTGAAAAATTATATATTCTGGGTCACGGCATATCAATACCAATACTGAAAATATAAGACATATTAATAGCATTTCCACAAAACAAATCAACTGTATTTAATTCACCGTACTCAAAAATTGTATTAGCTACAGGATTTCACTGTGGTTACAAATAGTACTCACGCTGACGTGTTCCATTTTAAAAGAACTTTTAAGATGAGCGTAAAATTGTAACATGCGTAATAACATGAATAACCACTTTTCTTTAACTAATTACAACCAAACGTGTTAAGCACAGTTTTCTATTATCTATTAAATTCTTTTTACACGCAGATTTGGAAGACCAAACTCTTCATTAACAAACACAAAGAGGTGTCCTAACATGGTTACAAAGTTACATGATCTCATGGTTACAGAGATCGTTCCGGTTACAGAGTTGGCCAGCGAGTAACAGAGCAATTGACGAGAGAGAACAATCAAATAATTACTATAATCGACAATCATCGGTGGCCATCACCATTGACCGGTTTACTGTGCAAGTTGTTGTCACTCTCACGTAGCGAACACAATGTTTTGATGATAAAGGTATCATGACGATTATTGTACAATCAACTTTTGGTTCAAAATCTATGAGGTACGTTAGTTATTTTTCACAATTTGTATTGTAAGGTGGTGGACTGGGACGGTGGCGTCGACCTGCAATCCAGCTACTTGGAGGTCACGAATTGTGGATAGTTGTGAGTGATGGTCGGTGGATATAGTGTTCTCTAGTGCGGATTAACGTCCGCACTATTGAATACTACGTTAATCCGCAAATAGCATCCTCATAATTAAACCAATTCATAATGCAGAGGCCGTGGTTCGGATTCCACGTTAAACTGTAGGTCCCTTAGTTGCCATCGACCGTTGGGCTATTAATTAATAGTTCTGTCTATGGAACATGTCGGCCTTAGTCAGTAGCAACGATACAAGATCGTGCCACAATCATCTTACACTCAATCCTCATTCATACCTACCTTGTGGTATGGTTGCCATTTCAATAATCTAATCTAATGATTCTATTTGTATGTATAAATCTCAACCTCACGGAGGTTCAACCCAATCACTCGGGTTTCTTCTTGTTTCTTCCAGGTGCTTTATTGCTGACGTGAACAGTGAACACCCAGTCTGACCAGAGTTCCCAAGGAGGGGACTTACAATCCATTTGGGATTGGTTCCCTGGAGGATGGATGTTTATTTTGCATGTTCTCGTTGTTTTCCGGGTAGAGCATGTACTGTGATGTGAACCCTCAAATGAAAATTTGAGAGTTCTCTGGTTTGGAGGACTTGGTGGCTGTTCAATTTGAGTATAAATACACTTAGGATGCTGTATGGCCCAAGCTTGGACCTGGATAAGGAAGCAGGTTCTTTTTACTACTCTTGGAGTTAGTCTATCCATATCCTACTCCTCCCATCTTTATGATTTCTTCTTTCCGGCAGTTGTAGACTATTCCGCAGACAGACGTGCCTAGCCAGAATTGCTGGAGCCCCTAATCTGCCAGAATCTAACAAGTAACAACTAACCTCAGGAAAATAATTATAAGTATAAATATCTGATACATTTTTGGTGGTTTAAATTCACCTTTTCCTTTACCATTCTGAAATGGCCACCTACCCAGGTAGGTATTTTGAACCAAGTATGAATGAGAAAAGAATGTAAGATGATTGTGGCGCGATCTTGTAGTGTTGTAACTGACTAATGATGACATGTTCCTTAGACAGGACTGTTAATTAATATTCCAATAGCCAACGGGACAAGGGGCCTACATTTTAACGTGGGACGTAAACCAAAATTTTGTCTCTGAATGGCAAAGATTCTTTAAGTATAAACGTAATATTCAATAGTGCGGTTGTTAATCCATGCAATAGAACATCATATCCACTGACCATCACTCATCCACAATTCGTGGCCTCCAAGTAACTGTACACGCCACCGTCCCAATTCAATCATGTAAATGATTGTATGTCGAGCGTTATTTCTGTACGCCACTTACACTCAACCACTCTACTTCTTGTTAGTTAGGTATAGGTGTTTAATATTAATAATAATAATAATTATAATAACTCCTTTATTGCCGTGAACCAATACATCAATTGTGTGACAAACGTCAGTACATTTTCACACAACCTGAATAATTCCGTCTATCGACACCCCCAGGGGTACAGTCGCCCTACCATGAACTCATCCATACCCCATATTGTAAAATTGTCCCTAAACAAGGAATAACTTAATGCGACTCCTGAATCTCCTCGAGTTTCCCTCCATTTTTATATCTTCAGAGAGGATGTTTAAGAACTTGACCCTTGTTTGAGACGGCAGGTTAATTGCAGCTCAGGATCTGTTCTGGGATAGTGTGTACACCTCTCTGCCTTTTGTAAGGTATTTGTGTACATGTACAGTGATGGCCATGCACTTAAATTTTTCTGAACGAAACTGTTCCTAATATCTACAGACCAGTTAGAGTATGTATCAATCCCCATCTCCCTGAAGACATTTCTACAAGACTCTCTGAACTGTTTGGCCACTATCTCCGGGATCAAACAACCTGTCGGGAATTTCCTATCATCGTTGGCGGCTAAGGAGTCTCCCTAGCCATAAACATATTCCCTACGGGATGAACCCTACACTTCGTTCACCTCAGCCACTGTAGTGCTCGTATATCCTGCGTGCGGTGAAAGCGCGAGTCCTTGAGGACATTCGTTCCGGCCGACCGTGTCCTGCTACTTTCATCTGGTGACTGTCCTGCAACCTGCACTGCTACTGCCCCTGGTATCCTCCAGCTACTAACTACGCACCACCCACTGACCTTCCCACTCGCGCTTATCATTCGTTCTCCTCGTGTGGATTAGCGTCCGCACTATTGAATGCACCATTAATCCGCAAAGACTATCCTCATAAGACCAGTACGTAATTAAGAGGCAAAAGGCATTTTTCATTTCTCATTCATACTTGGGTTAAAATGACTACCTGGATAACTCACTATTTCAAACAAAATGATATTTACTTCCCTGTGGTAAATATGTTACATCATGGATATGTCTAAAGGGATTTTTTCAGTTAATTTAAAAATCTGTTATTATAACCACTAACCAAATGATGTCACTGTTTCAAATTTTGGTCGTTCAAATTACCAACACCCCTCCCCAAAAATACATCAAAATTTATGGGTAAAAATATACGTTTTCACGTTATTATTATCCCATAGGGAAGAAGCTATTACCGTAGGTCTCATGGTAAGACTTAAGCCCGAGACCATGTTATTTTTTCGTCTTTAAGTGCCAAGAGACCAAAACCAATAGTCGTTAAAATTGATATATATATCAAAGATAAATATATATGTATATATATATATATATGTGTGTGTGTGTGTGTGTGTGTGTGTGTGTGTGTGTGTGTGTGTGTGTGTGTGTGTGTGTGTGTGTGTGTGTGTGTGTGTGTGTGTGTGAACACGATAACCCTCGTAAAAACGGTCTGATCAAGACCAAATTTGGTAGAGACGTGTATTCCTACAAATTCTCGGACGAGTTCATAAACCAGACATATCGGTTAATGGGAACGGGTAGTTTAGGGGAGTTTTGTACCCCAAAATGGGGTTTTTTGCGTTTTTCACATTTAATTTTTAAAAATTTCTAATTTTATATTTCACCATTGGAATCAGCTTAAAAAAACTACACAATTAAGTTCCTTAAAGTTTTCTCTATCTCCAACGGTTACCGAGATATTAAAAAATCTAAACACAGTATGTTGTATTGTGGGGCTCCAATGTTAATCTTATGGAGGATAGGTAAAAATTAATATTTCCCATATTAATCAATATTTTTGGATAAAACTTGATATTTAGCTTCATGTGGTTGAGGTCTATCCATTTATGCTTAAAAATCATAGTTTATGTGTTTATCATGGCAGCAAACTTGCATACTCTTTTCCCATATTAATCATATAGGGAATAGGCAAACCCCTGTATTTATGGACAGATGTTGATGAAAGTTGCTATAAATGTTAAGATAAAAATTATTTATGGTTGGAATGACTACTTTCATTGTTCCTCACAGCAGCTAACCTGCACACTCTTTCCCATGTTATTCTTATGCAGAATAGGCAAATACTTCTCATGTTTATGGATTTTTATGAAACTTGTCATATATTATTATTATTTGATTATATGATTTGGAAATTCGCTGAGTACGCAGGTGTGCTGCGACGGGAGTATTATAATACTATTGTTCTTCCCAGAAATTGCAATACATAATCATTATTTTATTAGAAAGTAAACATTTTAGAAACTGTACGAACGTGGGTTTTCCACCAATTTTCCTTTCAATCGGTTTAATTCGCTTTTAAACCCCAGCTGATAACACAGGTCTCGTGACAGCCTTGACTGTCAGTCACTCGCTAACAAGCACTGCCTTCACAATCTTATGACAGGAAGCACAGAAGGCAGTGGCGACAATTGTTGGTTGTGTAGGAGTCGTGACAAGGGGCGGATGTTTATGTTGTTACGTGAATGCAATGTTCATATAAAGGCTACGATTTATTCCCGGATCAAGTTTTATATTAAACTAGCTGACCCGGCGAACTTCGTAACGCCTGACAGTAAATACATGATAACTCTAAGATTGGCCGTGTTCTGAAGTCGAATAGTATTACGCATTATCATTTCAAGTCCAATCCAAATCCAAACCAAACCTAACTGTAATACGGCTTTTATAGGAAAGATATACAACAGCTGATTATAGTAATAAACGTAATATATAAACATTGTAATTATTTTTTATTTGGCCAACATATAAACACGTGACTTTTAATCAGACAGAAAATAAAAATATAAATACATAATCCCCCAAAACCGTAAACTATTAACGTGGCAAATAAAACTGTTCATTTTGTACAGTACATATTTACTTCATATTTTTACATTAATGAATGATGCAGATGGCATTGGATAATAAAGCATATTGCTAATGGAAAGTAAACCAATCAGCTGTAGCTAAGAAATCAAATGTTTTCATTGTAGACATTTTTTAAACAAACTTACTCTCCATAAGGTTAACATTAGAAATTTAAAACGCCATAAAATGGAAACTTATGGGGTTTTCGAAAATATTTTTTCACTAAAACCTTCCCGGACACATGTAGAGCAACTTCCTAAAATTTCAAGGCGATCGGATGAGTAGTTTGGCAACGCATAAAGGACATACAGACAGACATACATACATTCAATTTTATATATAGAGATAAACGGTATCAGTAGACTGACACATACTTTCTCCCTTAAGTAAATTTAAAAAAAGACAATCTGTAAGAAAACTTGTCATCATGTTCTTGAAAAGTTTATCTAAATACCATTAATAATTTATTGTTTAAAAAATAATCATCCCATTTCGGAAAATAAAAACAAGATAGACAAAGTTAAATTAATTTTTCGAATTGTATGGGCGAACTGGACTACTTATGAGGATGGTCTTTGCGGATTAACATAGTATTCAATAGTTCGGACGTTAATCCACTCAAGAAAACACCACATCCACCGACCACCTCTAACAACCATCCACACTTCGTGACCTCCAAGTAGTAGTCCTGGATTACAGAACACGCCACGGTCCCAGTCAATTTTATAATTCTATTGGCGGTAGTTATGTGTTTTTCTAACGATATTGTTACCCTGACCCACAAATTTGGATCGCGCTTTCCTCCAAATCTAAACCGGTATATTTTCCTTCTTGAATACTAATCGACGGTAGGATGACCTCTAGTGAGCTGCTGTCACCTATCACACGACGCTACTCAGCAGCTCCCGGCGTGACCTCTATTTTGTTGTCAAGGTCGCACAGTGTCGCCTGCGTTGTACTGTTTGGCGTAATATGCAACCTGAGTATTCACCCGTAACAAGTGGTATTCAAATGAAAATTAAGGTTTTTGTTAAATTGCCTCACCTGTCAGGCTGTTCGAAGGCTGAAAATTAATTCCTAAAAACAGTTAGGGGTCATGTAACAATGCTTCGACTCCAAACAGAATAGAATGCAACAGAAAAGAAATGTAAGGTTCTCTCAGACAAAATTGAATCAGAAATCTCAATGATTTAAATCTAAGTAGTTTTCTTCCGTTATTTAGATTTTTATTGCGGACATTTTCCATCACGATTTTATGTAATCAAAGTATCACGACGTTTCGGGATCTGGGATCTGATCCCGTCCTCGGGTGAACTAATACCTAAAACATAACACAATTAACACATAATACGGACTAAGTCGGTATCAAGCTGAAAACATAAAAGTTTAAAGCAGTAAAAAAAACTTAAAGACAACACGTTGTCTTTGAGTCTCCGTGACGAATGGACGTGTGTGGTTTTTTATGTGTGTAATGGTTAGTGAATGGTTTGTTTGTAAGTTTTTTGACTGCTTTAAACTTTTATGTTTTTAGCTTTGTACCGGCTTAGCCCGGATTATGTGTAAATTATGTTATGTTTCAGATATTAGTTCACCTGAGGACGGGATCAGATTCCAGATCCCGAAACGTCGTGTAACTTTGTTTTACATAAAATCGTGATGGAAAATGTCTGCAATAAAATTCTAAATGACATAAATCCACCATCACCAATAATGAATATCAAACAAAGAGTTTTTCTGTTACAAAAAGTGAACATAAACAAAACATCCAAAAATTCCAGGTATTTTTTATTTTTTTATTTTGAATTAGGTACATAGTTGGTTTCAAAAAATACTGGGCACGGTCTCAAAAGCAAACATAAAACGATCCCGTAGCATCAGACCTGCGTACTCAGAAAACTTCTATTAACTTATGAATTACTTGAGATTATACAATTTAAGCTTGAACATAAGTATGATAGGTATGTAAGGGAATTAAATATTAATTTATACTCCTTAAGAATATTATCGTTAAAGAGAAAGTATCACAATATTTTAAGTGCTGTAATAAGTGAAGTATCAGTTTTACCTATTTCAAATAATCTATAATATTATAAAGAAGAGGTGGTGTCTGTATGTTTGTTTGTGGGTGTGTTTGTTGTGGCAAGTAAATGCGAAAAATACTGAACCAAACAGTTTGAAATTTTACACAAAGGTAGATCTTAAACTCATGCAACACATAGGCATACTCATTTCCTTAAAATCCTCTCGGGCTACGCCCTGCGAACGTCCTAAGTTTCAATGTTTACATTTTCAAAGATTGAAAACATAAAATTACTTGAATGTCAACAGCTGTGAACACTAAAATTTGACAGTTCAGGAAGAAGAAGAAGAAAGAGCTGCCGTGACCGTCCTAGGTTTCAATGTTTACATTTTCTAATGACAACATCCGTTTGCACTATATTTTGACAGTTCGGGAAGGAGAAGAAATGAAGTTGATTTTTCAGATAAACCACTGGATCGAAATTAGTGAATTATTTGAAATAGTGGAATGGTAGATTTTAAGTTTTTTCCGACGACTGTCTCTGTTACATTAATCCTTATCCTCTCCCAATATTTGACAGATGTTACTTTGAAATGTTGTAGACACTCGTGTTTTGTCATTTTGTAAACAATGTAGAATTAATTAACAATAACTTAAATGTATCAGTAGAGCCTACGCCTTTCAGCCTTTTTAACCCGTGCGAAGAACGGGTACTTTGGCTAGTATATATATTGGAGCACCAAAAATCAACGCAATGTGTTTACCAGTTCTAGTGTGGGGAAGTGGTTCCCCAAAGATTCAAAATCAAGTATTCAATTGTTTGTCTTGAAATTGAATTGTCTATAAATTATATGTAAAATCTCCTTAAACCCATTTCACAATACACACACACACACACACACACACACACACACACACACACACACACACACACACACACACACACACACTTGTGTGTGTGTATAACTACTTGTGTGAATAAATACAATATCCTGGGTTTATGTCATGATGACCTCTGTAACTATTTCCTATAGAAAATTCGCTAAAATTTCCCGCGTTTTTTATCGTTTAGAGAGAAACTTTTAAAAAATGTTAGTATTTACTTCCCTGTGGGAAATAGGTAAGATCATGGATATGTCTAAAGATAATGTTTTCACTTCATCTAAACAGCTGTTCT
The DNA here is from genome assembly GCA_023375725.1 of Nephotettix cincticeps. Taxonomy (NCBI): domain Eukaryota; kingdom Metazoa; phylum Arthropoda; class Insecta; order Hemiptera; family Cicadellidae; genus Nephotettix; species Nephotettix cincticeps. The sequence continues at coordinate 50,211,035 of CM041789.1, read as the reverse complement.
TATTCTTTTATATTAAAAATTCAATACAATAGCGGTTTCTATGGAAACCGGTTACATATTTTCCATCTTAAAAATCACCAACACCCCCCACCCAGAGCTAAGACATATCCATGTCAAAACCCTTTCGATTAAGAAACAACAAAACCAATCAGTCAAGATGTAATTGTAAAAGTTTAATGGTTTTGCAAACTTTAGAGATAGTATCAGCTGTTTGTAGAAGAGAATCAGCTGATCCAGCTGCTAACAGATGTGACGTGATTGTTGCCCATTATAAGGCTGGTACAACCAGATAGTCAATTGCCTGTGGGTGTGTTCGTGCCAGAACTTAAAGCCTACAGCTCTTTGATTTGCTACAATTACCCCACAACATGGTACTTTACTATATCCCTTTTGTTCTTTGTCAATGGGAAACATTTATTATTCATTTGATTGGTTAATATTCAGATCTTGTTACAAATATTAATTTTTTGTGTATTTGGTACACAGCATTTTTGTTATTCAATTGTGGCAAATAACAGTTTTTATCCCGAAATTTGTCACATTATATCCCACTAAAGTCTCCCATATGTATAAAAAACAGAAAAATATTGAATATGTTTTCACCGATTTCTTCTAAATTATTGTACTTTATCTTAAAACATTTAAGAAGATGTAAACCTCCTGAAATGACATGTTTTTTATGCAGATCAAAAGACAATACGGTACACGAAATCAAAGAGGAAGAAGTGCCTCGCTATGTTTGTGTTTTATATTTTTGTATGTTTCCTCTAATACAAATTCGGTAAACCTTCAAGCTTTAGAGCCCTAGAAGTAGAATTTAATGGACTTTAAAATGACGTTCGATATGTTTTTGTAGATCAACTAAAATGCTGTAGTATGCTCCCGCATAAGAGAAATCGCGCGCTGATAAGCACAACAATGTGCAACAAATCACTACCACTAGTCACAGGTCCTGGAAATAAATTACCTTAAAAAATTATTCTCTTCTTAAATTTCTTGCTCTTAAATTTGGGTTACAAGTTTACAAGTTACACCACTAGCTAGTATGACACTTATACCAATTGTTCTTTCGAATTAATTAGCTAGTTATTGTTGACAAAATCAAATTTTTCAAATTTGCAATACTCAGTACTATTTGATTACAGTACTATGATGGGAATAATATAAGTTCTATAGAATTTGCTTTACTCACGCCAGTGTGCTGCGTGTGATCTCGTTTAATATATTTTATTTGACTTTTCAAAACGCGTCTGTGTTTTTAACCATACGTCGTTTCTGGAGGTGGAGAGAAACTCCTCCGTTTTCAATTGATTACCTAATAATTATTATTAAAAATTGATTAATGATAACATGTTGTCAACAATACTATACTTATCTATCAATAAAAATGCAAATACTGTATTGATATCGCAACAAATAACCACAACACTCCGCCTCCGAGCTAGAGGGGCGACACAAGATAGTGTGCGCTCAGAAAGAGTTGAAGCACTACTTTTTCACTATTTAGTATATATTTTTTGTATTGTGCATGATAGATAAGTGTAGTGTTAATGACAACATGATATAATCAATATTTGTAACTGAAACTTTCAATTTTTAATGTAAATCATTAAGTAATCACTTGAAAACGGGAGGAGTTTCTCCACCTCCAGAAACGTTTTGTAGTTGAAACACAGACGCGTTGGAAAAGCCCAACAAAACATATTTAATAAATAATAACCAACTCCATTATGAGTTTTAAACATTCTAGGTGTATTAAATTAAAATTCACAAATACCAAAATATTAATATTTTTTACTAATGAATAAATTGTAATCAAAATCGAATCAATACACCAGCTTTTGAATAACATTGTATGTAGACATAACTCTTAAATCAACATATGTATTCAAATATTTTCACTAGACATTGGCAATAAATTGACTATAATTAGGAGGATAGTGAACCTAATTTTTTAAGAGCGTGTGCTTTGTAAACGCATAATAATGTTCTAGTTAGACCTACTAATGAAAGTTGAGTAATTTCCAAAAATAATAGTAACGCGTCACACATTAAACTTTTTAACTGCCGTATCAATTAAAATAAATTTTTTCATTCCATTTATTTGTTTTTGTTAAGTTTATTTCTAACCATTATTCAATCATTGAAACGCACGATGAAATATCTATAACTTTATACAAAATATTAGTTAAATTCGTTGGTGTTAAGTCAATGTCTTAATATTAGTATAAAAATATTCTATTTATATTTACGTACTTACCCTGGTATAAGACATCCGGATGTCTGAGATAAAAACGCATCCCTCTCCGGTTTAGTAAGATCCACAAACATATTTCAAAACATAAAGAGAGAACCGTCGTGTTATTCGTGTGCTCGGAACAAAATCGAATTGGAACTGAGTCCGCGGCAATGTCGTTCTCCCTGGCGGGTGGTGGTTTCCTTCCTCTCTTCTGTTTCTGGTAGAAAGCGGCCAGTAGATAAGTTTTTATAACGATGAATAATACTTTTTTTTATACACATTATTCAACTAACAATAGGTTTTAATTATGTTTATTTAGAGTTTACTGATAGTCCTCGAGAATGATTTATTGTAATTATTTATTATATCATTTAGCTGTCTCAACTTGCAACAAAATGTCCCTCTATACTTAATACTGTCAGATTTCTATTTTAGTGTGCGATATTTTGCTTTACTTTATTGAAATCAAAGAAAATCCATTATTGTCGAATAGACCTCTAAACTTTTAATTACCAGCTGAGAATAGTTGCTATGTTTGTTTGGAGACACCAAAAACAGATGGTGTACACTATAATATACGTCAAAGTCTTCACCTCACAGTTTTATGTGTTATGTGTTGTGTTGTTACTGTGTTTAAGATTAGTGTAAACTACTGTCAAGTTAAGGATATATATTGAGTTAAAATCCTAGCTTTTCAGTGTATTATAACCTGTGCATTTTTATTTACTTTTAAATTAATACAGACATCTAAACAGGACATTCATTTTACTCAACATTGATAAACCTAAAGTACTTACCTAACCTCTACAATGGGTAAATCCTCGAAAGATAAACGTGATATTTATTACAGACTAGCTAAGGAACAAGGATGGCGAGCTAGAAGTGCTTTTAAATTACTACAGATTGATGATCATTTCAAAATTTTTGATGGTTAGTTTAGGAAATGCATTTATTTGTTATACATGTATTTATGTTGTTAACCTAAAAACCTTTAGAATATTAATCTACTTACTTTAACATTTTTATCCCTCTAAAGTTGTTTGTGACTTTGTCTTAAACTAAGGTAAAACCATCTCAAGCTGGTCTGGCCTTATGCTGCTGATGGTAAGGGGCCTTTTCCGCAAATTATTCAGACTAATTAACCTAACCTTTGTCTGGTTTAAAATTTACCAGGATCAAGTTCCAAGATGCCTAAAGAGTTAAAAATGTGTTGGTTTACTTACCCTTAGTATTGTCAGTGGTTCTTTGAGTTATAATTTGTGGAGGTCTATTCATTAATTCCTTGTGTCTGATTAGATATCTTACGTAATTGCATGTTATAAGAATTGCTTAAGCGTATTATTGTTTTATTTAACTTTAACATAAAATAAACTGTACTAGTTTTTCTTACTGTTGTATTTGACAAAAGTATAAAAAATTATTTACAATCCATATTGAAATTAGCTAATATTTACTGATGCAGGTGTAACAAAAGCAGTAGATCTCTGTGCTGCTCCTGGGAGTTGGAGTCAAGTTCTGGCTAAAAAACTTCAGTAAGTTCATTGAGTATCGTCAAACAAAGGTATAGGAAGTAGCCTATTTTGAGAGCTTAAAACTAAACAGAATTTCTAATCTAATAAAAAACTAATCAATATTTATGACAAAACCATAATCAGAATTAACAGTAAAGTCTTGAATTTGAGCATGGTTTCTTTTAAATAGTAATTCGCATAATGCTTTAGTACACCAGAAAGGAAAGATGTGAAGATTGTAGCGGTGGATCTGCAAGCCATGGCACCTCTGCCAGGAGTAGTGCAGATTCAAGGGGACATAACCAAACTTTCCACTGCTGAAGAAATCATTGGACACTTCAAGGGCGAATCAGCCGATCTCGTAGTCTGTGATGGAGCCCCTGATGGTGAGGAAATTTCCAATATTACTTGCCTCAAACTATTGTAGAGGAAGAACTAACATAACTATGACTTTAATCGTCAATTGATTATGATAAAAAAATAGATATGTGGATGTCCAAAAATCGGATCGCCAATCATTTTTACTCTGTTTCGAATGTTTGTTAGGTATCCAGTTTGTCATTTTATGTTATTTTATAACTGAGTTTTTGGACGGTTACAAGCATGAACAAAATTAAAACTTAACATTAGGTTCAATGTGATCAAACATCTCAGCTCAAGTGAAAGTGTTGTCAGACGACATAATTACTCAATTTGTATCCTTCAGAATACAATCAGTCAGTTATTTCAGTTATAAAGGCCTACCGATAAACCTTCAAACGTAGGCTTTTGACAATAATGTCAAGTTAGTTTTTCAGTGTCAACCGCATTGTCATGTTGCTAGGCTAGTAGTGTTTGTAGTGGCTAGGCTGACACTCATCCTAGCAACTGAGAATGCCACTTCACAGCAAGGACGAAACATTTTTTTAATAGTAAACAATTTGTTGAGTTTGAACCACCCCTCGTCTCAACCATTTCAGATAATTGGCTCTTCAATGTAACTTACTTAGTTACTTGTAGATTGTAATTACGATTAAGATATTACAAAATGCTCTTTAGATTAGAAATTATTTTCAAATTGTTAAATATTATTCTAATTTATAAACTGTTTCTAATAGTGACAGGCCTGCATGACATAGATGAGTACATCCAAGGACAGCTGCTGTTGGCGGCTCTGAACATCACTACTCATGTCCTTAAACGTGGAGGAACATTCGTGGCCAAAATCTTCAGGGGTCGAGACGTATCGTTGCTGTACTCTCAACTAAAGATATTCTTCCCTAGAGTTACAATCTCAAAGCCAAGGAGTTCTCGCAATTCTAGTATTGGTAGGTTTCAAATTCATTGGTGTTCCATAAGCACTGAAAACTGTTTCTTAACCCTTCAAGCCCGGAATTTTAAAAGCCCTTCCAACATGCTTGGGTGGCATTATTTTAGGATTTGAACTACCTACTACCAGCAAATCTGAGCTGTAACTGATAGGCCTAACTGTTCATCTAACCACAATGCAATGTCATCGTCTACGTCTATTAAAAACTAATTTTTTATTGAAAATGTCCAAAAATAGCCTAGTTCTAAGCAGTACTCATAATGTCAATATACCATCAAATGTATTCTTGAAACAAATTTTCCATTTAATATTTACTATTACGACACTACACTTCACTAACAAAACATAAAACACTTGTAGAGATAATAACTAATTAAATTTCAGTTCAAAACAATGTCAAACTAACACAAAAACATTGCCTTCCCACATAACATCAGACAACAGTAAACAAACAAACCAAGTGGTTACTTCTGCTCTTCCAGCTTAGATGTTTTTTAGTTTTCCTCCTTTCAAAGACAGCAGAATGGCAAACATAATCATGCTAGAAAGGTAGACAGCATTCTCCAATATTTAGAAGCTCCAAATAGTTCTAAAAAATCCCGTAAGGTAGCAGCAAAATGCAATACTGACAAATACTTGCAGTGAATGACAAGTAGCCTACGTCAAACAGAAGCATCAACATTTTTACAAAGTCATCAGACGATTTAAGAACCTGTCTATTTGTTAAGAACAATCCTGATCTTTGTTATGAAAGATTATAGAGTTTTAATTAATCATATTACAGTATGAGTGCAAAAAATGAACCTATGATTACAATAATTAAGTATATTGTTTATCATCTTATTTACAACACCTTTAAAATCAAGTATTTTTGTTGTATAGAAGCATTTGTTGTCTGCCAAGAATACAGCCCGCCTGAGGGTTTTACCCCTACGATGATCAACCCCCTACTGGACAACACCGACTGTGACTGGTCCCAACTGGAGGGTATAAACAGACTCATTGTGCCCTTCATCGCTTGCGGAGACCTCAGCGGCTATGATGCTGACACAAATTACAGTTTAGAGGTAGGTCTCAGATGTTTGACCCTCAAACATGTTTAATGATGAAATGAAAATACTTTTTTATCATGTGGCGAATTTAGGACCTAAAGGTCCTTTCTTACAATTAACCTCATTATTACAATAATAACATTGCCAACAACAGTTATGACAATAGTAATAATGAAATATTAGTTATATACTTTAAAAATATAAATAAATTAGACTATTAACAACAACAAATTAACACCCACTTTCAGTCATCTTCTATGCCCTTTACTGAGGCAAGCAATTAATTAACAGTGAAAGAGCTATTAAATATTTTCGTTTTGTGTCAGAAAATACTGTATGAAGAGTTGTTGAGCCAGAGCAAATGTCTCTTGTTTGTCCCTCACTCAGAAATTAAAAATTAATGCCAAGATAACACAGGATTCCAAGATTGATTCCAGAATAAATAATTTTGATGATTCACATCTGTCTTAATTCCAACTTCTAACAAAATAAAATACTTTGTATGCCCCGAAACAAATTTATTAAAATACCGGTATATAATGAAACACAATACTTTCCCATTACCTTATCATATAGGTATAAAAAAGGAAAATAGAGGCATTTTGTTGTGCTTGACCAAGAATAACCATTGTTTAACCCTAGAAGTGGTAAAGTCGTAATTCATGACACATTTACAAATTCAATAAGAAGTGGCAGGTGGAGGCATCTGTTGTCAATTTTAGTCAATTTATCACTTTTGTGATGGTGTTGCCCTCTGGGGGCAAGCAATCGAACCTACTCATGAAGTGCACTAGACTGCCACCAGGCATGTCTTATAACCAAGTAAGCATTTTCTACTCCTATGCATTGGTGGCTGAACTGGCTAAAGCACTGCGCTGACGATCTTAACGTTCTATCCATTCGGAAGTGGTAGGGCTCGAATCCCGACCATGAGCAATCACAATTTGGCTTGCAAATGTGTGGTATAGCGGAGTGGGGAGGGCACGTTAAATAATTGTGGCCGGCTTGGGTGGAATTTGACGGCATTTGTAGGCTTAATTGGGATTGCAGTGGACACCTGTTTTGCTTTTGTAGTTAGTGGTTATAAGGGGCGGGGCATGTTTTATGCTTTTTTTTGTTTATACTTAATACTTGAAGAAGATATTATTTTTATGTTACAGTTAAAAGTAAAAAGCTTGCCACTTCTAGGGTTAAGGATGAAACCGGAATCACAGTACTTCCACTCATAATAATGAAAAAGGATCTTTCTTTTCGAACCTTATTGTATGTATTTGTCATGTTCTCATGTTTTATTTGATTTCAGTTGGAGGGTAAACCATATCAATACACAGCTCCAGCGCAGACACCCCTGTCTCCTCCCTACCAAGAAGCTATGTCTCTAATCACCAAGCCCGGAGAAAGTGTTGTACAATTGCCTGATGGAACTAATAAAACAACTACTTAATTTTAATCATTATATATTCTACCCTTCCTACAATGATCAAACTTTCTCAGAGAGAGAAAATTTATTTATTATTTACATCTTCTTATCATTGTAAGTTGCTTAAAAACAAAGAATACAAATATTTTTCTTAACTATACAAATGATTTGTGAGGATGATCGCTGATTGTTTTACTGCCTATACTGCAATTTTATCAAGGCCGAAACGTTTCCAAAAAATGATCATAAAATTTTGATAACGTTTCTCTTGAATCAATAAACAAACCAATAACCTTGAAATTTTGAATTTTTTGTTCATTTTTATAAAATTCAATTAATTGTTGAACTATGAATTTGGATTTTTTATTTGTTTTATTGAAACAAATTAAAACATTACTTTAACATTGTTACTTGAGTACTGTAACATTGTTACATTACTTGAGTAAAAAAGGACTCCGAGTTTTACTGTGGACTATGAGTCCCAGTTAAAGTGATGATTATGGGTCACAAATCAAATTTTATTTGAGGATCATTACGATCCTTTTCTTTTCAATGAAAACAGAATACATCAGGATAGGTGTAGGTAACTGCCAAGAGATGTTACAATTGATTTGAACTAGGGCAGTTGTATTTAGTAAAACCAGTTTGGCCAGATTGTTACGCACAAGCTGACCTCTTGGTATTTAGTCATTAGAATTATTTGTATTTCCTATTTACTCATAGATTGAGAGTTTTTGTAATTATAAGTTATATATAGATTTTAGTTGTATGATATATTTACAGTACTATGAAGAGAAAGAATTATTTTTGGTGAATTTTCAAATATACTTTTTTGTTGATATGTCACGTTAACCTAAACAAGTGGTTTTCAAGTAATACATATGTGTATAAAAATAAATATAGATACACCTTATTCGGTCCATGATCCAGTTTTTTTTCATTTATTTCATTTGACGAATACCGTTTCAAATTAAGCCTACAAATAATTGTTCTAACATTCAGATATGAATAATGAATAAAATATAAGTTATGGCACAAATTTTAATTGACCCTTTATCGTCTCACATTTATGGAATCAATCAAACTGAGTGGTAGATAGAGCGCACTTTGTAATCTGAAGTTTGCCGGTTCAACGCTGAACCAGGTTTAATTGCCTTTGATCAGTGAACTATTTAATGATCATGACAACTGAAATGCTAGTCTTTTACCAGTAACAAAACTATAAACTATAACCATATCACACTCATATTCAGGTTGTAAAATTCTGAAAGGTTATGTCTCTGTTTCAAGAATTGATAATTGAAAACTACGCACAATCAGCGTAACGTTGATTATGGCACTGATGTCTATCTATTTGCTGCAGTACATGGTGGATCTAATAAAATAATGATCAAAGTGAGAACCTTTTTTTAATTGGATAATTTATTTCTGGCTCAATGTACAATTCATTGGACCGGTACATAGAATTGTTAACATTTCTCACAAAATTTCATAGTTACATGGTGGGTTCGCCTTGAATTAAAGACCTAAAACATTTGACAGATTAATAAAAGAGTTAGAAAAAACATTTAAAGGTCAGAAAGAATATCCTGAAATAATTTAGGTTTAAGTCGTCTACTGTATTTGCAATTAATTGCAATACTACAACATTAACAATACTAAAACACTACTAACAATACTGAAATGTCTTGTCCCTGGGATTTAAGTGAAACGGTTGAATAATGATTTTGAATTTTTGTGTACATGTTCCGCAACAGGTTTGACTCCAAGTTTAATATGTAATTGGCGAATTTACAGCAATTATCAGAAAATTTTGTTTTGAAAAACTTGAATTTTTGACATATATTTTGAAGAGATAGTAAGTACCTAAATTGGACAGGCATACAGTATTAGAGGCCGCAGAATACATTTATAGATTAAAATTGTAAAAGAGGGTTTGAGGGAGGACTGTTTGTAAGGGAAAGAGATCAGCTAATCTTGAATGTGTTTGATTTAATTTCTGTAGAGTTAAATTTAATTTTTTTATCCAAATGAACTCCCAAATATTTTACTGCTTGACCTGATGGGTAACAATTATTTAATGTACAATTAACTGTTAAGTACAATAATTAACCTGGGGGATTAATCAGAAATGGATAAGAGACAAAAATGTATTTGGAATGATAAACACTTATCCCTTCTTAGACAACACGTCATCAGCTGAGGTGACAAACTTGACAGATGACTATATCGTGACACGACAGGAGGTAGAAAAGTGGCTGGGACGGAAATGACGTAAAGACGTTGACCCGGCTGATAACGGTTCCGGAGACTCTCAGCTGATCTCGGCCTTGCTGCTCCAACATTCATGTCTGCAGATGCCTGGCCCTGAATTGTATACAGTGGCGCACCCACAGGGTACAGTTGCTAAAGCACTTGCCAAAGTAGATTTTAAGTGGTATTTTTATGTAGTTGGAACAAAACTTTGTTTTACAATTATATTATTCATAGTATAGTATACGTCGTTTTGAATATTGACGTGGATATGCCTTAGCACGTTACAGAACAAAAATGTAGACCTATACGTGCTTCTCACATGAATTGAAACAGGTTATCCCAATTGTTTTACTCAGTATGTCGAATGTTCCTGGATCTATTCTGAGTAGAAAATAAGTTCTAGATAGGTCTAATGTCCAGGAAAATTCTTGTCTTTCTTGCCGAATATATTAGTATTAGGTTTTCCATATTAGTTTTTCAAAAGTAACTGATGCATAGAGAAACTAATATGCGATACCGACTAATACTAATATCTGTATATCATAAAGCTACATCACTCTGGCACATAATAATATATCTTTTAACTCTGTTACTCTTGATATTATATTAGGTTTACAAGCATAATTTGTATCTGAGACATTAGTTTTCTAAAAACTAATATCTCATGCGACACTCAATCGTCTGCTTGGAAAGGTCAGATGCGTATTGCGTAATTCTGTCTTTCATGTCCAGACAGGATTTATCCATTACCTGGAACCGTTTGACAGTTGTTGATTGAAGATGGTGGCAAACAATATGTGAATAGAGGTTTTGCATTAATATTTATTTTATGTATGTAATAAATGAAAAATTATCAAATTACTAAACAATTTGTAAAAACTAAAGGGTAAAATAACTGTGCGAAATAAAAGCAGAGAAAATTATTTCCAAAATCTTTTGTGTTTTGAAAGAAAACGTATTCATTCTATTGCTTGAAGCCACTGTAACAAACCAATTAACTGGTGTAAATTAAATTTCTCTTTTGCTTTTCAATCCTCATTCCTTTTCTACCAAAAACAGTTGATCACAGGATAATAATAACAAACTGTATGGACATTTAAATTCAGTATAAGATTAGCTAAAACAATTGAGGTTGGCCAAAAACTCTTAAACGATGACACGAACTTGGCCGATGCCGTAGCTCAGTTGGTAGCGCTCAGATCTTACATACGCAAGGTCACGTGATCGATCCCCACCCGAGGGCTATATTTTTGTTCAGTATTTATGCCATATTAATTAAGGGGTATGAAAACGGTTTTATTTAAACCACATAAATGTTTTCATCGAGCAGTAAATATGTTTTAATTTTGCTAATTAACTTGTAAAAACATGTCTTATTCTATCCGAGCAAAGCTCCACCAGGTACTAGTTCTATAATCAACCTAAATACATTAAAAATGTGCCACTAATATGTACAAAACTTTCAGAAAATCTTGAATTAAATTATATTGGATAAACGCAATCTTTAGGAACTCTGGAACTTTTAATTCAAAAATTAATTCTGTAGTCAACAAAAACGTACTGACAAACAGTTGATTAATAAATGTCTAGACCCCTGCCTACAATGGTATGGAAATTACAAAGATTTGAAAAAATTGTCTTAACTTGGTTACTTTTATTCGATTGTATCAAATAGGGTGTCGTTTTCCTTTCCTTTTCGTAATTTAGGTTTTTAGGCAAGGCTGTATAACGGTCGCAATTCTTTGCTGTTTCCGGTTATTTTCATTTAATGGCAGCTCCCATCACTTTCGCCCAACTTCCTAGAACGATTGGCCAAGTTTACGTCATGAGAAAGTTCAGAGGTTCTTGACTTACTTTCACCTCATGTGGACGCAAACAACCCGTGAACTTGAACCTGAGGCTGATGAATCCGCCGAAAATGGACGAGAGATTGAAAGATTGATTCTGCTCTTCCAAAACATTTATTTACAAAAAGTTGGTTAGGCCTGAAATGTGATTTGAGTAACAAATAAAGTGGACACTATTAAGTCATATTATCAAGCCCGGAAATATAGTAAAATTCCACTCTTGTACTTAAAAAAAATCGGGCTATCAGTGTGGTCCCAGAATTTCTACACAGACAGAAAACCATTAGTCTGAAGAGCACAGCCTTAAACCTCAGTCTACTCTTCCACTCTCAACTAAAATTCGAAAATGTTGACGAAATTTGACGAATTTTGTTTCTCCATATACAAGTACTATGTATGTGAGAGAAGGTAATCAACATGAAAAATACTCAAGATATTGATAAGCGTCAGGCATGGACCTAAAATGTGGAGGCAATTTTCCCAGGAAACCCGAGGACTCAAAAGGATGCAAATATTCCCTTGGCGAGCTGTACCCTTCAGCATTTCAAACCGTTATGACTCCAATCTGCAGCTTTGCTTTCAATGAGTATAGGAATATCTTGGCTTAACATACCTACCTGGGTAAGTCGCCATTTTAAAAGGTAATCTAATCTAATTTAGCCCAGGACACTTCACTTGCCGACACAACCGTATACAGTATTGGGTGTTTCGGAAATACCTGATCCCCTTTTGTACATTTCTTAAGTGTACCTAGAGTCTTCTACTTTTTTCTATTTGAGGGTACAAGCCCCTAGGACAGCACAACTCTTGTCTGGAAAACCACGAGAGAACGCCAAGTAAACATCGGACCTTGGACAGAAACTGTGAAATAAAGGACACAAAAATAAATACAAAGTTTTTTTTTAATTACAAAAAATTCTATCCATTTTATGAAATCGGGGATTTCTGGAGAATGAAGGACGCTGATTTGAAAAAACAAAATTTTATAAAATTATTTGATGTATGAATGGCAAAATATGTTATATAGATTTCGATTATATGATTTTGAGTTTGGTTATACTATGTTCTGATAGATCTACACACAGAATACAGATACAGTTTCAAGTAACTTTTCTGTCTATAAAGATCTAAAATCTTGAATAATATTGGCCACAGAATGAACACAATAGACAGATCAGTTGTGACACAAATAATTAATTAATTGTTACTTGTGTTGTTACTTTTGTGTGTACTATTGGTAAATCTTCAGGTGAAGTGTGCGTGTGCGTGCGCGTGTGTCGACGGATAGGAGAGCTGAAGTCCCGATGTCCCGCTCCTCCGTCGCTCAGTCAAGGAGGTCACAGCCTGGACACCGGTACCACCAGAAGCTCTATACACTCCACATGGTCAAGTTCACGTTACACATCTTCTCTCAGGTAGGTATACATTAAATATCATATTCTTATGATTACTTATTGGCATTTAGGTTATCTTGGGGTACACTTTTGTTTCTGGTTTGTATGAGTAAGTTACTCATGCACTTACTCATGCAAATAAACAGTTCAATGGAACTGTTTCGTGAATAAATGTTTAAGATTCCGTTGGACATCTTATAGTCTATCTAGATGCTAGTACTCTGTCAAATATTTAGGGTTTCTTTAGACATTATGGTATGCGTTGTATTGCTCAGGCATGGTTTCAGTTCATAGTTCGTAGAGATAGCCGGAATTCCGTCAGGATTTGTAATTTATGGTATACCCCAAGGTAGCATTTTAGGACCGCTTCTTTTTATATTTATAGCGTCTATAAACTATCTTCCTGTTCATCTGCCTCGGGAAAAATCTTTTTTCATGCAGATGACACATCTATGCTGTTCAGTGGTCAACCATATGATGTTAAGCTTATCGTGGTTTACACATATTTAGAGAACTTCACTAAAAGTAATTTTTAATTTTATTTTGTAACCACATATAATCTTTGTTACCTCTAGCACAAACTATCGTTCAGTTAGTCCATGCTTTTAGGTATCAAGTGGGTTATCTAGAAAAGACATGGCGAAAATGAAATAATTAAAAACGATATTTGAATATTACCTGAATATTATTTGAATATTGGATTTATGGACTGTTTGATTTCGAAAGTACGCGTTAATGTGGATAAGTAAATGTCAATGACTTGCATTCCACAAGGCGCCGAGTCTCCGTACTGGTGACCCTCAGACCTTCGGGCTTGGATAACAAACCTGATATACCGTATATGACCAATCAACGATTATGTTAATCGTACAACTTTTTAATCGTAAATACTTTTTAAAGGTATACTTTAAATTTATTGAAGAACTCGTTCCCGCGCACAGGCCAATATCGGCCCATGCGGGAACTTCTTTTTTCCGTTACCTGTTATGTATTTTAAAAATTGTATGTTTATATTTTTGGAAATAAATGTATTTGATTTGATTTGATTTGATTTGATGTTTCTAAACCAAATATTGTTCGTAATAAATCCATACAGTCCTTAAAACCTAAACTATTTTTCCTCCCTTTGTTAAAAGTTGAAAAAATTACTTATTTTTATGAAATTATTTCATTTTGAATTTATTTTAAAAGTATTCCTAATTTCTTTCACTTGCGGTGGAAATGCCCAATTTGCTCACATAATGTTATCACACATCGTTACGTGAAAGAAACTCTAGAAACGGCATTTGTTAAATGTAACTAATTATTATAAACTACAAACAAGTCTCAATATCAGACTAATCTATATAAATAAAATTAGAGTTTTGTGTGTAAATTGCTTAGGGTTATTCATTTTTTTTAGTTATTTTTACGTTTCATGCGTTAGAGAAGCCGAAATAAGTATCATCTCAATTTGTGCCTGTTTTTCTGTCTGTCCGTGACACTCCAGGATTAATTTTACGCCGTCTTCTCCGGAAAAACGGGGAACTATAAATTCCAGAGAAGGGTTTTCAATACTTTAAATTGTCCGCCGTCCCTTGAAAAGTAAATAACGAGCATTTAAAACCCCACTTTTTACGCTATATTAGTTGCATTTTGCTTTTCAACCGTGCAAAGGACGGGCTTACTGCTAGTGTAAAATAAGGGAGAAGTTAATTTTTTAATTTCTCTACGATCAATACTACTAATTCAAGGCGCTCAATTATAAACTCTTGATTAATTATTATTACACAATATTGATTAGATATTAATTTTATTGAGAAGGATAAATAGGACGTCTTGACTTACCTGATTAAATATTAATCTTCCTAGTTGTTTTTGTTTCAAATTGCTAATTCCAGTACAAAATTTATTCGTCAATAAAAATAAATTATTATTTACAAAACATTCGTAAAATTTGTAATTTTCTTTAATTTTTTATTTTGGTTACTAAGCAATATAATAAACGAACATTTATCAATATTAGGGCTGTTTTCAATAACTTTGAATCAATTAAAACTTTTAAGGTAGACGAAATCTCTTTTCTCCTGATTATACTTTTCGGTGGAAGACAAATAAAAACCACTTGCTGTACCGTTGTTTATTATTGTTATTATTTTGCACAGTTTATAATGTACTTGGCCACGGTGGAACATTACCAAGATAATATTTCCACGTTAAAATTATCATGTAAAAGGTAAAATACTAAGATGAAAATCCGAGCCAAAAGGTTTGGTCGCCAAATGTCAACACATTCCATTTATCGATCTCGACTCTGTGGCGTCCATAAACCTCCTCTGCATCTGAGAAAGGGAGATCCTCTATCTCGGGTTGATTTAATTCAATGCAGACAATATCTAGTACTTTTGTAATTTACATACTAATAGTCATGCTACAACTACCTATCTAATAAGAATACAGTAAATGTACCTTTCTTAGTATGGTATTCTAAAACGTACTAATGTAATGTGAACTATCGCAGGTAAAATGTGTTTATTGATCAAGTTTCTGTAAACTTTTAATTCGTTCCTATTTACTCAGAAATAAGGTTTTACCAGGACTTTATGAAAATGATCGTGTTGTTTCAGTCATTAGCGTTAGTTTCTAAGCAAGAATTTGAAATAAACGTTGAAAACTATAATTTTACACTATTTTATTAGTTTAGATATTTTAACAGCAAATTGTAAAAATTGTAATTGTACTGCGTTTCTCTTATTTTAGGCTGTGGTGTTCTAACTGTAAGGAACTCTCGCGAAGAATACATATCTATTAAATAGTTATCGATGTTACATACCTTATTATCCCTAGACAGTTAGATTAATTTTATACGTCTATTCGTATTTCAAAACCTCATGGTTTCATTATGAGGTCATTCAAAAACTTTTTTATCTTCAATCAGATATCCCTATTTCGATTCAAAGATGGAAGCTTGAATGACCTGAGGTTGAAATCATGAGGTTTTGGAATATGTTTAGATGTATAAAAAGAATACGGAAAATAAGGTATGTAACTTAGACAATTCAAAAACAGTTCAGGAAGCAACATAAAAATAAATAGACTATTGAGTAAGTCATTGATAAAATCACTGAAAAGAACTATACGTGAATCACATAAGGTTTGGTTCCGCTTGGGCTCGCTAGAGGCCGCTGATGTCGCGAACGGTGTACGCCCCGAGGTCGGGCATCTTGAAGTCCCGCAGGCTAGGCAGGCGGTCAGTCAGGCTGGCAGGTATGGAGGGCATCGTGATGGCAGGCGTTATTCTGTTCTCTTCAAACTCCACCTGTCTCTGATCGTCGAACCTAGCGAGTATCTCGGTGATGTTGGTCTCCAGCACGACTCCGCCCAGGACGATCTCGTTGAGGATGTAGTGCGCACGGTCCACATGGAATATGAGGTCTAACTCACACACGTTTTTAAAACACTTGTCTAGCGCCTCCACGAACACTTGGATCAGGTCCAATATCGCCAACTCGGACTCCGAAGCGTCACAACAAAAAACGAAATACAACGTTGTGAAATGTCTGTACATTATACGTAGATCATCACCGAGGAGATTATTTTTCTCGATGAAATTACAATTTTCACCAGACCTTTGGGAAACCACGTGAAAAATATCAGCGAGTATCTGGTGTTGTTTTGCTTCCGGACAGTGGGTGTAAAACTTCATAAGTCTGGGCTTACCGTAGTTGTTGAACACGAGCACTGCGTGGATCATAGCGTCACGGGAATGTCGTAGGTTATGTGATGTGAAAATAACAAAACAAAAACAGCTGACAATGTATCGCCGCAACAATGTATTGTGTTGCAGATGGGATGGACAGTAGCGCTTGCCGCGGCTGTGGCCACTATTTGCATCCTATCAGTCGGGGAGGTCAACAGTCAAAGGTTATACCAGACAAATACACGTAAGTAGATTTGTTTATCCAAAATCGGACTCTACGGGTTAAGATACATTAACCGAAATCGGATCAATTTACTGAGTTAAATACGTATTTATCATTAGCATTGTTGTAAATTTTTAATCAATACTGTGTTCAAGACCGATTCACGGAAAACTAATTAGGTTTATGATATTTATTATATATATGCATTTATGACATATATTTATGGATCATGGAAAGAAACGATTTGCCCAAAAATGCATTGTCTTGCTTTGTGTAGATAATTTTTTCGATGTTTTTTTAATTATGTTAACCAATGATGGTCAGTACCTCTAGTTTGGACATAGATGTAATAAAGTCTGGGGGGTATTAGAAATTTATAAAATACAAAAACTGTAATGGAAGTGATGTAATGTTATGAGAACAGCTGTTTAGAGGAATTGAAAAGACATATTTCTATAATCTAAGATATCTCCCAGGGAAGTAAATACAATTTTCTTTCTCAGCAGGTAGTTGAGATTTTGAAAATCTGTTGGAAACAGTGTACAGTAATTTGATAATGTATCTTCTAGCATTATGAAACGAAGGTGCAGGTATTCCACTTTTGGAATATAATAAAATGAGGTATAGACTGGTTTTACTGGAGCAGAAAAGATGGAAACTAATATGAAATACAATAAAAATCGAATATTCAATAATTATCCCAATTATGAAATACAACCATTATAATGAAATGCAGATATTTTAGAGATTAATTCAGGAATTATTCTCCTGAAGAATTAAGAAGTTATGGTTAAGAGTTATGAAGAACAACTTCCTGAGCAGAGAAGTTGTAAATATTATATTTATCAATATCCAATTTATTATATTGGTGATTAGAAGGAAATTTAGAGTAGTTTTTATGATTATTGTAAAGCACTAAATTAAGCAAGCAAATTCTAAAGAGTTTATTTTATAGATTATTATCTACTGATATCATTTAATTATTATTGTTTGTTTTCAGCTTATTATTTGCATCCATGCTAGAGTCAGTTAAATCAATGATTATGTAAATTCTAGCGATGAAATTAAAGAGGCTAGATAGAGATTTATTTAGACATTTACTATTATTCACATTTGTATTTATATATTTAACAATTGTTTCAAATTATCATCAAATCTATGCAATTTATACATCATCTTATGAACTTAAGAAGATCTTGTTTAGAAGTAGATTAATTGATGTAATAGAGTAACATTTACAGTTTGATAATAGATTCATGAAATAAAATGAGTTTCAATCAATGTATTTTCACTATCAAGATTAAATTGTTTGATTTCTGATAACTAGGTGTTGGGTAGACATAGGCTGTTCTTGTAATTGAAGCTTGATTGAGGTAGTTGACATCCAGTTTCAGTATCTCCAATAGTTGATAAAAAACATACTTGAAAAATAATAAAGCTAAATCTACCCCATGCACTCAGACTGGTTTTCATTTTGAATGAAATTGATCTGTCAATAACTATGTGTACACACACTTTTATGTGTCTTGTCTCTTAAATGGAGGCTTTGAAATATAATTATGTCGGCTTATTGCAAGAATTCTCTGGAGAACATACTCTCACTGCAATTAATTACGACAGTGAAGTACCCACAAGCAGGCTGTGGCAAGCTGCATCATCAGGATGTAATTTTAGCAGTTGGTGAATAATAGTAGATTTTGGGCGGATTTGATTGTAAGACTAAGAATTTCAGCAACTGATAGAAATTCAGCTGTAATATTCTTAAATGAGAAAACGCTAAATTGAAATGGTCAAATAATAATACTGTCAGGTTACTGTAATTGTAAACTGTATATGAATTTCATTTCAAGGTACATAGTTAACATACTTCTCACTGTCCTTTATACAAATTCATTACGACAGTGATTTAAATTCTGTCACCACCCAACCCTTCCTCAATGAAATGTCCTGAAATGGTGTGGTGTAGAGGTTCTGGTGTCTGGTAATTCCTGGTACAATTTAAGTTCTAGTGTCATAGATGCCCTCGGGAATTTTAGGATCAAATGCCTAATCTAGAAATCTAGATGGGTCATTTAAGTTAAAGTGTCTGTTTGATGATCTGGTGTGATATCACCCAATAAATAAATAAATAGTCCAATATATTTTATGCACAGGAATCCCTGAACTCGGAGTGACCGAGGTAGAGCCAATCATGATCGATGAGATCAACCTTGCCTTAGGAGCAGGACCTGATGGGTACAGAGCTACTTTTCGTAATATTGAAGCCTTTGGAGTCAGTAACCTAACTGTTACTGGGGTCAGGTAACTATGACTATAACTATGATATACTGGTATTTACGAGTATTGTGAGTGTTTCTTGTAAAATCTCTAGTATTGTTATTTGAAAAATATGAAATTCTTGAGATATTGATAAAATGATAATTTTTAGTCACCCCCAGAAAAGATGAGTTATGATAAGGTTTTTTCCCTTTTAAAGCACCTTTAGTTATTTACTGAGATGGCGTTTTATCCAGCTAGGTATTTTAATCCAATTGTGAATGAAAATGACTGCAAGATGGTTGTGGGGCAATCTTGTAGTATTTTTACTGACTAAGGCTGACATGTTCCTTGGAGAAAACTGCTCATCAATAGCCCAACAGTCAATGACATTTCTAAGGGACCTACAGTTTAACATGTAGTTCAAACCACTCCTCTAAATTACAAACTGGTCTCATTATTAGGATGGACTTTGTGGAATCCAGCTACTTGGAGGTCACAAATTGTGGATAGTTATGAGCGATGGTCGGTGGGTGTAGTGTTCTCTTGTGTGGATTAACGTCCGCACTATTGAATACTACGTTAATACGCAAACACCATCCTCATAATTAGACCAGTTCGTAATTCAGAGGCTGTGGTTCGGATTCCACGTTAAACTGTAGGTCCCTTAGTTGCCATCGGCTGTTGGGCTAATAATTAACAGTCCTGTCTAAGGAACATGTAGCCTTAGTCAGTAACAAGACTACAAGATCGTGCCACAATCATTTCTCATTTATACTTGGCTTAAAATACCTACCTGGGTAGGTCACCATTTCAAATAGTAATGGTAATAATAATGTATAATTACGTAAATAAATCCTTCTTTTATTATGGATCTGCAAGAACGAAGCATCATTTCTAGACCTTCTCCTGATGGTTCTAATGTTTTATGAATATTTATGATGTAAAGTTAATGTTTTATGTGAAATATGCAACACGTGGAGTTATAAGAATATTTTCTTTAAACAATATTTGTGACCAAGGAAAGATTTATTTTTCACATGCACAAAACTTTGATATCAGTTTCTAGAACCTGCACAGTTCTTTTACATTCTCTCTCAGTATATTATCTGTATTGTTTACAGGTCAGATCTGAACAGTTTGCAGTTCCAGCTGGCTTTCTACATACCTAAGATCATGGTCAGGGCTAATTATCGCAGCTCTGGGGTGTTGATCATGGTTCAAGCCACCGGGGGAGGTGACTACTGGGGAGAATATGGTGAGTCCTCTTCATAGTCACTGCTCTGGGGTGTTGATCATGATGCAAGCCACCGGGGGAGGTGACTACTGGGGAGAATATGGTGAGTCCTCTTCATAGTCACTGCTCTGGGGTGTTGATCATGATGCAAGCCACCGGGGGAGGTGACTACTGGGGAGAATATGGTGAGTCCTCTTCATAGTCACAGCTCTGGGGTGTTGATCATGATGCAAGCCACCGGGGGAGGTGACTACTGGGGAGAATATGGTGAGTCTTCTTCATAGTCACAGCTCTGGGGTGTTGATCATGATGCAAGCCACCGGGGGAGGTGACTACTGGGGAGAATATGGTGAGTCTTCTTCATAGTCACAGCTCTGGGGTGTTGATCATGATGCAAGCCACCGGGGGAGGTGACTACTGGGGAGAGTATGCTGAGTCTTCTTCATAGTCACAGCTCTGGGGTGTTGATCATGATGCCAGCCACCGGGGGAGGTGACTATTGGGGAGAGTATGCTGAGTCTTCTTCATAGTCACAGCTCTGGGGTGTTGATCATGGTCAGGGATAGTTACCCCAGCTCTGGGGTGTTGATCATGATGCAAGCCACCGGGGGAGGTGACTACTGGGGAGAGTATGCTGAGTCTTCTTCATAGTCACAGCCCTGGGGTGTTGATCATGGTCAGGGATAGTTACCGCAGCTCTGGGGTGTTGATCATGGTCAGGGATAGTTACCGCAGCTCTGGGGTGTTGATCATGATGCAAGCCACCGGGGGAGGTGACTATTGGGGAGAGTATGGTGAGTCTTCTTCATAGTCACAGGTCTGGGGTGTTGATCATGGTCAGGGATAGTTACCGCAGCTCTGGGGTGTTGATCATGATGCAAGCCACCGGGGGAGGTGACTATTGGGGAGAGTATGGTGAGTCTTCTTCATAGTCACAGGTCTGGGGTGTTGATCATGGTCAGGGATAGTTACCGCAGCTCTGGGGTGTTGATCATGATGCCAGCCACCGGGGGAGGTGACTATTGGGGAGAGTATGGTGAGTCTTCTTCATAGTCACAGGTCTGGGGTGTTGATCATGGTCAGGGATAGTTACCGCAGCTCTGGGGTGTTGATCATGATGCAAGCCACCGGGGGAGGTGACTATTGGGGAGAGTATGGTGAGTCTTCTTCATAGTCACAGGTCTGGGGTGTTGATCATGGTCAGGGATAGTTACCGCAGCTCTGGGGTGTTGATCATGATGCAAGCCACCGGGGGAGGTGACTACTGGGGAGAATATGGTGAGTCTTCTTCATAGTCACAGGTCTGGGGTGTTGATCATGGTCAGGGATAGTTACCGCAGCTCTGGGGTGTTGATCATGATGCAAGCCACCGGGGGAGGTGACTATTGGGGAGAGTATGGTGAGTCTTCTTCATAGTCACAGGTCTGGGGTGTTGATCATGGTCAGGGATAGTTACCGCAGCTCTGGGGTGTTGATCATGGTCAGGGATAGTTACCGCAGCTCTGGGGTGTTGATCATGATGCCAGCCACCGGGGGAGGTGACTATTGGGGAGAGTATGGTGAGTCTTCTTCATAGTCACAGGTCTGGGGTGTTGATCATGGTCAGGGATAGTTACCGCAGCTCTGGGGTGTTGATCATGATGCCAGCCACCGGGGGAGGTGACTATTGGGGAGAGTATGGTGAGTCTTCTTCATAGTCACAGGTCTGGGGTGTTGATCATGGTCAGGGATAGTTACCGCAGCTCTGGGGTGTTGATCATGATGCAAGCCACCGGGGGAGGTGACTATTGGGGAGAGTATGGTGAGTCTTCTTCATAGTCACAGGTCTGGGGTGTTGATCATGGTCAGGGATAGTTACCGCAGCTCTGGGGTATTGATCATATCTCTTTAAACCTTATAATAAAATAATCTACCAAAGCTGAAGCTGTAGATGTCCTAATGTTTGACATCATAAAATATTCATTGAAGCAACCAATTTATCTGTATGAACAATGTTATCATTATTATTACCTTTCTGTATAACAACCTACGCAGGTATCTACCAGGGTAGGTTTTAACCTGAATATGAATGAGAAATGATCTTTTGGTCTTGTTACGAAGGCTGACATAGATCTTATTGGCTGAAATTTATTGAAAACATTGAAAACCCTTGGAAATCATAATCTTTAGGCTAACTAGTTAGTTAGTAACTGAAATAGCAACCTATTCAGGTATTTTAAGCCAAGTATAAATGAGAAATGGGCGTAAGATGATTGTGGGGCTTGCTTGTAGTCTTTTTACTGACTAAGGCTGACATTTTCCTTAGACAGAACTGTTAATTATTTGCGAATGGACTTAGTATTCAATAGTGCAGATGTTAATCTACATCAGAGAATATCTCATCCATCAACCATCGCTTATAACTATCAACAATTCGTGATCTCCAAGTAGCTGGAATACAGGATACACCACTGTCCTAGAAAACTAATACTAGAAAACCCAATCCGGGTTTCTGAGTAAACCTTGGGCTAATTAATTCATCAAAAAAGATTTATTGAATGTTTTTTTTACCTTAGGTGGTGTCCGTGCAAAAATATATTTTAGAGCAAGTCCACAAGCTATTGATGGACAAGAGTTCTTGAAACTCGATGACCTCAAGATGGATTTTAGTGTAAAAGACCTACAAATGGGTATTCAAAACGTTCATAATGGAAATGCTGTTTTAGGTAAGTCTTTAGAGTTTATTATCAAATTAAAAAGTGGATCTTGACTGCATCAGCTTACATTTTTTAAGTTCATTGAAAAAAAATTGTTCTATAAATCTTGCTACTTCTTGCTTCTAAGCTTCTTTTCTTATAATATAGTTTGTTTTTGTTATAATTCTTGAGCATTCTTAGTTCTTACGTTCTAGCCTTAGCTGAAAGAAAAAGAATCAACTGATTTGTTCTGTCACAAACAGCAACTTTAAACTAACTTTGAACTTAAAAGCTTGTACTTTTGTGACTAGCGTTATAAAATGTAAAATACATTATTGTTTGATCTTAAATTGTTCAATTATTTTTCAGAGGCCGCTTTGAACCTTTTCATAAACTCTAATGCTCAAGAACTACTCAGGGAAATGAAGCCGTCGGTGAAAAAGAAGCTGCTTGTCATTTTGAGGAATTTCATTGACAATCTCTTTGATAGGATACCTTACAACTACTGGATCGTAGACTGAGCACTATGTAAACCATAAAAATTTAGAGATGACCCCTCATAACTATCGGTACTGTATTAAATTGTTGACTGGTCAACATAAAAAAATTCATAATAATTTGATTGGCCACCTTACAACTACCGGAACTGAACTGAATTGTTGATAACTCTAAACATTTGATAGGACACTTAACAACTACCCTAATGGTACTGTATTGAATTAATTGTTGACTGATCGCTGTGAAAGTCCATAACCATTTTAAAGATCATCTTACAACTACTTAGTTGTTGACTGTCAAACATGGAGAATCCAAATTTTGTACAGGATAAATTATTATACGTACAATCCAAAGTTTAAGGGACAAATTTTCTTTTTAATTGAAAAATCTTTTCTGAATTTTATTTCAAAAACATCAATTATTGTGTCCCAATGTGACATATTAATGTTTCAAATCCCTAAAAACTTTTGGATTCTATGGTTGATTGTGATCATGTATTTTTAGAAAATTAATCGTAATAATGACAGTATAACGGTAATTTCTCATAATATAAGGACTTTAAGATACTTCATCTTGCTTATTGTCTATATATTTTTTATATTTATATGTTCATATTTATTGCAATTTTTCATACCTAAGCCAAAAATAAAGATAAGTATGTATTTGTTTAACAAACAGAGTATTTTTAAACCTCAAACCTCATGAAATCATTAAGTGTTTTTTTTAATTCACAAAATATCAGCAGCTATAAAGTGTATATATTAGGTACACAGCCTAATTCTATGAGCTAAGATGTAAAGCTGTGAGTAATCTTGGATGATGATGAATTGACAATAGACTTTATTTAGATGATCTTCTTCAGTTTTAGCGTCAAGATATAAAGAAATACCCCTGTCGCAACAGACCTGCGTACTCAGCAAATTTGCAAATCAATAACATAATAATAATATATGACCAGTTTTATCATTATCTGTTGTTTCATATGAGAGTTATTTGCCTATTTTCTTTAATATTAACATGGAAAGAGTATGCAGGTTTGCTGCTGCAAGGAACACAAAAAGTAGGTATTTCTAGCATAAAAAATTTTTATTTTTACCATTTTTACCAAGTGTCATCAGCATCTGTCCATAAATAAAGGAGTTAGCCTATTCTCTATATCAATTGAAAAAAGTGCAATTGTCTACACTCAAATTACATCATTATTTTTTATTAATTTACTTTTGAAAGATGCTGGGTGGTTCTCTTTCTTAGGAAACTATGAATGAGCTATGGTAACTAACTATAAATGCATTTTATATTCCTCTAGGCCTCTACTAAGTTTACATAACATATTTTTGCCACAGGTGTGAACGTTTCATGAAAAGAAATGTCCACTACTAATCAAAAAAAGAAATGCCTACTGTCAAATCGATTACAAATGAACTTTTTTTCATTTTTTAACAACTTATTTGACAAGATAGATCTGCTGAAAAAAAGGATTTGACCTTTTTTAACGTTTTTAGGCTAAAATATGACACTCAGATACCACCCTGTCTATCTAGGGGATCGGGGTTCTGAGCGGGGAAAAATTACTCAAATACACTTGTTTCACTCTCTAATAACATAACTGAGAAGAACAACACCGCGGAAGAATGTTTTCTAACCTTTTTTGGACCGAAATACGACACTCTGCAACATCAAGTCAACATTGACGTCTGTAGGAAACTGGGTTCTGGGCTGGGAGAAACAGGATATTTTTAGAGAATCAGGGATATTTAATCTAC
Source organism: Nephotettix cincticeps (assembly GCA_023375725.1). Taxonomy (NCBI): domain Eukaryota; kingdom Metazoa; phylum Arthropoda; class Insecta; order Hemiptera; family Cicadellidae; genus Nephotettix; species Nephotettix cincticeps. The sequence continues at coordinate 50,185,676 of CM041789.1, read as the reverse complement.
AGATTTGGGTTCTAGGTAGGAAGAAATAGGATATTTTAAGAGAATCCATGGTATAAAGGACAAATTGTGATTGCTCATGGTCGGGATTCGAACACCCTTGTCCCTCAAAATGGCTTCGACCATTGTACTCGTCAGCAACGGTCTAACCATTACACCAGAAAGGACCACCCCCAAGAAAGCGCTTAGCTATAAAAGCATACTCTAGCGGGATGACAATAAACTAACTCAATGCTTTCTCGATAGCTCATGCATTAACTAGCAGATGGCAGGACCGTGGTACACATCCACGTAAAACATAACCATGTAGGCCTCCATGTTTATGTTCTATGTGTATTTGGATATGGCTGCCTTTATGTAATTTATGACATGACAATTCATGTGTTGAAAAAAAAGTTTAAAGTATATTAGGGATTCGACAATGGCACTTTAAGTGTCGAAACGTGCATCATCCACTAAGGACAACGCCGGGATAATAAAGGCAGCAAGAAAGTATTTAACCTATTATTTTATTCTTTTGACATGATCCAGAAAAACATCATTACTATGAACATTCAAAATATTATTGAAAGATTTGTCAAAATACATCCTTTCACACTACAAAGTTTATGAAACATTAATCATACATATTTTTCAAGGCTGACAAAAAATTATTATTTTGTTATAAAAGAAAAATTTGTCGATTTGTCAAAAATATGCCTGTCATTTGTCATATCTGTATTGATTTATGAATATGGCTCATCTATATTGTAATATAAATGATATAATATAGAAAAATATGAATTCCCTAGTAAACAAAGTGCACAAGGAAACATAACATCAGTTTCAGTCAAGTGTAACATTTATTGCCGACAAAACACCAACAATTATATTTTAAATCAACTTTAACATTAACACTATTTATATATATAGTACATTAGTTTAAAAAATGGGTTGAATAACATAGATCCAAGGCTAAAATACCCTGCTAAAAAATGGTCTGATAAGAGATGAGGCAGTGTTGTAAAATCAATCAAATCAAGTTACAATAAAATAGCTAACAATTACTAACTTAATATGTAAGATTTTATTTGCCTTTTTATTTACCTAATAATATTTGCATAGCAAGAAGACCAGAGTATGGACAGCTCTCTATCAGAACTTGAAAAAATGCCACTGGGATTGATAAAAACGAACTAAAATTTAAAATAAAAAACTGTTTGAGGAATGAACAGGGCTGTTTCAATATATTGATTAAGTAATTTAAAAGGGTAAAAGCGTCTGTTGTTTTAATTCTACCCACATAGATCAGATACAGATCTGTATGCAGGAGATATCAAAAATATATGTGATCTGACCTGAAATATGAGGTTAATGTTTATAAAAACGTATTGGTAATGCCAGAATCCAATCCAGTAGCATAAAACTCATAAATATATCAATACAAGTAATTTATTTTTTACATACATTTTTAATTAAACGAATAAAAATACAAAAGTTACATAATTTAAAAATGTTATAACAAAGATGACATAATTTTAACATATAAAAAATTACATAATATAAATTTTAATACCATATTATTATTGTTTACAATTTTCACTATTGGTAAACAAACAACATAGGTGGCAAAAAATAAATCAAATAGTAAGTTTATTCAATAGCTAGCAATGCCATTTGATTGCATCAAAACCTTGTAAAATCAAACGTCTATTTACAAATTATTGCACACTTTTGGCCTGTTATACTTTTACTACAATTTATTTTTGGAAATATTTAACATTTATTTATTTTACAAACTTAATACTACAGGACTACCGGACTCATAATGTTTTTGTTTCCATTCTCAACTGGATCAATCCTTAATCATAATAAAAATAATTATTTTGTTTCAGTGATTAGTTTACTTCACACTACAAAAAATGTAAACACTCGCTTAAAATATGTTTAAAGAACTAAAAGACAAACCTGAAAATATTTTGAGAGTAAAAATAACCAAAAAATATATACATTTTCACTTTCCTTAGCACATTACTTAAAATTATACAGATTGTAAATTGACTTATATTTTTAATTATTGTAAAACAATATTTACAGTATTTACAAAAGACTCAAATACAAATCAACTTCCCTACATATTGTAATATAAAGTTGAAATCACAGATGTTATCAGTCTTTGGCATTAACTATTAGTTTACTTTAATAGGAGGGTAATTCTATTGTTTAAACTGATGTTTATTTGTTCAAACGAATGACTGACTATTTTATGCAAGACTCTTCCTTCTTCTGCTGTCCTCCCCACCCAGAATGCGTTGAATTTCATCCAGGCTTTTTCCCTTAGTTTCAGGGACTAAAATCAAAACAAATGCTACTCCTATGCCACATATGATACCGAATATTCCAAATGTTATGCCAGACCCTAACACATTCTTTAAGGGGCCAAAAAGTTTTGTAACAACAAATGCCAAAAACCAGTTAAGGCCAACAGCCATTCCTGTACACGGACCCTTGATGTCGGATGAAAACAGTTCTCCCGTCATCATCCAGGGAATGGGACCGAAACCAAGGGAGAAGATGACGATGAACAGACCGACGCTGGCTAGTGGGATCATCGTTATACTGCTGACATCATTTCCGCTTTCCTTCAGGTAAAAGTACAATCCGAGCAAGCCTTGACACACACCCATCACTGCAGCCGAAATGAGCAGGAGAATTTTACGGCCAGCTTTATCGACAAGGAGAGAAGAAGCGTAGGTAACAACTACCTGAATAACTCCAACAATTATTGTGGAAATGGCAGGGTCCAGAGTGCTTCCAGCATCACTGAAGATGGAGTTTGCGTAAAATATTACAGCATTCACTCCCGAGAGCTGCTGGAAGACCATTAGCCCCAGGGCGACGATGAGACCACGGAAGGATGCCTTCCTGGTGAAAATATCACTGAAGGAAACTTCATTCCCAGAATTTTTTTCTAGTTCTTTTTGAAGCTCGTTAATCTCATAGGTGACATCGTAACCTCGGCCGCGAAGTCTCTTTAGGGATGCCTCTGCTTCGGTACGACGCCCTTTACTGATCAGGTAAACTGGGGACTCTGGGGCGTTGAAGAACATAAGGAGGAATGCTATAGGTATGACTCCACAGAAGATGGCCAAGGAGGTGTATGATACCACAGCTCCTAACACATATGTGTAGAGGATACCCACTGTCATCATCAGTTGGAAGAAAGAGCCCAAGGATCCTGAAAAAAATGATTACCTTGTATTACCTCTTTGAAATGGTGGTATTCTCAGGTAGGTATTTTAAGCCTACCTGAGAATGCCAAGGTACAATATACAATAAGGTATGATTGAGAAAAAAGTGTAAGATGACTGTAACGTGATTTTGTAGTCCTGTGACTGACTAAGGCACATGTTCCTTAGTCATAACTGTTAATTAATAAACCCAACAGTCAATGGCATCAAAGGGTCTACAGTTTAATCTGGAATTCGTAACCTCAAAGTAGTTGGATTACAGTACATTCTACCTTGTTAAGAATATTTCTCTATTTCATTTTATATGTTTAGCTATATAATATTAAACCAAAACCACTCGGGCTGCAAATAAAAGTAAAGAACTAAACATATTTCCTCATCCAAATAAAATCAAATATATAAAACTTTATTTAAAAATCAAAATTGTATAGTGAAAAATTTCTGGATTATAAAAAATAGCAATGCAAATAGTTCCAAATTCCTGCCTTGAAAATAAACTTACTTTTAAGAAAATATCCACTGTGTCAGCTTTAAGTTATTTATAAACACACTAATCAACTGTGAATGTTACTTATATTTGGTTTTTCAACAACCATGTTTTTTATGTTTTTACAAATTTACACTTGTGATACTTATCTTATTAATCTTTCACTTAATGTAATTATCATTAAATAGCATTAAATAGTAGGGGATATTCTCAAACATGACCATTTTCAATATATTCTCAACTACACTTACATTTTATAAATTTAATATGGTTCAGTTACCAACCTCTGACAGAGGCTTCGGCTATTTCCCCGACATACATGGGAGCAATGGCAGATGAGGCACCAGTCGCTATCCCTACAATGAACCGAGCCAAGTACAAATGCAGAGCAGACGACGCATATGTGATAAGAAGCCTGAAAATAATAATGACAGAATAAACTTCTAAAACAAATATAAACTTCTGTGTATACTTGGTATACACAGAAATACCAAGTACTAATACAAAAATATACCAAAAATAAAAACAAAATATGTTTGTATTTACTTCCCTGTGGGATATAGTTTATATAATTTATTTGTCTAAATGGAATGTTTTCAGTTCATCTGAACAGATGTGCTTATAACCAAACTATGGCCTTATATAACCAAATGTTGTATATGCATTATTATATATGTGCTTATAACCAAATGTCGTTACTGTTTCAAATTTTGGTCACGCAAATTGCCAACCCCCCCCAAGACCTAAGCAACATATCCATATCAAAAACATACCAAAGGAAGAAGTACCAAGTTTGTTGGTGTATTTCTGGTTATGCTTTGTTAATTCTTCGATTCCTGCTTCGTCAAATTTTGGTACATGTAAATTATATGATTCAGAAATTTGTTAGATTTATTGGGATTTTATTTCAATACTATAACAAATACTAATAACTCTTTGGCCCTTATAGACAAGGTAGGCAGGCAACGTTGTCTTTGAGAGTAGCTGACAACATGACCTGGTTACCTAGTGTAATAAGTTCCAAATGCTACTACAGCCAATAATAGGCTACAGGCGTTGCAAGTAGCCTATTTTTGACTAGTGTGTCGCCAAAGTGCGGCTAAGTTACTAACCACCCTTGTGTAATAGTATCCATATGAACGTTTCACGTATGACTAGCTGAGTAGCCAGTTTGGTCAGTGGCGACGTGACCTGGCCACCTTGTCCTATAATGGCCTTATTGAATTATATTTTATGTGTATAATTTATACATACATGTACAATATACAATAAGGTATGATTGAGAAAAAAGTGTAAGATGACTGTAACGTGATTTTGTAGTCCTGTGACTGACTAAGGCACATGTTCCTTAGTCATAACTGTTAATTAATAAACCCGACAGTCAATGGCATCAAAGGGTCTACAGTTTAATCTGGAATTCGTAACCTCAAAGTAGTTGGATTACAGTACATTCTACCTTGTTAAGAATATTTCTCTATTTCATTTTATATGTTTAGCTATATAATATTAAACCAAAACCACTCGGGCTGCAAATAAAAGTAAAGAACTAAACATATTTCCTCATCCAAATAAAATCAAATATATAAAACTTTATTTAAAAATCAAAACTTGTATAGTGAAAAATTTCTGGATTATAAAAAATAGCAATGCAAATAGTTCCAAATTCCTGCCTTGAAAATAAACTTACTTTTAAGAAAATATCCACTGTGTCAGCTTTAAGTTATTTATAAACACACTAATCAACTGTGAATGTTACTTATATTTGGTTTTTCAACAACCATGTTTTTTATGTTTTTACAAATTTACACTTGTGATACTTATCTTATTAATCTTTCACTTAATGTAATTATCATTAAATAGCATTAAATAGTAGGGGATATTCTCAAACATGACCATTTTCAATATATTCTCAACTACACTTACATTTTATAAATTTAATATGGTTCAGTTACCAACCTCTGACAGAGGCTTCGGCTATTTCCCCGACATACATGGGAGCAATGGCAGATGAGGCACCAGTCGCTATCCCTACAATGAACCGAGCCAAGTACAAATGCAGAGCAGACGACGCATATGTGATAAGAAGCCTGAAAATAATAATGACAGAATAAACTTCTAAAACAAATATAAACTTCTGTGTATACTTGGTATACACAGAAATACCAAGTACTAATACAAAAATATACCAAAAATAAAAACAAAATATGTTTGTATTTACTTCCCTGTGGGATATAGTTTATATAATTTATTTGTCTAAATGGAATGTTTTCAGTTCATCTGAACAGATGTGCTTATAACCAAACTATGGCCTTATATAACCAAATGTTGTATATGCATTATTATATATGTGCTTATAACCAAATGTCGTTACTGTTTCAAATTTTGGTCACGCAAATTGCCAACCCCCCCCCAAGACCTAAGCAACATATCCATATCAAAAACATACCAAAGGAAGAAGTACTAAGTTTGTTGGTGTATTTCTGGTTATGCTTTGTTAATTCTTCGATTCCTGCTTCGTCAAATTTTGGTACATGTAAATTATATGATTCAGAAATTTGTTAGATTTATTGGGATTTTATTTCAATACTATAACAAATACTAATAACTCTTTGGCCCTTATAGACAAGGTAGGCAGGCAACGTTGTCTTTGAGAGTAGCTGACAACATGACCTGGTTACCTAGTGTAATAAGTTCCAAATGCTACTACAGCCAATAATAGGCTACAGGCGTTACAAGTAGCTACGTTACTAACCACCCTTGTGTAATAGTATCCATATGAACGTTTCACGTACGACTAGCTGAGTAGCCAGTTTGGTCAGTGGCGACGTGACCTGGCCACCTTGTCCTATAATGGCCTTATTGAATTATATTTTATGTGTATAATTTATACATACATAGAATAGTATACAAGTGTTCAATAAATTCCAAAACAACATTAATTAGAGAACTGAGTTTTAGCTGAACTAATAAATTAAAAAATTCATACCAGCTAGCCACAAATGGTACGGACAGAGAGGCGCAGGTCAGCTTGCGACCCAAGATGTTGCTGACATACCCAGCAGGCAGAGCCCCCAGTAAGGCTCCAACCGGAAGTAGAGATCCGACCCATGAGCCCTCCGCCTCAGTGATGGCAAGGGATCCATTGACAATTGTCTTGTTTTCCGATATCGTGATGGACGGCAGTGCCGGCCCTGTCCATGCTAGGGCAGTCCCCGCGCAGAATGCACACATGGTTGCTACACACACAGATCAGATATGAGATCAGAATGGATCAATTAATTGTCCTAGTGTAAGAAGTTAACCCGCCGTTGGTCAAGATTACATTAGAGGCCACGGATGATCAAGGGGTGAGCTCACCTTTTTAAATGCCTCGTTAACAGTATATATTTCATGAATTTCGAACAAATTCCATCATACCACTTCTGTTTTTTACACAATTTTTATAAGCTTTAATTATATACAAAACTAAAATAACTAATTTCACAATTAAAAAAATTAAAAACTCTCAAACTGTAGATGTTATTAGATATTAATTTAACTGCGGCGCTCACCCCTCGACCATCCACGGGTCAGTTAAGATCTACAGTAGAACCCCTTATATCCGGCCTCTGTTTTTCCGGTTCTCGGAGTATCCGGCCACTTCCTATAACAAATATAATTCCCACAGCTTACAAACGCCCAAAGTACACAATAGCTTCCACTACTCGTGTGATCTACAGTTTTTGGAGTTCACAACCCAATTGAACTACATACACAATTAGTTTTTTTAGTAGTTTTTAACTTCATATTTATTTACCATTGATTATATAACAGAATTTTAATTTACAATACTAATACATTATTGTACTATAGTTACAATAACAAGCTTTCCTTTTTAATTAATTTTCTATTAAAACGTGTGTTTTATTCATAAAAATAATCACAGAAGAGACTTTAACCCAATCATGACTAAATTTATTAATTCCATATTATTAGTGGGTGTAAGTTATCGTTAAAATACTCATGGGTTGGTTTATAAGGACAAATCGTTATCCAGCCAAGGGCTCAATAATTCCGAGGTGGACAGACATGAAGAGTCCTAATAAATACTAAACAAAACTAAAAACTAATAATACTAAAAAAAATGACTTTAACAATGAAAATTAAACCAAAATGTTTCCCGAGATTCCTATCCGTTAGCATTCTTAGTATTATCATTTCTGTTCGACATCTGTTTTAGACATTAACAATGTAATTTTACAAGGAGTGTATTTTTTTAACAAAATTAACACACACCTGCAATAGTAAAGATGAATTGGGGGGCTTTGCTGCCCTCCTGCTGGGGGGGTTTAGCCCCCTTGTTCAGCATAGCTTGCGTGGTTGGTTCATCCATATCGCCCATCACTTGCTACCCTGTAACGAAAAAGCACTTTTATGACTCCTGGCTCCCTTTCAGACCAAAACCTAACTACAAATCACTGTCATTTTCAATCAGCTGATATTTGACACTCTGGATCTCCATTGATAAGAACGCTTACCCACCTAAGATAACGGAGTTGAGTGTTGGCGTTTGTAAGTGCTTTATCTGATACCTTGATTGCTCAAGAGGTAGATTATTGAGTTGTGATTGGGAAATCTTACACATTTTTAACGATAAAAAACTGTTAAAAAATAAAGCTGTCAATAGGAGAATAGTTAACTGGTACATTTTATTAGTTAATGTGAGTGATTTTTAAAAGTATAATTAATTTGTACTCCTAATCTGTAAATCTTTCTATATATTTCAATTTGTAGATAGTTGTGATTTTTCAAAAAATATTTATCAGATACATATTTAAAGTACCTATAACGATTAGATGTTATAAAATACAGTTGATTACAAGATAGAAACCTGCAATTTCGGTTTGGAGTGGAATTAGTGGACTGAAGTACTTGTGCAGCTTTCTATGGAATACGCACCCCAAAATGCGGCCAACGGGTTGTCAACCCTGGAGCATGCTTTTGAGTAGAAATGTTGTATTCAATTTCCTTATTGAAAATTCATTAACATCAGATTTTTCCTTGTGGTATAAGTAATACACAGAATCACAACAACAATCCTTGAAGGCCTTCAGTATCGATACCAGCTGTTTCCAAGCCCAGACCTAGTTTAAAGTTGCTGTATTTCACCCATAGTAATTTTTACCAAAGTATTGGAGCTGAAACAGTCGCAGCTGACCATGTAAATGCTGTTATCAGCAAGAGAAAGTCATCAGCAAAGGCTGAGACGTGTGACCATCCAAAACTCGCAATCCTGGTAGCTAACAGGAAACATTTTGTGCCAAACATAAAATCCCTGTTTTCCAAATTTAAATTTCATACTTAAAGAAATCTAGAGCGTTAAGTTTTGTATTTTCATTTAATAGGTGTTATCTTTTTAACATGTAATTTGCAGTATTTAATATCAACCTATACCTGTTAAGCATATTGTTAAGTGACAGAATACACTTTTCCCAACCGGGGCTATTCTATTTTTTTTACAGTAGGCAGTAAATTTCTACTAACAAGTGAGATCTGCTCTAAAATTGAGTTTTAGAATACTCTCAAAGTAATACTTAACTATCATTAGCACTAACTAATAATAACTTAACTATCATCTATTATAAACTTTTCCTACAAATATACAGTGCAAAGTATTATTGTTTTCATAAATATGTTTTTACTTGTTTAAACAAAGTTGTTATAAACAAAGTTTATAAGTTTTTAAGCGTGTGTTTTTAAACTTACTCTTTTTCATAGTTATACACGAATATATTTATACACAATTGCTTTTATATTTATATTGTGTTACATAATTTATAGTATATTGTATTATTTCTTGATTATTCTGTGCTTGCATTCGTGATGTGTGTTCTGCCAACACAGTGAGGGTGGTATAATTCAAAATCGTAAGGATAAGTTCACAAACCACACGTAAAATTATATCTAATCAAGACGTATTTCTTCTTTTAGTGCATTTCATCTCCCTAAATGATATAGACTACTATAGAAAAGTATAATTCCTTAATAATGTTATTAAGGAATTATTAATTAAATTTTTTGTGCAATATTTTTTCTTAAATTTTTTTTATTTTTAAAATAAGAGGGGAAAAGTAATGATGAAAATTAGCTAATTTTACAAACCACAAATACAAACACTCTAATCAGGCGAACACTTTTTTCCTGAACTTTTACCTTTAATTGACTAATTTGCTACTTCCACTATTCCTAATTCAAAAATGTTTTCACAATTTCATACGCTGATATTTCTAATTCTAAATTTCAATTGAGGAACCTTAATAAAATTTCAATTTCAATTATTTTTTTGGCCAAACAAACATAAAGATTGGTGGTAAAAATTTGAGATTACAACTCCAAACCAATTTTAGAATATTATTAACACCCATGAAAATCTAAAAAATATTTAGATTAAATTAATGTACCAACCAGATTCAACCAGTTCACAGGATCTTCCAACAGTGTGTGAAAAAATTATTGCAGAATCGACTATGACCTCATTTGAGGAACCATCTTGTAAACTTGTGTTTATGTCAGAAGTGATGAGAGGATAGTGGAGACAGAAAGACAAGATTGTCAAAATTTGTTGCATCCTGCCATTATTGTCATGTGGGCTGCTCTTAACTAGTTAGGACCTCAGTGTATTCACCAAGTGTCAAGAAAAACAATAAGTAATTTACATATTCACACACATTTTGTTAGTTTAAACATCCATTTTCGCACATTGAAATAGAATTTAGTAAACAAAATTTCAGTTTTAAATATAAGATTTTATGAATTAATTTAATTTTTTCCCATTAGGTATAAACCTAGCTAGTCTTGCTTGGACCATTAAAAAAACACAATAAATTAATGACAGAAGTTTAAAAATTGTTGGTTGTTGTTTGAATGTTTTTAAAATAAATACTAAATTAATATTTTTTATACATCATTGACAGTAAAGTTATACTAAAAACACTTGTAAAAAGTTTTGTTTGATTGGTTGTTGTTCCTTGTCATCAAATCGTCAATACAGACGATAAATCACTCTAATATCTTTAATACCTGATATCTGGCGCCCGGTAAGCACTTGAAACTTGAAAGGTACAAGTATTTGTGAAATCTTTCCGGTCTCACAAGTTTTAATGTATGACATTCATTTTTCTACAATTATTTTTGTCTAACACTGCTCTAAATTTTTTTTGATCACTGCTTTGTTTGAATTTTAAAGTTTCGTAATAGCAGATGGTCTATCCTTTGAACAAGTTGTCCATGACTTAGTGTTAAGAAGCAAGTAAACAAATAAATAAAAATAAATTATCGGCTATTTTATTACTACTAATTTATTATTACTAAATTATTTAGTATCAACTTTTCATGAAGGGTTTTTTGGGGGACTTGTATCATCAATAAAATTTTTTATATGTTAAGATAACATTTTACCATAGAATATTTTTTATACTATAACTATACACTATATGTGTTTAATATGGCACACAACTGGTTCTCTGATGGGTCAGTTTAAGGTATACAAAAACCTTTTTCCAAAAGGTAAGGAATAATGAAAATAAGTTTCATATTTTGGGTGCCCTCATATTTACAGAGAAGCGCTACAAAAAGAAAGAAGTGCTACTACAAGGACACGCTTTTTTAGTGTTACAGGACGACACACAAACAGAAATTGAGATAACACCCATATCGGCTTTTATAAAACGGATATAAAACATAAAACCACAATTATAAGTCCAAGCCATGAACAGACAAAACTCTAAATTTATTTACTCGTACATAAATAAAAATATAACACTATGTTAAAAGACAGTGTTGAAAAAATTGGCAAATGAAGTACTTTTTTCTGTCTCCACACTCATGCTGAGATCAGAGAATTTCTGAGAAGTGCTACTACAGTTAGTATTTAGAAAGGATGTGCGAGATAAAACCCAATGAATCTGTGGCTTCAAGATTGGCTGTATCAAATTATTGCTTGGGCAACAGCCACAATCTATGAATGAGATATCACAAGTTAAAGCTCAGAAGGTCAAATCAGGAGGGTTTTGTCGCCATTATATCTAAAACTTGTGATCTCTGAGCCAGCAGATTACATAAACCTCCGAGAGCATTTGAGCAGAACTATCAAGGACCTCTTTCGATAAAACTTGTTTGAAAACACCCGAATGTGTGTCAGTGTGTTTCAAGCCACATTTTATAATTTGGCCACCAACACAGGAATGTTAAACAAAATTAAACTAAATTTATTATAAATTTATGTATTTAAAAGATAAATTTGATTTAAACGTTTGAGAATTTGGATGGGGTAATTTTAGTGCACTGAGCTATTAAATTACTGTACCCTCATTCAGAATTGTATCCTGGATGTAAACTAGAGTGTTTACAACTTTTTGTTTAAGATAATAAACATCCTCCATAAATGAAAAAAATTTCCTTAATTTTTATACCAATGTCCCTTTGTCTGTTGAGGAGTGTTTATACAAAAAAATTGTGTCCTGTTCTGAGTAAATTGGGATTTTATGTTTGTTAAAATTGATTAGTGGATACACCAATAGTTTATGGGTGTACAATTAAAAATTAAAAAACATTCCTTATTTATTTAATCCTGAACTATAATATCCACAAAAATTTTAATAATTTATTCTTATTTTGATTCACTTCTAACACTTTCTTTAACTACCACAGATTCATGATTAAGATGAAATAAGATAAGACCAGTATTCATTTTGCAACCCTTTGGGTAACTTGGCATGGTATAAAATTTTATTTTCGGTCAATTTTATTTCTAACACAAAATGTTATGATTAGAAAATAAAAATGTAACAATGAAGTAATCAGCTTAGCAAGCTAAAACTATTTATATTTCACATTAGTTTTATGATTTTAATCCATATCAGGACAAGTCGTGTTATCATTAGACTAACAGACAACATTGACAGGTATCTATTATCAAGAGGCCATATGTTGTAACATCTGCCTTGAAACGGCTCAGAAATGTGTTTTCAAGTAGAATAATTGCATTTCGGTATCCTTACATATGGCAATTGACTGAACATCTAGTAATTCATATAAATAAATCATAAATATATAATTAATAAATAGGTAAAATCACCTTTACTTCAAGCATTTTTCAGCAAAAAGCAGTTTTATAAAGCAACTTATGTCAATAGTATAGTTAGATAAAGTTACAAATACAAAGATTCCCATATATTCATATATCCAATACTATAATACGAGCAAGGTTTGTATATATATATATATATATATATATATATATATATATATATATATATGTATATATATATTTGCACACGGATCTCGAAAACGGCACCGAGGAATTTCTTTAAATTTTGGAAATAACTAATTTCCGAGTAGAAAATAAGTTCTAGATAGGTCTAATGTCCAGGAAAATTCGTGTTTTCTTGTAATATTAAGTTTAAAATCTAAAAATTTAACATTACGCTTATGGAGAATCAAATGTAAACAATGCAAACCAAAACAGCTGTTTATAAACGTTTGACAGTTCTTGATTGAAGACGGCAAAGAACAATATGTGAATAGAGGTTTTTCATAAATATTTATTTTATGTATGTAATAAATGTAAAATTATCAGGTTACTAAACAATTTGTAAAAAACTTTAGGGTAACATAACTGTGCGAAATAAAAGCAGGAAAGAGTATTTCCAAAATCTTCCGTATTTTGATAGAAAACGTATTCGTTGTATTGCTTGAAGCTACTGTAATAAACCAAATAATTGGTGTAAATTAAATTTATCTTTTGCTTTTCAATCCTCATTCCGTTTCTAACAAAATCAGTTGATCACAGGATAGTAATAACAAATAGTATGGACATTTAAATTCAGTATAAGGTTAGCTAAAACAATTAATTGAGGTTGGCCAAAAACTCTTAAACGACGACGCGAAATCGGCTGACGCCGTAGCTTAAGCGCTTAGATCTCACGTATGCAAGGTCGCGTGATCGATCCCCACCCGAGGGCTATATATTTGTTCAGTATTTATGCCATATTAATTAAGGGGTATTAAAACGGTTTTATTTAAACCACATAAATGTTTTCATTGAGCAGTAAATTTGTTTTAATTTTGCTAACTAACTTGTAAAATACATGTCTTATTCTATCCGAGCAAAGCTCGGTCACCAGGTACTATACTATAATACGAGCAAGGTTTGTATATATATATATATATATATATATATATATATATATATATATATATATATTTGCACACGGATCTCGAAAACGGCACCGAGGATTTTCTTTAAATTTTGGAAATAACTAATTTCCGAGTAGAAAATAAATTCTAGATAGGTCTAATGTCCAGGAAAATTCGTGTTTTCTTGTAATATTAAGTTTAAAATCTAAAAATTTAACATTAAGCTTATGGAGAATAAAATGTAAACAATACAAACCAAAACAGCTGTTTATAACCGTTTGACAGTTCTTGATTGAAGACTGCGGGGAACAATATAGAGGTTATGCATTAATATTTATTTTATGAATTAAATAAATGCAAAATTATCAGGTTACTAAACGATTTGTAAAAACTAAAGGATAACATAGCTGTGCGAAATAAAAGCAGAAAAAAGTATTTCCAAAATCTTCCGTGTTTTGATAGAAAACGTATTCGTTGTATTGCTTGAAGCCACTGTAACAAACCAATAAATTGATGTAAATTAAATCCTCATTCCGTTTATAACAAAAATCAGTTGATCACAGGCTAATAATAACGATATGGATAATTAAACAGTAAATGATCGGCTTTGGCTAAAAGACGTTAAACGGCATCGCTCAATTGACTAACGTCGTGGCCGAGTTGTAGCGTGTCGGCCTCAAGAACTATAGGCATTGATTTTCATCTATGCTATAGGCCGCGAGTTTCATACCCACCAGGGGCGATACTTTTTGTTCAGTGCTATATTAATTATGGTGTATTAAATCGGTTTTATTTCAACCACATAAATGTTTTCATTGAGTAATAGATGTGTTTTAATTTTTCTAATTAATTGTTATAATACATGTCTTTTTCTATACGATCAAAGCTCGGTCACCAGGTACTTGTGTATATGTACAATACTACATCTTTAATTTATATTTTACGAATCATTTACAGGTGACACACTGTGTTTTTGAACCCTTTCAACTATCATACTTATATCCGCTTGTCCCTCTCAGATATCATTGAACGCAACAAATGGTGAACGTTCCTTCTGTTCAAACATTGTTAAGTTACAGGCAGGTAGTGACAGCTCTTGCCAATTTAATGAGCTTTTTGAACTTTGTGAACTCACCACCGCCTGTGAGATAATACTGGAACTAACTCATTTAGTTCGCTGCTTTGTAGTTAGAGTATGCTTTATAGCCACTTGGAACACTTTTACAAACGGTAGTACTTAGCGTAACTGGTTAGGGCATGTCACTGACGTGTGAAACGTTTAAGCCAAATTGAAGTATGTAGGTTGAATCCCCACCATGAGCAATCATAACTTGGCTTGCAAATGTGTGTTATAGTGGAGAGGGGGCCTACCTCAAATAAACAGTGACCGGCTTGGGTGGAAGTTGACGGCATCTGTAGGATTAATTGGGATTGCAATAAACACTTGTTTTGCATCTTTTACTATTGTATGGTTAAGGAGGGCATGTTTTGTGTCTTTATGTTATTGTCGGCTACAAGACAACCACAAGAGAGTTGAGAGGGTTAATATCCCAGAACGCCAGAACTCCAAGCTGTTTTAGGTACCAAAGTACAAGATCCCTCTCTTATGCCCGTATTAGACTTGGTCACTTGGCGACGTCACCGGTGACTGTACGGGCAGCCAGCTGCGACACCAGGAGAGTCACCACTCATTCAAGTTTGGTCAATGTCATTATTTTTTTTTTAACCCTTGTAGTAAATATTTTTTCCTATTGTTATTTTTATTCTTACTCATTAATTAAATTTTTAGTACAACACAAAGGCATTTTTTACCTTAATTGTTACATGTTTTCGATATAATTTGTAAGAATATTTTGTTTGAAAAATGTTTACTAATTACTACAGTAAATAATGTGTGACAGTAACACATTTTCATTATTATTACAGTTAATGATTATTGAAATATTCCTGTTAGTTAATTTATTAACTTACTTTAGTAAAAATAATCATATGTTTTAACCATCACAAATGCTAAAAAGCTTCTAACTCAAATAATGTATAATACAATAATTGTATTATTCTCCATATCAAATTATTAAAATTTAATGGAACTCAGGTAATATAGTGGTACATTTTACTGTAATACAAAACCTGTGAGTTATTCAAATAAGAATCATGCTCTGAACATACTAAAATGAAGTAAAACACTTTTTACTTTAAAGTAACTACAAGTTTTTCTTCTGGCAAAACACATTTCCTGATTCTAGTATTTGTCCCGGTTATTTCTACCTTTATTAGTGAAAGCAGTTCAAAGAAAGAGAATTGTGACATTCTCAGGTAGTTGAAGAACTTGTTTTCGTCAGCTAAAAGTTGATCAAAAAGGGTATAAAACAATCCTTTTGATTCTCTTAAACATAATATCGGATGGACGTGCATTTTCCTTTCCCGTCTCCTTCTTTTCCTTAACAAAAGAGCAAGAAGTAGCATTTCTTCATATTTTTCAGACATGACGTCCGCTCACAACACTGGCATCAAAACAACTGAACTGCAGAACACAGAAATACAGTGGTGACGCAACAGCGGTGACTGTGTGTAATAGGTGCCATTTGATTCAATACCCAGCGACCAGTGGTGACTCGCCTGGTCACGGGGCAGAGTCACCGGTCAGTCACCAAACGCTGGTGACGCAACCGGTGACCCTAGTGTAATAAGCGCCGTAAGAACTAATGTCCACCGACTAGTCAGGTAACCGGTGACGCAACCGGTGACGTCGCCAAGTGACCAAGTCTAATACGGGCCTTAACCACTTCCAACCATATTTTAGGAAAGTGGAGCAAGGTGCTACAAGCCTCTTCAATAATGGTAATATATGATTCTTGCTGATTCAAGGCATAAAGGCAAAAGCCCCACAGCATCCCAAAAAGGGGATACTCACTGTCATATACAGACCCTGCAGACATAGTGTACTGCGGTGTTCTGCAATGTTTGGAGTCGGGACATTTCGCCATATGCAGGAAAATGGTAACAGGGCACCGACAATACTATTGGCTGTGCCTGCTGCAGCTTAGCTGTCTGTGTCAGAGTTTTTCTGTATCTGTACATGCCTCAGTCTTTCCAAAGCCACTCAGAAACATGAATGAAGTGGTCTAAGAGTGCAAGGCCATTGTAAGTACAACGCCCAACGTCTTTACACCATCATTATGTATTTTAATGTACTATTTTTAAATTATTATTTATTTTGTAGGGGGTAGTACACCCCTCAAAATTACCCCCAAAACCTCCAGTAAAAATATACTTTTCTCAAGAACAACTTTAACAATTTTTATCAATAACTTCATGGTTTATAGTAGTTATTGTGTCAAGTATTTTGGTATATGTTGGTTCATTGATATTTCTTAAACAAATACAGATTAAAATTAGGATAACATATTATTATAAATTGTGCCAATACAAGCCTTAGCATGGTTTGGGAGGACATAATATCGATTTGTGAATTCCTCATGTATTAAGCTACGGTTACTGGACTTTCTTACATGCAAAAAAATATTTTTTCATTTATTAAAAAAATTCAACAAAAATAATTTTTATTACAAAGAGAAGATATGGGGTATTTTCAGACTGCAAAAGTAGTGAGTATATTAGTGTTAGTGTTAGTGAGTATAAAGTATTTAACCATGATCACCGAAAAGACATAGTTGCATGATTAACATTATTTTTTAATCAAACTTAATAATATTAATGTAGGGATTCAACGTATAAGATTAGATTTGATTATCTGTCAAAATTATTTAGCTTCAAATCCAAACAAATGCCTGACATACAAAGATCATTTATACTGTTATTATATTATTTATACTTTTTGACAAGCCTATGTATGATGCTCAAGCATATAAACTGACGATGTCTATTACAATATGTGTGTATTGTTGAAGGGAATAAACAATTTGTCTATTGTCTATTGATTTCATTTCGAATGTTGTTTAGTAACAATATCAGAAAAACCAACAATAACCATCTATATTGCAAAAATAAAATAAGCTCTATGTATACATAATATTATAAATATCTTATTAAATTATTTAGGCTACCGTATTATTCCAGATTATTACTTAAATCACGGTCGAAAAGTATTTTCAACTAAACCTTTAGTCAAATATAAGATTTTTTAAATAAGTATTTAGAAAATAGTAATAAAAAATAAATTTGACATTCTATTTTTTTCGACCTAATAATACTTTTTCACTAAAAGCTTTTCATTTTTAGCACCAAGAATATTTAATAAATTACCAACCTAAATTAAGGAACTTCACAATGAGGCAGCTTTTAATAATAGGTTAAGGAAATGGCTATAAAAATATTGATGTGTTATAAATAATCGAAACGTAGATGTCATACAAGCGATGCTGTCAATTTCTTTAGTTTTTATTGAATATAAAATTTATTTAATTTTACTGAACAGTAAATTAATTTTAGTTATTTTTTTATTTTTCTTATTTAATCTTGGTAGGAATTCAATAGAACACTTTTATGTGAAATTTAGTAATTTATTAATTTCAAAGGGAATTAAGAAAAGATTCATTATTAATTAAGTGAAGATAAGAAAACCCCCCCAGGCTTTGCCTCAGAGGCCCTAAATTGACGTGTTGAACTGAAGTTATTTTAAGATTTTTCACCTAAACTATGTAAGTGTATCTAATTGTGAGATGTATGTATTCAGATTGGAAAATAAATAAATTATAATTATAATTAAATTTAGAAATAACCTCACTCAAGACTGCAGCACTTCCCCACTGAGGAACTCGTTTCACCAGCTTACACTAGCTAGCCGGTGTTCAGTTCTTCCTACGTCATATAGTAAGCCTGCTCAACTACTAATTGTTCTTGTGTAAACTGCTAATTGCTATATTCTGCCAAATAGCCAGAATAATCAAAAGTTCCAACTTCAGCTGGATCGGTTATTGCACCAAGAGTTGCTTAGACAGGCAGCTCTAGTTTAGTAACCAGGTAAGTATGTCAGTAACCAAACCATTCAAGTGAACTTTGCACATAATGCAACTGAAGAGAGAAAAATAGATCATTTTTATTTTTCTTTAAATAGCTCTTATTTAAAGTTTCAAGGTATGTTAGTGTATCAGGAATGAAACCCGATATTTATAATTTTTTAGACATAAAAAATTGGAATGAATAAAGTGGACTCTACTAGTTTCCAAAAATTAGGAGAGGATCTTCAGTCAAACTTAAAATAATTGAGAATTGGTAGTTTTAATTATAAAATATTGCAATAACTTTTCAGTACTTGCATAAAAACTCCCCTCTTGAGAGTGCTGGTAAATGTTTCTATGGGAAACTCCCCCAGTCATTCAAGGCTGAACCAAAAAGGGAAACATCAAATTAATATAATTTATTACAGCATTATCTGTGTAAAAAAACATAATTGCAGTTATATTTTGAAAACAAATATAATAATTATTTAAATTGATGTGTGTTTTTACTATTGTATTGCCTTTAGCTGAATACATTATTTCATTTACTGGATGTTTCTGAAGCATCTTATTTAAACTTACCTCCAGTGAAGCTGGGAAGGAGATGGTGGCAGTGGGAAAGTTCACACTCTATTAAGCCAGATGCCTTCGAGAGCCGCACTTTGAACTGGCGCTATCAGCTGATAACCTGACATCTGTCTCTTGTCCATCCGTCGATAACTCGGACCAAAGTCATCAGCTGATAAATCAGTCGCCAGGACTCTCCTTATTGGTTTATTGGATATTACTTTTTTTATCAAACTTATCTCAATTGCAGAAATGTAAATCAAGTGATGCAACAAATTACGATGACTTCAATGACCGATATTGAAATTGTGATTTATGTTTTTAAAATATATCCATAAATTTATTTAATTACTTAGGAAAATACAACATACTAATTTGGCAAGTTTAAAATAAAAAATAAACAGGGCGTATCTAGGCTTTTGGTTAAGAGGTCAAAAAGGGTGGTAGAATATTGTGTGCAAGAGTAAGATATTGATTTCATTAATAATTGAATAATAGTTGAATAGTAGTTAATAGTTGAATAATTTGATTGAATATGTAAAAAAACCATAGTGCTGATGATTTGGAATAACATTTTCCTTATTCAAAATTATTTCTACTTCTTTCTACTAAATTGTTTATTTCATTTATGCCTCCTGAACACTTTTTATGAATAAATACATATATACCCCCGTCGCAGCAGACCTGCGTACTCAGCGAATTTCCAAATCAATAACATAATAATAAGATATGATTAGTTTGATCATTATCTGTCAATAAATATGAGTATTATTTGCCTAATCTCCATAAGATTGACATGGGAAAGAGTATGCAGGTTTGCTGCTGTGAGGAATGCTGAAAGTAGGTGTTTCTAGCGTAAATAATTAAATTTTTTAGCATTCATATCAACTTTCATCAACATCTGTCCATAAATAAAGGAGTTTGCCTATTCCCTATATGATTAACATGGGAAAAGAGTATGCAGGTTTGCTGTCATGATAAACACATAAACTACGATTTTTAAGCATGAATGTATAGATCTCAACCACATGAAGCTAAATATCAAGTTTTATCCAAAAATATTGATTAATATGGGAAATATTAATTTTTCCCTATCCTCCATAAGATTAACATTAGAGCCCCACAATACAATGTACTGTGTTTAGATTTTTAATATCTCGGTAACCGTTGGAGATAGAGAAAAACTTTAAGGAACTTAATTGTGTAGTATTTTAAGCTGATTCTAATGGTGAAATATAAAATTAGAAATTTTAAAAAATTACATGTGAAAAACGCAAAAAACCCCTTTATGGGGTACAAAACCCCCCCAAACTACCCGTTCCCATTGACCGATATGTCTGGTTTACGAACTCGTCCGAGCACTTGTAGGAATACACGTCTCTACCAAATTTGGTCTTGATTAGACCATTTTTACGAGAGTTATCGTGTTCACAGACACATATATATATATATACATATATATATATAAATTTTAACGACTATTGTTTTTGGACTCTGGGCACCCAAAGAAGAAAAAATAACATGGTCCCGGGCTTAAGTCTCACCATGAGACCTACGGTAATAGCTTATTCCCTATGGGAAATTCGCTAAAAATGGGTAACATACCTTATTTGTCCGTCAACAGTTTTGTAGACTTTTTCAATTGACCTAAAGATGGAACTGCCAGCACAAAATATGTATAGTTGTATGGTAAATAGTAAATACTCCCGTCGCAGCAGACCTGCGTACTCAGCGAATTTCCAAATCAATAATATAATAATAATAATAATATATGACAAGTTTGGTCAAAATCTGTTGATAAAGAATGAGAATTTTTTGCCTATTCTCCATATGATTAAAATGGGAAAGAGTGAGTAGGTTTGCTGCTGTGAGGAACACTGAAAGTAGCCATTTATACCATCAAAAATTTTATTTTTAACATTTATACCAACTCTCATCAACATCTGTCCATAAATAAAGGAGTTTGCCTAATCTCCATATGATTAACATGGGAAAAGAGTATGCAGGTTTGCTGCCATGATAAGCACATAAACTATGATTTTTTAGCACAAATGTATGGATCTCAACCACATGAAGCTAAATATCAAGTTTCATCCAAAAATATTAGATAATAAGTGAAAAATTAATTTTTCCTAATCCTCCATAAGATTAACATTGGAGCCTCAAAATACAACGTACTGTGTTTAGATTTTTTTATATCTCGGTAACCGTTGAAGATAGAGAAAAACTTTAAGGAACTTAATTGTGTAGTTTTTTAAGCTGATTCCAATGGTGTAATATAAAATCAGAAATGTTTAAAAATTACATGTGAAAAACGCAAAAAACCCCATTTTGGGGTACAAAACCCCCCCAAACTACCCGTTCCCATTGACCGATATGTCTGGTTTACGAACTCGTCCGAGCATTTGTAGGAATACACGTCTCTACCAAATTTGGTCTCGATCGGACCATTTTTACGAGAGTTATCGTGTTCACAGACACATATATATATATATATATATATATATATATATATACATATATATATATATATATATAAATTTTAACGACTATTGTTTTTGGTCTCTGGGCACCTAAAGAAGAAAAAATAACATGGTCTCGGGCTTAACTCTTGCCATGAGACCTACGGTAATAGCTTCTTCCCTATGGGAAATTCGCTAAAAGTAAAATTTTGACGAACAAATAATATATGTAACCTGGTTTATGTAAAATTTTACATACCAAGCATAATTTTTAAGAATGGATAAAAATTTTTAATAAATATAAGAAAACAGTTTCATACATACTGGTTTTTTAACATCCAAAATTAATTTTAAATATAATTTCTTACTGATAATTTTCCTCTTAAGTTTAACTTCACTACCTGCAAGTCACTAGATGGCCCTGGGTTGTATTGCTACCATACATTTTTAAGCCGGTAATACAAATAGTCAAAATATTTTTTCTTCACACTGCTCCAAAATCAGGTGTTTTAGATACATGTGTTGAACAGCAAAAGTCATTCTTTCTCTTCCTAGGACTAAACCTATTATTATGATGAATTTTTGCGACCTAGGCCGCAAAAGATCGTTGTTGACGATACTTTTGATTCAAGGTGAGCATTCGATTGTAAATAATCATGAAGTAACTACAACAATCACTATAGATTTTTGTGTATTTTGAACATTCCGGATGTTTTATTTTATTTGCAGTATGACGAATAATATAGTTCATCAGAGGCCCAAAATTGGCTTTGTGATATATACTCGCACATTTAAGTTTAACAGTTCACAAGTTTAACAGCCTCGGCTGTTAAACTTGTGCTCTTATCAAAAACACCTACTTTTGGTCCTATAATATATATTTCCTATATTATATTTAAATATACTATTAATTTGTTTCTGTAATTATTAAACAGCTGTGTATCCAAGCAACAAAAATTATTGCAGGAGAAAGGTCTACAAAGCAATATGCAATTTTTCAGGGACGCTCTCAAACCTTGCGAACAATAATTCTAGATTTGTAAATGGTTCCTTGTCAATACTTTCACAACTCTAACATCACACTTTTACAGGATACGTCATTACAAAAGCACAAAATTGTATTTAACAACACTTTATTAAATTATGAAAAATACTTAACATGATTAACTATATTGTAAACTTGATACAAGTGATCCTGTAATTTGAGTGCGTCCTTAAACAATATTCTCAAGTTTCAGTGTGGTCTTCATTGGCAGCTGTCATACGTTTCAACGACAGAACTTTATTTACTTGTTTCTCCAGCACTTCCAGTATCTTTTCATTCTTCTGAACCACAGTCTCCTTCAGGGAAAAGAGAATAATTGAAAATTAATTAATTGAAAACTTGGAATGCTTGTTGAGACCTAAAATGGTTGCAGGATAATTTGTATAGATTTAAATTATGCAAATGAGAGTGTTTCAGTAACTTACCCCTCCAGAGAGAATATACTATTATTGTATGGCCAGAATTACGTCCCGAGACTATGATAATATTTCAATAATACAATATTTGAGTAATATTTGATAATATTTGAGTTGCTTAACCCTAGAAGTGGCAAGCTTTTTACTTTTAACTGTAACATAAAAATAATTACTAATATCTTCAAAGTTTAAACAAAAAAAAGCTTAAAACATGCCCCCCCCTTATAACCACTAGCCACAAAAGCAAAACAGGTGCCCACTGCAATCCAAATTAAGCCTACAAATGCCGTCAACTTCTACCCAAGCCGGCCACCGTTTATTTAAGGTGGGCTCCCCACTCCGCTATACCACACATTTGCAAGCCAAATTGGGGTTGTTCATGGTCGGGATTCAAACCCTATCACTTCCGAATGGCCAGAACGTTACGCTCGTCAGCACAGTGCTTTAGCCGGTTCAGCCAATAGTGCATAGGAATAGAAAGCGGAGTACTTTGATACAAGACATGCTTGGTGGCAGTCTAGTACACTACATGAGCAGGTTCGGTTGCTTGCCCCTGCAGTTGCCTCTACCTGCCACTTCTTATTGAATTTGTAAATGTGTCGTGAATTACGACTTTGCCAGTTCTAGGGTTAAGGATTAAAAACAATAGTAGTTCAAACTTATCCAACTGTGTAACTAGAAAAATGAGTACAAATTTGGCAGATAGTCCTACAGCTTGATTTGATTTTAAAATGTTATTTTATAGTACAGTAGTTAACCCACTAAAGATACCATATTTTAGAGTACAAAACAATTGAATTTATTACAAATGTTTTAGTAAGGTACATAACCTTTAAAATTTGAGGCAATTATTTTTAAATAATTTTTCTTGACTTTTTTCATGATCTGAAATTAGTTGTCCTTCTCCACTGGATTTGAAACAGGTAGGCCTGTGTTTGACCAGTTAAGTACATACAGCACAGTACTAACTGAGTACAGGTACAGATAATTGGTACATACTTGAACATACAGTAGTACATACTAGGACATGTTACACCTGAGCCAAATTAGTAATTCTACCAAACAAACACAAACTGTGCTTTCTATGTAAATACACCTCAGTCCTGAAGTGTGTAATAATCCTGACTAACATCCTGCCATTTGACTAAAGCTCAATGTTCATGGGCAGAAAACAGTTGTGTCTATGAGAGTTCTGTTAAAATGAGGTTCTTAACACTGTAAACTCATCGATAGCGATACTAGGCAAAATCGTCAAAACTAACGTATTCATTGTTTCCCCTACTCTAGTTCCTCTCCTGTGGTAAAACTCGCTGCGACGTTCAGTACCCGCTTTACAGTCTTGACAATGAAACTCCCAATTTCCATTACCACCATGTTGTTTAGCACAAGAATGCATATAAATTTCTTTGTATAGGTGATCCGGTATGGCGCCACTTTTGCTATTTTCGTTTTGTTTCCGTTCCAAAGACGTCATGTTTCATTCTTGTAAAAATACGAGTCTAGGAAATCAGTATTCTGGGTACAATCTTGAATAAATTCCTGGTTACGTTTTTGTAAGTTTCACAGTTTTGGAATACTTTTGTAAGTATCCCACCGCACACTCACCCTTAGGCTGAACTCTGAAACTATGGCAGAAGTCGCTTGATCTTATCATCATACAAAAAAATCAATAGTCTTCTGCTTCTTTGCTTATTGTGGTTGTCTGTGCGTTCTACGGAAAACTCTCAACACAATTTTCAGTCAAATTGATCGCTGCTAAACGCTTCCTCATGAACTTAAACATTAGTCTAAGATGAAATTTATCCATTTGTAACTTTTTAGAGTGCAACAAAGGAATAACATCACATACTTTCCATCTGGTGGTGATGAAAAGACAATTACATGTTTATATGTTTGTCTTCATCATTATCAGTAAAAAATGATTAGAATTTAAATATTACACTGACCACATCATCTAAGGTTGATAGAAGACTGGTAGGACTCAAAGGTTGGAGATTAGATCCATTTTGACTCAAATTCTGTAGAATGTCTCTTCCTGATGAAATACATTCAATAAATTCCCTGAAAAAGATGTAATATTTTTACTTTGTGCTTTACTTTAATGTGCTGGAATTACTTTAAATGGGTTTTATTTTGTTGGAATTTGTTTTATGAAGACGGAGTGTTTTAAATCGAATTAATCGTACATTTGTCTCCTAAACCATTTTGGCTGTTTCTGAAAAATCCTCTACTTTGAACTGACAGACCACAAATGGATGAGATCAAGATATTTTTAAATTAAATTGAGACTATGCTTCATCCCAATGCCTTAAACACAACTGTGCCTTTAACATATCCATGAGCGTTAACCATATATTTTGTTCTCATCAATCTGGGGTTTTCATTCATTAAAATATCTTATCTAAGCTTGCTTTTTAGCGAATTTCCCATAGGGAAGAAGCTATTACCGTAGGTCTCATGGTAAGACTTAAGCCCGAGACCATGTTATTTTTTCTTCTTTAGGTGCCCAGAGACCAAAAACAATAGTCGTTAAAATTTATATATATATATATATATATATATATATGTATATATATATGTGTCTGTTAGCACGATAACTCTCGTAAAAATGGTCCGATCGAGACCAAATTTGGTAGAGAGGTGTATTCCTACAACTGCTCGGACGAGTTCATAAACCAGACATATCGGTCAATGGGAACGGGTACTTTGGGGGGGTTTTGTACCCAAAAATGGGGTTTTTTGCGTTTTTCACATGTAATTTTTAAAAATTTCAAATTTTATATTTCACCATTGGAATCAGCTTAAAAAACTACACAATTAAGTTCCTTAAAATTTTTCTCTATCTTAAACGGTTACCGAGATATAAAAAAATCTAAACACAGTACGTTGTATTTTAAGGCTCCAATGTTAATCTTATGGAGGATTAGGAAAAATTAATTTTTCACTTATTATCTAATATTTTTTGATGAAACTTGATATTTAGCTTCATGTGGTTGAGATCCATACATTTGTGCTAAAAAATCATAGTTTATGTGTTTATCATGGCAGCAAACCTGCATACTCTTTTCCCATGTTAATCATATGGAGATTAGGCAAACTCCTTTATTTACGGACAGATGTTGATAAAAGTTGGTATAAATGTTAAAAATAAAATGTTTGATGGTATACTTTCAGTGTTCCTCACAGCAGCAAACCTACTCACTCTTTCCCATTTTAATCTTATGGAGAATAGGCAAATAATTCCCATGTTTATCGACAGATTTTGACCAAACTTGTCATATATTATAATTATTATATTATTGATTTGGAAATTCGCTGAGTACGCAGGTCTGCTGCGACGGGGGTGTTTATCTAATCCAAACTAGTTTTAAACTGGGCTATATTGCAAAAATTATACAAGTAAGTTAATTAAAGTTTATAGTTCTTTTGAAATTTCAATAATAAAAAAAATAAAAAAATACTTACTTTTGATTTGAATGTTCCAGAGTAAGGCAGTTCACAGAATCTGAGGTAACTGTTTGTTCTGATAATTCATGTTTTTTATGAATAAAATTTAAATTCTTCTCTATTTCATCCACCATTCTGTCAGTATCACCTGGAAAGGAATTTGAATAGTTTAGGAACACTATCACTTTAACAGTATAAAAATTTAAAAACATAAATACTACAAGTAAATTAATTATTCTTTGGATGATCAAGGGGTGGGCGCAACGCTCACTTTTCATTTAGTTTCTATAAAACGTAGATTTTGTAATATAGGCTAACAACCTGAAACTCGGAGAACCTGTTGTTTGGGGTTTCAGTAGTGGGGGAGTTAAGTAAGCTTCAGTTATTCTCGCAAATTTGTTTCGTGAAAAGTTACAGTGCAGTAAGTACAACTTAAAAAGTATTTAAGGACTTATAACTTAAGGCTGCTGTACACAAGGACAATAATGACCGCCAGTAAGAGCGAACATGTTTGACTTTACTGGCGGCCGTTGAACATTGACGTTTACTGGCGGTGACTTTACTTCTGTTCGTTGAAGCGTCTGGAACGCCTATTCATGAGGACAATAGATGGAAATTCACCGGCTGCCATTAATGGCCACTGCTAGTGGAAGCCACTATTGTCCCCGTGTACAGCAGCCGTTAGTATTAAACTAAGTGTGTATAAGCCTATTTATTTTATTTTATTGTTATAGTAGACGGAGTATTTGCAAAATGTATTTTAACAGTGCCCTGTGTTTAAAGTAATTAATTAAAAATTATTATTATATTTTTTTAAGATTATCATTTGAGTTTTTTTTTATTGTGAAATTAGTGTTAGTCATCAAACTTACTTAGTTTTGTATAAAATTAAAGGTTAAATAAATAGTTAAACAAAAGTGGTATGCCATAATTTCTTCAAAATTCGTGGAAGTAGTCCTATAAATCATTGATAAGGCGTTTAAAAAGACAGTCTCACCCTGACCATCCGCGTAACATATCTGACCTTGACCAATGGCGGGTTAATAAGAACAAGGTAGTCCCTAGTATGAATATATTAAAGAGTATAAATTTAACCACAATCATATAAATATTTATGAATAAATGTAAAACAGAACATCCTTCCTTTTGGCATGTGTGGCGACTAGAGAATCTACCACATCCTAACACTGGGGATAGCATAACAGACAAACAAGCAAAAATTAATCAAAATCATAGATCATACAGCTTACTGTAACAAACTCTAAAATATTTTGGTAGGCCTTCTGGTGTGTGACTAATAAACACTCATCTCAACAAGTCTCTTCTCAACTCACTCTTCTCAATATCCTGTTGAGTTGAATGTGAATAGTACCTTCTTCATTTTATAGATTACATTAGATCATTGAAATGACAACCATACTACAATGTAGGTATTTTAAGCCAAGTATGAATGAGGATTGAGTATAAGATGATTGCGGAGCGATCTTGTAGTCTTGTTACTGACTAAGGCTGACATGTTCCTTTGACAGGACTGTTAATTAATAGCCCCACAGCTGATAGCAACTGATGGACCTACAGTTAAACGTGGAATCCGAACCACGGCCTCTGAATTACGAATTGGTCTAATTATGAGGATGGTTTTTGCGGATTAACCTATTTTCCAATAGTGTGAATGTTAATCCACACAACACTACATCTACCAATCATCGCTCAGAACCATCCACAAATCGTGACCTCCAAGTAGCTGAATTACAGGCCGTCGCTACCATCCCAGTCATTTAGGAGTGAAGGAATATTTTTGACATGGATATGTCTTAGCTCTGGGGGGGTGTTGGCGATTTTTAAGATGTAAACAGTTAACAGGTGTCCATAGAAACTACAAGAGCTATTGTATTGAATTTTTAATATTTACTAATAAGAACAGCTGTTAAGATGAACTGAGACCATTCACTTTAGACAAATCCATGATCTAACCTATTTCCCACAGAGAAGTCAATACAAACATTTTGACATGGATATGTCTTAGCTCTGGGGGGACGTTGGCCATTTTTAAGATGGGAAACATGTAACAGGTTTCCATAGAAACTACCAGAGCTGTTGTATTGAATTTTTAATATAAAAGAATAAGAACAACTGTTTAGATGAACTGAGACCATTCCCTTTAGTCATATCCATGATCTAACCTATTTTCCACATGGAGGTAGATACAAAAATTTTTTAAATGACAAGTTTCCTATAGCAGCAAGTATTGTGATTTGTATTAACCATGAGCTCTTCAAATAAGTAGAGCCTGATTTATAATTTCTAATAAGAAAATAAATACTCACTCACTAACTCCTTTAAATGGGATAGGCGATCATCGTAATCCATACTCATTAATAACTTTAAAATAAAAGGTATTCTTTCTTTCAATTCTTAATTCATAACCTAAAAATATTATTGCTGGAAATTGCTTAAGCAAAATACATACATTCAGAGATCAACTAATTCAAGAGAAATAAAACCCCATGCTTATTTCTTACACGGTACCCTAATTACAACTGAGCAAGGTAATGAAGTAATATTTCCATAGCTCTCAAAAGCTGATGCTAAAATTCACTATCAGCTTCAGCTTCAGCTACATCAATAAATTTTCAATTATTTCCAGACTGAATAAACCCGCCAAAAAATCTCCTTGCCCTAGCCCTAGACTAAGAGGAAATTAATGGTGAAAAGCCATGGAGTAAAATACCACCGTCGCAGCAGACCTGCGTACTAAGTGAATTTCCAAATTAATAATATAATAATATACGACAAGTTTGGTCAAAATCTGTCGATAAACATGAGAATTATTTGCCTATTCTCCATAAGATTAACATTGGAAAGAGTGTGCAGGTTTGCTGCTGTGAGGAACACTGAGTGTAGGCATTTATACCATCAAAAAATTTTATTTTTACCATTCATACCAACTTTCATCAACATCTGTCCATAAATAAATGAGTTTGCCTATTCTCTATATGATTAACATGGGAAATGAGTATGCAGATTTGCTGCCATGATAAACACATAAACTATGATTTTTAAGCATAAATGGATGAAGCTCAACCACATGAAGTTAAATATAAAGTTTTATCCAAAAATATTGGTTGATAAGTGAAATATTAATTTTTTCTTATCCTCCATAAGATTAACATTGGAGCCTCAAAATACAACCATAGATGAACGGATACTTATAATAATCCGTTCCTCTCTGATACAACGTACTGTGTTTAGATTATTTTATATCTTGGTAACCGTTGGAGATAGAGAAAAACTTTGAGGAACTAAATTGAGTAGTTTTAAGCTGATTCTAATGGTGAAAGATGAAATCTAAAACTTTCTTAAAATTACATATGAAAAACTCAAAAACCCCAATTTTTGAGTACAAACCCCCCCCCCAAACTACCCGTTTCCATTGACCTATATGTCTGGTTTAAGAACTCGTCCGAGCAAATGTAGGAATACATGCCCCTACCAAATTTGATCCCGATCAGATCATTTTTACGAGAGTTATCGAGTTATCGTGTTCACAGACACACACACACACACACATATATATATATATATGTGTGTGTGTGTATGTATATATGTGTTACCAACGGTTACCGAGATATAAAAAAATATACACACAGTACGTTGTTTTTTGAGGCTCCAATGTTAATCTTATGGAGGATAAGAAAAAATTGATATTTCACTTATCAACCAATATTTTTCGATAAAACTTTTTATTTGGCTTCATATGGTTGAGGTTCATCCATTTTACTTAAAAATCATAGTTTATGTGTCTATTATGGCAGCAAACCTGCATACTCATTTCCCATGTTAATCATATAGAGAATAGGCAAACTCCTTTATTTATGGACAGATGTTGATGAAAGTTGGTATAAATTAAATGTTAAAAATAAAATTTTTTGACGGTATAAATGCCTACTCTTAGTGTTCCTCACAGCAGCAAACTTACATACCACACACTCTTTCCCATGTTAATCTTGGAGAATAGGCTTCTAATTCTCTTGTTTATCGACAGATTTTGAACAAACTTGTCATACTGTATATTATTGTTATTATTTTATTGATTTGGAAATTCGCTGAGTACGCAGGTCTGCTGTGACGGGGGTATTTTTATAAACAATGCTAGTTGAAAGTATTTGTTCCAAGTTCTCAATGGTAAGGGGACTGTGTAACCAAAAAGGTAAAAATACGATTTGTTGTTTTTAGATTCAATAAATTCTTCACATCTTTCTGGTTAAAATGATATAACATGTATAATGATCTGATGAATATGAGTTGGGAAAATAATAATAAGTTTGGTGTGGTGCAAAAAACCACTTCAGGAGAGTGCTAATTTTTATGTTTTTTGAGGGGTTATGTATATTTTTCTCAGGAACACAAGATATCTGGATTAAGTTTTTCTAATCCCTCCTTGATAATACACATTTTATAACATTTTGATATTCTAGGGTAAAAAAATATTTGTGGAACATATTTTTATTAAATATCAAAAACCGCTCACTGAACCAAATGTAATAAAATGTTAAAAATGTGTACAGGAAACATATGGTGAACCATTTCCGGTTCCCATAGTTTCTGTAAAAAGGTACATTCATTTGACCAAAATAACATGGAAAGGATATAGGTTACACATTGCTACTACTTAGCTTAAAATATCTACCTTGGTAATTTGCCATTTCAATAATCTAATCTACCAATCCTGGAGCACTGGCGCCAACTCTTAGACCTGTGCCTGGACCATTGCTTCATTTCTATTTTTTTATGTGGGCTCAATGTAGCTGAATATAATATGTAACAGCAAACCACAAGAAGATAATTATCTATAAAATAAGTGACTGGGACTGTGGTGTGTTCTCAAGCTTATAGGTCACGAATTGTGGATAGCTGTGAGAGTAGGTCCGAGGGTGTAATGTTCCCTTGTGTCTGCACGATAGAATACTAGATTCTCATAATTAGTTCATGATTCAGAGGCAATGGTTCGGACTCCACATTAAACTGTAGGTCCCTTTACGCCATTGACTTTTGGGCTATTAATAAACAGTCCTGTCTAAGGGACAGGTCATGTCATACACTCATTCTTACATGGCTTAAAATACCTACCTGGGTAGGTTTCCATTTCAGTTAAAAGTAAAGTATCAAGTATGACATATTTTCCTTTATATATCTGATATACGTACCCAAGTAGGCACTTTAAATTAAGTAGGAATGGGAAATAAGTGTAATAGGATTGTGGCACAATCATGTTATTCACATGTTCCTTTGACATAACTAACTATAAGTAGTGTTAATTAATTAAAATCCCAACAGCTGAAGGTATCCAAAGGACCTACAGTTTAATATGGGATCCGAACTATTTTTACCTCTGAATTACAAACCGGTTTACTTTACTTACTACGACAGTAAATTGAATACACATGGTCATTTACTTACTACGACAGTAAATTGAATACACATGGTCATTTTGGAGTGTTCACACTGAACTGACCCTGTAAAGAGCTCTGTAGACAATACAGAAAAATATTGGTCTACGGTGATATTTATCCATACTTCGTATGAAGTACAAAACAGTTATCATTCATCTTTGAATTTATTCAGTTACATGATATTAAATAAATAAATTACATATTACCCAATAAATATGACGATATCTTGGATATTAGTATATAAAGAAATCACCTTAATAACTTTAATATGTCTGTCAGTGTTGATGAATAATCTTGACAGGTTCCCAATTTCATAATAAATGTGGTATTTTTGAACATATTCTGCACAATACAACACAGCAGACTTGGATGTCAAGATTTCTTTTAAAAAGGGATTCAAACTGCAATATTGTGATGGCTCATTTATAGGGGATTATATTTATTTAGTCTAAATAAATTATTTTATCACAAAAGCAGCTGTTTCAGGACTAGGCAAGAGAGTAATTTTTCAATAATGCAATGTTTTGTGACACGTAATGGTCTTCATCAGCTGCACTAACTGGTGGTTCGGGTCAATAACATAAGGTTAAATAAGAATTCATCTAGACTTCAATAATTTGCTTCAGCGCTAGTTACTCATTCATCGAACACAATTATTATTGGTTGAAGGCAACCTATCAGTGTGGTAAGTGCAGCTGAATACAACCATTGTCAAGATTATCCTACTGATATTTTATATTTTAAGGCTCTTTTCATTTTCAAGGTGTATAGCACAATCAATCTCACTTTGAACTTTGTGAAGGTTGAAGATGCAGTTGAAAGAGTTTCATTTAATATTATTCAGCACAAACATTTTCTATGAAATAGTTATATGTGCATAGGTTGTAAACCAATTTCCTATAGAATTACTTCATTATTTTACTAATACAGACCTATAAAAAATGTTATGACAAATATTCTGTGTTTTCAACAAAATTTTCTGGACTAGACTGTTTTTGTGCGATTCAGAAACCTCAAGATTCAACAGTTGTCTTTAATAATTTTGAATAAATTTAACAAATGGAAACGAGGATAGTGAGAATGAGTAAACTTGTTTAAAATAATTTATTAATAATAAACAAATCAACGTTTTCCACCAACACGGGGAGCGGCCTTGGGCTGGACCTTGGTGGCCTTCTGCTTTGGAGCTGTCTTGCCCTACAAAGCAGATATTTCATAGTTAACACATCTTATAACACACTCAATTTTTACAACACACTCTAACTACATATCAAGATCCATTACTACATGTAGGAAAACTGTGTACAGTAAAACCTCACTAAATCGACACTTTGTGTACCCAGAGGTTGTAGAGTTATCCAGAACATTGCAATTTTTCATGAATTTAGTTCATTAATACGAAACATACTTGAGCTTCACATATACATATATTACAGGGCAATCCTTACATGGGTATTATTATACTGAGTAAGCAGATTTTGAATAAATGCCAAATATTCAAGAATTAGAAATACATGTTCTGAAAAAATGCAGCCATCAAAACAGTTAATAAGCATAAAATTTAAAGGCTACTTTAATTATTTATAATAAGAAATATAATTTGAAATATAAATATAATCATACTGAAAATGAATTTTAAACGAAGAATCCTTAAGTGAAGAACTTGTGAGACAAAAACTAACCATTAAATAAAAATTGGTAAATACCTCCGTCGCAGCAGACCTGCGTACTCAGCGAATTTCCAAATCAATAAAATAATAATATGTAATAATAATATATGACAAGTTTGGTCAAAATCTGTCGATAAACATGAGAATTATTATGCAGGTTTGCTGTGTTGAGGAACAGTAAAAGTAGACATTTTTACCATAAACTATTTTTAATCTGACCATATATCATTATCTGGACATATAAAGGAGTTTGCCTATTCTCCATAAGATTAACATAGGAAAGAGTATGCAGGTTTGCTGCTGTGAGGAACACATAAACTATGATTTTTAAGTAAAATGGATGAACCTCAACCACATGAAGCATATATGAAGCATGAAGGGAAATATTAATTTTTCCTTATCCTCCATAAGATTAGCATTGGAGCCCCTAAATACAATGTACTGTGTTTAGATTTTTTAATATCTCGGTAACCGTTAGAGATAGAGAAATACTTAAGAAACTAAATTGTGTAGTTTTTTGAGCTGATTCTAATGGTAAAAGATACAATTTGTAAATTTAAAAAAATACATGAAAAAAACGCAAAAACCCCCCAAACTACCTGTTCCAATTGACCAATATGTCTGGATCACAAACTCGTCCGAGCAAATGTAGGAATACACTTGTCTCCCAAATTTGGTTTCGATTGGACCATTTTTACGAGAGTTATCGTGTTCACAGACACATATACAGTAGAACTTGGATAATTCGAACCTCAAGGGACCAGAAAAAAATTCGAATTAGAAAGGTTTTTGCAAGTGGTTGAAATAAACAATTAAACATTATGTTTTAACATTGTACATAACTTTTTTAGTTATGATAATAAATATATTATTGATTAAAAATAATAATTTTTTTAAATGTTGATAATGTGTTTGGAGGGATCCCGAAACTTGAGCTATTTCAAATTTTTTCAAATCCCTTCTCTACCCTCCCTCCTTGATCGCTGCTATTTATTCTTGAAACGTCAGAGATTTGTAGGTTGACGAAGCCATCATACACACGACATGTTAACATGAACGCAGACGAAGTCACAAATGCCAACACGAAACAAAGACGACGTATATCGGAACAAACCACCATCAATGATTTACACGGTACTGAACTGCACCGGTGCCGTATAGCGACAGACTAGAGATGTCAATGTTGTGATTTATGAGCAGTAGAGAGAGACATGTGAGAGGGAGGGGTATGTGACCAGTCAACAGCAGGTATACGTACTATGAGAAGGGTTTGCGGGGGGTGGGTGCCTTGATCTAGCCAAAAATAGTCTGCGGACAGGAAGCCCGAACGTCGTTTTAGGAAAATCGCACACAATAAGTTGTTCATTTTATAGTAAAAACTTTGAATTATCCAAAAAATTATTCGAATTAACCGGGATATTTTAACATTGTTTTTATATAAACTTCTAGGGACCAAGACAAAATTTAGAAACAAAGAAGTTTTCGAATTACAGAAGTTTGAATTATCCACGTATATACATAAAATCGAGTTATATACATACATACATATATATATATATAAATTTTAACGACTATGATTTTTGTTCTCTGGACACCTAAAGACAAAAAAATAACATGGTCCCGGGCTTAAGTCTTGCCATGAGAACTACGGTAATAGCTTCTTCCCTATGGGAAATTCGCTAAAATCTATACATTTGTAAATAATTTACCTTGGGTGCTGGTGGTGGCTTCTTGGCAGCTTTGGTGGCCTTCTTAGCTTCCTTAGCAGCCCTGAAACAAAGTTTAGTTTGGGTTGCAATTACCATATAAAAAACAGTTCGCTGTTTTACTAATAATTTGATGAATTAAATTAATCTCAAGTCCTTATATTAGTTTTTGAAATTTAAGTTTTTATATGAAGTGTGACAGTATAAATGTTTTCACATATAAAATAGATAAGCACTGATAATCTATCAGTGGATTTGGTTAGATAATCTATCTAACCAAATTCACTGCTTTATTTTACAGTAAATTGTAACAATAAAAATTTTAATTCATAGAAAAGTAATTAAACGATCATCCCATTAGTTGACAGATCTAGAATCAACATATAGGTATATAAAACTAATCTTCACTAATTTAATCTCTTCTAATCTTCTAAGGCCGCCACAGAAAAGAAGGTCGCAAAAAAGATTGTGGTAGACCACTCATGAAATGCAGCAATTAGATCAACGTTCTCAGTACGAGGCTGAACTCACCCTGAAGCAGGGTTATTGACATAGTTCAAGGGCGATATTTCCCGCCCTGCTCGACTGTTGCCATCACTTGACGTGTTAAGTAAACACTGACCAGCTTGGGTGGAAGTTTATAGCATTTGTAGGCTTAATTGGGATTGCAGTGGACACCTGTTTTACTGCATTTACTATTGTATGCTTAAGGGGGGGTCACATTTTTTTAGACTGATTATTAAAAGAAGAGTTGCATAATTATTTTAACATTGATTAAAGGGTAAAACACCCACCAATTTAAGGTTAAATTTCTCCATCATCCAAAAAAACACAATAAGCACAGCACAGCTAAAATAACAATGCTTCACCATATAATATATATCACCTTAGCAGTATCTTCTCATCTAAAAAAGAGAAACTGGTCAATAAATATTGACAACTCAGGTACTGCAACGTAATTGTGCAGTAGGAATTTATTAGAAAAATTACTATAATACTATGGCTACTAGGTAATAATAATAAATTGTCAAAATATACTTTTTTATCATTTAGATTTATTGTGACAATGTTTAAAATTAGTTTGGCTTCAAAATTTTTATGAAAAATTAATTAGTTATAAAGACTTACATTTTTATCAATAATAACATAAAGTACCTGGCGACCGAGCTTCGCTCGTATAGAATAGTACGTGTATTATACAAGTTAATTAGAAAAATTTAAACACATTTATTACTCAATGAAAACATTTATGTGGCTTAAATAAAACCGATTTAATACACCATAATTAATATAGCGCTGAACAAAAAGTAATACTCCTGACAGGGATGGAACTCGCTACCTTCGGTTCATGAGACCATTACGCTACCACAGGGCTGTGGCGTATGCCAAATGATCGACTCCGTTAAAGGTCTTTTAGCCAACCTCAATTGTTTTAGCCGATCTTTTTAATTACCCATACAGTTATTATTAGCCTGAGATCAACTGATTTTGTTAGAAATGGAATAAGGATTGAAAAAAGAGAAATTTAATTTACCACCTATTAATTAGTTTGTTACAGTGGTTCCAAGCAATACAATGAATACGTTTTCTATCAAAATATAGGAGATTTTGGAAATACTTTTTTCTGCTTTTATTTTGCCCAGTTATGTTACCTTTAAATTTTTACAAATTGTTTAGTAACTTGATAATTTTGCATTTAGTACATATACAAAATAAATATCTATGAAAAACCTCTATTCACATATTGTTCCCCACCATCTTCAATCAAGAACTGCTAAACGATTATAAACAGATGTTTTGATTTGTATTGTTTACATTTGATTCTCTATAGGCGTAATGTAAAATTTTTAGATTTTAAACTGAATTTTACAAGAAAATCAGAATCTTCCTGGACATTAAACCTATCTAGAACTTATTTTCTACTCGGAAATTAGTTAATGCCAAAATTTAAAGAAATTCCTCAGAGCTGTTTTTGAGATCCATGTGCAAATATATATATATAGTACCTGATGACCGAGCTTTGCTCGTTTAGAATAATACATGTATTATAAAAATTAATTGGAAAAATTAAAACACATTTATTACACATAAATGAAAACATTTATGTGGTTTAAATAAAACCGATTTAATCTCTCTATATAAAATTGAATGTATGTATGTCCTTTATGCGTTGCCAAACTACTCATCTGATCGCCATGAAATTTTAGGAAGTTGCTCTATATGTGTCTGGGAAGGTTTTAGTGAAAAAATATTTTCGAAAACCCCATAAGTTTCCATTTTATGGCGTTTTAAATTTCTAATGTTAACCTTATGGAAAGTAAGTTTGTTTACAAAATGTCTACAATGAAAACTTTTGATTTCTTAGCTACAGCTGATTGGTTTACTTTCCATTATGCTTTACTATCCAATGCCTTCTGAATCATTCATTAATGTTTAATATGAAGTAAATGTGTACTGTAAAAAATGAACAGCTTTATTCACGTTAATAGTTTACGGTTTTGGGGGATTATGTATTTATATTTTTATTTTCGGTCTGATTGAAGTCACGTGTTTATATGATAATTACAATGTTTTATTATTACGTTTATTATAATAATCAGCTGTTGTATATCTTTCCTATAAAAGCCGTATTACAGTTAGGTTTGGATTGGATTTGAAAATTGTGAATTAATCCACTCAGATTTATTTGTTTTATGGGAATGTTATTAATATGTTTTGTCGTTTCAGTATTGTTATTCACTATGCAGCGACCCAGAATATATAACCTTTCACAATGAAGCCGTATTGCTATTCGACTTCAGAACATGGCCAATCTTAAAGTTAACATGTGTTTACTGTGAGGTGTTACGAAGTTCACCGGGGCAGCTAGTACACCATAATTAATATAGCACTGAACAAAAAGTATAGCCCCTGATGGGGTTAGAACACGCGACCTTCATATTATGAGGCCAACACACTACTGCTGGACCACGGCGTCTGCCAATGCCAGTTAAGGTCTTTTAGCCAACCTCAATTGTTTTAGCCGATCATTTACTGTTTAACTATCCATACAGTTATTATTAGCCTGTGACCAACTGATTTTGATATAAACAGAACGAGGATTGAAAAGCAAAAGAGAAATTTAATTTACACATATTAATTGGTTTGTTACAGTGGCTCAAGCAATACAACAAATACGTTTTCTATCAAAACACGGAAGATTTTGGAAATACTCTTTCCTACTTTTGTTTCGCACAGTTATGTTACCCTTAAGTTTTTACAAATTGTTTAGTAACCTGATAATTTTACATTTATTACATACATAAAATAAATATTTATGAAAAACCTCTATTCACATATTGTTCTTTGCCGTCTTCAATCAAGAACTGCCAAACGTTTATAAGCAGCTGTTTTGGTTTGTATTGTTTACATTTTATTCTCCATAAGCCTAATGTTAAATTTTTAGATTTTAAACTTAATATTACAAGAAAACACGAATTTTCCTGGACCTTTGACCTATTTAGAACTTATTTTCTACTCGGAAATTAGTTATTTCCAAAGTTTAAAGAAATTCGTTAGAGGAGCTGTTTTCGAGATCCGTGTGCAAATATATATATATATATATATATCAAACCTTGCTCGTATTATAGTATTGGATATATATATATATATATATACTAGAGGTGTGCGGATAGTGAATTATTTTTTCGGATTGGATTCGGATCGGATAGCTCAGATTCGGATCGGATAGTTTGGGTTCGGATTGGATAGTTTTCGGATTCGGATACTCGCAATAAAAAAGTGAAATCAGACTTATCTAAGAATAAATTAGGAAAAAATCAATAAAATGTTATCAAAATTATTAAATATTAAGCTTACATAAAAAATCATAAATTCTTCATAGGATGAACAACAAAACTAAAATATTTACTTCACTGCATTTAAAATTAATAATAAGTTTATTCCATCAATAAATACAAATTTACAAAATAACAATTACAAGTAACAAATTTTAATATGGCGTAATTCACAAATTAAATCAACAGAAACCTTATAATTCGCCATTAAATGACATCAACTTTCTACTAATTCATCAATTCATTCTACTAATAATCAACTCATTCTCAATTTTATTTCACGATTCAATTATTTTATTTATTACAATGATAAAAACAAATCACCATTAACAAAGAATTAAGATTTGACAAACGCCGTTGGCTCGATGCCATCGGCTATCTGCGTATCGGCAGATCTTTTGATAGCAGCAGCTATCAAACAAAGGCCTGTGCGCAGGCGCAGAGTTGGAATATTTGGCAGATAAAATACCCCGATCGGCTGTGTAACAATATTGAAACCCGTGAAATTATGGTACCTCGTCGTAATCTAGTTAGTTATTCATCTTAAAATTATCTATAAATGTAAAACTAATAACGCTTAAAATCATTTATCAAAGATAAAATGTAGATTGAAAACAAGTGGAAAATTTGTAGGTTATGTGAACACTGAACGACGAAATAGGCCAAATGTAAATTTGGCAACACTTTATCGTATTGCTCAAACCCGGAGTAGTTGAGAATGCGATAACTAAACAATTGATCGTCTATGTAGACGATCAGAATGAAATAGTATTACTTTTGCCGGAAACCCTGTCGCAAAACGAGCTATTATGGTTTGTTACCAGTAACATTAAATCAACAATTCAAGTTTTTTCGAAGCCGAAATGAAATTTTATATGGAACAATATCAAACCGCAATCTGATACTCGGTGCAACTATCGATGACGCTATGCTTTGTATTTCAAAATGCAATATCGTGTTGAACTTACGGTTACTTAAACGCGTAGTTGAAGAATCGAATAATCATACCGCATCCTCGGACCGCCCAATGACGTTCTTACATTCCGATTGGATATGAATTGCGTAATTTCGTCATCTGCGGTCGTCATTCGTCATTCAAATCACTATAAGTGTATCGCGTCTACCAGTCAACGACATTGTTTTGATGAAAGACTACGTAATTTCGTCGTCTTGTCAAGGTTTAAGCAAAAATTATTCCAGCTTCGCGGGTATTAACTTGACGAAAATCTCGTTGTTTTTGTTCAAGTTCCTGTATTATAAAGTCTATCCGAAAATTCGGATATTTATCGGATCGGATATCTTAAATACATTCGGATCGGTTTCGGATATCCGATCCGAATCGAATTTTCGGATATCCGCACACCTCTAATATATACATATAAACCTTACTTGTATTATAGTATTGGACATTGTTGGCAAGTTTTTATACCATTTTAATGAATAGCCCTAGACATAACAATAGAGATGTGTAATGTGTTAATTGGGTATTTAACGATACAGAGCTGACCTTTGTCGTTTTAAAATTAATGCAAAGGTTTATAGAGTTACTATTTTATTGAGTTGTTTACCTGATCGCTTGTTCTCGCTGCGCCTTCCTGACCTCAGGCTTCATGTTCCTCTTGGCCATAATGTCTGTAAGAGAGGCACCGACAATTGCTCGCTGGAACTTCTGAGTTCGCCTGGTGCGCTTCTTGGTCTGCTCCTCCTCCTGCCCCTTCTTGTGTTTACGCCTGTTCGAATAAAACATTACTAGAAAAGTCTTCCAACCACTTAAAATGAGGATAGGAGAAACAGCTAGGTCTACTTAATAATCACATTATTGTTTGGTCTACCTAAACTTTTTCAATAAAGATGGATGAAGCTCATCTCTTCCATAGGCCTACTAAAAATCATAGTCAAAAGTCATAGCCCTTCATGAAAAATATTTCAACTGTATGGATTAGTTTGGTTTGATATAGTTTAAGGTGTGACTGGATTATAATTAATGAGAGGGAATAATGGGGACTTTTTATATTTAGAAGTCAAGGCTCATAAATAAGCTCTCCTTTTTTGTTTAGTCTCAGTCAATCCATAAAATTTCTTGACTCCCTAGTAATTTTAAACTAAACAAAAATAAATAATAAGTTGTGCAGAGCTAACTGTTTTGGTTTCTAGTTGTCTGTAACGTCGCTTACAAACACAAAGGCATAAGGAAACAGTTCATAAATGTGGTGAACTAACGAACTGCACCGATATTTCACGGAAAATACCAACACAGAAGGTAGTTTTACCGTGGAAGGATGTATTTCATCAGTGGCCCTTTTTTACCACTTTCACACGGACCGATCTCACCGGCAAAATCCGTTATGGGGTTAATTAATCATGTAAAAAATAATAAAATAAATTTTACCTGTAAAGTACTGTCCATGTGACTTTACGAGGATTCCTCTTCATCAGATGGGAAGATTCACATTTAGCATTAAGGAATGTAAATGTCTGAAAGTAAAACAATAAAAACCTCTTAATTAGGCTACAAAACAATGCTAAGTTAAGTTAGTTTCTTAAATAGGGCCTAAATGGAAAATAATAAATAAGACCTTTTGGCACAGTATAAAGTTAGTACCTATCTTAAAAAACTAACTAATATCTAAACAAATACCTGATTTTAAGTTTATCAAAACAATGGTACTCGCGTAAAACATCTCAATTGTAGCCTTTTTAATACAGACAGCTAGCATTCATATAAAAATTATCCTTGAAGAACTAGGGGTATGATGTAGATGAGTAAAATAGGATTAAAAAATGTGTATTATTATTCATAAGTTAACAGAAAGCAAAAACTTACTTTTCCATCAGCTTTAACCATTGTTTTCCCATGGCCAGGGTAAATCTTGTAGCCACTGTATGCACAAAGTCCAATCCTAAAAATCAAATGAAAATTAGATCTTAGAAATAAATAAGCTATAATCTTGATCGTTTGATCCCTTGAAATGTCGATTGCACAAACTTGGGCGACTCTATGGGACTACCAAGTGTCAATTGCCTGAATTCTGGCAACTCCACAGGCTCTACTTTACACCACTTACTTAAAGCTTCATAATAGTTTAATCGGAGTTATAATGGTTACCATTTGAACAAGAGATGGTATACATTTTAACTCCGTTTAATCAATCATAAAGCTTTAAATAAACAGTAAAGTAGAGCCTTTGGAGTTGCCAGAATTCAGGCAATTTGACACTTAATTTATTCCACTTAATGTATCATAACGCTTTAAGTAGCCTAAGCGGTACACAATAGATGTTTGCCGTTAGACAAAACTACCTATTTTGTAGATCTGTGAGTATTAATTTACTTATGCAGCTGTGTTATAGTTGCAAATGGCGTCGTGAAACTTTATTTACAGCTTATATGATAGCCAATGTAAGAAGGTAAGACCAACACATAGGCCTACATTTTTGGATAGCCTATTTTATCTACTTTAACTTATAGGGCGATCTAGGGACAACAGTAAATAAGTTTGTTGTGTTTAATGCTTGAGAGTTTGTCTAGATAAAATTCTGCAAATTTGCCAAAAATCGCTTGACATTTTGAGTTAATGTAATGGACACTTGGAGAGTTATCGGCAGTTAAATGAATTTTAACCCTTAACATCCTGGGTGCGGTCTGACAGACCGCTTGAGTAATTTATTTATTTGAATTTAAGGGTTTCAAAAGACGATGACCCCTGCCATGCCAGGTAGTTGTCCCTCCCCACCACCGAAACCGATCCTTATTGTCACTTGTCTTCCGGTCGTAATATTTATAGATTTGTTTGCCGTCAGCGGTCTGTGAGACCGGACCCAGGACGGCTCGCGATAGATTCACGACCCGGCCCATTGTCTAGTGTGTGTGTTTTTCACTCGTATTTCGAAGAGATGTTTGAAAACTGATACGTGGATGCTTTTATAAGTGAATTGGATTCACTTGGATGGTGAAACCACAATTTTAGCA
Source organism: Nephotettix cincticeps (assembly GCA_023375725.1). Lineage (NCBI taxonomy): Eukaryota > Metazoa > Arthropoda > Insecta > Hemiptera > Cicadellidae > Nephotettix > Nephotettix cincticeps. The sequence continues at coordinate 50,142,254 of CM041789.1, read as the reverse complement.
AAATTTTTAGAACACGAGGCTGACGTATCAAGTTTCGAGCATGCATCCGTCAAATACTGGGAGTAGAGGAACCTAAGCCCGATACTGTTGGTGATAGGCTGAATAAAAGAAAGACATATCACTACACATGTGATCCGAAGAAGATAAAAAAACTGCATACATTTGTTATTGATGTAAAAAAATGTAAGCCACAAGTGTACAACAAAATATTGCAATGATTGTAGATCTATGTTACAAGCTGAAACTAGCTATAAAGTGACTGTCTAAATTTTGATAACACATTTTTTCATAAGTATTATTATTATTCTTTATATTCATCATATCCTATGGAATAGAAAAGTACCAATAACTAAACACTTAGTCATATTTATCATTACGTCTTTTTGGTTTTACAAAATGTTTACATTTGCATCAGATTTCCCCATGTCCAAGTTATTTAAATTTTATACATATATGTACTCACAAACATAATTTAATATTATTCACATAGTTAACATTTCAAATAACTTATTAGAGTGATAAAATGATTTCTGGCAGTAAAAAGTAATTTTAAATGTTTTTTTTAAAGGCATTCTGTGAGGCCGCGCCCAGGACTGAGTGTAACAAACAGTTCACCCAGGACGCTAAGGGTTAACATCTTTATGTCTTCAAATGAAGTGGATAGGCCTACCTAAGATACTGAAATCAAAAGTAGCAAATGTTGTATTACTCTAAGTCAAGTATTTAATTATCAATCATGATACATGTGAATGCCAAAACTGCTTTGAAATTAAAATCCAATGAAACCAGAAGTAGAGTGCAATCCTGAAGTCCTAGTCTAGAGACTACAAGCCGCAACTTAAAAACAACTTTAACATGCTGTTAATTATATTTTTTGAGTGATGAGCCCTTAAGATTTAGGCTATCTTAAGTTAAATGCAACACCAGCAACAAAATTCTAAAACCATATATGTATAATAGCCTGGTTGAACAGATAGTAACCTAGGTAAGATGGTTGATCATAATAGCTTCAGAATATTCAAATAAATAATGAATGGTGACATATCCTAAGATCTTAAACTTAATTAATATATATTTCAAATAAAACAGTTAAATTGTAAATATCAGTAACATGATTTGAAGGGATAACTTACTTCATCTTGAAGAGACAGTTTTCTAACCCTACTTGAGAGAGAAAAGGATACTAAATAAGGAAAGGGGAAGAAGAAGTCAACGGAAGTGGGACGTCTGTTATTATATACATAGAGCTCAGCCTCTGCAACTCAGTTGTCTACTGATATTATTACACTAAATACAAAATAACAATATATTTGTTGCATTTTTAAATAGTATATGTACAAAATTGATTTACTTTACTAAGTGGTTTAGGTCATGGATGTGTCTAAAGAGATTTTTTCTATTTCTCTATACTGCTGTGCTGTCTAATAATACATAAAGAAGAATCCCGGTGTAACGAACCCCGAAATAACGAAATCAATGATATAACGTAAATTTTTCAAATCCCCTTGAAACTTCCATAACATTCCATGTTAAAGTAAAGCTTAATGCAATGTATAAGCCATCTAAAGCTTATAGCCCCGATGTAATGAATTTTTGAAACTTTGGAATTGATCAACAAATCCCTATATTACGAATTTCCCAGATGAAAAGCCCCTATATAACGAGGATAGCCCTGTATAACGAATTCCCCACCTTTCTGACCCCGCTGTAACGAATTTTGCAAACATTAATAGCCACATTAATTATTAAAACATTTAATATAGTGATGTGATATAATTAATTGTCTAATAAATTTGACAAACATAGTAATTGGACTGCCATCATTTGGGTAAAGAAATCGCCCCATAATTTTATAAGAAGAAACGTGCTTTCCATTGTTATTATGTGGTTGATTCAATAAATCCTCTTAATCTTAATTATTTTTTAATTTTATTCATGGGACGCCACTTCAAAGTAAAGAAATTGGTCTTGATTCCAACTCCGTACATGTTACATGTAAGAAGCCAAGTATGACACATAAAGGATTTGGTTAAACAAATATTGTTGGCTAACTTGATCCTTGACGTTTTATTCAGTTCTTTTCCTTTTCCCCCAATAATCTGCCAGCCAATTGTCAAATGTCAATTTGTCAATTGTCAGTACTCAGTAGTCAAGTCGGGCAGGACGGGCGAGTGTCTGCTACGTTATTTTTAGTTTTAGGTTGTGTTTGTAAATGTCGCGTCTTCAGTGTTTAGCTCAATAATTATGCATTCATTGTGAACGTTAGTTTACATTCATAACGAATATATATCGAAATTTTATCTACGTTTTCATTGTACAAAGTGATTGTGAACGGGAGTGAGTGTAGTGGACCGTTCGTTAGCAATGTGGGTTAGGCTTACATGACGTGAAACAAGCATAATATACACTAATATCTTGATATTCAGAATTAAAAACAGTTTTCGTGCCAATTTATTTTTTTCGTAATTTTTATGTGTGAAGCTTGTGTTCATATACGAAGTAATGGCCACGTTTAAGGAAGCTAAAACATGGGAGGAGCAGTCCTAGGCCAAATCTTTTGATAGTTTTTCTTTGTGTATGTCAACTGGATTTCCTGAAGTAAGTTCAATTTTTAACTTTTATACCTTTAAGTTACAATATTTTCTTGGTGGCTTTGATTCATAAAACACAACAAATGATTTTTTATTGACTGATGTTAGGCCTAGTCTCTAATTTATCAACTACATACTAGCTTAAGTATCCATTCTTTGCACGGTTTTTTACCCCTCAGCCTTTTTTGGCTGTTGATAGACAAATACTTGACTTCTTCTGAAGGTAAAATGTAACAGAATGATCTATCTGGAGCTTTTAGTGCTTGTTTGTGTGACATGGTGCATGCGTTAACTAATAATTGGCACCATCGCAACAAAGAAGGCCTCTCAGAATTTTTGGAAATTTTGCAAGTTGGTACAACATGGGTGAGATATAGAGGCAGTTTAAACATAGAGTAGGCTATTCGTCCTTCTGGCAATAGGGTAGCTGCCTTACCGGAAGATACAACTTTAATTCCAATTTTTTTCTTTTTTATTACTGTAACAAGTAGCATGTACGTTCACAGCAGCTCTTTCTTCTTCTTATCAAACTGTCCAATTTTAGTATCCACAGCTTTACACATTCAAGTGGTACCTCTTCAATTCACAACAAGCTATTAGGAAAACACATTTTTAAACGTCGATACATGTTAGACTCATTCCTTAGGATTATTAAATTAAAAATTATTAAATTAATGGATCAACCCTTAAAAATGTGTCACACATTAAGGATCTGAGTGTAATTTTTGATTATTTTCTTTGATTTTACATTAGATAAATAGATAGATATATTTATTGGTCGTTAAACATACAATAGATGTAATAGATCTCGTCAAAATACGAAATACTTTTACAATAAATAAATGTGGCTGTAAATTCAGGGCAACAAGAATTTAATACCTTGTCGCAGCAGACCTGCGTACTCAGCGAATTTTCAAATCAATAATATAATAATAATAATATATGACAAGTTTTATAAAAATCTGTCCATAAACATGAGAATTATTTGCCTATTCTCCATATGATTAACATGGGAAAGAGTGTGCAGGTTAGCTGCTGTGAGAAACACTGAAAGTAGTCATTTCTACCATAAATATTTTTTATCTTAACATTTATACCAACTTGCATAAACATCTGTCCATAAATAAAGGATTTTTCCTATTTCCTATATGATTTATATGGGGAAAGAGTATGCAGGTTTGCTGCCATGATAAACACATAAACTATGATTTTTAAGCATAAATGGATATGACCTCAACCACATGAAGCTAGATATCAAGTTTTATCCAAAAATATTGATTAATATGGGAAATATTAATTATTCCCTATCCTCCGTAAGATTAACATTGGAGCCCCATAATACAACATACTGTGTTTAGATTTTTTAATATCTCGGTAACTGTTGGAGATAGAGAAAAACTTTAAGGAACTCAATTGTGTAGTTTATTAAGCTGATTCCAATGGTGAAATATAAAATTATAAATTTTTAAAAATTACATGTGAAAAATGCAATTAACCCCATTTTGGGGTACAAAAACCCCTCAAACTACCCGTTTCAATTGACCGATATGTCTGGTTTACGAACTCGTCCTAGCATTTGTAGGAATACACGTCTCTACCAAATTTGGTCTTGATCGGACCATTTTTATGAGAGTTATCGTGTTCACAGACACCTATATATATATATATATATATCCCGGGCTTAAGTCTTACCATGAGACCTACGGTAATAGCTTCTTCCCTAATGGGAAATTCGCTAAAAATAAGTAAGTGTCAAACAATATTATAAAAAGACATGCTACATGTGCTAGACAATAGATGAATAAAATAAAATAAATAAGTATATTCATGCATTAAAAAACTATAGTGGTTTTATCACAGTCAACAAATTTATTTATGTCATAAAAAGGTCTTAAAACAAGCCATCTGTGCAAAACATGTTTAAAGTAGTTATATGTGACATGCTTTGCCTTAACGGAAATCGAATTAAAACACTTCACTCCCATGCACTCGTAAGAGTTTAAGATCTTGCTTAGTCTAGTGAAACGTTCTTACAATAGCCTTTGTGTGCCTTTTGTTGTGGCTATGAACATGCATATGCAATGTGTAACGTGCAAAATTCTTCTTGACAAGCAGTAAACAATAAAATATATACAGGTTTACTATGGTTAATATTCTATCATGCACAAAAAGTGGCTTGCAGTGCTCTCTAAAACCAACAAAGTTAATGACTCTAAGTGCCCGTTTTGAATAATCAAAACACTCTTAGTCTCAGGACTATTTCCCCACAACAAAACCCCATAAGACAAAGCACTTTGAAACAGACTAAAATATTCCATTTTTAAATATTCTTTTGAGACATGCATCCTTAATTTCTTAAATAAATATACCATTCTACTTAATTTCTTACATACAAATTAACATGCACATGCCAAGATAACTTAGTGTCTAGATAGATTCCCAGAAGCTTCATTGCGGTTGACTAAGACATTATTCAAGGAAAATACTATGTTTTCGGTCTTTTCAGCATTCATAAATAATAAATTAGCTTTATACCAATCATTTGCTTACCAAAAAACGTTATATTGTCAGCAAAAAGAATTGAGAGAGAGTCAACATTCATGCTTAGATCGTTGATCATGACAATAAATAATAAGGGGCCTAGGACTGATCCCTGTGGTACCCCATATTTGACCTCAGTTAGTTCAGAAAAACAATTTTGAGAAAAGACTTTTTGATGCCGATTACTGAGGTACGATTTAAATACCCCCGTCGCAGCAAACGTGTACTCAGCGAATTTCCAAATCAATAATATAATAATGATAATATATGACAAGTTATATAAAAATCTGTCCATAAACATGGTAATTATTTGCCTCTTCTCCATAAGATTAACATGAGAAAGAGTGTGCAGGTTTGCTACTGTGAGGAACACTAAGAGTGGGCATTTATACCATCAAACATTTTTATTTTTAACATTTATACCAACTTTCATCAACATGTGTCGATAAATAAAGGAGTTTGCCTATTCTCCATATGATCAATATGGGAAAAGAGTATGCAGGTTTGCTGCCATGATAAACACGTAAACTATGATTTTTAAGCATAAATTGATGAACCACAACCACATGAAGCTAAATAGGTATAAAGTTTTATCCAAAAATATTGGTTAATAAGTAAAATATTAATTTTGCCTTATCCTCCATAAGATTAACATTGGAGCCTCATAATACAACATACTGTGTTTAGATTTTTTTATATCTCGGTAACCGTTGGAGATAGAGAAAAACTTTAAGAAACTAGATTGTGTAGTTTTTTAAGCTGATTCTAACGGTGAAAGATAAAATTTAAAAAATTTAAAATTACATATGAAAAACGCAAAAACCCCAAATTTTGAGTAGAAAACACCCCCAACTACCTGTTCTGATTGACCGATATGTCTGGAGTATGAACTCCTACGAGCAATTGTAGGAATACAGGTCTCTACCAAATTTGGTTCCGATCGGACCATTTTAGCGAATTTCCCATAGGGAAGAAGCTATTACCGTAGGTCTCATGGCGAGACTTAAGCACGGGACCATGTTATTTTTTCTTCTTTAGGTGCTCAGAGTCCAAAAAAAATAGTCGTTAAAATTTTTATATATATATCTGTGAACACGATAACTCTCGTAAAAATGGTTCGATCGAGACCAAATTTGGTAGAGACGTGTATTCCTACAAATGCTCGGACGAGTTCGTAAACCAGACATATCGGTCAATTGAAACGGGTAGTTTGGGGGGTTTTTGTACCCCAAAATGGGGTTAATTGCATTTTTCACATGTAATTTTTAAAAATTTATAATTTTATATTTCACCATTGGAATCAGCTTAATAAACTACACAATTAAGTTCCTTAAAGTTTTTCTCTATCTCCAACGGTTACCGAGATATTAAAAAATCTAAACACAGTATGTTGTATTGTGGGGCTCCAATGTTAATCTTACGGAGGATAGGGAATAATTAATATTTCCCATATTAATCAATATTTTTGGATAAAACTTGATATCTAGCTTCATGTGGTTGAGGTCATATCCATTTATGCTTAAAAATCATAGTTTATGTGTTTATCATGGCAGCAAACCTGCATACTCTTTCCCCATATAAATCATATAGTGAATTGGCAAACTCCTTTATTTATGGACAGATGTTGATGAAAGTTGATATCAATGCTAAAAAAATTAATTGTTTACGCTAGAAACATCTACTTTCAGCAATCCTCACAGCAGCAAACCTGCATACTCTTTCCCATGTTAATCTATGGAGAGTAGGCAAATAATACTCATATTTATTGACAGATAATGATCAAACTATGTTATTATTGTATTATTATTATTATGTTATTGATTTGGAAATTCGCTGAGTACGCAGGTCTGCTGCGACGGGGGTATTTACGATAGTTATCGTGTTCACAGACACACACTTACACAGACACATTAATTTTAACACAAAATTTTAACAACTATTGTTTTTGGTCTCTGGGCACCTAAAGAAGAAAAAATAACATGGTCCCGGGCTTAACTCTTGCCATGAGACCTACGGTAATAGCTTCTTCCCTATGGAAAATTCACTAAAAATAATCTTGTCTAATAAAACAAGGAGCTGTGCATTCAAATACTGTATAACATTAAATTTATAAAATACCCCCGTCGCAGCAGACCTGCGTACTCAGCGAATTTCCAAATAAAATAAAAATAATAATAATAATATATGACGAGTTTGGTCAAAGTCTGTCGATAAACATGAGAATTATTTGCCTATTCTCCATAAGATTAAAATGGGAAAGAGTGAGTAGGTTTGCTGCTGTGAGGAACACTGAAAGTAACTATTTATACCATCAAAAATTTTATTTTTAACATTTATACCAACTTGCATCAACATCTGTCCATCAATAAAGGAGTTTGCCTAATCTCCATATGATTAACATGGGAAAAGAGTATGCAGGGTTGCTGCCATGATAAACACATATACTATGATTTTTTAGCACAAATGTATGGATCTCAACCACATGAAGCTAAATATCAAGTTTCATCCAAAAATATTAGATAATAAGTGAAAAATTAATTTTTCCTAATCCTCCATAAGAATAACATTGGAGCCTCAAAATACAACGTACTGTGTTTAGATTTTTTTATATCTCGGTAACCGTTGAAGATAGAGAAAAACTTTAAGGAACTTAATTGTGTAGTTTTTTAAGCTGATTCCAATGGTGAAATATAAAATTAGAAGTTTTAAAAATTACATGTGAAAAACGCAAAAAACCCCATTTTGGGGTACAAAACAAAAACATCCGTTCCCATTGACCGATATATCTGGTTAACGAACTCGTCCGAGCACTTGTAGGAATACACGTCTCTACCAAATTTGGTCTCGATCGGATGATTTTTACGAGAGTTATCGTGTTCACAGACACATATATATATATATATATATATATAATATATATATATATATATATATATATATATATAAATTTTAACGACTGTTGTTTTTGGACTCTGGGCACCTAAAGAAGAAAAAATAACATGGTCTCGGGCTTAACTCTTGCCATGAGACCTACGGTAATAGCTTCTTCCCTATGGGAAATTCGCTAAAATAGGCATAGCTAAATTTTTTCTTCACTTGTTGAAATAGAATCAAAAAGAAAGAAATGTCTCAGTTATTTATGGTAGAAATGACTACTTTCAGTGTTCCTCACAGCAGCTAACCTGCACACTCTTTCCCATGTTAATCTTATGGAGAATAGGCAAATAATTCTCATGTTTATGGACAGATTTATATAAAACTTGTCATATATTATTATTATATTATTGATTTGGAAATTCACTGAGTACGCAGGTCTGCTGCGACGGGGGCATTTTATATTCTTAGGAGTAATCTGTGGCCCTTATTTAGTGGCTTCTGTTCTTTGTTGCCACGCTGTTCAACATTAAAATCTTTAGGTTATTTATATAGGGATGAAATAGATTTTTTTATCATAGGCCTAGTTATAATTTATTTTTGGAAATAAGTTAGGTTTGTTACTCTCTAGAGTATTAGTTTTATAGTAGGTGTATTATTTCTTATGATTTAATCTTTTGTAGTTGAACACATTAATTTGTCTATTATGGTTGGCTATAAGTTTACTATTCTTGTACTCTTTGGCTACTTTTAGCGAATTTCCCATAGGGAAGTAGCTATTACCGTAGGTCTCATGGCAAGAGTTAAGCCCAGGACCATGTTATTTTTTCTTCTTTAGGTGCCCAGAGACCAAAAACAATAGTCGTTAAAATTTATATATATATATATATATATATATATATATATATATATGTGTGTCTGTGAACACGATAACTCTCGTAAAAATGGTCTGATCGAGACCAAATTTGGTAGAGACGTGTATTCCTACAAATGCTCGGACGTGTTCGTAAACCAGACATATCAGTCAATGGGAACGGGTAGTTTGGGGGGGTTTTGTACCCCAAAATGGGGTTTTTTGCGTTTTTCACATGTAATTTTTAAAAATTCATAATTTTATATTTCACCATTGGAATCAGCTTAAAAAACTACACAATTAAGTTCCTTAAAGTTTTCCTCTATCTCCAACGGTTATCGAGATATTAAAAAATCTAAACACAGTATGTTGTCTTGTGGGGCTCCAATGTTAATCTTAAGGAGGATAGGGAAAAATTAATATTTCCCATATTGATCAAGATTTTTGGATAAAACTTGATATTTAGCTTCATGTGGTTGAGATCTATCCATTTATGCTTAAAAACATAGTTTATGTGTTTATCATGGCAGCAAACCTGCATACTCTTTTCCCATATTAATCATATAGGGAATAGGCAAGCTCCTTTATTTATGGACAGATGTTGATGAAAGTTCGTATAAATTTTAATATAAAAATTATTTATAGTAGAAATGACTACTTTCAGTGTTCCTCACAGCAGCTAAACTGCACACTCTTTCCCATGTTAACCTTATGGAGAATAGGCAAATAATTCTCATGTTTATGGACACATTTCAATAAAACTTGTTATATATTATTATTATTATATTATTGATTTTGAAATTCGCTGAGTACGCAGGTCTGCTGCGACGGGGGTATTTAATGCATGTGTGTACTTTTTTTAGTTCATTCAATTATTGTCTAGCAAATGGAGTAAGTCTTTTATAGTATTATTTGACACTTAATTATTGTTATATTTATTGTTGCACGGAATTTACAGGCACATCTATTTATGTAAGAGTATTTTTGTATTCTGACGAGATCTATTACATTATATTATTATGTTTAACGATCAATAAATATATCTATCTATATAGTTACGTTTTATCATTACATCCATAAAACCTTGAATTTAATATTTCTTATGACAGCAAACTTAAATACTCATTGCCTATGTAATTCTTACGGAGAATAGCTAAATTTGTGTAACTCGCATAATTACTTTATATAATTTACTATTTGTTTTTACTTACGTAATACTACGTTAATCCGCGAAGACCATCCTCATAATTAAACCTGTTTGTAATTCAGAGGGCAGTAGTTCAGACTCCACATTAAGCTGTACGTCCCTTAGATATGCAATTGACTGTTGGGCAATTAATTATCGGTTCTGTCTAAGAAACAGGTCAGTAACAAGACTACAAGAACGCGCCACAAGCATCCAACACTTATTCTCATTCATACTTGGCTTAAAATATACATACCTAAGTAGGTTGCCATTTCAGTTAAAAGTACAAAATATGTCCTGGCCTGGCAGCCGTTACGTGGACCCCCGGGTACCAGCCCTCCGCCTCCGCCCCCTGCATCATATCACGCCGGCCTCATGCCCCAGGCAAGGCCGGTCCCGTATTATCACAATCGCCACAACCAGTTTCCCCACGGCATGCCAGGCTCTTCCGCCTCGCGACATTATGCAATTAACTCTTCTGCCGCTAACTTAGTCCGTTTTCGCCTATCTCGCATTTTTTGTGCGGAAGATACTTTTTGGCATGGCATGATTATAATTCAATGGTAAATCTAAATCTATTGATCTACATGGATTGACGTCCGCTGCATTGAATTCTACGTTCATACACAATCACCATCCTCAAAATTGGACCAGTTCTTAATTCAGAGGTATAATTGTGGTTCGGATCTCGCGTTAACCATAGATCTGAGTCCACAGTGAATTTAAAAAATGAGTCCCCGGGGTTTTTTGACATTTGTAAGCTTTTTTTCTAAAAATGTATAATTTTTGAAATAATGTAGTTTATTGAAAAATCATAAGTTGGTTTGTTTTGGTAACTACCGACACTGTTATCATGCGAAGAGTGAAAAGTGATAAAATTAATATGAAAACCCTTTGAATAAAAAAATGAAGTTGTAATAGAATTTTGTAGCTTGTTAGCCAAAATGTGCATAATTATATGCCAAATAAGAAAATGTATATATTGTTTACTTTTTGTCTTTTAAAAATTAGGTGGGGCCTTATAATACAATTCTAAAGCAGTTTTTGAAGCCCTTCGGCACAGTTCTAGTTAAACTGTGCCCTCAGATGTTATTGGATATTACAATTAGTTAACACTACAATCATCTTACACTCATTTCTTATTCATTCGCTTTGCCAGGAGTTAGACCCAACGGTCGATTCTACGCTTTTTTAAATCATATTCTCTTGTTGCTGTGCGATGTAAGGAGACAGCTCCAGTCTCCAGCTTGGAGCCTCCAGGAGATGTCTGGAGTGTGGAGCGAGGTGGACGTTGACCCTGGCCGCACGACCACGATTCACGCCGCGGATTCCTTTGTGAACGCCATCACTCTCCAGCAGTCCCCGGGTCGCTAAATATGAAAAATCTGCTTGCGTTTGATACGTCATACGAATAATCTATATAACTAATACTAGTTTGTTGTCTGTAAACTATTATTATTACCTTGTTTGAAATGGCGACATACGGCATTTAGATAGGTATTTTAATCTAACTATGAATGAGAAATTAGTGTAGACCTAAGTGTCAATAGCATATTTAATGGACCTACAGTTTAACGTGGGTATTACGAACTGGTGGAATTATGAGGATGGACTTAGTAATCAGTAGTGCGAACGTTAATCCACACCACAATTCGTGACCTCCAAGTAACTGGATTATAGGACACGCCTCTGTCCCAGTCATTGTTAGTAATTACCATAAAATTGTTAATATTTAATATTGTAATCTTATTGCATTAAAACTGAATGCGTGAGATCACAAACATTGAGATACTTACTCGCTTTTCAGGACTGAAAATTCACCTATTCATAGTCAAAAAAGTGAATGTGATGACAGCAAGGAAGTTTGGGCCTACCAATTTATTTTGTTGAGCAATGTAAAGACAAAACTATAATTTTATTTATATAGAAGATAGTGTTTAATTTGGTAAAAGGGCAATATGGTATTCAATTTAGGAACTGTATTAGCGGAAGAGAAACACGACAGCAGCTGCGGGTTGGGTAATACCAGTCGATCCCAAGGCGTGAGACGACTCGAAACAGCTGTTCGAAAGTAGAAAAGAGATGCCACTGCGGAAGCGGAAATACTCCTTGAGAGGAGAATCTTGTCTATACGGTTAATGAAAATTGATTATCTGGAGTCTGATGTATACATACATTAAGTGTGTTTGAAAAAATCCTTTTAGTCTCTTAAAAACACTAGTTACGAGCGAAAAGTGGCCACTTAATGATGAGTGAGTCGAAAGTCACGTCGGTTAATTGTGTTGAAATGAATGTATTAAACAAACTTTCTGTCCGTTGAATAATTCAATGAATGGATGAATTGTTGGCTGATGTCATTTACAGTCTGAAAAAGTTGCAAGGAAATTGAAACATTTTGTCAACTTTGATTTTCGTCGCTTTGTTTGAAAATGGAACCGGTTTTATTGTAATATTGCACTCAACAAAAAAGGAGTGGTTGCTTTTAAACTTTTTACCATAGAATAAAACATACTTTGAAATATAAAATTCAGAAAAATGAAAAAAGCTCTACGATACCGTGGATTATTAATTATTATGTATACATACCGAATTTCATAAAAATCATAAGTTATCTTTATTCGTTCAAGATACAAATAATATTTGAACACGTCATACAATAAATAATACAATGATACATTAAACAAAATAAATACATATAATAAAATATTTAACATAAAATATGTAAGAGAGAGGTCACTCAACATCACTTATCAGATAGGGACACAATTCCAGGAAGTGTTCTTTAACTTTTTTTGAATTTATTAACATTGTTAATTTTTATTATTTGGAGGGGCAGTTTATTATATATTTTGAGACAAGTATAATAGGGTCCCCTTTCATACTTTGCTGTTAAGTGATTTGTCACTGACAGCATGCCCCTTGATCTTGTTGGGTACTAATGAAAGTGTCCGTTAGTCACAAAAACCGATCAGTTCTGTTTGACAAAAACACAGACCTCGTATCCAACAAGACCGGCGAAAGTTAAAATTCCTAAAAAAATCGGACCAGTAGTCTCGTCTCTAGGCTTCTGCACATCCTCACACACAAACACACGGACAGACAAACAAACAAACAGACATCACTCTAAAAACCATTTATTTCGATTGAGGAGACACTAAAATGGATATGTCTGCCAAAACCTCAAATTTGGAAATTCTGACGAAAACAATACTTTCTCCTTATACTATTCGTATAGGGAGAGAAAGTAAAAACACTTGAAAAAGAAAATCGACCGACCAATCACTCGGTTGTCCCATCACTATCCTGGGCACGCTCCTGGCCAAAAGAGTCCTTGACATTTGATCGACCAGGTCGCAGTGGGTGTGACGTCATGACAATCACATTGTCACGTCATCGGGGGGTGCTCCGTGTCTCCCCGACCTAGCATAACTCCTACCAGTGTTGCCCGATATACGACAACGTGGAGTACATTTAAATATTTGTGTTATGGGATCGACGAACTCGAAAGGAACATATTTTAAAACTCTTGAGGTTACTTACAACAATAACAATGAGACGTGGTGTTTTATTGAAAAATTAACCTTATATCCCTGTAGTAGCAGACCTACGTACTCGTACTCAGCGAATTTCCATTAATTTATGAATGTTTTGAGATTGTACGAGCTATGCTTGATCTTCGGTTAAGCCTTGTAAAAAATGTTTTCACAGTATAATACATTATGTCTGTTGGGCTCTCAATGCACAGCCCTGTAAGAAATACCATATCCACCTACCATTGCACTCATTTCTCATTCATATTTGCCTTAAAATACCTACCAGGGTAGGCCGCAATTTCAAAAAGGTTTGGCAGTAATAACTCAGCTAGTTAGATTAGAAGATTATTTGACTAATGCTGGTTGAAAATCAATTAAAACGTCGTCACGGACGCAGAGAGAATTTCCTCCACAGACAGAGGGGTTTTTTCCTGAAAGTCAGAGGACCTTACAAGCCAGAGGAATGCGCTGGCGGCCGGAGAAAGTTGTAACTGGGTTTTGTCTTAGTCATCTGAGGGCAGGCCGACTGTGCACAATGTAACACTTCCCCTGCTGGTCGAGCATGTGCTGACCATTCGATCAGAAATAATAAATGTCACTGTGCCCTACTTTGGGTTTTTAGGTTATATTCTTACGTAACGTTGACGAGTCTGTAAGTCCAATATAGCTTTGATTACTGAAACTTTGGCATTGTCGGAGATGCAGATAGTTTTATTTATGGTTGTCTTTACGTGTTAGCTATTACAATACTCGAATACCTTTCGACATAGTTTCTGTAAAGATGAACTAATTTTCGATGCTCATTCCATTTTCAGAAAAACTAATACAGATTTCTCGAAATTATTTTAAATATTTGTTTCACTACAAGTGTCATTAAGAAATCTCATCCTCAGAGCAATCCTCATAATTAGACTAGTTCGTAACAAGTAACAAGACTACAAGATCGCGCTAAAATCATCCTACACTCATTTCTCCTTCATACTTGACTCAAAATACCTACTTTTGGTAGGTCACCATTTCAAGTAAGTAAAATATTTTAAAAAATACTAAAAAGTATTAAAAGGACAGATTATTAAGACAAAATAAAGATCCATTCCAAATTTTTTAGAGTTCATATCCACATTCAGCCAGTTATGCTTGGCAACGTTTATAACAGTTTTTTTGTTTTTTTTTCTTAGACAGGTGGTAACTCTTCATGAGTACCCCCGCTCCTGCAAGGGTTATGTGGTGACTCTACCGTTAAGCGGTGTATACCCAAACTAAACCCACCTTCCCCCATCCGTACAGACGTGTATTAGCAACTTACATCCGAAAAATGGACTTGATTTGGGCGAATCGCAGCATTAGCTTTTCAGCTGTGGCTGCTGGGTTACCTCTGGGTTGGCTAGAACAATCGAATTGTTCCACGCTGAAATACATGACTATAAACCTTTCTCGGGCCTCCCAATCTCTTAAAATGTAACAAGGCCTACAACAATAACCAAATCTAGTAGCGATATTTTCACCCCCGTCGTGAAATCCGTGCTCAAACCGTGACATTCTGTTGTCATGATGCAAGCCCGTGGCGTGCGAGATACGTCGAGAGATTTGAAATTGGATCAGGTTGACATTCAGTGAGTGACCAACGACGGCATTATCCAAGCGTTTGACCACCCCGTCCCCGCTGCGGTATCCAAACTTTTCCATGGTAATCACTGGCGGGAAGAGCGTGAGAAACGCGTCGCCACGCTCGGCCGGGTGTGCGCGGGGAAAGGAATACATCCACGCTACAACGCTCGGCAACAGCGAAGACAAAAGTCGTCTGTGGTCCGAGTAAGCGATGGTTCCAATAGGTAGAGGACTTGGCTGTCAACCTTGGGATGGAAGAATCAAATATACAAAGTTTAGAGAAAACTTAACTCGAACAACTGTGAAGCATGTGTTTTACCTTGTACGTCTTTTCTGAAATGACATACCTGGGTAGGTATTTTTAAGCTTAGTATGAATGAGAGGAAATCCCCCTCCGAGGTTCGAAACCCTAACCAGCCCTTGACCGCAGCCGTCTGGCAACTACGGTCTCATCCCAAAAATTCTTCCTTTTCTCCCTAAAAATCCCTGCATCGCTCCGGAATCACCAAAATTAGGAGATGTAAGAGCGAGACGGGGTGATTGGGTTAGAATTCTTGGAAAAACGATTAAGTCTTAGGGCGACTTTAAAACGAAAAGAGAAAACACAGCTAAATTTGGTTAGGTTAGGAAATATTAATCGTTAATTCTTTCCTCAATAAGGTGTGGGTTTAAATAAGACCGATACAATTCAAAATATTGTACCTCTAAACATAATTCAAACTAGACGACAGTTCTTAGACTGTTAGTAACCTCACACTTTAAACGTGTCATGCGTTGTGCTTTGTTATTCTTTGTCTGTCTCGCCCGCCGCCTCCCCTCTCGCCCTTCTCAAGCGCGCTTTCAAAATCCCCATCAAGGAGGACAGCAGTTGCCAAAGTTTCGGGTCACGGGTTTTGACCCTTTTATGGCCCCTGCGAGGACGAATGGGATAAGCGCAGTGGCCAAAAGTCCTAGACTCAAGGTATATTATCCTTTCTCCCTGGTGGATGGGAAATAATATGGTGTTTTCTATATCCGCTATTAAACTAACTGCGCTGCGTACTACGTGCTCCGCATTTGCGGAGACTACTGGTTCCATTGAGATCAAAACTGTACCGTCTTTCTACTTCCGCAGTACGCGACTTAACAGGCTAGATCGCCCCTCTGTCAATATCGGTGTTTAATTGTTTGTTAATTTATGCCATAATATTCATCTGGTGTAGGCCTACATCACGAAGCGCACAGTTTTGCGTTGCGTTGAAATACTGTTCCGGAGGTGATTGTCGCAGCTACGCAGTGGGCTGAATCACGGAGCATGCTGCGGTACATACTGTGGAGATAGGAAACCCCGTTTACGACAGTTTCGTGGCGACTAAAGTACGAACCGAGGGACTAAAAATCGGTGTCAGGCTGGCGACGGGCGTGGCGGGTTGTGTTGTGTGCGCAGTCGCAGTCTGCCCACAATGCAGGGTAGGGTCGGCACACGCGCCTTGCCGATGTTTCCTCTCTTTGTTAGCCAATCTTCTCCGCACAAAGCCTGGACCAGCGATACGCAACCCATTGTCCGTCTAAACTATCACTTCATTCTTCTCGGTCGTACCTTATTGACCGCAGATTTATGGTACAGGACTC
This sequence comes from Nephotettix cincticeps, assembly GCA_023375725.1. Lineage (NCBI taxonomy): Eukaryota > Metazoa > Arthropoda > Insecta > Hemiptera > Cicadellidae > Nephotettix > Nephotettix cincticeps. The sequence continues at coordinate 50,125,457 of CM041789.1, read as the reverse complement.
CAGACGTTTGCGGGGGAAGGTGAAAGTTAGACTGGTGGCCATAATGTTTACAGTTTTGTGTAGTTTGAGAGCTACGGTACATTAGAGGCATCTCAAATTTTCATCTGAATGTGGAGTGTGTTGAATGTTTCGTTCTCAACCAAATTCTTATTTATTCAGTTTATTTTATTGTGCTTTTCCAACGCGTATGTTTTTTTAATTACTAAACGTTTCTGGAGGTGGGGAAACTCCTCTTGTTTTCAAGTGATTACCTAATAATTTACATTTAAAATTGAAAGTTTAAGCTACAGACTCATCTATCATGCACAAAACAAAAGACTGTTTCGTTATCAACATCGTGTACAGTCGCTGCCTGGACCCGCGGTGCAGCCCAGCCACGACCTCCGCTCTCGCCGTCACCTCTGCCCTCTGGGGAAACCGATACAATATCCTTGCTCCAGTACACCACGGTTGCGGCACTTCTCCGCTGCTAATGTGTTTACAAGTAACGAGCAGCTATTGCGAACATTTTCCGTAAACGATTATTTAAACAAGTTTCACGACGTTTTGGGATCGGGAATCTGAACCCGTCCTCAGATGAGCTACAGTTATAGCATAACAAGATAAGTACATAATTCGGACTAAGCCAACGAAAGCTGAACACAAGTAGTTTAAAAGCAGTCAAGCTTAGTTCGGATTATGTACTAATCTATTATTACATGCTTTAGGTTCTAGCTCACCTGAGAACGGCATGACATTCCAGTTCACGAAACGTCGTGAAACTTTGTTCTATTTTAATTGTGATGAAAATGTCCAAGTTAATAATTTAAACAACATAGACTCACGATATCCAACATTAGCTTTCAAACAAATAAATAAAAAACTGCGTTTTGGTTGTTCGTTGAACTATTCATTCGCTATTGTAGTAAATTGGTAATAATAACAAAGCTGTCATGAAAGTTAGACTGATTTTTTACTCCAAGATGAGAAAAAGTGGAACAACGGTGCCGAAATGGTGGCTTGGAAAATCGCATCCCTGAGCTATTCATTGTGAGAGGCGTTGTCAATCAGTGTTTAATACTCGGTTTCTGATAGGGACGATTCAAAAGTAGTGAATGTACAATCGGTTGCATTCAACAATCGATTAATTAGACGGGTTGTTTTCTCGTTGAAAATGGTTGGGTATCATAACGAAACTCGACATTAATTCACATTAGATTAAATGATTGAAATGGTGATCATACTACAATGTAGGTATTTTAAGCCAAGTATGAATGAGGATTGAGTGTAAGATGATTGTGGCGCGATCTTGTAGTCTTGTTACTGACTAAGGCTGGCATGTTCCTTAAACAGGACTGTTAATTAATAGCCCAACAGCCGATGGCAACTAAAGGACCTGCAGTTGAACGTGGAATCCGAACCACGGTCTCTAAATTACGAATTGGTCTAATTATGAGGATGGTCTTTGCGGATTAACGTAGTTTTCAATAGTGTGGACGTTAATCCACACATGAGAACACTATACTCACCGACCATTGCTCACAACTATTCACAATTCGTGACCTTCAAGTAGCTGGATTACAGGACGTCGCCACCGTCCCAGAACATCGGATCTCAAAGTCACTGTTCAGAGATCGTTCTCTGGCGTAGTTTTTCTGGTCAACGTGCCGGAGTGATTTATGTGAGACAATATCTACTGTGTTGACGTAATCCGGTGTCGGTGTTGGTGTCGGGGGAAGGGAAAGTATTCACAGTCTAGCGACTCTCCTCGCAGTCCGCCTTCACATCCTTGTGATCGCCGCGGCACAGTTACCACGCTAGCGCGTCGTGGCCCAGGAACTGTACGCGTTCGGAGATATGCTAGCACACCTCGTCAGTTATAGCTCGAATGGAGTTTTCAGCCATCACGTCAAAAATGTTTAACGTGATACTGGTTTAGACGTCCACCACATTTCCTGAAAAATCTTGTGTTCAATATAGAATGCTTTTGTACTTTTTCGTACTTGTGTAGTCCAGAATATCAGTATCTGATTAGTTGATGAGATCATGTATCCTGTAGGCCTATCAGTTTCGGTGCCAGTCGTCGTTGTGGGGCGCGGCCTTGCCCGGCGCCTCTGGTGGTTTGCGGCAAGGAATGTTATTGTTCAGTTCCTTTTGAGTTCCACTCCGATTCACTTTTTCATTGTCGTCTATCAGATGTTGGATAGAGAAGAGCTTGGGTTGGGTTCAGATAGGGGTGCGCAAAAAGCCTACTGTGACTTAAAAGGAATTTAGGTCCTAGATTACAGATAATGATTATGGTTGAAAAACTGTCAACAGTACTAAAGTGTCTTTAGGTTTTCCAGTTTGAAAGATCTTGGAAGTTCCTCCATGTCACCTTGTGGGCATCTAGACAGTTTGATTGGTCAGTACGACTAGACTCATTTTTGTTCAGATTGTTGATTTTTGGGATTGCTCACGTCAGCCTTACTTATTGCTCCGCTCCAACCTCCTAACATTGTCTGGTTGAAACCTTCAGTCTTAGATGAACTGAAATAATTGGGTAGCAACGTTATAGAATTTAAATTAATACAATTCAGAGGTTCCAAAAAGCCTTGTCGTTCCTCCAAATGGGTGGAATTTTCTAGTGCAGGGGTCCTCACTACGATTTTTCAGAAAGCCAATTGGTTTACATCACATATTCCTTAGGGCCAAAAGCAGAGACTGCCTGTGGTCGCTTTTGGGCAATACACCTCCGGGAAATTTTTTCGAGTGGGGGGGGAGTGAAAAGGGAGTTATGAAGGGTCCTCTCGGAAAATGTTTAATTTACAATTTACAATTTAATTACAATTTACAATTACAATTTAATTACAACTTACAATTTATTTTTATTTCTAACAGTTTAAGGTCTGAAAAATACTTGCCGATCCCGCATGCGTTAGGATTGCTGCTCTATTGCGCCTTCGAGTCTCCTCGCATTCCTCGCATAGTCGGAGACAGTGCCAAGGACGTGGTCCGTGTAAATGTATACTGGCCGTGTCCTGTTAGAAGGAAGGCTAATTCTAGGTACGGTACCTGTGGAAGAAGATGAAAAGACAAGGTTTTGCTCGGTCCAGTAGGGATAATCATCTTTTTTGTCAAGAAGGAGTGCCGGGGAGACTATAGGCCCTACTTGAGGTTCTACTTGGTGTAACACTGGACTAACTCAATCTTTCAGTTTGATCCTTAGGTTACTGAAGATTCGGGATGAGTCCCAACGTCACGAATTTCTTGGCGGGACAGTCGAGCTACCTGAAGAATTAAGGTCACTTAGAAGCCACTAAGTTCACCAAATATAATGAAATATATCAAAATGTTTGATTATAACCGATTCCTAGTTCTTGAACATGCGTGGGACACTCAGAGCCCAGCAGATGTATGTGGGCCACTGTGACTGTGACGCGTGATATAACTGATACGCGTAACGGTAACCAGACGACACACTTCAACGCACCAACGCGACTTTCTTGTTAACCGTTCCGATAGAATATTATTGAGTCCGTTAAAATTTCACGTGCTTATGTCGTGTTGCACTGTGTGGCAATCGGATTTGATGTAAATGTACATGGCTTTATCTAGACGACGTAGTAGTTAATTCTCTAATGACTGAACTAGAGGTCTTTTCAAGCATTTGTGTGTAGGATTGTAATTGGGACCACATTATTTTAATGTGTCCCTACAAATTTTTTTCAGTCTAGATTTTTTGATAGGTATTACTTTTTACGGTGGCGCGTCCTGGAATCCAGTTACTTGGTGGTCAATTGTGGATAGCTTTGAGCGGTAGTTGGTGAATGTGGTGTGGATTGATGTCCGCACAATTTACTATTACATTCATCAGATGCATCTTACTGTTCCTGATACTAGTTTTCCCCCCAAAACGCATTTTTCTAAGAATAGATAGTGTGGTAACGTGCGAATAGCCTTTGCCAATCATGTACAGTATACCAAAAATTAACCTTTTTGGGACCTCCCAAAACTGTACTTCTTAACCTTACAAATCTTCATTTTCGGAGGAGTCGTTCCAACCCAATCCGACGTATATTGTGTTTGTGTTTTTCGGGCTCTCCCTGGTTGACCGGGTGCACATGGCACGTGATGGTCCGTTGTGGGGGGGAGGCACGTGGGCCGTGAGGCTGCTGCCAACTCCCAGACTCTCGACTCTCTTCCCACGTGGCTCCTTGCTTCTTGCCCAACGCGGCCCTCGCAATGTGTTTACTTCACACCTGGGAAACTTACTTGAAACCGCACAATCGTTTGCGTGTAACGCTACTATAGGTTTGAGTGAAACTCTAACCTAGATTATAGTTCGGTATATTTATAGACTACGGGAATCGATTAACAACCATACAACTCGTACTTCAGTCGGCGCAGAAGGAACACTACCTTGGAGAGTTCCTTACACATTTCATTTATATGTTGTTTCCAATTCAATTTCTTGCCAACTGGAGTTTATTGGTACCTTACTGAGTCCCCGCGCAGTATAAGCTTGGTGTCATCTGCACGATGGAGTACTTCATCCGAGCATTTAAAGTCATTTACAAGCAGTATAAACAATATAGGGCCGAGTGCAGAACCCTGTGGGACACCATTTTGAACCAGTAACTCACTTGTGTCGAACATTACACATCGTACGATATTGCTCATGTGTAGATATTACAGATAACAACACTTAATTTAAATTAAAAAGTAATTCTGTGCTTCTTAATTTGCTTTTGCTTATCGTATCGTTCCGTAATAATTATTGTAGGCTGGAAACGCTTCGACGACGGACGTGGGGAACTGCGGGAGCGAGAGGTGGGCTCGTGGCACGCGGTGGGTACTGTGACGTCACACAACGGTACCGTCACCGGGTCCTGGCCTCATACACACGCGCACACACGCACACACGCCGTGGTCATACCCGCGCGTACCACCGACACTAACCTCTCCAGCTGTATCTGTATTGGGTGGAAATGCTTTGTAACTTTAGGACTGACGTTCGATTTTGAAAAGCAATCCGAGGGTCTCCGGTTTTATTTTACGAACCCTGTCGCCATTGGGCTATTAGGAGTCTTTACGAGTAACGAAATATTTAGTTTCAGCCCCCCAAAAATGGTAATTTGTGACCGTATTACAGGGTACATAGACGTAATACGGTTGTTGAGGTATCAAAGATGAAGCCGTTATCCAATGAATCAAAATAATTAACTTTTAACCATTCAATAATTCTTTTGATATACAAATTACCTTTAATTTGGAACCTCAACCGTTGTTTTACGACTGTTTTGCAATCAGTAATTCAGTCACGAGATTAGTAAATTATTCTTATGAGGCTAAAATCCAAGATGGGGGTTAATTCCTTATTAATTACATGTCTAAAACAGGTCAACGTTAGGTAGTTCCCCTTAAAAAATTGAAAAACAAAATAAAACAGTAAAAGTGAAAACTTGTAACAACCAAACCATGTTCGTTAAGATAATTTTATGATGCTGGTCCTAGAGTCCCAAATAATAGATTTTAAGGTGATTATAAAGATCTCAGACAACAACTTGATTACCCTTATGTTGACTGACAAATGTGCCAACCATGAATACCATGAAGATACATTGCCTTATTATTATTATTATTATGACTTTTGAAATGGCGACCTACCCAGGTACAAACATTATTTAGAGCAAAGTATGAATGAGAAATGAGTGTAAGACATGATCTTTTATCTTATTACTGACTAATGCTGACATGTTCCTTAGAAAATACTGTTAATTAATAGCCTGATATCCAGTAACATCCAACCATGATTTTGACTGACGAGCTAACTGTTAGTGTGTTTCTAAAACTGTTAATACAGATAAATAACACAACTTAAGTTGCCTGTTACCCCACATAATGAGTTCATTATAGGCAGTTTTGAATTTCACTCGATATTCTCGACTCGAAGACAGCTTACAGCAAACAAATTTTTCAAAGTTAATTTTAAACATGGTTAAAAGACGTGAACATTGAGGTTCCACTGTAATATTAAAACAAAATGATTTTGTTTCCAGGAGAGGGGCCGGGATGGATGGCTGGAGTGTTGCCTGGCTGGTCTTCTCCTTCCTTGCATGCGGTGAGTTTATTACTCTGTGTCATATTTTAGTGAATTTGCAATACATAACCAAACTATTACTGAAGAACTCATGGTAAGACCTAAGCCGAGGACTAAGTTTTTTGTGTTCACTCGATGCCAAAAACGCTATTAGTGGAAAACAATTTTGATTGTAAATTTTGGGATTAATTAAATATATACACCCTAGTTTTTTAGTAATTAAAAATATTGAGAGTTCCCTCAGGTCCAAGATGTAGAAGTAAACTTAAAAATGTTTAATATTCGGGCATTTCCCGAAATTTGGCCAAGTCGATAAAGTGTTAAAATAACGTATTTGGGACTGTTCAATTGTGTCCTTGGCGCTAACTTACACACTGTTTGCAGGAGTGCGAGCAAACCAGCCTCCGGTGTTCACAGATGACATGGATAACCTGATTCTGTCGGAGGACACCCCGGTGGGCACTGTCGTGCACCAGCTGAAGGGCAGCGACCCCGAGGGATCTCCCGTCCACTATGGCATCGTGGGCACCGACCGACTGGTAGCCGACCCCAACACCGGCGAGGTCAAACTGATGTTGCCCCTCGACCGAGAGGTTAGTCACTTACCCTCCAACGGTTCACTTTTGGACCCTTTGCTGTTCACCCTTTTTGGCACTTTTGCGGACTTTTATTAAAAAATTCACATAAAATAGTAAAAATACAGCAAATGTAACATATTATATACCATTTTAATCTTAATTAAGTTATCTGTAAGAAAATAATAATATGTTTTATCTTTATTTTTGTTTTGATGGATGTATCCACTTGATATTGATAAAAAAATTTTTCAAACAATTTCTCATAGTTCACTCCCCTACAAAGCGCAGAAAATAAAAACTAGTCATAAATTGAATACAGCAATGTTATTCAAAATTTTATAAGGAAAATAAAAATATATAGTTTTATACATTAAGTCACTGCTATCCATTTTAAAATTGTGAAATTAACATCAGAACAACATACAAACGCGACAAGAACGTATAACCCAACCATTGTAAACAAAACAACATAACCGCGCAACACAAGACGGATAATTTAACTCACACAGAACTCTGACTCATAGAGTAAGCAACACGAGACAGATATTAACGGAAAGCATATAACCTGTAGAGTACAACGGTACTATATTCTATGTAGTTTTACCGAAAATGTATTCGCACCATTGCTTTTTGTAAAAGCTTACCTACTGTCGATTGATCAACGTTAAACCTTCGACGACTGGGCTGGCGTCGATTAATCGACGGTAAACCTTTTGATGGTTAAATGAGTTGGGAACATATTCCAGAAAGTAGTCAAATATATTTAGGTAAAAAGTTGTCGCTATGTAGGCTTTGTTTTCCTAATGGTGGATCCAGGTTTCAGTTCTATATCATATTATTACTATTACCTTTTGTAATGGCGACATACCCAGGTAGGTATTTTAAGTCAATTATGAATGAGAAATGAGTGTAAGATGATTGCGGCATGATCTTGTTACTGACTAAGGCTGACATGTTCCTTAGGCATGACTCTCTATTAATAGCCTAACAGCCAATGGCATCTAAGAGACCTACATTTTAACATGGTTTCCTAACCATTTTTGTTACTTTTCAGTGACAAAAATGGTCATACCCCATTTTAAGTGGTAAAATTATGATGGTCTTTGCGGATAAACGTAGTAATGAATAGTGTGGACGTAAATCCACACTGGGGAATTCATAACTTCCAAGTAGCTGGATTACAGGACACGCCATCGTACATACTTAGTGTCACAAGTGTGTTTCCACTTTTACATATTTTAGAGGCACTGGGAATCCAAGATGGTGGACTGGATTGCTAATCAATGTATAGCTAATCAAGTATTGCTTGTTAGCCACCTGTCCCTTTGTATTCAATTACTTTAAAATATTCAAACATGGGTTATTACTAAATATACGACTTAATTTCTAATAAATTATTGTTGTATATGTAATCAGGTTTAATAAATGTGTGGAATTTTTGTAGTTTGAAGGTAATGAACGTGATTTGAAAAACTTAGCAATCAATTCACTTTTAGTGAAGCATATTTAGTTGATAGTATTCATTCATTTGTAGTTTAGTAATCTGATCTATAACTTTTCATGTGTTTTTTTATTTAATGTCCGCCTATCAGGAAAACAATAATCACTAAATAAATATTATTTTTCAGGTTAATGATACGTTAAGATTTTTCGTCACCCTGGAAGATGAAGTTGACAACCCTGACAACTCCATCACCAATAATTTGGTCCAAGTTCCTGTATCAGTTATAGTAGTAGATGAGAACGACAATGCTCCTGTATTTAAAAATGTAAGTTATGGATATTTTAAGTGTTAAACCTTTCAAGGGTTTGTGGTTTAATACATGTTTTTATTTTCATATCAGTTGAGAATCATTTATGGTCAGGGTTGTTTGACGTTGGGAATTTTATAAATTGTAAATAAAACAGTTTAATCAATCATAAATCTTCATCGCTTGTTTTACAAAATCATATTTTTTGTGAAAACTGCAATTCCTTATAAACAACTCATAAGATATAATACAGGGGTGCCAACCCCCCCCCAAGCTTCATGACGCACCCCCCCCCAGACTTAGAACCAGCCCCCCCATGTAAGTTGGCACCCCATACCATAGACAAAGGTGTAAATAATACTCGTAAGCACCCCTTATTTTATCTAAAACTAAAAGAAGATTTTTTAAATAGGGTTCCATCTTGCTTTGTCGCTGCATTTAAACTCAATAACTTTATATTTCACTTCCAACTGTTGTTTTACCTTCTTTTTACAGTGTTCGTTCCATTTGTAATGCCTGACAGTACCATTGCAAAACAACTCTAAACATTTATAGGTATACTTAAAAAGTTTTTGCTTTTTGGGCATTTTAATAGTGTAAAAACATTACAAAATTTAACAAACTTATCATCACAACTCAGTGGTAATATTAGTTTTGAGATGGAAAGGGTAACAAACACAAAGACGTAAGGGCAACGATCACATAACCTAGTCGCTCAGCTTGTGTCTGTCGTATGACCACCATCATGACTCCCGAAGATGGTATTCCGAAACTCGCCGGACCTTCCGCTGCCGCCACAATCACGGACAATATTCGAGCACTGTCATTGCCAATTATTTTTTTGAGATAGAAAAACAAACTATGTTTAAATTAATACTACGTTCTTATTATTTACGTTCTATCTAGTGATGTAATATATTTTTCAATATCATCACGTTAAACACCGTTAAAATCCGTTTTACCACCCCTTCAAAAAAATTGTTTGGAACCCCCCCAAGAATTTCAATGACGCAGTTGCGATAGTTGTGGGTGTATAATAACATATAGTTGTATGGATAGGTATAATTCTACACACTATTTCTACAAGCATATGTTACAAGTATATTACTGTGACATACCTTTGTATTGCTGCAACTGCCTCTCTCATATTTTTATTTAGAATAATTATCTAGACTGCCCAAGTCAGGGCAAATCCACAATCTACTGTTTATTTTGACTTTTTATTTGACCATTCCTTGTGTCACAGGCTCCGTATGAGGTGTCAGTTGCAGAGGATACCTCTGTGGGCACCACAGTGTTCTCAGGCATCGTGGTGGAGGATGCAGACCTTTCCGGGGACACTCTGGAAGTCGTGTGTGCAGAACATCCCCAGGTGAATACAGGCACACATTATTGTGGAAAAAAATCAATACAGTAGAGTGTCCAAAATTTTTTATGTGTAAAAAAACAAAACGTTATAAATCCACTCCACATAAGATTAAAAAAATACATTTATTGAATTAGCACTGAAACAACAGATGTTGAAGACCCAGCAGTCGACGACTTAGTCCCTCCACATTCTGAAGCTTTTACAGTTTTAGAGACAGCGATGTCTTGGTACAAAACAAAACCTGAATGCAATTAAGGACTCTAACTGCTTAAGCAAATGAAGGACTTGGCTGGCAAACCTGTATCGAAGCTAACAAAACCAAAGATTAATATCTTTTTTGATGTCAAATTGAGTATTTATTGTATATTGCAAGTAAAATACTTACAGATTTTTTAATTTTTTCATGAAAATATAACGTTAAATAATGCTAGTGTCAAGAGTTAAAACAAATTTCATCTGTATCAACCGTCTCGATGTTGATAATTTTCTTTGATAACAATTTGATATGTGGCTTAACCTATGACCAAGCTTAGTTTTTATTATCTAAAATAATTCATATATAAATGTAAATTCGCTGAATATGCATGTCTGCTGCTGTGGGAGTATTTCATGATATTTTTACATCCCTTAAATTACAGAATTTATCTAAAGAGAACAATTCTCTTTGTTGCAGTTTCCAAAGACGTGTTCCAAGTTTACAATCGAGAGCTGGAACTCGAGTCAGTTTAGGTATCACGGAGGCGTTGTTCTGCAGGAAGCGTTGGACTACAATGAGAGGCAGTTCTACCAATTACTTCTTGTTGCCACGGTCCGTATACATTTTTAATTTTCATTATACTGACTGGTCTATTTTGTAATCTTCTAATGTAGGCTTTCACAGCCAGTTTCAACAATGTCAAGTTGATTTTATGGCATCAATCTCGTCGTCATGTAGTTTGTATTGCCAAACATTTCGCTCTTGCTGTAAAGTCCTCAGTGGCTAGGCTGAGCGGTTGACGCTGAAAAATCAACTTGACATGGTCTGTTCTGTAGTTTCTTATTGCAGATATATTGAAATTTTTCGGGGTGTGAAACAAGAAAGATTATTGTAAATTGCCCATAATGCGGGACTCCTCATTGTACACTCTGTAATTTTCTGGCTGATATCATCCCAAATCAAGATCTTGTCTTCCCCAACAGAGGTATTTGTAACAGTGTTTCATATCACAAGAAATTGCTAACATATTTCACTGTTATTTGACTGGGATAGTGGTGTAACCTGTAATCCAGTTACTTAGAAATCACAAATTGTGGATGGTTATATGCAATGGCCTATGGATGTGAAATTTTCTGGTTTGAATTCACGTCTGCATTAATATACTATGTTTACCCACAAAGACGATCCTGAAAATTAGACAATTTTGTAATTCAGAGGAAAAATTGTGGTTCGGATCCTTCGTTAAATTTTAGACTGCTAGGATATAGTCCTGTCTAAGGAACGTAGCAGCCTTAGTCAGTAACAAACTACAAGATCGCACCACAATAATCCTATGTGTATTTCTTATTCATTACCTATCTGGGTAGCTCGTAATGTCAGTGGAAACTGGAAAGTGAAGTAATTTTTGTAGTTACCTCAATATTTGACTTGTATATACATGTTTTCAGGACGGAGTACATAACACGACAACAGGTCTAGAGGTGAAGGTGGTGGATGTGCAGAACACAGGGCCTGTGTTCCTGGGGTCCCTGACAGGGGTGATACAGGAGGATGACCCCATCGGCACCCTGGTGATGACGGTGCAGGCGCGGGATGGAGATAGAGGCCAGCCGAGGAAGATCTACTACGACCTTGTCACCAGTCAGTATCATTCATAACGTTCTTTAGACATTTTGTTAAAAAATCAAACATTGCAAACTTAAGGCCTCTCAAAATTTCATTCACATTGAGCCCTGAGCACTAGGAAGGAATATTTTACAATTTCTGTTTTAAATTATTAAAAAAATTTCTATTGCATCCACTGTGAAAAACAATCTTCTGTGTGAAAAGAAGATCAGTGAAGTTTTCAAGGCAGAGGATATAGATGAATACAAGCCGGAGATATTCCACTTAAAAAGCTTTGCAAAAGACAAGGTGGAAAATGATTAGGAATAAAGAAACAAGCAAGTAACCTTAAGTAAGGTTTTTATAGAGGTTATTAAGAGACCTTTTGAAAAGGGAGAGTAGAAAAATCAAGACTAAGATGATTTGGATCCTGGAGCAGAATTTATGAATATTTCAATCTAAGGATCTTCCTCAGAATGTTATCTTCTTACGTTACAGATGGAGGAAGCAAGAAGAACTAGAAAAAGTTGGATTGATCATTTTAATAGGGACATGAGAAGTGAGTGAGATAACAAATAGTGAAGGAAAACGCACTGTGGAAATATAGGACGAAATGGCTTTTTAAGACCCGTACTTGAGGATAATTGGAATTGAGGAAGATATGTATTAAAGTCACAGTGATTTATCCTTGTACATGTATCTCATTATTTTACTGTAAATTTAAACATTTTTAACGAATTCCCCATAGGGAAGAAGCTATTACCGTAGGTCTCATGGTAAGACTTAAGCACAAGACCATGTAATTTTTTCGTCTTTAGGTGCCCAGAGTCCAAAAACAATAGTCGTTAAAATTTATATATATATATATATATATATATATATATGTATATATATATGTATATATGTATATATATATATATATATGTGTCTGTTAACACGATAACTCTCGTAAAAATGGTCCGATCGAGACCAAATTTGGTAGAGACGTGTATTCCTACAAATGCTCGGACGAGTTCGTAAACCAGGCATATCGGTCAATGGGAACGGGTAGTTTGGGAGGGTTTTGTACCCCAAAATGGGGTTTTTTGCGTTTTTCACATATAATTTTTAAAAATTTATAATTTTATATTTCACCATTGGAATCAGCTTAAAAAACTACACAATTAAGTTCCTTAAAGTTTTTCTCTATCTCCAACGGTTACCGAGATATTAAAAAATCTAAACAGTACGTTGTATTGTGGGCCTCCAATGTTAATCTTACGGAGGATAGGCTAAATACATGATATTTAGCTTCATGTGGTTGAGATCTATTGATTTATGCTTAAAAATCATAGTTTATGTGTTTATCATGGCAGCAAACCTGCATACTCTTTTCCCATATTAATCATATAGGGAATAGGCAAACTCCTTTATTTATGGACAGATGTTGATGAAAGTTGGTATAAATGTTAAAATAAAAACTATTTATGGTAGAAATGACTACTTTCATTGTTCCTCACAGCAGCTAACCTGCACACTCTTTCCCATGTTAATCTCTCTATGGAGAATAGGCAAATAAGTCTCATGTTTATGGACAGATTTTTATAAAACTTGTCATATATTATTATTGATTTAGAAATTTGCTGAGTACGCAGGTCTGCTGCGACGGGGGTATTCTTTAAGTGTTGTCGTTGGTGTTGCAGACCCATTAGATTATTTCCTGCTGGACAGCGAGACCGGAGAGCTGCGGACAGCCAAGCCTCTGGACCGGGAGGCTCTTTTGAACTCCACCGGTGTCATATCTCTGGAGATTAAGGTGAGACTATAAAAGCGTTCATTAACCCCTCTAAGTATTGAACATCGTGATCATGATACTATTCGGCAACGCATATAGTTGAATTTGTCAACAATTTAGTGAACTTGTTAGTCACTGTTGTCTTTATCACCATCCTTCGTTTGGGAGCTGATAATGGAACTAATTTGTAGAGTTCGCTCTTTTGCTACTAGATTATGCTTTATAGCTAATTAAGCGCTGTCTCAAATGGAATACTCTGATCTAGTAATCAAAGTGTTTGCTGACGAGTGAAACGTTTGAAGCCAACAAGAAGTATACGACTTCAAAACCTGACCAATTTTGCTTGAAAATGTATGGTACAGTGGTGGGAGGGCCCACTTAAAATGATCAGTGACTGGCTTGGGTTGAAGTTGACAGCATTTGCAAGCTTAATTGGGATTGCAGTGGACACCTATTATGCTTCCTTTAGGATTTTATGGTTCAGGGAGGGGGCACGTTTTGTGTTTTTCATGTGTGTACTGATTATTTAAAGAAGAGATGCATAGTGATATTATCGTACAGTTAGTAAGTGTGAAGTTAGCAATTGGAGAATTAATGATGAGAATTGGTAATAGTTTGGCCACTTCCTGAAAGCATTGAGTGATTACTGATCCGACCAGTTATAGTATAGTATACTATATAGTAGTATAGTATACTTTAGCTGAATAATATAATATAAATGAATATTCTTTAATTCGTATTTTGAATACTTAAGTTTTAATTCGAATCAGAAAATCTTTACTAAAATTACTGTGGTGTGCCCTGTACTCCAGATGCTTGGCAGTCCCAAATTAAAGATAGTTATAAACGATGGTCAGTGGATGCGATATTCTATGATGTGGATTAACATTCGCACTATTGAACACTTCATTCATCCGCAGAGACCGCCATCATAATTAGACTTAGCAGTTATTCAGAGGCAAAATTGTGATTCAAATTCCATGTTATACTTAAGATCCCTTAGATGCCATTTGCTGTTGGTATATTAGTTAACAGTCCTGTGTAAGGAATATGCCAACATTAGTCATTAACAAGCCTACAAGATCGTGCCACAATCTAATCCTCAATTCTCATTCATACTTGGTGTAAAATACCTACCTGGGTAAGCCGCCATTTCAAAATATATTAATAATAATTGTGTTTGTGTGTGTTGCAGGCCAGGGAGATGGTGGACGGAGTGTTGGGTGATGACCCGTTGACTACCACGACTGCCGTCGCCTCGGTCACCATCAAAGACGTCAACGACGAGCCGCCGCAGTTCAACCAAAGAGAGTACAGTGTCAGTCTACCAGAGAACATTGCAGCCGGCACCACGCTGCCCAACCTCAACATGATCGTCACTGACCCTGATGTCGTGAGTACTGCCTTTGCGTATAGACTTATATTAAATTTTGAAGCATTAGGACAATGTCGAGTCTGTTCACGCATCTGCTGAAAAATAGAGTATTTTTCAGCTACTGGAGAAAAGTCGGAGTTGAAGTTTAAATAGTTTATGTATTTTTAATCAGACGTTTTCAACTCAGATTTATTGAAAGTACTTGTATTTGTACTTTGTATTTTTAGATTGTTGCTTGTATAAATATCTTAATTTTTCAGGGTAAAAATGCAGAGTTTTCATTGAGACTGTCAGATGTTTCTAATTCTTTTGCTGTTGAGCCAACTCATGCTAGCGGATCTACGGCAGTTTCCATACGAGTTGTTAACGGGAATCTCGACTACGAAGACCCCAACAACAGGAAGTTCATCGTTCTGGTGAGATTCTCTATTTGAACTGATGTAAATTTTGTTATAAATATGAATTAACCGTTACAACTGTGTTGCAAGAAACCTGAGAAAAATACCACCACAGATGTTGCAGAGGGACAAACAAAGTACAAAAAAAACTTGTACTTCATACTAACTAAAATCAATCCCAATGTCAAATTATTAAAATTATTACAATAGTTAGTTTTTGTACTTTTCTCTTTTGACCCAAATTTTCCAATACTAATTTGATGACAACTGCGGTCTACGCAAAGAAATCTGTCCATGTAGACCTTCCTTCACAAAATTATGGTAAAAATTGAGACTTTTATCTGTAGTTATTATTTATTGTTATCTTTATCACTGTATTTACTGTATGTTTGATAATAAAAATAAAACTATTATTTCATTCATTCCTCAAAAACTAATTAATTAATAGTTATCTTTGACCTTAAAAATATATTACCTTAGAGATTTAAAAAAAGCCTGAAGACAAACAAAAATCATGGTTTGCTTTATTTTTTTAACTTAGGCTTTCTTCACCAGGATTAACCCATTCTCTACCATGTAACGTATTTAGTATAGGGTAAGGTAAAGTTTTTATAAAGTGTCCCATTTTTGCAGGTCATAGCGGAAGAGTCAGAGACAGAGCGTCGGTTGTCATCCACTGCCACGGTTACTGTGGAGATGACGGATGCCAATGACAATGCGCCGCAGTTGTCGCAGGAGGCGCTGGTGGCGACAGTCGCTGAAACTGCGATGCCAGGGTCCGCGGTGGCTACGTTCACGGCCACGGACCGAGACAGTGGCGTGTACGGCCAGGACGGCATTGTGTACCAGCTGATTGGCGATGGGGCAGACAAGTGAGTAATAGCAAACAGTATTTTTTTTATACATTGTCATTCTCAGAAATATGGGCAAGCTGTCAGAATATATATAAGAATAAATGGCATAAGCAAAGCTGGCCAGGCATTACTACTATAGATAATGTAGTGCACAACCACTGTAATGAAAGGATAAGGATATAAGGATTGGTAAGACAGGAAAGGACAGTCACTGCTCTGCAGTGGGAGAGGCAACAACTCCTACTCCTTCCAGCCCATTGCCCTTGCCTCTGGTCCAATAAAGTTGGCACATGAATCCCGCCCTACTATCTTTGATTAGACAGTGTTGTCAACGTACTGAGTTCTTGTTTAAAAAAATGATTAGCCAAATAAAATGTTAAAATGTGACTATTTCAGATTTAAGGTTGACAGGAAGACGGGAACCATAACGGTAGCAGACTGTGACCAGCCTGGAGCTCCTCATTGTCTGGACTTTGAGACTCGTCAGGTTTACTTCCTCTCTTTTAAGGTGATCTTTACTTGCTTTAAGATGTAAAAGCAAATGATTGCATACTGCTAAATTACTTTATAGAAAAAGTGGTCAGTGGAAAATAGAAAATTATCAGCTGTTCTTCATCATTTGTTGTACACATTACTAGAATTTTATACAATTTTTAACCCTTAAGCACCACTGAAAATCATACTTTTTGCTCATTTAGTGTAAAAAAAATATTATTTTCCCCATTTTTTAAAGATTTTGGTACCTTAAATAAATTAAATAGCAGGAATTTGCCTAATTTTTATTTATTGAAGATTTGAAGACTTATTTTTTAGGTATTAAAAAAAGTAATTTTTTCATCTGGATGAACCATTTCAGTTAATAATTATTATTAAATAAATCCTATACCTTACAAAAATGCACACAATATACACTATTTACAGCTAAAACATAATGAAAATGAACACAGATAGACCTACGTCAACAAGGTTAGCAGAGGTGAAAATAGCTAGCCGTAACAACTCACATTGATAAACCCAGACTGGGGGGGGACAAATACCGCCCGATAGGGGTTAATTCATTTTCATAACTCTCTAAAGTTTCTATGTATTCTTAAAAATATATTGCAAATTTATAAAGTAAAAATAATTCCTAAACCTCTTCATTCTTACTTTAAGTAAACATTTTTTAACATACTAGTTTAAATCCAATGTATTATGTATATATTTTAGTTTTATAACAATAATCGACTGCTGCCAAATTTATTTTTTCAAATTACAAATTACTGTTGTGGACAGTACAGTAGAACCTCGATTAACCGTCGCCCTCGGGACCGGGACCATGACGGATAACCGAATAGACGGATAACAGAAATAATAATAGCGCCGATACAACTTAGCACCTAGACAGTGTTTGGCGTGGCAACATCGAAATTCACTGCCTTGCATTTTATAGCGGCGCTATTGTAAGTCCTAATTAATTTTCATGATTACTGCGCAGTACTTAGTGTGAATTCATTTTAAATGAGAAAAAACAAAACTGCGCCAGTTCAAGTGAAAAATACTTTATTAAGAAAACAATGAAATATCAATTGCACTAGTACGTACTTTTACTCTCAAAACTTCCGTTACCGGTATTTAGTTTTTAAAATATTCCGTCATTTTCTTTTGTTTCTATCCCCGTCGAGCTTTTCATGTTCCTAATTTTCCCGAGAAGAAGCACCAGCGTTTAATAATTAATTGTTTATTGTCGAGTCCCAAAACTACACGTTTCCGTTTCTCAGCCACAACAGAAGAGAATGCACTACGTAAAAACAGCACTGTCAACAATAAACAATAAAGCACGTAAAACGCTAGAAGGCATTACACTCGAAATCGGCAATAACTTCAGTTCACTGTAGTAAGCCACGCACCATACTGAACTGAAATGAAACAGTAGCAGTAGAATGCAGAAGACAGTGTAAGGGATTAACCAGCTGGGTCACTACCCTTGCCGCTTATGATTCACGCACATTACAGGTTGCAGTACAGTTGTCTCAACTCATCATAGAGCCTCAACAGACGATCTGGCTCGGCGCTGACGCATAATTCTTTTTGTGCTAGTGGGGTGGCGGTTAATAGAGACTGACGGTTAAAAGGGTGACGGTTAATCGAGGTTCTACTGTATATGGTTTTTACAAATCGGATGGATAAGTAGCTTTCATGGTCACTGCCATATCATGGTGATAGCGAATAATAAATACACCTCTGCACTAATAAGTGGAAGATTAATTCAATTCAGAGAAAAAAGGCAATGTAATGAACACGTTGGTTAACCACGATGAAATGTGATGTTGCACAGGCCACAGATGCGGAGGGAGAAGGCCAGAGCACCGTAGTTCCCCTCAAGATATCCTTGTTGGACAGCAACGACAATCCTCCCTTGTTCACTAGCAACGTCTACCGGGCAGTCATCGATGAAGGAGCCAGCAAGTTTGAACCACCGCTACAAGTTCAGGTCAGAGAATAACTTAGTCATCAATATTGTTAGGTCAGGTAATCATGAGGCAACCTTCTTGGCTTGCCCGTCCACAATTACTGTTACAGTACCTTGCTGTCTTTAATTCACCAAAAATTGTATTTTTTTTATTGAAAAACTTATTTGTTTCTGTCCTGATTTGTGAAATTTTGCTATATAAAAAATCCTAAACGATTGTGACAAAAATCGAAAAAAGTCATGACTGGTAACATGACATTGCCGCATGGCTGTTTGCCTGTTCACTGCATGGTGGCCTTGTCCTGTAATCCAGCTACTTGGATGTCACGAAATGTGGATAGTTGTAAGCAATGGTCGGTGGATATAGTGTTTTCTTGTGTAGATTAACCTCCGAACTATTGAATACTACGTTAATCCGCAAAGACCATCCTCATAGTTAGACCAGTTTCGTAATTCAGAGGCAGTGGTTCAGATTCCACGTCAAACTGTAGGTCCCTTAGATATGCCATCGACTAAGGGACTGTTAATCAATAGGCAATTGATTAACAGTTCTGTCCAACAAACATGTCAGCCTTAGTCAGTAACAAGACTACAAGACCTAATTCCATTCAACGCTACTATCGGCAAAATCACATTCCAGATTCTGAAACAAAATGTAACTTACAGAATGATAACATCCAGAGTTATTGTCAGAAGTTTTCTTTCACCTACCTTACAGTAGACCTAAACTCCTTTGACTCTCATTAGTTACTTTTTTTAATTATTACAGAACATATCTAATAGGTATCAAAAGGAAATATGTTTTCATCCCAAACGTTTATACAAAATATTCACTAGAAGCTTGAAGCTCGTATATTTACTCATATTAAAGCGTGAAGCTTGTTTTACTCGTTTAAATAGGAAACAATGGTCCTACTTCAAAGTTTCCAAATATCAATTGTAAATTTTAGTGTTATCATTAAATATTATAGAGAGGTAACGGAAGAAGTATATGTTGCAGGCGAGGGATGCAGACAAGACGTCGCAGGTGACGTATTCCATAGTAGGCGGCAATGAGCATCAGCTGTTTACGATAGACAAGCACTCGGGAGAGATAACAGTGGCCAACACTCGGGGCCTGGACATGTCTCAGGTCAACGCTGACTACGTCAACCTTGTTATACAGGTTGGGACATGGTGTCGTTAGTTGTACTTATTTGTTTTTATGCTATGTTACTCTTTTAGAATAGAATATAATAGGGCAAGAGTACTCCCTATATCGTCAATAGTTCTAATTTTTCTGTATGAAATATGTATTTAATAACATTAGCAGTACCATATTCAATATTAAGAGCTCTTCATCTTAACAATTCATCAATAATTAGTACAAACACACAATAAGTTCCAACATTAAACTGAACTTCACGTAACACATTTAGGGCTGATATTAAATTTTTTAGGATTTTGTTTCTGTACCAGCTTTGAAGTAATACAAAGAGTTAATGCGTTATGCGAGAAAAGTGTAGGGGATTGAGTGGTTCACTGCCACGTCACTGCGTCAGTCAATCTAACGCCAGCAATAACAGTAACAAACTTATTTGTGAATTTTAATTTTCATGTTAGAACTATTTGTGAAGTGTATTTAAATGTTGTGTGTGTACTAATTGACGAATCCTTAAGATTAAAAGTTTTTGTACGACCTTAAAATAGAACCGCTAATAATGTTCTGAAATATCTGAAGCTTGTATGGAAAATGTAGAACTGTTGACGGAAAAATAAGGTATTTAACCTTTAATAAAATAACTTTTATCTAGGCCTACTAATTATTTGGGTGTATTATTCACATTAATTATTGTAAAAAACTAGTAGAATAACAAATAAATAAAAATGCTTAAGGCATCAGTTGTCAACCCCCAGGACTTTTTCTGTGGGTTGGGATAATATCCTAGTCTCCTAACCACCCTAATTAAATCAACCAACATTACCTTGAAAATTAAGTACCGGCATGCTAGCGCAGAGGTGATGTTCTGGCCCAGTAAGTCAAAGGTTGCTGGATCGAAACCAGCGGCCGGTGACTCCTGTCAGATCATGAGCCTGTTGCTAGCATATATGACGCCATTACGGTACTTTGCTATCGTCAACTCACTGCACCCTTGGCCCATGGTAGGCAGTTGAAGTTTAGGGTTGAATTTTGGTTGAAACATGTTACATTATTATTTTGCATGTTGGTTTGACAGGCGAGTGATGGCATGTTTCACAGCAACTGCTCCGTCAACATCACGGTGCTGGACGTCAATAACAACGCGCCAGTGTTCTCCGAGGAGAGCTACTCAGCCGCCGTCATGGAGGACACACCCATCGGTCAGTTCTAACTTTGTACACCATCCTGTGTTCATTATAGAGCTTTTTTTTGTATTCACACCAAACATTTTTTACTGAGCCAAGTAATGATATAAACACTTTTAAAGAAAGTAATCTAAACCCAAATGGCTTTACAACCCTAAAACCAATATTTAACCCCACATTTGAATAGGTTTGAGTAAGGTTACCCGAGTAAATATTTTTCAGGATAATCAAAGAAAATTATTCTAATTAAGTGTTATTATTAGTCAAATTCAATCAATTAATAATACTATTCGATGTTGAACAAGTGGTGATAATAATAAGTTTAATAATACAAGGAGTTCACAACAAAAAAATCTCTGTATTACATCTTATACTTGTAAATACTTAATTTTACAAATTGTAAAAATGAACATTTTGATTTTACTTAGAGAAATGTTGCACTGTTAAATTTTTAAGGCTAAGAAACATTTATTGTATCATTATATGGCCATAAGCTTATCTAAGTAAGTACTATGGATTGATGAATGAATGAATGGAAGAATATCAATTTCATTCTTGAGAATTTTTTGAAGATGCAATAGTTGATTAGCCAAAAACTCAGGTTAAAAAATTACACATGAAGAGATTGAGATTACATATCCAAATCTTGAATAAAATGTAACTAGTAAATTAAAATTTACTATGTAATCAATCTACTAAACAGTTTTGTGTCATACTGCTTCAAAAACAGCTGTTTTTGATACATGTGTTGAAGAGCAAAAGTTTTTATTTTTCTTTCTAGGACTAAACCTATTATAATCATATTTTGAATTCTAGGCCGCAAAATATAGATGGATTCTGAGTTTTTAAAAATCCAAAAGAAAAAGCTTAAAAAGTTCATAAAATTTGAATTTGGCACGCAAACGTGAGTTTAGTCGCTTCGGCAGCGCTGGGCGTCTACAAACGCCGACGTTAAACATAAGTTCAGGGCATGGTTTCATTTTTTGATGTTTGGCTGTGTTTCGTTTAACCGGGGTTTCGGATAACTGTGCTTTGGATAATCGACGCTCTACTGCAATCCCAAATTCAGATGTACATTTGAAACATCATATTTTCTTAGGCTATAGACAAATTTTACATACATATTCTGCACACAGCATTCTCTCTATGTCCCATACTTTAATAATATTACCACAGACAGGGAGACAGTAATCAAACAGAGAGTACAAGACTCCGGGAGTCTGGAAATACAATATCGCTAAGATGGATTAACAAAAAGATTACTTTTTCGGTTGTCACAGGCACCAGTGTGGCCAGGGTCGAGGCTACGGATGCAGACATGGGCATCAACGCTGAGCTGGTGTACAGGATAGAGAAGGGGGCGTTTGACGACTTCAGCATCCACAACAAGACTGGGGAGCTGTCTGTGGCGAGCAAACTTGACTATGACCTGCGTGACGCCTACAGCATAAAGGTCATCGCCGTCGACGGAGGTGGGTCTTACACACATTACCTAAACCAAAATTACAAAATAAGCATTTAAGTTTTCCGAACACCTGATGAAATTCTTCTAATTCTACATAAATGTAAAAAAGGACCCCTGATGAATGCTCTAGAGTCTTTAAAATATACAAAGCAATAAAAAAGTTTCCTGAAGATGTTTTAGATGAAAAAATAAATTTTGGATCCAGTACTTTATGGTTAGTATCGAAAACATTGCTAAAGACTGTTATCTATAATCAGAAGTTCCCCCTCCCCAAGGTTAAAGTCACCAAATTGTCTTGTGGTGTCTTGGTCTTGTTCACCGTTGGTGTGCTCATTAATAATTCGTGTGTGGCCCCATACACAAAATTAGTAGTCATTTTGTCTGTGATCAATCTCATACAATTGTAAATCGCATAGCGTTCCGCCATTATTCAATTCAATTCTATTCAAAATCTTATTCATTCAATATACATATAGTACACAATAGAATAATGTCTAAAGATAGAAGAAAACTGTTAATTAATTAACATAAATATATATATATATTATATTTTATAGTAAATCCATGAAGGGTGGAAAATTACTCCTCTAAAGAATAAAATGCCTTATCCACTACATATTGTTTTAATTTCTTTTAAAGTGTATATACATTTTTCTCTTTATCAATATTGATGGGTAAGTCTTTCAAAAACTTCAGTCCTACGTAAGATGGGTTTTTGCTCAAAAACACTTTAAATTATAGTGGTTTTTTGTAACTCGTTTTTTATTTCTTGTCTTTTTGCAGTCTTCTTCTTCTTCTGTGCAATTTTCATTAATTTTTGAGGTTATTGTATTAAAGATATATACTATACTGACCATATACAGTTAAAATATTCAATTCTTTAAAAATTTCTTATAGCCCTTTTTTCAATTTTAAAATTTTATCTAAATTTTATTTTGTATCTGCTCTTTACAGATATACACCAAAAAACAAATGGGAATTAAAATGTGCGAAGTAAAAAAAACTTATACTCTTATAAGTTTGTTAATTACAAAATTATTCATTATTCATTACCTGTAAGCAAGTCTAGAAACAAAAATAATCCAAAAAATGTACTGTGAGTGCTATTTAAAGTTGTCATAGTTCCCAAAAAACACGCTAGGCATCAGGATGAGTCTAAGTAGTTCCTAAAACAACTGCTAGAGAGCAGCAAATCCTAGCTTGACTTCTGAGTTCTCAATATGATAGACCTTGAGTGGCAATTTGCCCACAAGTTGATCTGAGTCGGTTGACCAGGAAAGGGTTAACTGAGAAGCCAATACTCACCACTCCTAACGTTTGTCTTCTTATTGTTGCAGGCACTCCACCGCTGACAGGAACCACTCTGGTGGAGGTCAAGGTTCACAACAGCAATGATAAAATACCGTTCTTCGACCCTCCCACGCAGAGAGCAGAGGTGATTACGTTATGTTATGCTATTTAACCTTTCAGTTCAATAGTACACAGTAAACTTCTATTTATCCGCAGTAGTGGGATAATTAATCATAGATCAATCTTGTTCTAAAATTGTATTCTATGATATAATATTACATGACAAGTGTGTTAATGACTGTAATGTATAAACTTCTTTGATTAATTTTACCTTTTATAGCAGGGTTTTTTTAAAGGCAGCTTCAAGCATTATCACACATTACTTGATTAGTAACTGATATGTCAAAACTCTTACTGTATCATAAACCTTTTATTGTTTTTTTTATAAAATAATTATTTCCTCAATATGTAGTAAAAAATAATGTTTACAGGCCCCATAATACAAAAATCAAACTACTTTGTTCAAAACCTTACAAAAAAAAGAGAGAAAAAACACTGTGTTAGGAAACGGTTTGCTTGATAAAAGATTTGTTTTATAAGCTGCTATCCTGATGTGATGATGTGGTCAGGTGGCCGAGGACGCAGCTGTCGGGACTGTCATCTACCGACTGGTGGCCAGGGACTTGGACGTGGACTCTCCTGAGGCCCTCAACTTTGCAGCCACAGACCCCATCACCGCCACCGACAAGAACGGGAAAGAGGTCAAGAGCGATGTCACATTCAAGGTAAGCGCTTTACCACCAATATAATTTATTCAACATAAGTGAATAACTTTAACCTCTAAATCTTTTGATTAAATTTATCCCTTAACAGGTTATTTGAATTATGAGGATGTCATGTATTTGCGTAAAACAGGCCCCAACACAACAAGACAATATCTTACATGAAATTGAGTGTGCCTGCCTTATGCCGTCCCAATATATTCAGTCACTGAGACTAGACAGAGTAAATATAGCAGAAGTTAATTTGTACTTAGTGAAATTTTGTGAGGGTTCCAAATGAGATTGGGATCTTAGGTGGTGCCGAGGTACTTTGGGTTGGAAAAGTTTATATCAACATGGTCCATGTCTCCTAAACTGATTAATATGGTGGAGTTTTTCTCCTCATTTAACGCCAATTGATTTGCAGTCTTCCGTAATATTTTGTCGGCTCATTGAGTGATACATTTTATTAATACATCCCATAAACACAGTCTATGTTACTGTTGTTTCTAATGTTATGTGAAAGTGGCAACCCACTTAATTCTTACAATGCCGACGTCCGTATATATGTACATCGGCAAAAAATGCAAGAAGAGCCAGTGTGTGACTATATGGACGTCTAAAAACATTGAATATTTTTTTTTCATATTTATGTTATATTTGTGTTTAGGCTAAAATAAAGAATAAATATTTAAGTTAAAGTATTTTTTACTGCGGTCCGCATCGACATCTGTTGTTTGTTAACTTGGTTAGTCAGTCAATAGGCCCAAGAAATTTGGGATTATTATTATTATTGTTTGTTTGGTCTTTTTGTGACTATGAAGCATAGTCATATAACTAAAACCATGAAAGTTTCTCTCAAACAGCTAATTTCAACCTGGCACTTTTTGTACATGACATAGGAATATCGCCTGGCACTGAAAGCGCTAAAGAAATAAATTATTACTGTGATCAAAGGTAAATTTTTATTTTACCTTTAAATCGTAAGCAGTTAAAGTATTGAAGATAAATAAATTGGAATGCATAATTTTACTTTACATTGCACAACGTTGACAGCACTGTTCTTTGTAGGAGTTCTTCACGGTGAACCGAGCGACCGGCGAGGTGAGCGTGGCGCGACCACTGCTCAGGGATGTCGCCTCCGTCGTGAGCATCACTGTGTTGGTGACCGACGTCACAGCACCCACCGTTCAGCAAGGCACAGGTCAGTCCTGCATACTGCGTTACCGAGTCTCGTTGGACGAATTAAACTATGATTCATTATATATAGTTCATTGGTATGGTAACTAATTTCCTGTCTGAATTTCCGTCCGGCACCTCAGACGAATTATAATCGACCTTTTTTCACTACGACTGTGCGTTGATAGATGAAGTGACTTAGCTCCCCACGTGGATCAGTTGGCTCCGATTCACACCCAAGCAAGCTAAGATGAAATGGAAACCGACAGTGAACCAGACCATTTATCACAGCCAGCTTTAATTAGATCTGAACTCACTAAACAAATTATAGATATTTCTAATTCTAATTTTCCCATTATAAATTAAAAGTAACATTTGAAAATTAATTTTTAGATCGAACATACCTAAACATGCTGAGAAAAATATCCTACAATTCTTTGTTTGAAGTTCATTATTGGTGATGGTGGATTGATGTTATTTAGATTTTTACTGCGGACATTTTCCATCCGATTTTATGTAAAACAAAGTTTTACGACGTTTCAGGATCTGGAATCTGATCCCGTCCTCAGGTGAACTAATATCTAAAACATAGCACAATTAACATATAATCCGGACCAAACCGGTATAAAGCTAAAAACATAAAGGCTTAAAGCAGTTAAAAAAACTTACAAACAAACCTAGTTTGACCAAGGTTTGACAAACCAGTCAAAAAAAAACTAGGTTTGTTTGTAAGTTTTTTTAACTGCTTTAAGCCTTTATGTTTTCACCTTTATACTGGTTTGGTCCGGATTATATGTTAATTGTGCTATGTTTTAGATATTAGTTCACCTGAGGATGGGATCAGATTCCAGATCTCGAAACGTCAAGATACTTTGTTTTACATAAAATCGTGATAGAAAATGTCCGCAGTAAAAATCTAAATAACATCCTACAACTATTTATCAAAGTCATGGAAAGTTTGTCTAATAATAACTCTTATTCAAAAGTCATGCACAAAATAGTAAACAATTTCAATCAATGTATATCAGAAGAATCTATATTAAAATAAATCTGTGAACCATGAACTCTGTAAAATAATTACTTATTATAATAAAAACAAATTACTTTAATAACAATTTTCTATTTTACTCTCAGCTAAATAATAATAATTATCATCTTCAGATTATAAATCGTAATAAAAGTATTAAAATGAAATCTCATATTTTCCCTTTAAAAAAAACTTTTGTATAATATAAAAATTATACATTAAACTTGAATAATTAGCCTATATTAAGTAACCTTTATGGAGTTGTGAAAAAATGCTCTAATTTATTTTTTATTTCTAAGCAACTAAAAATGTTACAATATATATAGCCTGATACCTTTTTCGGTATCCATATGAATAATTTTTAAAAATTTGATTCTATTTTAAAATGATTTCTCATGGACTGTTAAACCTGGGACTTTAACGAAATTTTTCATTTAATTACTTTGATTGAGGCGTGTTCAGTTTTTAGGTCAAAAGAAACTCTTAAAAAATAACATTTTTTTATTTGCATTATTAGAGCCTTATCTGGCTTATTTTTGTACCATACACACAAATTATACGTTATATTTATCTAAGTTAATTATAATGCAAGTTTATAGTGTATGCTTCCACAGTCAAATAGTTCAAAATAAAATTAATATAACGTAATCTTTATTGATTTCACTTGTTAAGTTCATATTTAGCTACACATCATTCAGGTAGATCCAAGTCAAGAATATGCGGGAGGTGGTCTACCTGTAGCTCAACATACAAGTCTAGTGCCTCATAGTCATTTATAAGTGGAGCCAGCCTGCTAAGCGGGATTCCTTCACTAGTTGCCATTTTTTCATTTTCCGAATTTAGAGTGACTGAAAAATTTGTAACACTATCTTTGAGAAAGGTCAGTTTCATACCGTACTCAGGAAATTTAAACTTGAAAAAAGAAAGCTGACCAATGTACTGCGCAGTGACGTGTAAAAATTTCTCACTTTTGAAGAAGTAAAGCATGAAAAGAGACGAATCAAATTCTAGTAAAATGTTGTACACTTCCCACTGGGATCGAAATTCGTACAGTTGGATGAACATTAGCTTTATGGAAGTGATGAAGATATCTGTTCGGTGAGATAAGCATAGAACGTGCTCCAACCAGTCGTTGTAACCACCCATCCAACCACACCGCTTGTCTTTTCCCAAACGGCATTTTATCTGGCGTTTAATGCAGTACTTGTCGTGTTGACTGTTCCCTGGAAGGATCTTGTTGCAGCCGAACGCAAAGTACTTGCACCGTCTGGGAAGCACTCTGAGTATTTTGTTGAAGATAGTGAACTGTTCGGTGATGCGGAATTTGTTGCATATGGGACATGTGGAGCCTTTAGTCCTGCACCCATAGCAGAGACAGTGGCCCTTGTGGCAGACGAAGATGGGTGGAGTGATCTTGCACCGGCAGACCTTGCATGTCAGCAACTCCTCTGTGCCGTGCAACAGCTTCAACTGTGGTCTGTTCGGTCGGTTCTGCAACAGTAATATTACGATTAAAATCTTGCCGAGTATTTGTTCATTTTAGCGAATTTCCCATAGGGAAGAAGCTATTACCGTAGGTCTCATGGTGAGACTTAAGCCCGGGACCATGTTATTTTTTCTTCTTTAGGTGCCCAGAGTCCAAAAACAATAGTCGTTAAAATTTATATATATATATATATATATATATATATATATATATATATATGTATATATATATATATATATTATGTATATATATAATATATGTGTCTGTGAACACGATAACTCACGTAAAAATGGTCCGATGAAGACCAAATTTGGTAGAGACGTGTATTCCTACAAATGCTCACAGTTGTCGTAAACCAGACATATCGGTCAATGGGAACGGGTAGTTTGGGGGGGTTTTGTACCCCAAAATGGGGTTTTTTGCGTTTTTCACATGTTTTTTTTAAAAGTTTCTAATTTTATATTTCACCATTGGAATCAGCTTAAAAAACTACACAATTAAGTTCCTTAAAGTTTTTCTCTATCTCCAACGGTTACCGAGATAAAAAAAAATCTAAACACAGTACGTTGTATTGTGGGGCTCCAATGTTAATCTTATGGAGGATAGGGAAAAATTAATATTTCCCATATTAACCAATACTTTTGGATAAAACTTGATATTTAGCTTCATGTGGTTGAGATCTATCCATTTATGCTAAAAATCATAGTTTATGTGTTTATCATGGCAGCAAACCTGCATACTCTTTTCCCATGTTAATCATATGGAGAATAGGCAAACTCCTTTATTTATGGACAGATGTTAATGAAAGTTGGTATAAATGTTAGGATAAAAATTATTTATGGTAGAAATGCCTAATTTCAGTGTTCCTCACAGCAGCAAACCTGCACACTCTTTGCCATGTTAATCTGATGGAGAATAGGCAAATAATTCTCATGTTTATGGACTTTTTTTTTAAACTTGTCATATATTATTTTTATATTATTGATTTGGAAATTCGCTGAGTACGCAGGTCTGCTGCGACGGGGGTATTTCTTTTATCAAGCAATTTTTCTCTAGGCTTTTTCTATGGCAAAAAATCATCTCCTTGTTAACCATGGAGATGATTTACATTTTTTTAGTTTTTTGAGAATTTTCCATAGGGAAGAAGCTATTACCTTAGGTCTCATGGAAAGAATTAAGCCTGGGACTATGTTTCTCTAGTAATAAACGGTATCAGTAGACTGACACATACTTTCTCCCTTAAGTAAATTTATAAAAGACAATCTGTAATAAAACTATCATATTTTTCAAAGTTTATCTAAACATCATTTAATAATTTATTGTTTCAAAAATAATCACCCCATTTCTGAAAAGAAAGACGAAGTTCAATTAATTGTTAATTTCGAATTGTGTGGCCCCCCCCCCCCCGGTAATACCAAGCTTTATTGAGTTGGTTTTGTTGGGTGATTTGACCTTACGCTTCATACCAAGTTTGATGGAAAACGCTTGGAAAATAAGGAAGAAAATGATTTTTTTATATTCTCCATAAGAATAACATTGGGCGCTTTAACGCTTTAATAACTGGGGGTACTGCATTCATCTTGGACAGTAAATTTAAGTTTTCCGTGGAACCGTTAGTCGTAGACAAATAATTCAAAATACTAATTTGTTTAGTTTTTTGAGCTAGTTTCAATGGTGCCAGTCAAGTTATACTTTACCTTTTTTGTTTTTGCTGAAAATTTAAAAATTTGATTTTTTGAAGCCCATAACTTTTGAACCGTCATTTTTACAGAAATGCGGATGGTGTCAAATTATTTAGTACTCTGTGCAATATAAACAATCAAATTTTAATCAAAATCGTCAGAGCCGTTTTGAGAAATTTGGATTTTTCATGTTTTTTAAGGGTTTTTAGGGGTGAACTACCCTTAAAAATCAAAAATTCTAAAAAAATGATAAAAACACCTGGAGATACCTTGAATATATACATACATGCCAAATTTCATCTAAATCGGACCAACTGATAGGTCCGATAGGTCAGGTTTAGGCTGTGGCACTGTACACATCCAGACACACACACACACACACACAGACACACGGACGGACAGACATCACGTCCAAACCTACTTTTTTGTATTTAGGGGACCCCAAAACGGATATATCCACCCTCAATTCAAATTCGAAAATTTTGACGAAAACAATACGGTACTTTCTCCATATACTATGTATAAGAGGAGAAAGTAAAAATAGTCTGATCGAGACCAAATCTCAAACGAACTCAAACGAGTTCGTAATTCAGACATATCGGTCTTCCGGAACGGGCAGTTTGGGGTGGTTTTGTACTCCGAAATTAGGTTTTTTGCATTTTTCAAATGTAATAAAAAATTATTATTTTTCCCATTAGAATTAGCTCAAAAACTACACAATTTAGTTCTTCAAAGTTTTGCTCTATCTCCAACAGTTACCGAGATATGCTGTTAAATTGTATAACATATTGCCATTGTCAGTAAAATGTTCATCTTTAAATAAATTAATACCCCCGTCGCAGCAGACCTGCGTACTCAGCGAATTTCCAAATCAATAATATAATAAAACTGTAATAATAATACTTGACAAGTTTTATAAAAATCTGTCAATAAACATGAGAATTATTTGCCTATCCTCCATAAGATTAACATGGGAAAGAGTGTGCAGGTTCGCTGCTGTGAGGAACACTGAAAGTAGGCATTTCTACCATAAATAATTTTTATTTTTAACATTTATACCAACTTTCATCAACATCTGTCCATAAATAAAGGACTTTGCCTATTCCCTATATGATTAACATGGGAAAAGAGTATGCAGGTTTGCTGCCATGATAAACACATAAACTATGATTTTTAAGCATAAATGAATAGATCTCAACCACATGAAGCTAAATATCAAGTTTTATCCAAAAATATTGATTAATATGGGAAATATTAATTTTTCCCTATCCTCCATAAGATTAACATTGGAGCCCCACAATGCAACGTACTGTGTTTAGATTTTTTAATATCTCGGTAACCGTTGTAGATAGAAAAAAACTTTAAGGGACTTAATTGTGTAGTTTTTTAACCTGATTCCAATGGTGAAATAAAAAAAATAGAAACTTTTATAAATTACATGTGAAAAACGCAAAAAACCCCATTTTGGGGTGCAAAACTCCCCCAAACTACCCGTTCCCATTGACCGATATGTCTGGTTTACGAACTCTTCCGAGCATTTGTAGGAATACACGTCTCTACCAAATTTGGTCTCGATCGGACGATTTTTACGAGAGTTATCGTGTTCACAGACACATATATATATATATATATATATATATATATATATATATATATATATATATATATATATATATATACACATATATATATATATATATATAAATTTTAACGACTATTGTTTTTGGTCTCTAGGCACCTAAAGAAGAAAAAATAACATGGTCCCGGGCTTAAGTCTTACCATGAGACCTACGGTAATAGCTTCTTCCCTATGGGAAATTCGCTAAAAGAAACTGTAACATGTTTTTATTAGATCAATGTTTTTTTTTATTCTCTAGACAATCTTGGTCTTGATTACAATTTAAGACGAAAAACTGACAATGTCTATACAAATATTATTTTTTTAATTTTAGCGAATTTCCCATAGGGAAGAAGATATTACCGTAGGTCTCATGGTAAGACTTAAGCCCGGGACCATGTTATTTTTTCTTCTTTAGGTGCCTAGAGACCAAAAACAATAGTCGTTAAAATTTATATATATATATATATATATATATATATATATATATATGTATATATATATATATATATGTATATGTAGCCTATTTATATAACCAGTTCGTAAACCAGACATATCGGTCAATGGGAACGGGTAGTTTGGGGGGGTTTTGTACCCCAAAATGGGGTTTTTTGTGTTTTTTATATGTAATTTAAAAATTTTTTAGATTTAATCTTTCACCATTAAAATCAGCTTAAAAAACTACACGATTAAGTTTCTTAAAGTTTTTCTCTATCTCCAACGGTTACGGAGATATAAAAAAATCTAAACACAGTACGTTGTATTTTGAGGCTCCAATGTTAATCTTATGGAGAATAAGAAAAAATTAATATTTCACTTATCAATCAATATTTTTGGATGAAACTTGATATTTAGCTTTATGTGGTTGAGGTTCATCCATTTATGCTTAAAAATCATAGATTATGTGTTTAACATGGCAGCAAACCTGCATACTCTTTTCCCATGTTAATCATATGGAGAATAGGCTAACTCCTTTATTTATGGACAGATGTTTATGGAAGTTGGTATAAATGTTAAAAAATAAATGTTTTTGAAGATATAAATGCCTACTCTCAGTGTTCCTCACAGCAGCAAACCTGCACACTCTTTCCCATGTTAATCTTATGGAGAATAGGCAAATAATTCTCATGTTCATCGACAGACTTTGACCACTTGACTTGTCGTATATTATTATTATTATATTATTGATTTGGAAATTTGCTGAGTACGCAGGTCTGCTGCGACGGGGGTATTTTGTGATTTGGACAAAGGATTTGATTTTGATTTATATAGTTCAATGGTTAGCTAGCAGTAGTATAGTTTTATATAGGTTCAAACCTTAAGAAAAAAGTGAAAAATTAACTAGAAAGTCGTACCAAAGACAATTTTATTCCAATACAGACTGTCAGCAACGGTTGCGCTTTTGTTAGTTACTAGCCTGAACACCAGGCTGCACTAGGGCTGTTGGGCATAGAGATGTTGCCGAATTGAACACGCAGACGACGGACGACGGCGCAGACGTCAGTGAATGTTTATCTCACTCAAACCTACTACCTTTAGTATTTAACTCATTTTAATTAACTGTGGTATCGGTGTTGTGCATTTCATAGCTTTGTTTCTCTTAACAAATCAATTATTTGCTTGTTTCGTCTAACAAAGTCACTACGAATATATACAACAGATTAATTTCTTTTGAGAAGAAATATCTTGTTTATATTAGGTATACAACCAGCGAATATTCTAGGCCTGATTGGTTGACCACAACGCATCTCAGTGAATCATTTTTATTTTATTAATTAATTTTGAATTAATATATGTAATGTTAATTTATTACGTATTGCAATTTTCATACATCTGTATTTATAAAATTCAAAGCCCTCACTTACTATCACTAATTCTCCCACTTCCCGATTACCTAGGAGGCCGAAATTCGGTATACTAGTTCTTTAGGTCTAAAATAGGAAAGTCTAATAGTTTTTGTGACGATTTTCCCATAAGTCTCTACCCTATACGCCTTCAAAGTTCCCATGTTAATCTTAAGGAGAACTAATTTTGTTTTGGATTCCAACATAATATGTATCTTACCTTTTAAGATATAAACAGCAGCTGTTTTTATTTGAACCAATGAACAACAAGCCTAAGAAGCAAGTATAAAATAGTAAATACTCAATGGTATCTAATTACCGTATAAATATAATATTTCTCAGAAGGAAGTTTTGTGACTATGTTTTATGATTTAAAATCAAATGTTTATTATTATCGGTACGAAGTTTGCCGGGTCAGCTAGGTCATATATATATAAATAACTAAATAGATGGGGAGTGTATTAATTTAAATTAGTTTGGATTATTAAAGGAGAAAATATAATTTTGGGTGTTAGTTAAATGGGGAATATTTTGATGAGAAATATTTATGGCGATGAATAACATTATATTAAATAATAATTAAGGTTTTGGAAAAAGGTAATTCAATGGTTATTTTAACATGTCCTAGATAATTATTGAAAATGTGGTGAATAATAGGGTGGTCTTGTAAACAAACTTAAAACTAAATAATGAATGTATTCATTAAATACTACATTATATAAATATACTGTAATTCATATAAATATAAATATTGAGTATAGATAAATCCTTTAAAATTGTGTTTCGGCATTAGCATTAAAATAATTTTTAATTTGAATTATTATAACTCGTATTATTTGAAATTATTGGCTCGTCACCGCATTACACTGGATTTTGAGTTGGAGACATTAGATTCGAGTAGTGAAGTGTATGAGTATACGAGAGGGTACATCCCGACTATTCGAATTGGTAACCTCGTGGGTTATCTTACCCAGGCTGAAACCGATTAGAGCACTTTTGGTACTACTGGCGTGGCCCGTGGCAAATAATGAAACTACACGCTGCGAGACTGTATTGAAATGAAATATAAATTGTCTTTGGTCGTACTTATGTAGTTCTCCTAAAAATCTAAAGAAACAAAAACAGAGATATTTATTGATATCAATATTATATGAGTTAAACACAACTTATATTTTTGGGCTATAATGAAAGGTATCATTACTGAAATTATGGGTAGTCATTATATTATTGAAGAGTTCATAAAAATCGGAACAAAGTTTATTATAGTAAAAGTAATAGTTAATGGTAACTGTTTTTTTTAAATATTTCAATGATTTCATGTTTAAGAGTCTTCTTCACCATTGTTTTAAAAAGGTTATTGACGCAGTAGCCTCACGCCAATTTTCTTGAAACTTGGAAACAATGTAGTTGAATCGTTATATTAGAGCCCTCATACCACAAACAAATTTAAAATGAGAAATCAATTAGTTTTAGTGGTGTTTAAAAGTAACTTAATTTTCGTTACTTTTAAGATTTATTTGCACTTACACAATTTATATTTTCGGATATATCACGTATGAAGGCCCTAGAACCAACAATTATCTGTAAGAGAAAAAAGGTTTTAACATTACATCTTTACTCATTTCATCCAGAGCAAGGGACAGCCATCACATGTTTTTCGTGTTTCTGTAAGGGTCAAGAAGACTTAAGAATTATTTTATGAGTATTGAAGTATAAATTGCTATTGAAAATTAACTTTATGTTTCTATTTAATTAAGCTTGTTCTAAAATATACAATTAAAAATTTTAGTTCATAATATTTTTCATGAATTTGTAATTCAAATAAATGGAGGTATTTTTATATCATGTATGGAATTATTTTATTTCAAACATAGGCCTATACTTGATCACAAATATATGTATATTACTGTTAGTCTTTTTTTGTACTTAATATAAGGTTCAATTCTAAAAATATTCTGGAGAAATCTTATAGAGTTATAATTACCATAATGTTTAGTGTGTATCACAGTGGACGGAGGTTGGGAATATGAGTTTATTCCTCCTGTCAGAGATCCAGTTCTCACAAGCTCGACTGATAAGAACAGGTTTCATTCTTATCTTTGTATATTGGCTGTTGACCATTTGACCTGTTACAAATCTTACAAAACGAAACAGTCCATTTAATCTTATTGTAAAAAAAATTATTTTAATTTATTTTTCTATTAGTTACTTATTAATAACTGTTAAGTAATTAGTTATTAATAGTTATTATAACTTGGTACTGTCTTGCAATGTATAACTGATGTAGCCTATTATAATTTCGCTTTAATCAAAGGTGAATAAAATTCTTGAAATATGAAAATTTTGCTGTTTAGTTGAAAAATAAATAAAAATTATACTTTAAAGTAGAGTATTTTTACCAGGTATTGTCGTTGTTTCCATCTGGTTTTACTTGTCCAATTCTAGGCCATTTTTCACATTTTTTTAAAACTGATTTTATGAAGTCATAATTATTCTTAATTGACCAAACTTAACTTTGATCCAAAATCGTTTTATGTCTAGCCTTATGCGGTGTTTTTTTGCCATTTTTATACAGTTTGGTCATCACATTTAAAAGTTGGAGGATAATGTACGACTAAAGGTTACAGTTAGAAATATCAACCAATCCCACCTAGAGATTTTTTTTATTTACTGTATCTACCACCTTCTCATCTCAGGACTTAGTCTAGCTCATCACCTGGAACCGTTTACATATTACTTCAGGCTAAGCTTATTAGGTTGTGAAATTATCACTTAGTAAAAAGCCATTGGTGACTGGTGGGATTTGAACCTGGAACCTTGGGCACCATGCTCCAGACCCTAGACCAGCGCCCAATATTTTGCCAGCCATCATTTGCTATCAATATTTTTTCTAGATCTATTTTTTAGTTTTGTAGATGATGCTGTAATAGTTAAAAAATTGAACTAATCCAATCCATCATTCATCAATCATCCAATCTAATCATCATTTCATTTCATTTTTCATTTTGGGATGTTGGGGCGCAAATTCTTTTGTTTGATATTAAGCTGCTTTATTTTTGGAAGGAAATTTTATAATATTTTAGTCAAAAATCTAGAATTCTGTTATATTATGTGTTCATAGGTGGCAGGATGTTAAAGTCATCTCCCAAGAGTGAGGTATCACATATTTCATATCCCTCTATAGTAATATTTGTCTTTTTGTTGTGCAGGAACGCTGATAGTGACCATTATAGACGTTAATGACTACGCCCCGGAGTTCCCTCCGCCCTGGACCAAGGAACACCCATCGTACACCCTGGACCTGCTGGAGGATCAACCTGCCGGCTCCCACCTGGGCACGTTCACTGCGACAGACAAGGACTCCAACATCGCCTACTACGAGATCAACCCTCCCTCTCCGTACTTCACTATCAACAACGCCACAGGTATCAGACATAGGAACTTTGGGGAATCATTCTTTGGCTAAACATACTAAAATAAGAAACTTGCGATAAAATATGTCATATTCGTCTGTAATCCAGCTTTGAGACATATTATTTTACTAAATTATAAGGTTACAATACTTGCCGTCTTCAATCCAATAGTCTTTTGAACGTGACTAGTTTCGGTAAGAAAATATTCCCATTATCAAGCGTAAATTAGTCTTTAGGTCACTTCAGAACATGTCTTCTTGTGTAAATAAATAACACATTTTCAAAATACGCACTTAACTTGTGAATTTAAAATTTAAAATAATTGTCTGGCAACATACAAAAAATTATTATTACTATTATTTTACTTTTTTGCCTGTATAAGGTGTCTAGCCACAGGAAAAAGTCAGGAAATTTCTACATTGGTCAGGGAAATCACTGAAGGAATTTTTTTTGTAAAGCTTTCAGGACTTTCAAATTTGGTAAGAAACATCATAAAATGCCGGGATGGATATTCAACAGGAAATAATTCTTGGAACGAGGTTATTATTCCGGTTTTCAAAACTTTTAAACTTCAGTTACCATTCATTAAACTAGTATTGCACTGAATTGAATGAGATATGCATTTATAATAGTAAATGGATTATTTCATTTTAAACCCAGGAATGGTGACTACAACAAAGAGGATAGACTACGAGACAACGCCGCAGCTGAACATTAGTGTGATAGCTTACGACAGCGGAGCTCCTCAGTTCTCTGCGGAGGCTCACGTCACTGTCAACATCGTCAACATCAATGACATGGACCCTGTCTTCAATCAGGTACCTTGGATAAGTGACAAGCGACAAGTGCTCATTATGAGTCTCTTCTGTTGTTTTTGTAATTTTCCACAGATGGCCTGCATAATTAGAACTCTTGTATTTTAATCAATTGTATAAATTGTCAAAATACTAATTGATTTTAAATTTGTTTAAGTTATCAGTGTTTACTGGTCCTTAAAATTATGTTTCTGGTTTACATAAAAATATTTGGGAAACTACTTAAGATACATGTGATATTCTACTTTTATTTCAATGTAAAAAATCAAAATAGGTTTAGTAAATGTTTTTTACCTTTAATTCTAATTTACATAAAACGTAAAAAACTTAACATAAAAAATAACAGCCTTGAAAAACAATTATTAATTTTTGGGTCATATAATTCTATTTACTTTTTGAAATGCCGACAGGCGCATGCAAAAGTTAATATTAGTAAAAATATTGTTTACTATTACAATCGTAGTTTTATACCATAAGTGTTAGATAACCTTTATTTTGACTCATATAAAAAATATTTTTATCTTAAATTATTTTAAGGAATAGCATTATTTATAATGATGAATAA
This sequence comes from Nephotettix cincticeps, assembly GCA_023375725.1. NCBI lineage: Eukaryota > Metazoa > Arthropoda > Insecta > Hemiptera > Cicadellidae > Nephotettix > Nephotettix cincticeps. The sequence goes on along the minus strand of CM041789.1, from coordinate 50,087,574 downwards.
ACAAACTAAAAATTTCCATGTGTTTGAAATTACTTCGGATGGATTAAACTAGATCTTATGTATAGAATATAAATAAATAATATAAGAATAAAAAATATAAATTTTACATTTGTTAAACAATATTTTACAGATTCAGGCTCACTTTTGTTTCCTCTATCACTCTCAGTAAAAAGTTGACGATTTCTAGAACATGAAATAGCAATATAATAACAGTTACGGAATGTATGAAATTATTTTATCGCTTTGCTGTGACTCTTACATGAAGTAAAATTGCAGACAGAGTACGTGGCGAGTGTGGTTGAGAACGCACCTGTTGGGACAGTGGTGACTGTGGTTCATGCGGAGGACAAAGATGCTGGGGACTACGGGGTGGTGAGGTACCGCCTGGCGGGGGCTAATGGGGCTCTGACAGTGGACCCGGTGACGGGAGCTGTGACTGTGGCGGACCCTTCACTGCTGGACAGAGAAACCACTTCTGACCTGACACTCACCGTCGTGGCCACCGACACGGCTCCACCAAACACCGCTCGCTCCACCACAGCCACGGTAATTTGTGCTTTTTTGGAGAAAGGGTATCTCTACTATGCACTATGTGTGAGGGAATTTCACCCTATAAACCCAACCTCTGAGGTACACCCTATAGAACACCAGTAGTGATTCAGTAAAGTAGGGTCTTGAATGGAGTTTTCTGGAATTACATCAATCACAGGTCACAGTTATTGTTCCTTGACTTTCTTTTGTCTCATTCTCTTTTATGGATTGTTAGGAAAAAAAAATTGCGTTTTCCATTATGTTAACCGGTTCGAGTCTGACAAATCAGTTGGCTATCCAGTATTATAAACATCCCCATGGATTCTTATGAGGGTATAACTTATAAATAAATACTTCACTAACTCTTTTAAATAAATTAACATTTATAAATTTGTATTGATTTCAATTAATCCCTAAAGTAGGCTATGGTACATTTTAGTTTAAAAGATGATAGAAAAACAAGTTGAACCCAAATTTTACCACTTTAAATAGGTTTATTAAATGGTTTTTTATCTTTAATCTAATTTTCTCAACACAAACAACAAGTATTTTGAAAAAAAATCCGCACTTTTGAGACTGTTAAGGTAGAAGAACAAATCATTAACACGATCGGTGCTGGATTTTGTTTAGCGAGTATTGCTAAAGTGCAACGTCAAATACGAAAACATCATCAAAGCACAGAATGGCCGCATGGAGATTAAGCGTGGTAAAATTTTTGGCAGAACACACATAAAAAGCGGCAATCAGATCAACGATCTCAGTTTTCTCAGTTTGAGGCTAAACTGAGTCACACTGAAGCCGGGTTGTTGACATCGCTCAAGGACGATAATCCCCGCCCCGCGGTGACAGCACCAATGCTCTGCGCAGCGAATGTGTTAAGATATTATAAATGAGCCTAGTTGTGAATCAGATGTTCGTTTTGTAGGTGAAGGTGAAGCTTGAGGACGTAAACGACAACCCTCCAATGTTCACAACGCACCTGTACAAGGCCAGCATAGAGGAGACTATCTCGCTGTCACCGCCCGGACCCATCGTGCAGCTCAGGGCTCAGGACAATGACGAGACCTCTCAGCTCAAGTACTCCATCCTCTCCGGCAATGTTGGAGGTAATGTTATAAGCCTAACTGGTCTGGTTACATAGTGTGTTGACTTCGACCTTGGCGACTTCCTGTAATCCAGCTACTTGGAGGTCACAAATTGTGGATAGTGAGCAATGGTCGGTGGGTGTTGTTTTCTATGTGTGAATTAACGTCCGCACTATTAAATACTACGTTAATCCGCAAAAACCATCCTCATAATTAGACCAGTTCGTAATTAGGGGTGTGCGATGCATCGAAAATGTATCGAAATTTCGATACGATTCGATTCGATGCATCGAATCGCGATTCGATACAGAGGTAATCGAAATCCCGATGCATCGAGCGTCCCGATGCATCGAGCGAGTCCCGATGCGCGGCAGCGCCTGTAGATCCTAATGGCATAGCTTATACCGATTTTCAGGTTTTGAAACAAATTTATTTATTGACTATGTTTGTGCAATCCATTTTTTTATGTTTATGGTTAGGTATTCCTCCGCTGGACACAACTGACATCAATAGTAACAAAAAATACATCAAAAAATATTAACAACCAAAATTGAATTGTATTTATTTAAATCATAGTTTGTTTAATTTAGTTTTAATAATGGCTCCTTTTTCATCGCAGTATCAATTGATAGCTTCCATTGCATTTCTTACGAAGCAAAAAAGTAGATCCATAGTTTTTTAATAATATTAATTCCAAAAACTAAACCTTGAGTATTTGACATTATTCTAAATTGTCTATTATAATGTACATATTAAATGTTTTATCAGTGAATCATGAATAAAAACATTAAATTGGTGATTCTCAGTTAAATCGGGTGTAAGCTATTTTTGTTAAGAGATAAGCGAGGTGGACAGGTGGTCAGACAATAGCGGCAGTAGGTAATAAAATATGACCTTGAGCCTTGCTCCGGGACAAGGGGGTTTGTTGATATTTGGAACTGACTGAGCGACTTCATTATTTTGTTTTTCGGTCAAATACTTACATTTCTCTACATAGTATGATCTAGTTAAAAATTGAGTTTTATGTTTTTTCTTTAAATAATCATTAATCTGAGGTGATTTAGTAAATAAGCAATCAAATTATGTTGTGTGTGTTTAATTAATTAAGAAATTTACTTTTAAATAATAGTAATGATTAAATAGTTTTAAATAAATATTTAACCACAACTAACTTCATTATTAAAAGTTTTATATATTTTTAAATTTAAAATATGAATTTGATTAGAAACTAACCATTTGAAATGGATGATACTAAAACTATTTTTTTTAATAACAGTTTACTTCTGTTTTTATATTTTCTATATTATTACTTTTTTAATTTTTATTTATAGTTTTCACTACAATACTACACATTTCCTCTAGTAATATCTTTTATTTTTTTCATTTCCAAATTTGTTAGATATGTTATTATTTAAAACCTATACAAAAGAATTTTGAAATTGTATCAAAATTTTAAAACTAGAGATATATTTGTTTTTGTCATACAATAGTTTTTTATTTAATTTAGTAGTTTATAATAGATATATAATATATTTGTACTAATTGTAGACCTACATTAATTTTTTTAAATAATTCTTGTTTAGTCTCATCAAGGCTAGCTATACATATTCCAAGTTATTACAAATTTTAGCGAATCTTGGAAATCTTAAGGCGAACTTAGCGAACTTTGCTTTATTGATATAATATACATAGATAAAATACCTTAACACAAATCTTTTGAACTTGAAAGTTATCAAACTAAAAATTATCAAACTAATTATGAACTGCAAAATTTAGTGAATAGTCTAATAATATATTTTTTTGGCTTTAATTCCATGGTTTTTTATTATCTTCTGTTATATGATTTCTGTTTTACAGGAAATTGTGTTGTGTGTTTGTCGTATTGTATCGAATCGAATCGCATCGATTCGTATCGGAATTCTTTGTATCGCATCGTTGTATCGAATCGAATTTTTTTTGCTGCATCGCACACCCCTATTCGTAATTCAGAGGCAGTGGTTCGGACTGCACGTTAAACTGTAGGTCCCTTAGATATGCCATTGACTGTTGGGCTATTAATTAACAGTTCTGTCTAATTAACATGTCAGCCTTGGTCAGTAACAAGACTACAAGATTGTGCCACAATCATCCTACACTCATTTCTCATTCATACTTGGCTTCAAAATACCTAGCTAAGTAGGTTGCCATTTTAGTTAAAAGTATAAAGTAAAGTATGCTGATTACCACGTCACTTTGTATCGAGTTTCCACGTTTATAATGTTCTGGGTAGTGTTTTATACTTTTTTCTGTCATAGATAGACAGTAGGTTTCCCTTCAATATTTTATGTGTAGACTAATTAATGTATAAAATCCATGTTTTATACCGGACATAATGTAAGGTTACAATATTAATCTAAAATTCAGGTACTTGTAAGTTAAATTAATGAATTAATATGAAATGAAACGAAATGAAATGAAATCTTTATTGATCCAGTAAAAATACATAATATACATAATACATAAAAACAATTACAGTTTCATCATAAAAAGCTAAGACAAACTAATACTATAAAAAGATAGAGTACAAACTAAAATAGGATCAATAAATGTTGGTCCCGAGGTTGAAACCTGTGCGGGAACCTGTACAAATACAATACACTGTCCGCTCGAGCGGTAGGTTTAAGGTATGTTCCAAATGTCTAAGTATTTATATAGGTCAAACTGGAAAAGGTGTTAATACTAGATTAAAGGAACACCGACCTGCTCCTAGATTACATAAATAGAAACCAATATTTGGACAGCATTTAATTGATTTTAATCATTTAATGGACAATACTAATGGTAGCTTAAAATTTGTACATATATATAGGAAAAGTAAAAAATGCACCCTCTTGAGGAGTGTGAAATGTACCATCATGAAAAAGCCACAAGTTTTGATTTGTAAGGTCCCAATTATTATTAAAGCAATGAAACAAAGTAAAGATGGTCAAATATCCATAAGTTTTGTTAGAATATATATCAGTTTCAAAGAAAATAGTACATATGAAATTATAATAAACAAAAACTACGATCAACTATCACTCTCCATCAAAGGTGATATTTGACCAGTCTCTGTCATCTGATGTTAACCTTATGGGAACTAAGTTTGTTTACAAATTATCTACAATCAAAACATTTGATTTCTTAAACCAGCTGTTTGTTTACTGTCCGTTAGCAATTTGCTTTACTATCCAATGCCATCTGAATCATTCATGGTAAATATGTGCTTTACAAAATGAACAGCATTATTCGCCATGTTAATAGGTTACGGTTTTTGGGAATTATGCACTGTGTTTATATTTCTTTATTTTCTGTATGATTAAAAGTCACGTGTTTATATGTTTGCCAAATAAAAAATAATTACAATGTTTATACGTATTGAGTTTAATATAATAATCAGCTGTTGTATATTTAAAGCTTTCACAACGAAGCAGCAATGCTAATTGACTTCAGGACATTGCCAATCTAACATGTTAACATGTATTTATTGTTAGGCGTTACGAAGTACGCCGGGTCAGCTAGTATATTAATAATTTTAACCGTAAAAAAATTTTTTTTATAGCAATCATATCTAATGGTAAACGTATTTAAACAGTCAATATTACTGTTCGATTTGTGTATCCTATTGGTTGCAGATTGTTAATATGTTTCCTATAACTACGCGATAACATACTACAATAACAACTACGATAACATGCACTTAGCTGACGCTTAGTGCTGCCATATGAACCTCTTATGTTCGCGCTCTAGTTACACAAATAGCTATTGTTAGACTATTTCCAGTCAATAATTTTTAAGTTTATGTATCACATTTTTATAAAGCCAGTTGTAGATTGTTGAGTTTGTACAACATGGGTGTTGGTTGCAGATGTCTTCTCCCTGGACCCGGTGTCTGGTATCCTATACCCCCAAGTGTCACTGATGGGTCAGCCACACCACTACACGCTCCTCGTGGGAGTCAGCGATGGGAAGTATACCGACCAGGCCAAGGTGGACATCACCATATTGGATGTCAACCAGAACCAACCCACGTTCATTGATCCGCCGTCGCAGAATGCTACGGTTTACGTCACGGAGGTAATTTGACAAGATATTTCAAGTTTTAGGTGTTAAGTTTAAGTTTAATTTATAAGTTATTAGAACTAAAAATGAAGAGGAATAGTTGAAGACAATTTTTGAATATTTTATAAAGTTAGAAAGAATGAGCGTGTATATTTGGATTCCATGTTAAACTTTTGGTCTCCTAGTTGCCATTAGCTGTTGGGCTATTAATTAACAGTTCTGTCTAAGGAACATGTCAGCCTTAGTCAGTAACAAGACTACAACAATCATCTTATGCTCATTTCTAATTCATACTTTGCTTAAAATACCTACCTTATGGTACGGTTTCAAATATAACGATAATCTAATCTAATCTAACGAAAACCTCACTGTCTTTAATTCACCGTACAGGCCCCTGGGCTCATGGTTATGGGCAGTTGAGGTTTTATTTTTTTAAATTTGAACAATGCAATGATTGAGACTGATGCCATTTATTTTCAATATTCCAGACGGACGAGGCAGACACTCTAATAATGACAGTGAGAGCCGAGGATGGTGACCCTGGGGAGAACGGGCGAATAACGTACCACTTCAAGGTCAACGACTCCAACGTCCAGGAGACGGATGAGTTTGTGATCAACGCGGAGACGGGAGAGCTGCGGTCAAAGATAATACTGGACCGGGAGACCAAGAAACAGTACCAGGTACATAGTATCTCATGTGTATTAGTAATCTTGAATGTTGAATGTTAATATTGTAGTAGAAGGGTCCGAAAACGTAGGAATATGATATTGGTGAGGGAACCTAGGATTAGAGAATGAAAGAAACGGTTATCAGTGGGCTGACGTATACTTTCACCCTTAAGTAAATTTAAAAAAATTCATACCTTTATAAAACTGTCATATTATTTAATAAACATTTTTAATTTATTGTTTCAAAAAAATAACTACTATAAAAATAAATACTGGTTTCTCTCAAGCTGGTGTTGGTGGCAAGAGACCATGCATCGCCCAAGTGGTACGAAGCGCTGAGGTTCCTGACCATCACGCTACAAGACGTGGATGACAACACTCCACAGTTTACTGAGCCGCAGCCGTACGTGTTCCAGGTCATGGAGAACCTGCCACCGAGGTCTCGCATTGGTTAGTACACTCACACGCTTTATAAATGTAATCAGACAGTATCCTATGTGAATATGTTCTGCAGGTATAGATTAGATCATTGAAATGGCAACCATACTACAATGTAGGTGATTTAAGCTAAGTATGAATGAGGATTGAGTGTATGATGATTGTGGCGCGATCTTGTAGTCTTGTTACTGAATAAGGCAGACATTTTAGACAGAACTGTTAATTAATAGCCCATCAGCCGAAAGTAACTAATGGACCTACAGTTTAACGTAGAATACGAACCATGGCCTCTGGATTAAGAATTGGTCAAATTATGAGGATGGTGTTTGTGGATTAACGTAGTATTCAATAGTGTGGATGTTAATCCACAAAATAAAACACTACACCAACTGACCATCACTCACAACTATCCACAATTAATTCATGACCTCCAAGTAGCTGGATTGAAGGACGTTGCTGCCGTCCCAGTCTAGGGGAAGGTCCACTGTGCAGAGATCTGTGTGCTAATACTGGAACTAACTTGTGTGGTTTGCTGTTTTGACGCTAGAGTTTGTTGTTTTACCCTGGAGTGCTCTTTATATCCAAGAAAGCACTTTCCCAGACCATTTTACTTTGATGTAGTGGACTAAACTGTTTTAATGATGATTTCAAAGTTTGAAGCTAATTGTAAGTATGTGGGTTTGAATACCAACCATGAGCAATCCTAATTTGGCTTGCAAAGGTGTGGTAAAGTGGTGGGAGAGTAAGTAAACGGTGACCGGATTGGATGGAAGTTGATGGCATTTGTAGGTTTAATTGGATTTACAGTGGACACCTGTTTTGCTTCTTTTACCATTGTATGGTTAAGGGTGTACAGGTTTTTTTTTTTTTATACTGACTATTTTAAGAAGAGCTGCATAATGTAAATTAAAGAATAAAAAATATGATGTTAGTTCAATAGCTCCAATACTTGGAAGGTTCCTTTAACCAAGTAGATAAGATATCTGGTGTTTCTGCAGGCAAGGTGGTGGCGGTGGACAGGGACGAGGGAGAGAATGCACGAGTATACTACTACATAGTGGAAGGCAACCATGACCGCAGCTTCATCGTGGACCGGCTTGACGGCACCATCTACAGCAACACCAGCCTGGACCGGGAGTCAAGGGACACGTACGAGATATTCGTCAAGGCCACCAATGATCCTGACTACTACGTGGCAAAGGTAGCAAGCACTTTGTATATTAAAGGGCGTAGAAATAAAATCATATTTTTTTGTGCAAGATTCTATCTGACTGGGATCTTTTATTTTTGGTTCACTCTAGATTCCCTCCATAAATTTTAGGGGTCTGCGGTGCACCGAAAAAATCGGTACGGTACGGTTCCAGCCTTGTACCGAACCTCGGTACGGTACAAGAATTTTTTCGGTACAAGTTTGGTACGGTACAAATAAGTAAAAATTAATTCACTATCCAGTCTAGGTTGCCATCAAATATAACTGTGAAACAACTCCCGCCGAAAACATTGAATAAAACCCGATTGTTAAAGGCTTTATATTCTAAAAGTAATATAGAATGACAATACTGCCCAGATGCACGGCAAATGCTGAACGTAAGACTGACTGACTCATAGCGTTTTGGTGAATGATCATTTAAAACAACCTCACCAGGACTTCAGACAACCAGCCATCTCCCTGCCGGCTCTAAATTATTGTGCATTCCCGGCTTATTATCGTATCCACGTGTAGCAGTTTACGCGATCAGGGAACCGTTCCTCCTTTTGACGCAACAAAATAGTCGTATGAGGCTCGTATTAGTCGTGTTTCAAATAGCGATGGGAATACTTGTGATTTTTCAATCACGATGAAAATCTTTTAAACTATGATTCATGATGCTTTAAATTGATTTGCTCTTTTTCCTCTGACAGCCTGTTGCCGATGTTAAATGACCAATACAGAACTGTAATTTGCCTCGCTCTTTCGGGATTTTCACTCAAATAAAATAAAATATCATAATGTTAAGGATATAATTGATTTAAGGAAATAAATAACTTTTATTTTTTAACAATATGTTCTGTATTTCCTCATTAGTGGAACCCCTCAAATCCGAACTAATTGGGACTGAAGCCTGTTCTTCCAGGGAAATAAATACTACGCACTTATTTCGTCACTGTATTCGCGCGATAACCGACGGGTTATACAGGTGTGCGTTCATAAGGGCAGTGACCTTGACGGGTCGAGCCTGTGCTAAAAATAAACCATTCTTCCCCTACCCTTACTAACAGGGATGCGTATCGCGCCTGTCTACTGTCTGTGTCTAGTTTAGTGAGCGTTTACCTGCTGAATTGCGTATCTATAACAACCAATGTGGCTTGGAATTACGGTCGTGTAAAGATTTTCTTCATTTCAACAGTTAAAGCATTGATTTTATAATTACGAAGTATGTAAATTCAATGGTAATAGATAACAGACTTTAAGCAAAAACCCCTGACTTTGTTAAACCTTGAAAAATAAGCTTATGTGATTAATTTTTTTTTTAATTTCCAGGTATTTCTTTTTTTTATTTCCCGAGAACATGTTCAGGTATAAGGGGTTCCACTGTAATTTTAAAATATTAACCACTTTACACTAAAATAACTATTTTAGTCTAAAGAGCCCTTTGACATTTTATGAAAATGTTTGATTTAATTTGAACAATTATTGTGATTGGTTAAATTACAAATAATAAACCAGGACAATATAAAACATTGGCTAGGGGGTATTGACTCAGTATATTTTCTGTATTTTTTGTTCTGCAATAAAATACATTATAGTTTTTTATTTTGTTTGTTCATCCTTAGTTTCATATAGACTTGAGAGGATTATTTCCTCTTATTAATTAGTTACAACATAAATTATAATGTTTAAATAATTATTAATATGTTTAATGTGATATGTTTTTTAAAGAATGGATTTAAAAATCATATTACAGTTTCAAAATTAGTACAGTAAAATATTTCTTTTGACATTGTATATCTTTTTTTAAATTCCTTTCTCAAAGTTTTCACTAATTAAGTTCTGGAAAATACTTATGAATAAAAGTATGAGATCAGTAAATGTTACTAGCGGCATAATTCTCGTGTACCGTACCGTACCGAATTTGTACCGAGAACCGTACCGTACCGACCTCATAATTTCCTGTACCGCAGACCCCTAATAAATTTGTCGCAAATAAGTCTTGAATCAAAATTTGTTTTAATCAGGCTCATTATATAGTGGTTCTTGTGTAATTGATCATATCAGATAATGTCCTCTAGAATATATATAAAAGAAATAATCCTGTGAACCGGACTGTATTTTGTTGCAGGACAGCAGCTCACCGGCAAATGCTAGTAGTGTTGCTCATGTTCGCATTGTTGTGCTGGATGAGAACGATAACGCACCCATGTTCCAGCATTCTGTCTACTATGCAGGTCAGTGGAAACTTGAATATTTTTGATATTCTTAAAAATGAGGGTAACGGTGCTTGGTTCGGGGTGGGGTAGTGACAGGTGATGTGTGTCAATGTAGGGACGAGGACTAGGACGGTCGGAACTAGAGCTATTGCGAGAATGGAGCATGTTTGTCTGATCTAGGGGTTTTTTCAATAATTTTGTTTATTTTATAGTTTATTTTATTTGATATTATTATTTACTAGTTAAGATTTTTATCTTAGTTGATGTAAATTTTATTTATTCAAGGTTAAGAGGTAGATTGTTAGTCCTAACTTAGCCTCTTAAATAAAGACAATTTTTCATTTTATACGCATTTCATTTCTGTACAAAAAAACTTATGTTTTCTACTGGCCCACTATTCCTATTCTGACACTGTAAATGATACAGGTGTGAACGTGATGGCGGACACGGGTCAATTCCTGACGGAAGTGATTGCCTCAGACCCGGATGCGGGTGCCAACGCCAGCCTCACATACATGGTGGTGGCCAGTCACCTGTACCGTGGCGCCGCCACCGTCTCCTCCGGCTCCGTCGTGCCTTCGCCGTTCAGCGTTTCGCCCAGTGGTCGAGTCCACACTGTTACACTAGTCGCTGAATACAATCAGGACCGCTTCCTGCTCGACGTGGTGGCGAGAGAGAACGCTCACCCCTTCAGAGAAGCCAAGGCCACAGTGCATGTACGTTACCTTTTTGAAATGAAAACCTACCCAGGAAGGTATTTTAACCGATGTATGAATTATAATTGTGTGTAAGATGATTGTGGCGCAATCTTGTGTTCTTCTCTATTTGAAATTCATTATTGGTGATGGTGGATTTTTGTTATTTAGATTTTTGCTACGGACATTTTCCATCACGATTTTAAGTAAATCAAAGTTTCATGATGGTTTGAGATCTGGAATCTGATCCCGTTCTCAGGCGAGCTAGAACCTAAAACAGCTTCATACCGGCTTAGTCCAGATTATGTACTAATCATGTTACATTTTACGTCATGAATTTTGTTTTACTTATAATTGTAATAGAAAATGTCCTTAGTCAAAATCTAAATAACTTGTAGTCATGTTACTGACAAAGGCTCACATTTTCCTTAGACAGGACTGTTAATTGAATGTCCAACTACCAATGGCATCTAAGAGGTCTACAGTTGCCTCATAACTACGAACTGGTCTAATTAAGAGGATGATCTTTGTCGATGAACGTAGTATCTACCGCTCATAAGTATCCTCAATTTGTGATTTAAGTAGCTGGATTAAAGCATACAGAATTGTCCCAGACCTCATTACGTACCATGGTTAATTTAATTACAATAAGGATTTGGTTATGTATTTTACAAATAAAAATTGTTATTAATTTCACTTTGTTATTGATAAAAATGTACAATGTTTTCTAGTTGTAGTAGATCTGAATAATTTCTCAAAACCAAAACAAAAATATTTTCTTTTGAGTTCATCTTCTTTAATGCAGGTTATACCACACCCTTAGCTGAAAATCAAGTTCTAATATAACAACCCAAACATTTCATGAAACAAAATTCTAAAAGGAGGAGGGAAAGAGCAAGGCACTGAACAGAGTTTCGGAAATTTGAGATGTGACTTTCAAGCCAAGGCAGACAGAATTTTCAGCAACACACAAACAAGGGACATTGTTTTGCATACTAGTGTTTACGCAGGTGTGGGTGTACGAGCAGCCTCAGCTGATCAGAGTGATCCTGTCGCGGCCGCCAGAGGAAGTCAACCGCCAGAGGGAAGGCATCGTGTCCGAGCTGTCCAATGCCACTCAGAGCATTGTCGTGGTGGACGACATCCGTTACCACCTCAATCATCTCGGCCACAAGCAGACTGACTGGTAAGTTATACATATTCAACCCTCTCCAGGTCAAGCGACTTGAATTTACTCAGAAATCAACTTTGGATTTGCTGCTCTCTAGCGGTTGTTTTACAAACCACTATGGCTTGTTCTGATATCTAGTGTGTTTCTTGAGAACTATATCGACTTTAAATAGTGATCACAGTACATTGTTTGGATTTTTTTATTTTTAGACTTATTTACATGTAGTTGATCGTGAATAGTGACACAACGCGATCACAGACAAAATGACTACTAAGTGTTACTGTTATTAATATTGTTGTCATTATGTAAAATATTTAATATCCAATTTCATAAAACAAACTACAGAAGCTACCGCGTGCAAGCGTGCATTCTGGCCACTCATCAATTTAATTGCTACGGAACTGCTGTAAGCAGCATGTGCTAATATTACCAGAAGAGAATTAACGCTTGGACGTCAGGAATTTTTCCCCCATTTGAAGCAAACCTTACTCTAATACGGCAAAATTTTCCCCATTCACACCCCTATTTCTAAGGTGAAAAAAGTAGTTTAATTTCGGTTCTAGAGACCCTGTAAGTATAAATTTTTTTACCAAATTGTGAGGAAATAATTATTCTACAGAAAGTCACTAATTAGAAATATACACTGAGACATTATTGAAGTTATATTATGTTAGGGAATAAAATTTTAAAATGGCAACATTGATCTAAATCAGAAAATACAATGGAACATAAACAAGGTTAGAAAACATCCAAATAATTCTGGAACTGAAATGAAAGGTTACTTAAAATTACAATGTTTCAAACCAATAAAAACAAACCATGATTGTGAGTAACGTGAGGACAATAAACCGATTTAATATTAACTTCATATAATTAAATATTTCACAATTTGGCACTGTTTTATTATTGTTATAGTGTATTTTTTCATCTCCAATAAAATCAGTGTCTTAGTCTTTAACTAGAATATATTATTGTTACTAAATTACAATTAGTGGTTCATGATTTACAGTTTTCAGTATTCTATTTTTATTTAGAAACACACAGTGTAAAAATACTGTGTTAGATTTGAATATTTTTTATAAATAAAAGGAACATTTTATTCTATTGTGTAGGATGAATTTTTTTATTTTAAAAATTTGTAAATGAATATTATTCAAAACACAACACAAACACAAAACACAACAACAAAAAGTCAAATTATACTTTTTGTTTCAGGTGTGATATGTATCTTCATGTTGTCAATCCCAAAACTCAAATCATTACGCCAGTCCCTGAAGTTTTGAAGGTCATTGATGGCAAATATGATTTTCTTAAGGATTGCTATGCCGGCTTCGCCATTGAAAATGTTATTGTGAGTAGATTGTATGAATATTTCCCCATTTGTATGTTGATTCTTGCATTTTTAGAGATTTCGAACTCTTCTCCTATATATTAGAAGCCAACCAATTTCCTTTCATTATTATTAGTTCTACCTAAAACCAATAATAATAATAACTTTTAACTCTTAGTAAAATTAAAAACAGATTTTTAACATAATAAAAATGCTTCGATATTTTGTGGCAATGGTGTTGTACAGAGGTTATATGAAGTCTCCCTAGCAGGTGCTATTCACGATCGTTGTCTATGCGACGTGGATCTCTAAAACGGCATGTATTCAGTATAGTTATAGTTATAGTCATCCGGATTGGGACCCTGCCACATTAATCCGCATAAACCGGACTTTACTGTTTTGAAATTTTGAGGACTCACCCCTTGTTGTTCGCACAAGAATTTTCACATAAATGGCTGAAGGAATACTTTCCATGTTTTAACTCTTGTAGTATATCAAAGAACATACATTTCTCACACACTTACTGGCAGACATGGAAAGTTTGACTCGGCTAACAGTGCACTAACAGCTTATTTAAATTCTGTGCAAGTAGTGTTTAGGTTCTGAATTTATAATGTTGCTAGTTAATGATGAGGTGTTATTTTTAGCCGGCCTTTGTTGGAGTGAGGGAGGATGTGTTTGAGCCAGCCCTTGCTGCGTTGATTGCTCTCCTCATCGTGCTATTTGTCGGCTGTGTGTCTGTCATCGTAGTGTGTTGCTGCTTCAGGCACTGGTAAGTTCTTGTACTGTCTGAGGTACTTATCTCAACGATAATCTCCCAAAGGTTTTGTGAAATGAATTGCTAAGTATATTTATTATGTAGTATTCGAAATATTGTGGTTACAAAATTATCAGCATGATAGCTCAGGGTACACTGGCCCAGTAAGTCAAAAGTAGCTTGATTGAGACCAGTAGCCAGCAAAACCTGTCAGATCATGAGCGGTCACCTCTGTCACCTTATATGACACATGCCACTGCATATGACATATACCTACCTACCTTTAATTCGATACATAGTCCTATAGTGTTTGAAAGTTGAGTTAAAAAAATATTGTTTCATCGTTCAAATTACTGTATAAGGATTCATTATATTTTAACATGTTTTTTTCAGGGTGATCGCTGAACCTATGGATATGAAGTCCTCAGACATGTTAATAAAAAAAGCCATCCTTGATGATTTGAACACAACTGAAAATCCTCTATGGATTGAACAGTAAGTACCTCTGAAGATAGTACAAATAAACCTAAGCGACCATTAGTTATATTAACGTTTTCCAGAAGTTAACTTTTTATGACCTTTTTTCTTAAACGTTTTTGATCATATTTGTTATGTAGGTCAATTTTTCCTCAAATGTCTTGTCAAATGTCTAGATCCAACACATGGCTTATACTCATATTTCAGAATATGTTGTATAAAAAACAGACATTGTGTAATTCTCTAGAATCAGGGAAAATAGGGAAAAGTCAGGGAATTCAAAACTGTATTAAAAAGTCAAGGAAAAGTCAGAAAATTTTTACATTGTTCAGGGAAACCGCCCAAGGAAATCGCTATTTTGTTAAGGATTCAGAACTTACAAATTTGGTAAAACTGGCAGCATTGAAAACCTGACTTGGTGAAATTAGTTATATAGATAGCGGAAATTCTTTCTTCTTTCTACTCATCAGCGAGCCAGTTTGAAAATGAATGAATAGTGATTGTCAATGTATGCCGGATATTTATTTAGTTCGCTCTCCAATTAATATGATTCTGCTTATTTGTGCATTTTAATTTAACAATTTGATTTTGTGTGTTCATTGAAGAATTCATTGAATAGATACTAATTTTAGCGAATTTCCCATAGGGAAGAAGCTATTACCGTAGGTCTCATGGCAAGAGTTAAGCCCGAGACCATGTTATTTTTTCTTCTTTAGGTGCCCAGAGACCAAAAACAATAGTCGTTAAAATTTTTATATATATATATATATATATATATATATATGTATATATGTATATATATATGTGTCTGTGAACACGATAACTCTCGTAAAAAAGGTCCGATCGAGACCAAATTTGGTAGAGATGTGTATTCCTACAAATGCTCGGACGAGTTCGTAAACCAGACATATCGGTCAATGGGAACGGGTAGTTTGGGGGGGTTTTGTACCCCAAAATGGGGTTTTTTGCGTTTTTCACAAGTAGTTTCTAAAAATTTCTAATTTTATATTTCACCATTGCATTCAGCTTAAAAAACTACACAATTAAGTTCCTTAAAGTTTTTCTCTATCTTCAACGGTTACCGAGATATAAAAAATCTAAACACAGTACGTTGTATTTTTTAGGCTCCAATGTTAATCTTATGGAGGATTAAAAAAAATTAATTTTTCACTTATTATCTAATATTTTTGGATGAAACTTGATATTTAGCTTCATGTGGTTGAGATCCATACATTTGTGCTAAAAAATCATAGTTTATGTGTTTATCATGGCAGCAAACCTGCATACTCTTTTCCCATGTTAATCATATGGAGATTAGGCAAACTCCTATAATTTAAAAATAAAATTTTTGATGGTATAAATGGCTACTTTCAGTGTTCCTCACAGCAGCAAACCTGCACACTCTTTGCCATGTTAATCTTATGGAGAATAGGCAAAAATTCTCATGTTTATCGACAGATTTTGACCAAACTTGTCATATATTATTATTATATTATTGATTTGGAAATTCGCTGAGTACGCAGGTCTGCTGCGACGGGGGTATTATGTTTATTTTTTAATGGTTTATCAATGTTGTAAATATTGTAACTAAAATTAAGCCGATAGTTACACACGTTTTTAGTCAGGGAAAATGCTGCATCTAATATGAAAAAGTCACGGAAAAATCAGGGAATTTCCTAATGATGACTTGATGGACACCCTGGTAATTTTTATTCAAACCCATTAATGCTATGAACTTCCACTAAAGCTAAAACAACGTTTATTAAAGTGAGCCTTCACATTACCTAAGCCACACATTAGTAAACATCAAAAAACTTCAAAAAGTTCAATTGAAAATTTGAAACCTTCTACTACTAATATTCACAGTACTGTAAATATAGAAAGTTTTGACTATTCAGTGAATTGATCCCATTATGAGTCCAACTCGCCTCTGTAGCAGTGTTGGCTTAACCGAGACTATACAACCTGACTGTCCGGAATGTTCACTCTGAAGGAGGAACCCAAACACCAGGAAATGTCCATTGGTGTCACTCTCCCTCTTTCTAGAGAGGGGATGTGAACTATCAGTTAAAAGTATAAAAGTATAAAGTATAAAAGTATCATGGTAATTTAGTCTCAAGCATTGTATAGATTTATCCAGCTCTACTGAGTCTGATACTTTATGTTGTGGTCAAACTGATGTTGATTCACTAACACTTTTTCTAGGAAACTGAAGCTGTATGAAGAACAAGAGTTGACGATGCAGGTGTTTTGTGAGCCAGAGATCAACGCCCAGCCGGGTCACGAGAGGAGGGATTCTGCCGACATGTCTATGGTATGTTTTGAAGTCATCTTTTAATATATTATATTTTTTATTACCGAATAACTGAAATTCTGTGTAAGAATAAAATTCTTAAAACATGGGACCTTAAGCATGGAACTTTTATGAGTGTGATACTGAAAATTTCCTACCATTTTTTTCAAAATGAAGGACTGGGATTGTGCAGAAAGAAACATTCTACAGGAAGGGAGGCCTTGGGATCTTATGAGGTTATAAGGAAAGAGAGTGGATATGTAGCTGAAGAATTGGGAATAATTAAAAAGCTCCAGCTATCCATAACCTACAATTTCACTTTTATTTCATCTTTCTAGTGGGTGTTAAGATTTGCCAAGTGTGACATTGATTGATGAATTTTTATAGGCCTTGTAACTCTTTTTATCTAACAACTCAAGTCTATGAGAATAGTAAGGATATTAAAGGTGCATGCATAATTTACTGGAATAGTGTTTTTGTGTTTTATATCATTATTTCCCTTATTTTGAAAGCTCAAAAAGCTTGGATTAAAACACTTGTAGAAAATATCTCATAATTTTGCAATATCAATTATGTGTAAATGGTGATGCCGGCTATTTGGAAGTCACAAATTAGAAGGGATGGTATGAATTAATTAATGTCTGTACTATTGAACACTACGTTCATCCACAAATACCACTCTCTTAATTAGAACAATTCTTAACTCAAAGGCAAAATTGCTCTTGGGATCCCACATTAAACATCAGGTCCCATAGATGTCATTGGCTTTTGGGCTATTAATTAACAGTCCTATCTATGAAACATGACAGCCTTAGTCATTAATAAGACTACAAGATTGCGTCACAATCATCTTACCCTTATTTGGCATTCATAACTGTGTTTAAAACTAAAAAAAATATTATTGAAATATCTACTGGTTTATTTAGCGTCTGAATGTATTGAGTCAGCATATTTTGAATTGCAGGTGGACAACACTTACGCCACCATCCAGCAGCCTAGCAGACGGGGCTCTCTCAACACCATGCTGTCCCTGGGGGACTACGCCACCCTGGGAGGCTCTGTGCTGCCACTGGATAACGTCAGCTCTCACAGCCAACAGGTAACAAAATCCCTGATCATGATCATTGTTAACCCTTTAACACATTCACTGCTGAAAAAAATAATGACACTTAGCGAAGCTGAAAAATTGATGAAGTATGAAAATCTGGTTCACCAAAAATGACGTCATATTTATATGGTCGCTATCGGCTCCACAACATCCGGGTATGGCCTGCTTGGTTGCGCCGGGCCATCTTCTGGTATAATAGTGATATAATATTTATTACAATCTGTTATCATAAAAATATTAAAATAACCTAAATAAATAGCATAGAACATAGAATAATTAATAACAAAAGACACAGAACAACTAAAAATATACTGTCACTACTCCCAAGGTCACGTAAAACAGTGGTAGCTATTTGACACCAAAAACATTCAACCTTAAAACATAGAATAATTAATAACAAAAGACACAGAACAACTAAAAATATACTGTCACTACTCCCAAGATCACGTGAAACAGTGGTAGCTATTTGACATCAAAAACATTCAACCTTAAAACATAGAATAATGAATAACAAAAGACACAGAACAACTTAAAATATACTGTCACTACTCCCAAGGTCACGTGAAACAGTGGTGGCTATTTGACACCAAAAACATTCAACCTTAAAACGAGAAACAGTTTTAATTATAGTTTATTTACATCATAGGATTAATTTAGTACAGAATAAGTATAAACTGTATACACTAAGGGGTTGAATTTGAAGGAAAAATACTCAAACCCTGGTGAAAAAAAATCAGAGCGAGCGATACGAAAACTGACACCGCCACATTATAACATTGTCACTTATCAACACGCTGACCGACAATAGTCCTCATCCGGCAAGTGCTGGGCTCATACTAACGGCATTAGTTGCTATGCGACGAGAGGTCGAAATTGACCATGCAGTGTCCGGGCGCAGGTTCGGCGAGGACGCTAGCGACCGTACTGCAGTGAATGTTTTAAGGAGTAATGATGTCACTTAATAATGGGCTTACCCCCATTAGTAGCCCCCCATTTATTTTACCCCCCATTTATATTACATAAAAAGTGCCCTCAGCAGTAAAAAAAAACTAAATGTGTGTCCATCAGTTATTTGATGACTGATGCTCAGGTTTTAAGAATGCTATTGGCCGTAATTTGACCGATCTACTGTTTTTAATATATACACTCGTCCACACAACTAAAAAAACAGTAAAGGGTAGAGAGATAGAAAGGCCATCAATACGGATAGGATAATTTGAATATGCCTTCTGCAAGAATAAAATATAGACCTGGATGGACTTGCCGGTGTTGACTGATGTTTTAAGGTGACGGTTCTTCCTATGCCGAATAATAAGTACTGTTGAAACATTGAGTGCTGTGCACACTATTAAATGTTGAGTGAACACTGAAAATTAAAATTAAAACTTTCTTAAAATTTGCATAGTTTGTTCTGATATGTATTTATTTTGAAAAAAGTTCTCAATAATTGACTTTGCAGATTTAGTTTTCACAATAAATGAAAGTACATAATTGTATTATTTTACAGTTATTGAAGTAAAATTGGTATTGCAGATGCTGGAGGCTGCCTTGGGATTCCAAGGCTCGACATTCCAAGTCCCCGAGAACAATGAAGTTTTCCGCAGCAGGTCTGCGGAACTGCGGGTGAACAAAGACGGACAACCGGAGTTCGTTTCAGAACTGATTTGATTGTTGTAGAACTCTAGTGAAATATTTACATTGCAACGATATTTGTCCAATGCATCGATTGGAAAGACTGGAAGTAGTTTAGGTTGAATGAGTTGTATAAACCTCATCCTACTGGAAAATTGACTTAAACTATTTTGCAGAAAGTTTATGTGCCTTTTAACAACACCGTATTATACAATTTGATGACTAGTGTACTAGTAAAAATCAACCATGTGTTATTTTTAAACACATTTACTGCTGATGTTTATAGTTCAGAAACTATTTCACACAAACTAGTAATACCTAACTTAAAACGTATTGTTTATTTTTGAACAGTATTATTACTTCACTTAAACGTATTTCCATTTCATTTGATTATGATATCATAATAGTTGTTTCAAACTCCCCAACTCATATACAAACTCATAACAAATAAATGGCTGAGAAATAAATTCTTCCTATAAATATGTATTTAAATGTTTTTTAAAAATTTAAAAAAATCAGCTACCGTTTGATAAAATGAAACAGATGAAGCTATCAACAATTGCCTAGCTTAGTCAGTTATATAAGATATTTTATGTTTATTGTGATCAATGGATGAAAGATGAAACGCTACTAATTTATACTAGATATTTCTTGAAAACTGTATATCTGTGTGTTTGTGACATTGTGTACATAAAGCATTTGGTAAACTCAAGCTGTAAAGCATGTTATACAGCTATCCTTTAGATTTCCTCTCATTTGGTAATATACTTTGTATTATTTATTCACGTTTCTTGCAAGTAGTCTGTAAGCCACTTTGGGTGGACCTCACCTGCAGATGGGCTTGTTTTCTGACCACTCAGCAGCCAATGTGTTTGTAAATTTCCCATTATAAATTTGGATTTTAGGCTCATCACATATTGCAGCGTCCTTGTTATATGTGGTGTGACTGAATATCAAATGGGAACGGATCACCTTATCGCTTAGTTTGGTTGTATTGGTAACGAATCTTAAGTTCATAGCGGTATGAATACTCTGTTTATTTGAAATTCATATTAGCGATGGATTTCTAATTATTTATTTTCCATTTATTCAGATTTTTCCTATCTCACTATCGCCTGTTTACTATCACACTTAGAAGCGATAGGGAAAGTCAGAATAAAAAGGAAATAAATAATGAATATTGAATACTCTCATTAAGTTCTTCGAAGAAACAGTGTGTCTTAATGAAAGACTTGATAGCGTTTTATAGAGTAAGTGTAATGTTTTTAAACACATATAAGGTCTAGATTAACCATCCAGTATTAACACCTTTTCTTGAAGGTGAAAGGTTGTGTAAAGTTTTAAATGAAACCGCAAATATTTTTTAGCTGCTACTGAAAATGTTTTGTATTTAATTTTGAATCACAAAGATTTTGTCGATAAGTTTTATTTTTACGTTAGTTAGATTTGTACGACTCACAAAAGCATTTACATCCATAAACAATACTCAATGAAAGTACTATGTATTATTACATATAGTGGAATTGCTTATTGTAAAGTCAAAAGTGATTATTTTACAATATTTTATTTATTGTGTAATGTACCTTTTAACTGTTGTATTATTTTTATTACTGTAAAGGTAACAATTTTTTTTGTAAACATATTTATGAAGTTTGAATGTGTCACCAGTATCCGTTTTATAAGAAAGTTTTAACAATTTTTCTTAAAATATTTAAGTGATATTACTAAGCTTAAGGTAAGCTCAATTAAAATATTTTTGTAAAATGAATTTATATACGCTCACAATTTAATATTTCTCTTTTTTGGGAACCATTACAGCCTAATGCTTATACATAAATAATTTATATATTTAACTCATGAGTGTATGAAAAATATTTATGTGATATTTTGTATATTTGTTAATATTTGTATTATAGTAATTACATATTTTTTATCATCTTATAAGTTTGGTGCCAAAATGAACAATTTTTGGATTTTGAAGACCACTATACCTGCATTTAGTTTTAGGAATACTCAATATTTAAAGTAGTAATAAATTTGTGAATTTTTCAATTATTTTATATTTAATGTATTGTGATTTTTCTGAACAAGCAATGACTTCACTTTTAAGTTTAAATTAAAGATTGGATTTTTTATTGTTATGATCTGAAAAGAAATCACTTTTACAATTGATCAAAAATAAATTAAAATTTTCTTATATGTGTCTATTATTTTTAAACGATATTAAACATTTTCGTTTATTAAAGTATTTTCTTCTAATTTTAATAATTTATGGGAGAAACGAAAATCTATATATTATGTCATGGTATTATGTTTTTGTTTGTTAATATTTTGTGGTTGAACAAAAACCCTCCCTGTAAATGAATAATAATTGTACTAGATTAATCGGCCATGACAAAAATTGTTTTTGTTTAAAAATATCTGATAGCATGCTAGTAGGTAGGAAGCATTTAAGATACTTTATATATTTCATGGGTGGAATAAAAAAAGCTTAAATTATTTTCAAATTTATTAAAACAATAATTAAAAATAGCTTATAATAACAAAACAAAGATTGAGGACAATGTAGGACCACAACCAGAAAGTGAAAGCTTATATAACGTAGGCTTCAGGGCTTACAAATAATCAAATAATGAAACATAATAATAGAGGATTGAAGGATTAGATGGAAAGTTCAAAAGTTATTCAGATAAGGTTCTTTGGTGAATGATCTAACAACTAAAGTACAAAACTTTAAGTACAAAAATATCACTTCAAGTGTATTATACTAACATTAATAAAGTGATTACTCACGGTATCAGAATTGATGAGTGTTTTATGTCTATAAAAATGTCCGTGAATAAGTAATATTTTAATTGTATCAATGAGGTACTGTCTTTAAAATGCTTCTCTCAAACGAAAAATGTTTTGGAGTTTTCAGTAAAATTGAATTTGAAAAAAATTACTCCAAAATCTTTGAAAGCATATTCCTACTAAAGCATATTGCAGGTATTTATTAAATAAGCGAATGCAAAATAATACCAGCCTGCAAATTACAAATATTATTCAAGGATTTGGTAAATCGCTTACTTGCTTCTTACAATCTCTTTGAATCATAATTCACAATTGTATAAATGATTGTTATTTTTATTAAAATTAAAAAATATCGTATTTACATGTCGAGTCTCCCACTGATTTTGCAGGGCGGATCCTTGTAGGTTACAGGGCGGATGTGCCGTCCTCGATGTAATGTTGCGTCCCGGGCGGTGGTCGGTAGCCGGGGTATGTGCTGTTGAGGGCGTGTTGTGCGAAGAACTGGGAGTAGTCCTTCTTCACCTTACGTGGTCGGAACGCAGGTCCCTTGGCTAATGCTACCCTTGCTTCATTTTCAGCCTCCGCCTGTTGCTTGATGTTCTCTGGCGGCCATTTCTGGTCACCGCGGCTGCGGGCGCCTCCCTTAACGGTCGCCGTGATGGGTTGGCTGGCGTACACTGGGGCGAAAGGCTGTCTAATGGGGGGTGAGGCTCGGAGGGTGATAGTGGTCGGTGGAGGGGAGAACGGTACAGGTGATGGGCTCGGTCGATGTATCGGCTGGACTGGAGGAGGCTGCTGTACTCCTGGTGCCTGCAAATAGAAATGTTTACTTGTTTCTCTGTGGCTACCCAGGGTGTCCACATTTTGGAAAGTCAGGGAGAGAAATTCTGATCAAGGAAATTGGCAAAGGTCTGGTAAGTCAGTGAAATACATCCTCAAATATGTATTTGATGGGACTTTTTGGCCAAAAATCCAACTATTTCAGAAGTTTTTACAAATTCAATTGATTGTTGCACATTTGTGCTGAGAATATTTTTAATTATTTTTTTCTTTTTTCTTATAGGACTTATAGTCAGTTGTTAGTAGTGACATAGCTAACAAATAGTGAATATTGAATTAACTGTTGCTTGATATCAAACTATTTCCTGAGCTTAGTGATTGGATAGACTTAGTAGTGGATAGCGACTTTGGCGTATTGTAAAGTTTGTCGCAAGCTCAATCATGCTCAGTAACATGGGTAAATAAGCTGTTATATCACAGTCTAAAACATAATAATTTAAAATATATGAAGGTTAACAATTTCCAGCCTGCGATATTCTTTTTTTACTAAAAAAAATGTAACTGTGCCAACATCATCATAAGATGTACATCTTATACCAAGCACTTCAAGAACACCAGATCCAAGAATTTTGAATTTAGAAGTTTCTCAAGTGAGTTTAAAATCTTATTCGTAGGCTTAATTGGTGTCGCAATTGACACCTGTTTTGCTTCTTTTACTATTGTTGGGTTAAAGGGGGTCACGTTTTTTGTGTATAGTGATTATTTAAAAAGGAGCTTTAGAATGATTTTATCAATCACTAGATTATAAGGTTAAAATACCTGACGTCTTCAATCTAATAGTCTTTTAAACGCAACTAGTTTCGAGAACAAAATGTTCCCGAAACACAATGTATCAAGTATACATTAGACTAATGTATACATTAGACTAATGTACTAATGTATACATTAGACTAATGTACACTTGATAATGGGAACATTTTGTTCCTGAAACTATTCGTGTTGAAAAGACTAATTGAAGATGTCAGGTATTTCAACCTTATATCTAGTCATTAATCAATCCAGAAAGCAAAATGTTTAGATTTATCAATCAGTTAAAATACCCACCAATTATAAGGTTAAGTCTTAATATTTATCTTCCACACACAGCCTAAAACAGTTTTAATTTCTCTAAAGACCCAGAAGCAGTGAGACTTAAAGCCGAATTTCTTAAAGCTCTAAGAAAGTTTGAGGTGACGGGAAATCCAGAGGACAAAAGGATTTCAAATGAAAATAAAAAGACCTACGACCTGTACTTAAAAACTATGCGGAAAAAAGTCAACTCTGACCAGCTGATGAAAGCTGAAAACAAATCTAAAGCCATCTGGCAAACAATAAATACAGTGTGGTCCAAAAAGGAAACATCTCTTAAGGAAATAACCCTTAAAGTAGATGGCAAACTCATAAATAATGCAACCCATGTTGCAGAGCATTTGAATACATTTTTTACACAGGTAGCAGAAAAAACATTTGAGAAACAAAAACACCTAAAGAACATAGTTCAAGCACCACATGTAACTCAACTGGCCCACCGTTTTCCTCCTTTCAAAAAACGGACGAGAAAGAAGTTAAAATGATTATAAACAATCTTAAAGCAAAAAGTTCATCTGGAATTGATGAAGTTTCATCAAAAATCCTTAAGCAGTGCTGCAATGAACTGGCACTACCCTTGGCTGATGTGATAAATAAGTCCTTAAGACAAGGCGTCTTTCCTTCCCTACTAAAAATAACTAAAGTATACCCGAAATTCAAAAATGGTAGCACTTCAGAAGTAAGCAACTACAGACCAATTTCTCTTGTTTCCACTTTCTCTAAAATATATGAAAAAGTTGTTTTAAAAAGACTTTTAGACCACTGCACAGAACATGATCTACTAAACAACCTGCAACATGGATTTACAAAAGGGAAATCCACAACAACAGCAATAATTCAGATGGTTGAGTCCCTGCTCGACAGCCTAGATGAAGGAAATTTAACAACAGGAATCTTTCTCGATTTCAGTAAGGCATTTGACTGCCTTGACCACCAGCTTATCATTAAAAAGCTGGAACTGCTGGGTGTATCAGGAATAGTAAGAGAATGGTTTCAAAGCTACCTTACAGGCAGAAGTCAGGTAGTAGAACTAAGGCACAGAGATAACAACCTAATAAAAAATGCCAGTTCAAGTTTTCAACCAATAAATCGAGGAGTTCCACAAGGGTCAGTTATGGGTCCGGTACTCTTTATACTTTTTACCAACGATTTGCCTCAGCAAATAGGAGACGCCTGCCTTACTCTTATGTATGCTGATGACACAACCTTAGTGCTTACTGAACCACTAGCCGAAAACTTAGAAGTAAAATCTTATGTGTCACTCAGTATGGCCTACCAATACTGCCATAACAATGACCTCGCAGTTAACATGTCTAAAACAACACAAATAGCTTTTGGTCGTAAATCGCACGAAGTGCCACAAAATCCAGATGTAGAAGTGGAAGATGAAGCTAAGTTTTTGGGCATCACACTTGACAAGAATTTGACCTGGACCCCTCATGTGGACAATGTATGTAAAAAATTAAGTTCAAGCATCTATGCTCTTAAACGCATAAAAAATGCAACTGATGACATCACAACAAAAGTAGCATACTTTGCACTCTTCGAGTCGCACATGAGATATGGACTTGTAGCATGGGGTGGAACCTCATCCACCAACATGCAAAGAGTTCTCAAACAACAAAAAAAAGCAATCAGAATAATTGCAGGACTCCACAGACTCGACAGCTGCAGGGAAGCATTCAGGTCACTCAAAGTGCTTACCATTGTAGCACTTTACATCCAGGAAGTTATACTGTTTGCAGTACGAAATAACCCTACAAGGCGTGGCGAAATGCACCAACATAACCTAAGAAACACCATGCAGTACAATCTTCCACAACATCGCACAGCACAGTTTGAAAAGAAACCTTCATACGCAAGAATGAATCTCCACAACAGGCTACCCCCAGATCTCAGAAGCAAAACGGAAGATGACCTAAAACCAGCTCTGCAACAATGGCTCATCAATCGACCATTCTACTCCCTAAATGAATACTACCAACACATCTTCGACTAGAATTATTGTAAATTGACTCTACTACTGTTCTTAATGAATATGTAAATAAAGAATATTGTCTATTGTCTATTAATTTATCTAAATATAAAAAATTTTTATTGATTTTGAAGAAACTCATTCTAAAAAAAATAAGATTAGTTAAATTAATTATAATAAATTATGTAAAAATTAAACATGTAAAGAGTGGTGAAATTCTACACCAAAAAACATCACTGGAAAGAATTAATCCACGGAGGTAGTGAGAGATTTTTTTCTCCAAATCAATGACAAAAGTCGTATTTTTTCATAAATGTTTCTACATTGATAAGCTATTTTTATGAACTTCTATGTAAGTTCTAACAGATCTTCTCGTGGCAGGAATGGAAAGTCTGGGTCACCCTTTAGAGAATAGGGACTTCCTAACCCATCCATCCCCCTGGACCCGGTGTCACGTGTGTGTATTGGGTGACCGCATGAAGGACCCGCTGGTAGGTTTGAAGTTCAAAGATATGTCTCAAAGAGACCAGGAGGAACTTAGGTATAAGACAAGCTGCAGTTAAAAAAAAACTTACCACTTCTGAGAAAACTCAATTTTATTGTACCCAATGATGACGGCTGAACTTTAATGAACAACTCAAGGAAGCCATCTAGGAAACTTTTAAGAGTGTGTTGATTTGGATAGTCATTTGATCACGAATGGGCCGGTTGAATTTTCATTGATTAATCTTACACCAGATAGAGAGTTTTTATTTAAAATTTTTAATTTTTTGCACAGTGGAACTGAGAAAGTAATTGTCAAACTACATTATATTTGAAGGCAAAAAGAAAGAGTAATTCAACTAGTACAATAGTTATTCATTGATATAATCAAGATTTCCGATGGCAATTATATTGTACTCTCACCTAATCACTGTGAATGGGAAAATATTTAATTGTTTTTACTGGCAACTTTCCCCCGGGAGGCAAATATCTACTGGCTGTCGGTTTCCAATTGCTTTTTACTGTGGACTTCATTAAAGATACACTCAATTCTTCAACTGTTCCACTCCCAGTAGATTTAGACTTTGGAATTTTTCGAGTCATTATATAATTTATTTAATATTTTTTCTCTTGTTCAAAGTGATATTGAATTTCAAATAAATTATCACTTAAAAAGTTTTTACAAAAAATAATTTTTTAGGATGACTTTTACATAAAATATGTTTAATACAGTAAATATCACTACAGTATTATTTACTCAAAATTATTTATATGTTCATATAAATTATTTTACACTGCTTGGGTGAAATTTAATTTGAATTAGAAAAAATTTAACAATGCAATTTTTTTGTTACATGCTTGTTCAAAGTGTGACAATTGAACCACAATTAATTATTATTGCTTGTAATTCTAATCAGTTGTTTGTTTGTATACTTTGTTATTTTTTCTTTTTTGGACATACAGTATTTTTGAGTGAGATGTTTCTTCAAAAATATTATATTAAAAAAAGATACAATAATACAAACATTTTCTAATACTGAATTGTAGTAATATTTCATCATCATAATCTTATGGTTAGAACATCAAGCTAAATAGATTTAGACCTTAGACAACCATAGAACTACCCAATCGCTTATTTTTATATTCCGGAAGACCAAAATGGATATGATAGAACTGATTATATATCAAATTTCCTAATTTACCAAAGTATTTTTGTCCTCTGATATCTTTAATTATTCACCCGACTTGAGCTTGGAGATATGTGGTTGAGGTTTTTTTTATTTTTAAAATATAAGTGGCTGTAAATTTTTATTGATCCAATTTTCATACCCATTTTTGTCACCTCTGTAGAGGTAAATATACAAAAGATAAATAAAAAAATGTTTACTCAAAACCTTCATATATTGACCTAAACGTCTATATATTATATTCGTATTGATGAGGAAATGAAAAAGTCAATGGACTTACAATTATGTCTAAGTTTAAACCAGAAACCTTGGAATTAATTTGTTCCATTTTTAATTTATAATTCCCATAAATAATCTAGACAGAAGCTTTTTGAAAACTTGATACATCAAAATATGTATGATACCCGTTTTGTTTAATGTATTAAGTCCACATTATTTCAGCTAAAAAATTTGATGATAACTTTATCAAGATAGTATATCAATATTGAATTTGATAGTACAAAACTTACTTGGCTGTATACAGGAGCAGGCTCTTCAACAATGAACTCTGCCTCTTCAGGAGGTGGAGGGGGCCACGCCACTCTTTTCAAACCTAAACAGAATAAATATTATCTGCTTTTCGGGTAAAAACAATATTCGTTAGTAAAAAGCTTTGTCTAGGTAAGGTTTCTTACTTACATGTAAGTTACAGACAATTTTATTTTCATCTCGTTTATTTGAACACCGTTCAACAATTACACTAAGACATCTTAATATCAATAGAAAAAGCTCCTCAATACTCCCTACAAAACGATCTGGCTATAAATCCATCCACAACCACACAGATAAATTTTAGCAGATGAAACAAACAAATGCAAGAAATCCCTGATATTTTGACTGAAAGAAAATCAAAACTATTGGGATTCAGCTTATTTCTAGTTATCATGTAAGTAAGATTGAGGCCGAAATCTCCTGGACAGATCATATACACAATCTGGATAAGAAAATTTCATCTGGAATATATGCAGTGAAAAGAATAAATTGGATAGGAGGTATTGAAATAGCTAAAACAGTGTATTATGCACTAGTAGAGTCACTAATCAGATGTGGATTATTTGTTTTGGGAGGAACATCTGAGTACAGCCTTGGTAAAATTCTTGTGCTCCAGAAAAAACTGTTAGGACACTCTCTGGCCTTGGTCCTAGAGGCTTTTAAATCTCTAAAGCTACTAACAGTCAGTCAGCGCTTTTCATCCATGCAGTTGTCATATACACCACACAGTTGGACCTACTTAGAAATGGGAATTTTCATTCATACAACACCAGAAAGGCAGCAGACTTCAAACTTCCCATTCACCCTACAACACAGCACAGCAAGAAACCCTCTAAAATTGGCCGAAAAATCATCAACTCACTCCAAATCTAAATCTACAAGAGTTAAAGAACATGATAGGAAACAGTTTGAAGAAGCACCTTAGAGACTGGCTAGTTGAACGACCAGTTTACTCTGTCAATAAATCTTTTGAACTATGTTGAAACATGTTCTCATTCTTTTTCCCATATCATTAATGATATATTTTAAATTGATTTCCTATTGTACTCAGATGTTAGGCTTATTGAAACTTTAAAGTAACACTGGTCCTTTTTAAAATTAAGTTTACTTGAAAAATCTATTTACTAAATTTTGAACGTTTAATTAATTTTTTTCTTATATTTGTGTACATAATAGGTACATAAAGAGGTTGATTATGAGTCTAATTTTAAAATATGTCAGTTCTCAGTATTCCTGTCTTTACTTCTGTGTCTGATTCGACTTCATATATTTTGCGGAAAACCATTACTGTACAGACTAACAACAACCTCTTTAGCCTTTAGTTATACCTTGGCGGTGTCTCAATTTTAAAGCTTATTTCTTCCAAGTTGTAAAACAAGGTTCACAAATGTGCCAAATTCTTTCCAATGCCATGAAAACTAATTTTAGGACATAAGAAATTGATTGCTATTCTGAAAATAGACCTTGTCATTGTAGCAACATTTTTCAATGCTAAATGCTTAAACCATTTTAGTTTAATGGTATTTGGTCCAATCCCTGATCTTGATAGTTAACCTATTATGGTTTTTTTGTTAGACATTATCGTTTAATTTGACAAATATAATAAATTTTAAATTCTAACCAATGAATCTACTACCGATTGTAATACGGGCTATTATGCATTCTATAGCATCCATTTGACTCTACTGAGGTAACAACAGAAACATTTTTGAAACAAAACAGAAAGGATCTTTGAGTATTACAAGTTTGAATATAAAGAAAAATAGACATGTAAATTTGTTTCCTTACCAAAAACAAAAAATTAAGCCTACCCCCGTCGCAGCAGACCTGCGTACTCAGCAAATTTCCAAATCAATAATATATGACAAGTTTTATAAAAATCTGTCCATAAACATGAAATTATTTGCCTATTCTCCACAAGATTAACATGGGAAAGAGTGTGCAGGTTAGCTGCTGTGAGGAACCGTAAAAGTAGTCATTTCTACCATAAATCATTTTTATCTTAACATTGATACCAACTTTCATCAACATCTGTCCATAAATAAAGGAGTTTGCCTATTCCCTATATGATTAATATGGGAAAAGAGTATGCAGGTTTGCTGCCATGATAAACACATAAACTGTGATTTTTAAGCATAAATAGATAGATCTCAACCACATGAAGCTAAATATCAAGTTTTATCCAAACATATTGATTAATATGGGAAATATTAATTTTTCCCTGTCCTCCATAAGATTAACGTTGGAGCCCCACAATGCAACGTACTGTGTTTAGATTTTTTAATATCTCGGTAACCGTTGGAGATAGAGAAAAACTTTAAGGAACTTAACTGTGTAGTTTTTTTAAGCTGATTCCAATGGTGAAATATAAAATTAGAAATTTTTAAAAATTACATGTAAAAAATGCAAAAAAACCCATTTTGGGATACAAAACCCCCCCAAACTACCCGTTTCCATTGACCGATATGTCTGGTTTACGAACTCGTCCGAGCATTTGTAGGAATACACGTCTCTACCAAGTTTGGTCTCGATCGGACCATTTTTAAGAGAGTTATCGTGCTAACAGACACACACATATATATATATATATATATATATATATATATATATATATACATATATACATATATACATACATACATATATACATATATATATATATATATAAATTTTAACCACTATTGTTTTTGGACTCTGGGCACCTAAAGACGAAAAAATAGCATAGTCCCGGGCTTAAGTCTTACCATGAGACCTACGGTAATAGCTTCTTCCCTATGGGAAATTCGCTAAAAAATAAAATAGTCAAAAAAGTTTTCATCATATTTTGGAGGTCAACTGGAAGTCATCCGGAAAGCGTTATAGTAACAGTTTTGATTTGACATGCTTTAAAGTGTCCAAATTGGATAACTTGGCACAACAATAAAGACAACTCAAATCCTGTTTTGTTTTCTGTAATCATTTCAAGAAAATTGTAGGTGTGGTTTTGTTTTTATATATTTCTAGCAATATATTTTTTTGTAATTTAAATTTATATTTGAAAACACATGATCAGAAAGAGTATTGACATGAAAAAAATCCTTTACTAGTCCGATGAACATTGAAGAAATAAAAATTCTTTTAATTTTTCAAAGCTATTTTACAGAATTTTTGTTTCAAAATGTAAATTATATTTAGAATAACATTTTTTTACCTCATTAAAGAGTCAATTGGTCATCCCGTGATATAAAAAAGACAACCTTTAAAATCAAGATACTTTCCTCTAGTCCGAAAGTAATTTAGATCAGTGAATACTGCCAAAAACAAATTATTGGGAGAGTTTACTGGGAAAACCAATTACTAAGATAAAAACCTAATTATAGTTTGGGGCCACAAATTAAGTGTGCTGAATTGTTTTTAGCCGGGACCACTACCTGATGGCAGTCCGCCAGAGCAGTTGCGTCTGAGTCTGCGAATCATCGGAATGCTGCACTAAACTTAAATCTACGGCTCTCTTGCCCAAGCAACGATGCACTACTCTCTCTACTTTGTCACTGTATCATTTTTATGGGGGATTTAAAACAAGACTTATTTTATGAGAATGAAGTATGAAAAAAATATTGTATTTACGTTCCTGACGGAAATAGGGTAGATCATGGATATGTCCAGAGGGGATGATTTCAGCTCCTCTAAACAGCTGTTTAGCTGTTCTTATAAACAAACATATGA
The DNA here is from genome assembly GCA_023375725.1 of Nephotettix cincticeps. Lineage (NCBI taxonomy): Eukaryota > Metazoa > Arthropoda > Insecta > Hemiptera > Cicadellidae > Nephotettix > Nephotettix cincticeps. The sequence goes on along the minus strand of CM041789.1, from coordinate 50,055,316 downwards.
CGGCACTTCCGTTACAGATTTTGGTCTGACGCATTACCAATGCCCCCCTCCAGAGCTAAGAAATATCCATGTCAAAAACTTTGGATCAGTCCATGAGGAAAAAGGGTGGAGTAATACAAAGGATTAACAACCCAATGTATTGTCACTGTAAGTGCAAAAAGTGGTATATCAAAAAATTTGGTTTTTGGTTTCGTCAAATTTTTTGGTTTTTGGTAGAGTCGAATTGATAATATGTGTAGCATATTTAGTCCCACATTTGCTAGAAATTTGTTGGATTAGATTAGATTATTGGAATGACGACTATATCACAAAGTAGGTATTTTAAGACAAGTAAGTATGAATGAGAACGAGTGTAGGATGATTGTGGCGTGATCTTTTAGTATTGTTACTGACTAAGGCTGAGATGTTCCTTAGACAGAACTGTTAATTAATAGCCCAACAGTCAATGGCATTTATCGCAACAGCTTTTTTCATTGAAATAAAATAAAATTAACAGTTTAAAAGTCAGATGTTTCTACACTGTTTTGTCAATGCAAAATATCTTATGTCTCAATTTGACATATTACTTTTGACATAGATATGTCTTAGCTCTGGGGGGGGGTTGTGATTTTTAAAATGGAAAACATGTAACAGGTTTCCATAGAAACTACCAGAGCTATTGTATTGAGTTTTTAATATAAAAGAATAAGAACAACAACTGTTTAGATGAAGTGAAAACATTAACTTAAGACATATCCATGATCTAACCTATTTCCCACAAGGAAGTAAAATCAAATATTTTTGCACAGTAATTACATACAACGGTAAATAAATGCACAAAAACTAATATAAATAGAAGATGTAGTAAAAAGAAAAGGGAGGAATGTATTACGGAGACCTAAACTGGGAGTACAGTTTCTGATGGGAAGGCCAAAATTGAGATGGCAGGATCAGATGCAGAAGAACAATAGGGTTGTGGGAGTAGACACGGCTCAAGAGTGGTGTGGAACAAGCTGGTCCACGAAGCTAAAAATGAACAAATCAAAATTGGTGTAGCTATGGCTGAGTAAGTAAGTAAGTGGGTATTTATAAATATATTCAAACCTATTTTGTTCAATTCATTATAATTAAACTTATTTTATACAGCTGTATATCATACAGTACTGATTTTTATAAGAAATGTTTTTAAGATATTTTCTGGAAAAAGTAATTTTAGTACTAATAAATGGAATTATCTAAACCAATGTTAAACCACTACATGGGGTTTCTAGTAATATTATAATGAATGCTTTGGAATTGTTGTTTCTTTCATTTTTTACTTTATAATAATAGTTGAAAGACAATTAATTGTTGAATTCAATTTATTTTCTTTTTTTGTAAAAAGCAGTACTCTATTCAGCACTAGCAGCTGAGTATAAGCAATGCAAATTAACGTTGGTTTGGTTACCATTAACAACATAAAAGTATTTGATTTTTCACTTATAAGATCACTTTTCTATCTGGTTTTTCTTTTTAAAATGTTATTCATTATCAAAAATTTATAACACAAAAGTATTTACTATTCAACCTGTTGTCAGCATTTAGACAAGAAAGGAACTATTAATTTGATTAATTCGCAGAGTATAACATAGCTATATAGCTGTGATAACATTTTCATCTCGTATTCCAAGATTATCTGTCATTGAATTCTAGACCCTGTAGCAAATTAATAGCTATTCATGAATTAAAAATGGGGCAGTACTATAGGAAGTAATAAGAACAGTATTTGTACTGTTCACTATTAGGATGTGAAAAACAACTTTTAAACTCAGTAGATACTTTAAAATACACAAATTAAAAGATAAACTTTCATCAACAATTTTTACAGTTTATTTCTGTAGCTTATAATAACCAGTTCACCAAGAAAAATCATCTTTATCTATAGTGTCGTTTAATGAATATATTTTTGAAACATTTATGCTTTTAAGTGTAAGTTTGAACACTATACTTAAATATTGTTCTGTGTACAAAGTCACTCAATTCTGAGAAATACAAAGCATAACTCTAAAGAAACTAGGGTGTCGCCCAAACATGCCTACCTAAACGAAGCACAGTAATCCAGAGGAAGTGAACGTAACGGCAATCACTAAGCAACTGGCGTCTCTTCCACTCACAATATTTGCAACAACAAATTTCTTTGAGAACAGTCCAAAAGAGCATTAAATTCAGTGATCGCGAGGTAGGGGGAGATCCGCTCTATTTCGAGCTGATCTCTCTCACCCCCCTCTCCTTGAGGTGACATGTCCAAGCTAGTTCCTGCTCACGTCACATTTCCAAGGGGTTTCTCCGAGATTTATCTTTGCTCTGATTCATAGCTGAATCCAATTTTTATTTTTAGTCGTACGTTTATGTCCACAAGGATGACTTCCTGTCTAAATCGGGTAGAAGGCCATATGAATTCTTTCGATAATTTTATTCTGAAGAAAATCTGTATTAATTTAACAACAAGTATGGAAAAATAAATATTGCTTATATTGTTTTCCTGGAACATTAAGAGTCAGATATACACTACCCAAAAATAAAATATATTGTATATAGCTGCTTATTTTACACTTTCAGTAGCTTAAACAAGCTTCTTTTTTATGTGATGAAATAGTTGCACTTTTAATTTCTACATTATGGTATATTAATACTAATAAACGGGTCATTTAGTTTGTTATGCGATTTTGTTACACAGTACTTTATTTTCCATGGACAGCAACCTTCAATGCAAATACAGTAGAACCTTTCCAATCTTTGGAACTAGACAGTTATTGGAGGTCAACTTAAAAATTACCCTTTAATACTGTAGAATCTGTACAAGCAGTTACCCTACTTAAAGTTGTACTTTTTGTGTCAAAAGATGACAAAGAATAACAAGGTAGTGAGCTAGTGATATCCTTTGACTATTAATTTAACAGCTACTAAAATTAGCACTTCCCTTATTTACTTCCCTCCCTGAGTTATTTTTCAAAATCAGTATAATTTTTCAAGTAGGACTAATTTCAAGTAAGATTATCAAAGTAAGATAAAGGAATTAAATTAATAAACTAAAGCATCTAAGCATAGTGAGTGTTTGAAGCAAAATCATTTCTATAACTCAAAATTCCCAAAAATCAACAACCTTAAAATTTGTCGAGTTCAGGAGTTTATACCTTAATACAATCTGTTTTAGGCTTCAACTGACCAAAAAATAAAACTATCTTTGTACTTGAATAAAATCTAGAATGAGTAAAAAGGTTGACACAACTACTTTGATGATTTTCAACCCGTGTACATATAAATAAAATTAGTATGATATTTTTTGTTGGAAGCGGTTTCCATTTCCTTTGTTAAATGTAACCTGTTTCATTAGTCATTTGTAGGTTGTTTCATTGAAAGGCTGGTCTCTTCATCCTTGGTGAGACTTCCTTGTCCACCCAAATTTAAAGTTTAATGATGCAAGAGACAGTTCCACTGGCAGCTTACTGAGCCAAATAATTTGTTTGCTTCAGCGTGGAACATAATTTCTTTTCCTCCCTGAGCATGTTATATATAGCAAACTTTAACCAGCTCGAGAAAATGGTCTGTTAGAAATAACACATAAAATTAAGCTTAGTCATTGTTTATAATGAGCTAATGAAGGGATATTACTTAAAAACACATACTTTATAAGTACAGTACTATAATAAAACCCCTGCTTAGTGTGTGTAATTTCAAATTAAGTTCTCTTATGATGATAGACCACCAATAATAGAGAGGAATTACTCTGAGGTCAGTTTTTTATAGTTAAACATTTTCTGTGGAGCGAACAGAATACAAATAATGCTGCATAAAAACAAATAAAATGTAGTTTAACTGTAATATAACAGCACCCATATGTTTGTAAAAATTTAATTTAGTTTAACAAATATTGAAGACTAATAAAAAACTAAATTTCTATTGAAGTGGGTTAACTATTTCATAAACAATCTCAAACACTATGGTTAAAATTAATACATACAGATAGTTTGACTAACAAAAGACTAAAGAGTTTGTAATAAAAATAAAATGATCTATAAACTAAGCATACAAATATACTTACATTACAACTAAATTACATTCTATTAACTAAAACTGTTGTTCATACCTACTATACAACCAATAGGAATACATATAATACAGACATAGCCACATATAACATTAAGTACACAAACATATAATAAAAGTCACATGTGCATAACAGTATAAGAATTAATTATTTAAAATTACTGCATAAACAATGGATTACATTACAAACTATTCCACATAACACAATTACATTTTTTAATTTTCCTGATTCAGAGTACAGAAAAAACTCTCAAACTTGACAGATTTAAAACACCTAATAGAACAATTAATTTAAAAATTTCATTCATGCTAAAGAACATGTCTCCCTCCAGTCCCACTCCACTGTCCCTAGTGACTGTCAGTGCCACTCCACTGTCTCTAATGTTCGTGCAGTGTCACTGTACTGTCCCTAATGTCTGTGCTGTGCCAATCCACTGTCCCTAATTTCTTTGCAGTGCCACTCCACTGTCCCTAATGTCTGTGCAGTATTACTGTACTGTCCCTGATCCTATAGTGACTTTGCAGTGTCACTGTACTGTCCCTAGTGTTTCATATTTTAGACATACTCTGCACTGATTCTTTTCATAGAATTTTTCCATTTCACTAACTAAGATGCGAGTTACTTCCAGTAATATTGCCCTGACATTTTTTAATAAATATCTATGAATAATTTGTCAAGATAACTATTTTCAAGTGGTACAAGAAAGAAAACTTATTATTTAAAGCGTGCATGTGTGATCACAAACAAGGGCCTTACTTAGAACCCATTTTATTACCAAGTTCTCTAAAAGTTGACCACATGAAAACCATATTGCACGAGTCAAGGTTGAGAGTTCCACACAGTTGGTTGGCATTTTCTATTCTATGCACTCCATTACTAGCGGCATATCCACATCCACATCCATCAATATTATCGAACCTGGTTTTGGTTTTACAAGATCGGGAGCAAGCACCCAACGTACAGGCCCTGGCAGGCTGCTGCAAGGCGGCCAAGCTGTCGGCTCTTTTAAAGGCTTCTTACCTAGCTCCTTTATCTCCTTTTTGAGTTGTTCCTGTAAGCCTTCAATATCTTCATTATTCTAATAAATCAATCAATTAATACTAATTTTTTCTATAGCTAAATATAAATCAAAATTTCTGTCTAAACTAATGACATAGAAGGTATACAGGGCTCTTTGTTGACAAGGGTTAATTATTTCAATTCCTTTAGGTTTTAGGTTCATTTAGGCATCAGTATAGCATGGAGTGACTTCAGCACTAGAAACTTATTGTTGTGAAATCAGATAGACAAAATTATGGTTCTAATAATTTTTTAGCTAAATAAGATTAAAAATCTTTCATTTTTCAAAATGGACTACAATATATCCTATCTAAATTTGAACTTCCGCCCAATATTGTGATTACCGTATCATACTTTGTAGCATCGACTTCTTAACTTTTCGTGAATGAAAATAATTTTTAAGAAATTTGTACATATGTACGGTATATTCAGTGTAATTTTATAAAAATAATCACGAAAGAACAATCTTATAGGATGAGCTGTACTTTTGACAACTTTTCTATCCAAAACAATGTCAAAACCACTTTTAAGATGTATTAACATTTAATTTATTCATGTTGCACCGGTTCTGTTAGTTAATTATCTTACATCAACAATATTTAACATAACTCTACAAACAACCAAGAACTTAAATTTCTCAAAAATAAGTTTCTATCACTTGGACATAATTTAGTAAGTACTTTATGTTTATTTTTCTTCCTTCTACTCTCTGGTACTATTTTTAATATTAATATATTGATAAAAAAGAGGATTCAGATGACGATCAACTATCACATTTTTATTTGTTGATCGTGCTATTTAACTTTTTTTAACGATGTTTAAGCTAACCTTCATGTAGCCTACTCTCAAATATCAATACTGAAGCAACACAATTCATCCACTACACTGTGTGTAGGGGGTCACAAGGTAACACTGCTCAGTGCTCAGTTCTATGGCGGCTGGCTAGACAGAATCTACCATAGATATTTCAGGCCTAACTACGAGCTAGCACCTTGATAGCCGCTGCCAATGCGGGGCTATTCCAGTCAACCGGGTCACACCTGTCTCCCACACCAACAATGCTCACTCATCACCCTCCGAAATCCGCCATAATCACGACCTCATTCCTCTAAAACAATCTTGAACGTTGTACAACCTCGAATCTGGGATTTTCGGATTTGGCCAAGTTTCATTTCCCCAAGTTGGAATATTAAAAGTCCATGGTTTGCACATATTTGAATTAATTTTGCATATAAAAGAAATTTAAAACTCATTATACAAATTAAGAGACTACTAAAAATACAACGTTCTAAAAAAAATTTTAGCCCATGGCGGAAAAATATTTGAATAAAATTATATAGATGTAAAATATTCTGGTTACCTATGTTATGAAGTAAAGGAAAAATATCATCTTTTAATGTTTAAATACCCAATTTTCTTAATGTTGTAAATTTTACCATATTCAAATTCAAGAAGCAGAATCACTATTTTAAAAGCGGTTGATACATTACTAAATGCGTTGCATGTATTTTTATGTTGACTGATGTTAAGGGTTTATGCAATACTTTTTATTTCCTTTTATTTGACACAGAAAAAATTAGTTATTGCCCTTGACTTTCACATTACATGGTATAGTTGATTGATTACATGGTATAGCTAATTTATGACACCAAAACTGGTTTGTCTTGACTGACTTGTATCATAATTACCAACAGAATATTCCCTGTTTACTCTGAAATATTTTGTAATTTTATTTCTCACCCATGAAATGAACCACACTTCCTTTCTTGGTACAATTTACACTTTGAGAAAGGGCATGAAATTGAGAAAGATTCTATTGAGTGTGATGTTGTTATGTAGATCGATTTAATATTAGTTATAATCATATTAAACTTTTATAATTTTGAAATTTATACAGATTCAAAACTGAATTTAAGTGTTAAAAAAAATCACTTTAAAAACACAAAAAGTCCTTATTAATTAAATTATTCAAATTGATCACTTATCTAATAAAAGCTTTATAGAGTGTGATTTTTATCTTACAAAAGGTTGATTGAAAATTACATTGTAAGCAATAGAATGACATTATACTGTACACAAGCAAAAAATAATCTATTAAAGATATTGCTTGGGATATAAAATACAGTACAGTAGTTAAGTATGCATAACTTCAGTGTAGCAGGTATCTTGTTTAGAACAAGGCGCCACTTCCTCTACTCGGAATGGTCTGAAGTTATTTGAAGTTCACATCGTTCACAATCCGACTCGGTCAGTGACCACTTTGGTTTATTTTCACTTCATCCGTTTGTTTTGTAAAGCCATCGATAGCCATTTCCTTCACTCTTTTAGTTCTCTGATTCAAGTAAGAATATATTTGTGTTTTGTAATATTTGAAATTAAGTAGTTTTATTGAACTCATTTTCTAACTTTTAGGCTCTGTGACTTATGATTTATAATAATAATTTTAGTAGAGTTTAATGTTTGTATATGCTAGCTTTTATTTTAATTGTTCAAGTTTTTATTTACTTTTGTTGCCTGACAAGTTTTGAAGTTTTGACATGGATATGTCTTAGCTCTTGGGGGGGGTGGTGTTAGCAGATTTGTGGAAAACAAAAAGTGCAGCGGAAGTGTTTAACAGAAGTGCCGTTATATGGTTATAATAATAGCTGTTTAAAGGAACTGAAAACATTCCCTTTAGACATATCCATGATCTAACCCATCTTCCACAGGTAAGTAAATACAACCATTCTTATTAAAGCTGGTTGATTTAGCCTATTTTTTCTTATACAATGGAGTAGTAAAGTACTGACTTTATTATAAGTTAGTTTATGCTATTAAATACGTGCAAAGAGTACATCAAATGTTTAAAGCTACAAAATTGCAAAGTTATCATAGCAATCCAAGAACATCTGAATAATTCTTATATACAAATAATTAAGCTAATCTAGTAATGAAACTACAGACATAATTAAACCAAGTTTCAAATCAACCAATCATACTCAAATCAATCAATGACAAAACTTATGATAAAATTTAAATATAAGGGTGAATAATACATGAAAGATATAATAATTATTGGAGAAACCTAAATAAAATGGCTTAAAACTTTATTTATACTAAAAAATTTAAAATGATGTTCCTGAAGATTAAAATTGTCTATTCAAACAAAATATACAATATAGTATTGAACAATTTTCTAGGGATAAAATTAAAATACTCACATCGCCCAATAGAAATAAATATTGAATACGGTAGTTGAAGTTTATATTTTGATATCAATAAGACTATGTTCCATATTTCCTTGAGTAAATTTTAACATTGAAAATGTTTAAAGAGTAGCCAAAAAGGATACTTTAGGTATCTTAAAATTTTGATATCAAAAAGAAAATAATATTTTAAAGCATTAACCATTAACAAATAAAAATAAATTAAAGGAAAACACGAACCTTAATGCTTGATTTTTTACAAATAAGAAACAGAATATTAATTAAAAGAAAAAGATATTAATATGATCAAGGTACAGTAGAATTTCTCAAACACTCTAGCAATAACATTTATTTCAATTACGAATATTAATATCACGGTAATAAATTAAATGAGAAATATAAGAGAAATTATTTCATTATTTAAAAGTTATCCTTAGGTCAAGTGTGGGAATCTTACTATATATGAATTTCTGTTGGTAGATAATGAAATACATTAATATTTCACTTTATGTAGGCAAAGCGATGCAGGTGATTACAGATATAATAGGGTCATTGAATTCAAGCAATGAACCTTCATGTCGTACAGTAATTCTTTACTCTAGTTTCTTCTCTAACCCACTTGGCTAAAGCTATTGTTTTGTCGCGGTCTTAATCAACATCTAAAATAGAGTTCGCTGAGCTCAGGCATTACTCATCTAGATCAAAGAATATAATTTGGCTCCACCTACAAATGGATCAATATAGGGTGATTTGAATATAACACATTTATACCTTCATAATCATAACATTTCTTAAAGCACTACTTTCACATCGGCATCTTGCAAATCATCAGCAAAATTTAGATTATAGTTTGTACGGTTTTAAAAATACCATAAACTATATAAATAAAAAGTATTTACTTCCCTTCGGGAAATAGCTTAGGTCTAAAGGGAATGTTTTCAGTTCCTCTAAGCAGCTGTTCTTGGAACCATTGTTATTATTCTTTTGTAGAAATTTTAAGTATTCAGGTTTACTAATAATTGTTTACCTCAATATCAAATTGGAAGTGCAATTCCATTGTTGTATATTAAAAAAAAATAAATACTTTAACATTTAATTGTTATGACAAACTACCGAGGTAGGTATTTTAAGTCAAGTATGAATGAAAAATGATTGTAAAATGATTGTGTCGCGATCTTGTGGCCTTGTAACTAAGGTTGACATGTTTTTTTTTTTAAACAGGGCTGCTAATAGCCCAACAGCCAATGGCATCTAAGGGACCTTCCGGTTGACTTGGGATCCAGACCGATAAAATGTTGCCTCTCTTAACCAAAATTAGTTCTGCATTCAACTTCATCTATAATGCTTCCTGATCGTGCACATATCGCCCTTACCTTGAGGTTCAAACGGATAAGAGTTGTACGATCTTTTACAGCCTAAAAATAGGATAAAAAGCTATCATTTGAGTGATTAGAAAGTTGTGGAAAAACATGTACTGTTAACCTGGCATGGTAGGTTTCATGCATACATGCATTCAAATTACAGCAGACTCTTTAGAAACTTTTTAAGTATCTCCATACTCCATGTAGTATTTTTATCATAAATATAAATTCATAGCTAAAATTATTAAAAACAATATTAGAGAGTTTTTGCCAACTACGTAAAATAGTCACAATAAAAGCTATCTGTAAAAATAACAATGAAACAGTTGATAGATTGTTTGATTTTTGCATGTGTGTCACAAACTCTCTATTGATAAATATAAATATTCCTAAAGTAAAAACCCATTATTTCACATAGTACCAGTACTAATTTTCTCCAGAGAAAACACTCCAATATCTTTTGAACATAATATGACTTAAGCTTCAACACATTGTGGCTGAAGGATTGGCTATTGTGGCTTGATAGAATAGCTTAAATACATTAAACAACAGTTTAAATGTGGTTGTTGATTGGGATTAGAGCTACTCCCCTTCGTATAATGTGGATAATGTGGACTGTATGCACGGGGGTGGGGTGGTTGAGGGGGTATTCCCCCCTAAGATTTTTGGTAAATAGTTAATAGTGGTGGTCAAAAATTGAGCTTTACAATTTGTTAGGTATACAGACCTTGCCTTGCCTGCCTTTCATAAAAACTAAATACAATATATTAATGATTGTGTATGATAATAGGACTGATATAGGAAGAAAAGAGTAGCTTGACAATAAAAAAAGAAGTGAGAGAAGTAGGGCAGAAGAAGTACGAGAAGTAAGAAATAAAAAGTCCCTGCCAAACCCTTGACTTCTTAGAAGACTCGGATCTCCAGCAAGGTCTAGAGCCAATTTAACTGTTATACTCCTACACTAACCTTCTCTGATGCGCCACAAAAATAATGATTACTTGGATTAATAATAATTTATAGCTATGTCAGTAAATACATTGTATAATCAAATAAAACATTTTTACAAAAAAACCAAGTGTGATTAGTATTTTGTTTCAAGGGGTGTATTATAATAATCAACAAGGTACTGTAGAACATGTCACTTTTTGAAAACTCTTCCCTAAAGACATTAGCATTTGCCTAAATGAGATGATGACTCATATACAAACTTATCTGTCTCCAATTGTGCCATGTATAAAACTGACAAAGACTAGCTAGAATCCCTCAGTGGCTAATGGAATTCTCGAATCCACGGATCATGCAATAATGAAAATATTTTGTTGTGAAATCGAACTCAATAGAGCTGTACATAGATTTGTTCAGTTGAAAGGATTTTGCATTTTAACACAATATCAATGGTCAGTTACTCACCTTGGCCTCTGCCATGCGCCTCTTCCTCCTCAAGCATGCGGAGTACAGCTGAGTTAGACAGGTTGGCAGGCTTGGCCAGCTGGTGGAAGTCCACACTGTAACACACCAAAAGAAGTTAAATGAAAAATAATGTAAGAGCTATATAAACACATATATTTTATTTACAAGCTAGGCCATGTTCTAAAAAATATGTTTCTGGAAAACGCCAATAAATGTAGAGAGTCATAATACGTTTTTATGGACTTCTCCTCATTTTTGATTACTGCACAAAGCACGTGAATCAACGTCCAGTTGGAGGACCTAGAGAGACAACTTAGAGTTGTTTCTGGAACCTTTGATGCTTGAGCCCAACTGGAACTACAGGTGTGCTCTTACACCGTCGATAGGCGGATGGCGTTGCTATGCACAATCGGAGTCTTAGGACCCTCCGGCTAACCTGGGGTCTCTAGTCGTAGACTACCCGTGCAACTCTTATGTGAGCAAAGGTAAGGACTTAGTTGCTGACGCTCAACCTGGGGTCTTGGGTCCAAAACTACGTAGGCACCCTATAACAGAAACTAGTCCTAAGTAAGGACGTCGCGATCTGGGTGATAAAAAGTTTAATTAATGTAATTGTATTAGAGCATCCTACGTAGTAGACGACGGGAGTGACACAATTAATTTGAAAATTCAAATCATTTGTCTTTGGTTGCGCGACATTGCTGAGAACGCTGGGATCGTGTGTGGTGGAGCGTCCTACGTGAGCAATCCGAGCGATCCTAGCAACCACAGCGACCGTGGGAAAGAAGGGAAAGTGGGAAAGAAAGAAAGAAGGAAAGAAGGTGGAGCTGATAGACCTAATTGAGTGCATAATTTATTGTGTTTCTTCTGCACCTACTGCAGTATGTCAGTTGAAGAAATAATATAAGCTGTGCAGAAACATCTGTCCTTGTGGAATATGAGGCACGCGAACTACCACAACAAGCTGATTAGTGAATGTATTTAGTTTTTTCGTTATATATTATGTTCTGAGCAGATCTTTCTGTCACTTTTCTTTAAGTATGCCTATGAGAGTGCCGAACTACCCAGCATCAACAATTAACTTACATCTTTTCTCTTTTGAGAGCATGATGACACTGAAGGATTTGGTCGCCGAATTGCGAGCCCATGTAGGACCAACGTTTCCCCCAAATCATCTGGTCGCTAGGATCGCGTCGCTCCCGCTGTTTACGTGTAGGACTGGGTCTTTAAGAAGTTCCTGGGGTGTCTGGCCAACAGGCACCCTACCTGAATTATGTTCCTGACTTTTACTGCCCCTAAAGACAGCCCGTAAGCACAATATGGTAACATATAGCCCATGATTTACAATTTTCACCAGTTACCCATGTTAGCCCATGGACTATTTCAGAAAGCTCTGTAGATGGCATGACGTCGCAGTGTTCTGGAGGCCCAGGTCCATCGCCAACCTGGATGATCCACCGTAGGTGAACAGCGTGACCTGCTCAGCCAAAACCTAACACAGCAATGTGTCGAAACTTCAAAATTTAAGTTTATGTTTAATATATTTTTAATAACATCTGTTACTTCACTTGCTCCGGCCCTGTTCTGATTTGATTGTTGTAGCCACTCGTAGAGATAATCCAGCAGCTACAGCGATAAACGCTAATGCTGTAATTCGCCCAAATGAAGGCCATTCGCCCACATGTAAAGCTGCTCATATACACGTCTGGACGGATGGGGGAAGGTGGATTTAGTTTGGGTAAACGCCGCTTAACGAAGGGGTCACCGCATAACCCTCCCAGGAGCGGGGTACTCATAAAGAGTTACCACATGCCACAAAAAAAAGTAGTTTTTGGTGGACGGTACTAGGTTCATCATACCTTTATTTTACAACCCCCCACCCCCACGAGACCGCAGACCTCCTGAGTAAACCGAGTGTAGCACTGTGCTACTGCAGAGACGCATAAAATACCCTGTCCGCCAGATCAACGTACCTTCGCTATTGCTATTGCATTTATTGGTGGAAAGCCCCCTCACCCCACGGTAAGAGTAAAGGTCCTTGCTACATAGTGACGCTTCAGCTCTTTTGGAGGCGATTGGCGGACTGAAGAGGGCACGCGCTGCGTGGAGAAGGTGTCATTAAGTGAAGAGTGGTATAAACAAACAAACAGCTGTGGGAGCGACGGGCTTTCTCCGTCGAATTCACATTTGTGGGAATTAAACACGCACAGCGTATAGACAACCAAACATCCATTGTTGTATCAGTAGCAGGATGTGTTAGGAGTCCACGTTTTAATTAATTAGAAACTTAATAAACTCATGAAATATTTATAAAACTCAAAATACAAGTATGTAGTTTAATTATTGGATCAAATTTATTTTAAAATGTATTCAATTCCCTTTGGGAAATAGTTCAGATCATGGATACGTCTAATGGTAATGATTCCAGTTCCTTTCAACAGCTGTCTTTATAACCACATATTATGACGTCACTTCCACACATTTTTCGTCTTGCAAATTGCTAACAACCCCACCAGAGCTTAGACGTATCCATATAAAAAATCTCTGTATTTACTTCCCTGTGGGAAATATATATGTGATCATGGATATGTCTAAAAGGAATGTTTTCAGTTCATATAAACAGCTGTTCTTATTTTATATTAAAAATACAATAGCTCTAGCAGTTTCTATGGAAACCTGTTACATATTTTCCATCTTAAAAATCACCCCCCCCCCAGAGATAAGACATGACATATCCATGTCAAAATTACATTTTTCGTAATGTCCATTAACATCCTCATAATTACATCAGTTCGTAAGTCAGAGGACAAATTGTGGTTCATATCCCACGTAAAACTGTAAGTTTCTTAGATGCCACTGGCTTCTCAGCCACCGATCCAGTCTACGGGCCTTAGTCAGCCTTAGTCAGTAACAAGACTACAAGATCGCGCCACAATCATCTTACACCAATTCCTCGATCATCACTTGGCTTGAAATACCTACCTCAGTAACTTAATATCTCGGATAGGTAATAATAATAATAATAATATTTAAGTACCTTACTGTATTGGATTTAGTGTTTGGTGTGATTTTCGTATTTTCAACAATGCATAGTTTGGATAATTAATGAAAACTGGTTTTGTGTTTTAACCTATACGATATCGTTATGAAGATAAATAAATGGTTAAAATATGTTGGCAAGATAATACATGTTTGGAAAAACAATCGTCAAAGCAGTCAAATTTAGTCCAGTAGGTCGTGTCTAGGCGTGAATAAGACTTAAATAAGGTTAGATTTAATAAATAACACAGTTATAAATCAAATGAGGCCATATATATATATATATATATATATATATATATATATATATATATAAAATGGAAATGGAAATGGAAATGGAATGGAATTATGGTTTTTTAATCACAAATACTACCATTAATAATAGTACAGCATAAAGTTGAATATCTGAACTAATTATTGTGAACAGTGGATAGTCAATTTTTTTTAAACTCAAAAATTGTTTATTACGGGAACCTAATCAATTTTTTCTAGAGAAAATAATTGATAACAGGGAACCTAGAATTGGCCTACATATTCTGAAACTAGAAAAAAAACTGTAATACCATAAAAAGTGATTTATTTAAAATTAATAAAGATAAAGTATATAGTCCTATATTTTATCTAGGCATTATAATATTATTAATACCCCCGTCGCAGCAGACCTGCGTACTCAGCGAATTTCCAAATCAATAATATAATAATAATAATATATGACAAGTTTGGTCAAAATCTGTCCATAAACATGAGAATTTTTGCCTATTCTCCATTAGATTAAAATGGGAAAGAGTGAGTAGGTTTGCTGCTGTGAGGAACACTGAAAGTAGCCATTTATACCATCAAAAATTTTATTTTTAACATTTATACCAACTTTCATCTACATCTGTCCATAAATATAGGAGTTTGCCTAATCTCCATATGATTAACATGGGAAAAGAGTATGCAGGTTTGCTGCCTTGATAAACACATAAACTATAATTTTTTAGTACAAATGTATGGATATCAACCACATGAAGCTAAATATCAAGTTTCATCCAAAAATATTAGATAATAAGTGAAAAATTAATTTTTTTTAATCCTCCATAAGATTAACATTGGAGCCTCAAAAATACAACGTACTGTGTTTAGATTTTTTTATATCTCGGTAACCGTTGGAGATAGAGAAAAACTTTAAGGAGCTTAATTGTGCAGTTTTTTAAGCTGATTCCAATGGTGAAATATAAAATTTGAAATTTTTAGAAATTACATATGAAAAACGCAAAAAAACCCCATTTTGGGGTACAAAACCCCCCCAAACTACCCTTTCCCATTGACCGATATGTCTGGTTTACGAACTCGTCCGAGCATTTGTAAGAATACACGTCTCTACCAAATTTGGTCTCGATCGGACCTTTTTTACGAGAGTTATTGTGTTCACAGACACACACACACACACACACACACACACACACACACACACATATATATATATATATATATATATATATAAATTTTAACGACTATTGTTTTTGGTCTCTGGGCACCTAAAGAAGAAAAAATAACATGGTCTCGGGCTTAACTCTTGCCATGAGACCTACGGTAATAGCTTCTTCCCTATGGGAAATTCGCTAATAATGAATTTTAAACTAAAATTTCAAACAGAGTTCTAAAAAGTACTGTTCATTGAATTGTGTGTTCATATTTTTCTTTATATGGAAAAGTAATAACTTATTTTACTCTTAATGTTTTGATCTGAACAGTCAAAATATTTCAATAGTTTTAAGACTATGGGCTCTACTTGTTTACTAAATCGAATAAAGCTTCAAATACAATGAAAAATTCAAATTAGGATTTTGAGGTATCTTAAAAAATATAATTAGGCGGCTTTTGAGTACCGGTACTTAAGTAATGTAGTAAAAATAAAACACAGTTAATAGTCTGTTCTTTGCCATCTTGGGTTTTAGTCCCCATTGAACACTTGATAATCGTAAAAACAAGTCTAAGGTCTAAAATTGAATATAAAGTACCGGTATGTTATAATATAAGAAATTACGGTCTCCATGATTTTTTAAATTTTTAAAATAAAAAATACATTTTTGTCAATTATCGTATATAGTTACTTGGCAATAGACCATCTTAGACGACTGTCGGTTGGCAATAACCAGGAATGCTGTCACAAGATTAATATTGTTCTTAATATCTTATCTATAATATTATAAAGAAGAGGTGGTTTCTGTATGTTTGTGGGTTTGTGGGTTTGTGTGTTTGTGGGTTTGTTGTGGCAAGTGAACGCAAAAAATACTGAACCAAACAGTTTGAAATTTTACACAAAGACAGATCTTAAACTCATGCAACACATAGGCATACTCATTTCCTTAAAATCCTCTCGGGCTACGCCCTGTGAACGTCCTAAGTTTCAATGTTTACATTTTTAGAAAATGAAAACATAAAATTACTTGAATGTCAACAGCTGTGAACACTAAAATTTGACAGTTCGAGAAGCAGAAGACATGGTTGCTGTAAATACCCTGGGATTCAATGTTTACAGTTTTTAATGTCAACATCCGTTTACTTTACATTTTGACAGTTCGGGAAGAAAAAGAAATAAATTTAATTTTTACACATAAACTGCTGGATCGAAATTAGTGAATTATTAGTTCAAAATAGTGGAATGGTAGATTTTTAATTTTCTCCCGATGCCTGCCTCTATTACGTTAATGCTTATCCTCTCCCAATATTTGACATATGTTACTTTGTCATGTTTAGATATATACTTAGACACGTGTTTTGTCATTTTGTAAACAATAAAGAATTAATTATCAATAACTTAAATGTATTTGTAGATCCTACACCTCTCAGCCTTTTTTACCCGTGCGAAGAACGGGTACTTTGGCTAGTTGGGGCTAAACGAAATATGTCCGGCGTAAGGCAGATTTAAATCTTAACACATTCATAGTATTTTTGTTGAAGCCGAAAATCTTTAATTTAGAATCTTTAATTTATTCGGAAGAAAGGGATTATTGAATCCCTAAAGTATTAGTTTATTTAAATCTTGTATCTGAGTATCATCGCGGGCGTTTCTCCAGCTGTGTTTATCTGCCATGTAGCCTGTAGTCCGTGACGCGTAACGTGACTAACAGGCTTCATGGAGAATAATGAGCCGAACATCCGCGCTCACCTGCTACAGGCTGTTCCGTGAATTGCCGGTTTACTTTGGCCTAATGACGATATTTATCTCAATTACTTATCCACTTTTCTAACCATAATTATTGTGTTGGGAATGAACCTCCCAATCTACATATTAAAAAATTTCGCTTAATAACAAATATTTGGCTTCTGGGGCTTAAAATATGCGAGTAATTAACACCCTTAGAAAAAATAAACGATATCAGTGGACTGACATATACTATCTCCTTTAAGTAGGTCTAAATTTAAAAACTACAATCTTTGATAAAATTATCAAATTCTTAAACGTTTATCTAAATGTCATATAGTAATTAATTTATGGAAATAACAACAAGAGAAACAAAGTTAAATTATTGTTAGAATTTCATGGGGAACCCCCTTCCCGTGATACCAAGCTTTTTTGAGTGGTTTTGTTGAGAAATGTGACCTTGTGCTGCATACCAAGTTTCATGGTAAACGGTTGGGAAATAAGGAAGAAATTGATTTTTAATATCCTTCATAAGAATCATATTGGGCGCTCTCATACAACGTACTATACGTTTATCATGTACAGTAGATTTAACTTTTCTCTAGAACCGCTTGTCGTAGACAAATAATTCAAAATACCTAAATTGTTTGGTTTTTGAAAGCTGGTTTAATGGTGGCAGTCAAATCACACTTTACCTTTAATGGATATATCTATCCTGAATTGAACTTTGAAAATTTCGACGAAAATAATACTTTCTCCATGTATAAGGGGAGAAAGTAAAAAAGTTTTTTTTTATATTTACATGGATAAGTTTTAGTTCGAAAAAAGGAAGAGGAAATGTAATAAATTAAAAATAAAGTATAGCACCGTACAGCCTATCAGTTTTAACTCTCAGTTAACAGTTAACTGACAGTTAAAACTGATCGTCTTTATGCAATATTTAGACTAATAATTATAAAACTTTTAATGGATTAATGTCAGACAAAACTGACCGCGTGTTCTAACTGATGGTTTAAAAGGCTTTAGATTAGTTTAAGTCAATCGAGTTACCTGAAGTATAGGTTTACATTAATTAAATTATAATCTACAGTTTGTATAAAGTACTGCACTTATATAAATTTGTAATTAAAAAAGTACCTGCTATGTACTGTAGGCCATATTAAACATAGTTTCAACTAATGAGTTAGTTGTTTATATTCAGTAGAATTCTTTGGTTTCATAGTTTATATTATCAAAAAGGTATCAACTCATTTTACTGACATTCATTTTACATGATTCCATCAACAATATCTCTGCAGTAGATTACTGTATATAATAACTTCGATACAATAAAATATTAATTGATTTTTAAACAAAACAAATAAATTGATGAAAATTTAAAATTACACTACACATTTACATTTAAATACTTTTATGAATATAAAAATCCCAATTCTTTTCAACATTTACCAATAAATTGTTTTCTTTAAAATGATCTAAACAGGCTACCGTATCAGCTATAATTTGGGAAAAATTTATTCAAATAGTAGGGAATTTAAAAAGTAACACTAAAAATAAAAGTAAATTATTTTAATCACACAAATATTCGAAATATTTCATAAAGTTCAATCATTTATACACAATAAAAAATGGCACAACAATGTTTGGGTAAAATAAAATTAGAAATTCAAGAATCTGGTATCGTTGGCAGTGGAGTAGTAGTTAGCGTACTCACATTCTGTGTTGGACCTGCATGTCGGCTAGTGGCGTCGGCGTCCCTATCTCAGTCACTTTCAGTCCCACAATGGCTAGAATGCCGCCTCGACGTGGTCCCACGGCCAGCGCTTCTCCCGCTATTTATAAAATATTACTCACGCTCACTATTGGGACTTCATACTCATCAAATTCCCTCAGACATTCGATTTGAGCATACCAGTCAACAATTTACATACAGAAACAATGGAAGTGTTTCCACGGTTGAACACGAAATATCGTACGAAGAGGACTAAATTATCGTATTTAAGGTAAAATTATCGTATCGGTGCTTTTTTGAAATGGATGGAGAATACAACCAAAGATTTTAGATATAGGCATCCGTTTTGACATGGATATGACTTAGCTAGAGGGGGTGTTGGCAATTTGCGAGACCAAAATTTGAAACAGTGACGTCATTTGGTTAGTGACGTCATAGTTTGGTTATAAGAACAGCTGTATATATCAATTGAAAACATTTATCATGGATTTTAACCTATTTCCCATAAGGAAGTAAAAACAATTTAACTTAATGGTTGATCTATAAATACTAGACTAGTAATTTTCAATATTTTAAAGTTTATTTTTTTCATTCGATTTTATGAAAAACAATAAGCCAAGGTAATAAAACCGTTTTACGCTAGCTTAACGAAAAAGAATATTTCAAAATTATTGGCCCTTTTGCTTCCTACGTTTAATATCAGTTTTTTGCTGTAGTATTCTGTGAATTTTTATCCAATTTGAGTTGAAGGAATTAGATTAGTTAATTTGTTATTTGATTTATTTCTACATATTTAATATTAGTTCTATTTACAGCACTAGGCCACTATTGCAAACTTTTTTGTAGTTTTTAATGTTTTTATGTTTTTAATTTGTGTGTAATGTTTTTAGTTAGTTGTTTAAAAAAATTGTTACTACCTTTCAACAAATACACAGTTATAATGGTTGGATTCGGATCAATAAAATTAAAATTCCTTATTACGAGTATATAATCTTTAACAGTCTTTTTAATTTACACAAATGCTTTCGGAAAACAAAATATTTTAGATGCTAATATATAATTTTACTCAAAACAAATGATTTTGGTGCAAAATTTCTTTCTTCTATTTTATATATAATAACGTATAAACTGTTATTGTTAATATATAAGAAGCTATTCAGCTTTGAGACTGTCTTTAGCTGTTAATACATTGTTGCAATCACGTAATATTTGGTTTAAATATTATTGATTATTTTATTTAATTAGGCCTATAATAAATTATGAAAGTATTTATTCGGAATAATCACGGATTTCCAACTCAGCAACTAATTTTGATAAATTAATAATATTTTTTATTGAACTGTTTTTTTTCATAGGTTACAGAGATTTCTTTTTGTATAAAACTTGACCAAAACTATACTTTATACAGTAAACAGTCTTCCTTATTTTACTGTTAAACTTATTATTATTCGTAAAATTTGTCTCAAAAATTATTAATTCAGGTATTAATAAGTATTTTTTGATATTTTTCATTCAATTTTAACTCAAGCTAATGGTAACACTAAAAATTATAAACATCTTTTTCCAATAAGTTTTTAGTTAATTTTGTTCAAGAAAAAATTTCTAGTAGCCTATAATATCTGGACTATTTTATAGGCAAAGATATACTTAACAACAGCAAGATGATCTCTTACCTTAGTTTTGTAATAGGAAGTGAAAAAATAAAAAAAAAGTAAATTTTACTTCAATCCAGAATAGTTGACAGAACAGAATACCCGGTATAATTGGTGAACAATGACGAGCCCAGCACAACAGCTAACTAGAATAGGTCAGAAATATTTCCTTATCACTCGCGCCAAGGTCTCTCGTTGCTAAACGTAATGTGCGTCTCCTTATACTGTAGTTAAACTTGTCTACGCAAAACTAACTCTTCGATCAAAATAACCACGCTTGTGTTAAAACTGGCAATAATGGGACTGTAGTTAAACTTGTCTACGCAAAACTAACTCTTCGATCAAAATAACCACGCTTGTGTTAAAACTGGCAATAAACCCGACCTTTGTCTGGGTTGTATGACTTAGTGTTAAGACATAATATTCTTATAGTCCAGGAAATGAAGCTCGAAAAAAGGTAAAACCTCGCAATTTTTTCGTCCTGCATGGATTGACTTGAAATTTTAACTGAAGGTAGGTGATAGCCCAAGGTTCAAAATCTATATTGAACTGAAGGGCGCTAAAGCCTTGGGGGTGGTTGCCACCCCATCTCGGGGGTGGGAATTTTTTGTCACATTTCAACCACAGGAATCGATTGAAAAAGTGATTCTAAGCAAAAATTGTTCTATACATTTTTTTTGTAAAATCAATATTCTCGAAGTTATTCGCGATTGAAAGTAACACTTTTTAGAGGAAAAAATCGACGTTTTTGATCGGTTTTTTGCGGATAACTCAAAAATTATACATTTTATCAAAAAAATTGTAGATATCAAAATTGTAGCTATTAAAAAACAAACAAAACGCTTATTTTATAATTTTTCTACGACCAATAGGAACCGAGATACGACCTATCCATAATTAGGTTTTATTTTCAAATGCAAAGACTGATAGATTCAAAGTCAAATACCGGAAAAATAATGCTTTTTTTCGTAGAAAATTCATAAAATGTTTTTTGAAGAGCATACTTAGACCTTTCTATTTAAAAAAACAAAAGGTCTGTAGCATCAAAATTGACTGAGTTATGACAAAAATAAGGTCAATACCAAGTTTTTTATAAAAAAAATCGGTAAAACAACCCTCTAACTACCCCCCTAATCAAAATTGATCTTTACCCTCGTGCAATTCTCTTTGTATATATGTGATTAATATGTCCAAGAAGTTTGACCAACTTAAAATTTATAGTTTTCGAAAAATCAAGGCTTAAAGTCAAAAGTGATTTTTCACATTTTTGTATTTTTTACCCTTTCATTCAAAATAACTCCGAAAAAATTAGAGGTACAAGCAAAGTTAAAAAACGAAATTGTAGCTTTTTTTTAATGACAAAAGTAATCCTGTAAGTAAATTTTTTTACAGTGAAAATTTGGCAAGATATAGCCATTAAAAAAAAGGGTAAAAAAATGGGTGGTGCTCGTGCGTAAATACACGTTTTAAATGGCTATATCTTGCCAAATTTTCACTGTAAAAAAATTTACTTACAGGATTACTTTTGTCATTAAAAAAAAGCTACAATTTCGTTTTTTAACTTTGCTTGTACCTCTAATTTTTTCGGAGTTATTTTGAATGAAAGGGTAAAAAATACAAAAATGTGAAAAATCACTTTTGACTTTAAGCCTTGATTTTTCGAAAACTATAAATTTTAAGTTGGTCAAACTTCTTGGACATATTAATCACATATATACAAAGAGAATTGCACGAGGGTAAAGATCAATTTTGATTAGGGGGGTAGTTAGAGGGTTGTTTTACCGATTTTTTTTATAAAAAACTTGGTATTGACCTTATTTTTGTCATAACTCAGTCAATTTTGATGCTACAGACCTTTTGTTTTTTGAAATAGAAAGGTCTAAGTATGCTCTTCAAAAAACATTTTATGAATTTTCTACGAAAAAAGCATTATTTTTCCGGTATTTGACTTTGAATCTATCAGTCTTTGCATTTGAAAATAAAACCTAATTATGGATAGGTCGTATCTCAGTTCCTATTGGTCGTAGAAAAATTATAAAATAAGCGTTTTGTTTTTTTTTAATAGCTACAATTTTGATATCAACAATTTTTTTTATAAAATGTATAATTTTTGTGTTATCCGCAAAAAACCGATCAAAAACGTCGATTTTTCCTCTAAAAAGTGTTACTTTCAATCGCGAATAACTTCGAGAATATTGATTTTACAAAAAAAATGTATAGAACAATTTTTGCTTAGAATCACTTTTTCAATCGATTCCTGTGGTTGAAATGTGACAAAAAATTCCCACCCCCGAGATGGGGTGGCAACCACCCCCAAGGCTTTAGCGCCCTTTTTGTCATTTAAGTACAGTTAGTAAAAAACCTAAATGATTGTACGGTATCCTGTTCCCTGTGAAAACTCATGTACATGTCTAAAGGGAATGTTTTCAATTCCTCTAAACAGCTGTTCTGATGACCATATGACGTCACCGTTTCAAATTTTGGTCTCTTAAATTGCCAACACCCCCCTCCCAGAGCTAAGACATATCCATATCAAAAAGCAAATATTTAGTATTAATTTTAAATTGGATAAATTAGATTGAGTCATAAAATGTGTATAATATGGTAAAATTTTAAAATACTGTAAATTAAATTCAATGATGAATAAATAAAGTAATTTTTAGTTTTTTTTATCCCAGTTCTGTAAAACTTAGACATATATGTCTAATGTTGCTCAAAATGGGGGTTTGAAAACCAGACTGGAAACGAGATATTGAAAATGTTTGACCGATTCGGTCACAATTTTCTGTCGCCCGGCGACATTATTTAGATTACTGTATGTTGCTGTCGCTCGTGCATAAAACCGGCCTTAGTGTTTTGAAACGTATAAATCACGAAATTCATTCCGGTAGACAGGTTGGCGACAAAGAGTTATTAGCGTGTGACGTCACCATGGCCGTTGCCAAGACGTTGGTTTGCGCACGTGCCTTTGCGAGGGGCCATTAAAATTAGGCGGCTCTGACTCACGGTCCCCAGAACACACACAACTACCCGGTACAGCGATTTTGCGATCTTGGCCAGAGCCCCAGGAGGTCCGTCTACCATGTAGTTAATATTCCGGCTGTCTCACCTAAAGTGAACCAATATAGTCAATAGTAATAAGCTTCAGGAAAACTACTGATTATATCAGACTTGCATTTACGCGGTTATATTCATATGTCTGCAGACATTGTTTCAGTTCCACTAACAGCTATGACCGTGTAAAGCTGGGTTTTCCTAGGCGCGGACTTTAACTCTGGCGGAGAGCGGAACTGATGCCCAGTTGAGAACATGATTCCGTTGGCCGGTACAGGAGGATACGCAAGAACGGAAGGCTTTAAAGTCAGAGAACGTTTTGCTGAGTATTTCAACGGGAAATCAGCCAAAAGAAAATGAGATAATTATTACAAACTGTGGACAGTATTTAATATACAAAGCAAAGCAAAGTTTGATAAAATTTTAAAACTTAAGATTTGTTTATGTTTTTATTTTTTTTTATTTTTTAGTTATTTGTTATGTAATATTATATTAAAATATTTATTTAATACATGAATAGAAAAAATATTTCCCTCTTTTAATTACGTCGATTTTTTTACCAAAATACCTGCAGCTACGTATGAATTATTCGTATTATAGAGGTTATCCACAAACATTTCCCTCTTATAGAGGTTCAGAGCCACGTAAAACCTCTATAAGACGAATAACGGCAATGATAAACCTCGATAAAACGAACCTCTTCTTTACAAATACCTCTATAAGACAAATTTTTTCCCGGTCCCTTAAGATTCGTCTTTATGGAGGTTCGACTGTATTATCTTAGTTTAGTTTAGGTTAGGTTACGTTACATTACGTTACGTTATGTTACGTATATGGCAACATTCTTATAGTTTTTCTCTGTTAAATTCCAAATCATTGGGTGGCCGTGAACCAACTCAATAAGTTGTTCATCATCGGAGGCAGTAAACCTACTCATGTTGCTTGATACGCACGCAAAATCCACAAAAATCAAAATAACCACTACAACAAGCACGTGCACCCACCTATTCCACCAGCGGACAGCGGACTACTCTGCTCTTGGAGCAGAGGAGGGCGGACGAGCGAGTTCCGCCCGGCCGACTCCGCTTCTAGGAAAACAGAACCATTGTTGTACGAATGAACAGAGGAGAGCCGACTCCGCTCTCCGCGTTCCGCCCTCCGCTTCCGCGCCTAGGAAAACCCAGCTTAAGCTGTTAGTGGAACTGGATATATGCCTGCTGACATATATCCATGATCTAACCTATTTCTCCCAGGGAAATAAATACTGTACAGTGTACATCTTCTATTAATTTCTATTCTGTTACTAGTTTAAGGTTAGTGGGTAGAAAATACGTAAACCTTCGCCTATTTGGGATAAATTTGGTTTGCCTGTAAGTAGAGAGTTTTTACTGGATTTGTGATGTTTTTAGAGTTGGAAGCTAAAAATAGACCCGATGTGTTGTAAAGTGAAGAGCCGGTTAAGATGTCAGCTAGTTTGATTGGCTGACGGGAGTTGCTGGAATTTGGATTTAGGCCAAACACGGCTGCGAATACCTGTGGAAATGGCTGGTGTTATCTATGCTTGGCATCAGCGTTGGTTACTTATTTTTGATCTAATTAGTGATGACATTGATGAGACCACTTGACTTGCTGTAACAAAATGTGTTACTGAAACGATATTTGATATTTTTTCCTTCAATAAGTAAAGAGAACACATTTTAACGTTGGTCTTCATATTTAACTAAACATAACCTTTGACTATCCATTATTAATAATGGATAGTCAAATTATTAATAATCCATTATTAATAATGGATAGTCAAAGGTAGAGTACTGGCCTAACACCCAAAACACCCGGGTTCTATTCCCGGTCCATGAAACATGCAATTTGTATCTCAGACTACGACCGTGTTTTAGAAGGCACGTTTAGTAGTTGATTCCGGCGAAGAAAGTAGTTGTTAAGGTCATGTCAGAGACACTATTGCGGCCTGAAAGTTGTGACACTTGGCCAGATAAGTTACATGGAGCTTACTTTATTAATGAATCGTTCACTTTGGTTTTCAAAAGTAGAGGGTTACAATCTTTTACCAAACGCTCAAACCTATGACTGTTTCAGATTCAATATATTGAGTATGCATAGACAATTACATCACTACAATAAGTTATGTACTGGAAACACGAAGCTAAAATCTAATAATCACGAAGTATACTAGATAGAAATACTATAAATAAAAGGTCAAACAGCCAAATGGTCCTGGATTGGGTTAGGAAGTACAACGTTTTTAAGCCTGGGCGTCTCATTTTCGAGTACAAAAACACCAAGTTGATTCCTTATCATTGAAAACGTTGTCATTTCTCATAAAACCACTTACATATACTCACTTTGAAATTTACAAAAAATACATAGGTTTGACCTCCGTGAAGTAATTAGGTATCACCCTGGACTCACGCTTTTATTTTAAACAGCATGTTGATAGGAAAGTTGCTGACGCCACGACAATCCTGGGGCTGATGTGTCCGCTTCTGGCAGCGAGGAGCCCAATCCCTGTCAGTACGAAGGTCACCATGTTTCTACTAACTGTACGTTCCTGTATCATGTATGATGCTTCAGAAGTGTGGTCGATCTTGACCAGAAAGACAAACAGTAAAAGCTTAGAGGTTATCCAGACAAAGTCTTTGAGACGTATCACACGACAACCGTGGTTCGTCAGGAACTCCGTCATTAATGGGACGTTAGGAGTCCCAACTCTTGATGTATTTAACAGAACTAAAATCCATTGACTGTTTCAGAAAGCAGCCGAGTTCACCTTAGATCACATCAGGGAGATCTGTAGTTGGCATGACGTCGCAGAGGTCTGGAGGCCCAGGGCCATCGTCATCCTGGATGATCCACCGTAGGGGAACGACATAACCTGCCCAGCCAAAGCATGACACAGCCATGCGTCGACACTATTCTTAATTTATGATTATGTTTAATATATTTTGATTAAAATCTGTATTTCACTTGCAACAGACAGTTCTGATTGAATGTTTTAGCCACTCCAAGAGGCTATGTATTTCAGCAGCTTCAGCGGAAAAGCCAATGCTGTGATTCCCCTAAATGAAGTCTTTACGCACACACGTTTGGACGGCTGGGGGAAGGTGGGTTGAGAGTCATAGGCCCCCTAGGAGCGGGGGTACTCATAAAGAGTTACCACAAAAAACATAGGCAACTAAAACCTTAAACCTTTTAGAAGGAACACAGTCATGAAAAAAGAAATACTATTAAATGTTCCCTATGTACAGCAATATCGTTGATGTATGAAGGCAGATGAGAAATAATTATTGAGCCGGACGTGTATTGTGTATTGCATCTGGATAGTGGATATTGTTGTATTACCAACCACACGGCTACTTCAGACTTCAACATGAGTCCATTCACTTTTAATTGAGCCTATTTATGAATGCATTGTAATTAGCCAGCTACGATTGTTAGCCTATCTGATCCAACAGTGAACAGTGGTCGCAGTGAGTTGAGCTCACACTTTGTTTATTGTTCCTCTGAGTTGATTCACTGTTTGGTACATGGCTGCCAACATGACCTCTGATACATCACCTGTTGCGCTGCTGTTTATTTTGAGATCGTTACAAACACATTACTCACTCGGCTCTCGTTTTCGGCTCGGATTGATCAAGAGAGAGAGAGAGTGATTCAGCAATTAGGCTGCCAAATGCTGAGCTGAAAATATAAGATGCAATGTTCCCGAACTTTCATCACTGATGAATGTAATGCCGCTTTTAAAGTAATTGGTGATAACGTTGGAAGAATATTCATGAAGTGGCAAAAGTGAATCGCAAATTTTTGATGGACTTGGAACGGATTCTCAAGTCTTCGAGAATCTATTTTACATATTAGAGCTGTAGAATCATTACGTTTTCAGGCATAAAACTACATAAAAACAAATTAAAAAGGCATAAGATTTAACTGAAAACTAGGAATGTCTAATTGAGTATCTGGCATTGACGTCAAAATGAGCTTGAAAAAAGGTATTAGTCGAACTTTTGAAAGAAAGTTTAAATTTGAAATCTCGATTAATTTCAGATTAGGGTCACTATTTTCTGAAATAAACATTTTATTCGATAGTTTTCAATCAAACATTTTTAGAACTGTTGTCATTTTGGTGGTAATTAGGATATCATATTTACTACTTGGTTAATAACAAAGACACCAAAAAAGGGTGGTTCTCTATAATATGCAGTGCAATTAAAATGATTTTCAATAATGGGATGCAGTAAACAGGCATGAAACTGTTTGTTATAATTTAAAATAATGGAAGGTAACTGAGGTCGAAGATGTAGCAGCCAACTTAAAATTTCTTATCAGAAGCTTTTCATGAGATATTTCTTTCTCTTGAGAATGGTCTCGGCAAAATCAGAGGATTCGCCGTCCGTTCTCTAGAGACGTAGTCACGAGAGGAACGAACCACTACAAATAATGGTGCTACCAAAGCTCAAAACTATTTTTTCGTTTCCAAGATATGCATGGATCCACGATGTAGGATTCGACTTAACCTTTTGAGAAGCCAGTCTTACGTTTCAAATGAAACGGTATTTTCCTGACAACAATGGTGCAATGAAATTCAAAAGGGCTGTAGCGTTTCATAGATATCTTTAGGATTAGATAGAGTATATAGTTAGGAGTAATATATTAAAACCAACCTGTATAACATCGTCAAAATCATGATACTCATCCTTCACTTGGATTCAGGTTAAAGTACCCTGAAAGAGTTTATCCGTCTCAAGAAATTAATAATTGGCAACTACTCGCCCTTTTTTAGCAGTATAATTTGTCAACTGGTCAGTATTAAAAATGATTGTATATTTACTTTCCTGTGGGAAATAGGTTAGATCATGGTTATGTCTAAAGGAAATTATAATGTTTCCAGTTCCTCTAAACAGATTCTTATCGATGTCACTGTTCCAAATCTTGGACGGATTGCCAGTAGAGTTGCTACTCATGCTAAGTCATAACTCACCCAACAGCTCCGTTGGCCAGGACCCTGGATTGAGCTGCTAGAGTTTCCTGGACGGCCTGGGGCGAGTAGAGGCGGATGGGTGAGTTGTACTGCTGAGGTCTCATTGTAGCCATCTCCTGCGACACAAATATCATTTTAAACTAATGCAAAACCTGTGTATTAATAGTTGTACCTTCAATCTTCACAGTACAGTAGGATTTTTTTCCATGGTTCATGATAGACACGTGACACCTGGTAGACGTGTCTGATCTTGAAAATACATGTCTGATTCTTCGTTTTTGATTTTTTCCTTACACAGAAACCCACATGCTAGAAAAAATTGCATAGCATACATTTTTCTTAAACTAATTTATAGTAGGATCTAATATTTTTTAATAATTTAATTAATTAAAATGTATTAATTATTATTTTTTGTATAAAAAAGCTTTCTGTGTTCCACATGTGTGTGATATGATTCTTATAACAATATTTCCTCGAATTTCTTCTTGAAAAGGATGAATATTTCTTTCTTTGTGGTTAGCCACTACAATTTATAAATATTAATATTAATACTCTTACTATTTAAAATTTTACAATAATCAATTGCACACATTCCTTTTTTGTTTCTTCTTCATTTAGAATGCTAAATTTTTGTTTCTTTAAAGTCGTCTATTTTTGGAGGGATTTTTCCAGCAGTAGGTTCTTAATTCTTTTCTTGAAAATTGTGTTTTTATTGTTGCAGATAAGTTATTAAACACTTTTATTCCATTGTATGTCAAATAGTTTTTTTAACTTTCAAGTCAGTTTCATGAAATCACTGTACAATTTGGTTTGAAATTACATTAATTCGATATCATGCAAATTATTTTTGGCGACGAATAATGATGTGTCGTCGGCATAAAGGCATATACCGGAGTTATGAATTGAGTTAGTCAAATCATTAATAAATATTAAAAATAATATAGGTCATAAAATGGACCCTCGGGGTTCTCCTGAATTTGAAATTTAAATATTTATAGCTCAAAATATTTATAATATTGGAATTATAATTATTGATCTGTACACAGAATAATAGTATCACTAAGAATCCGATCAACTTACGTACTAAAGCTTCTACGCACGACTCAATTACCCTACCACAAGTCCCCTAAATGGTACACAGTTTGGGGAGTGACTGCGCGTAGGGAATTGTAAAATACAGGATAAAATGCCCCACCTGGTGGTGTGTTCCTCTGGTTGCCAACAATCCCGTGAGTCAGAGCATGTTGTGCAATAGGATATTGTGTTCCAGGGAATTGCTGCTTGCTATTGGGGCAATTGCTATTTTGGCAGCGAGCAATTTATGTTCTCGCTTAACCACTTTAAAATAGTTTCAGTTCTTTTCTGAAACACGTTATTATTTTGACCGAGGGAAAATCACTGTAGACTAAACAGCTCTTTCTACGTTAAGTGTACCATTGGAAATAAGTAACATCAATAATAATAATACATATGTTAAAAAATGAAGTATAAGAAAGTCTAAAAATGATACAAACCAACCGAGAATACCATAAATATTGGGCGTTCTATGAGAAAAAAAATTAAGTTTAAACTCATAATAGAAAATGATGACCATTTCTATACATTAATTTCATACTTTAAAACCCCTGCAAAAACAAAGGAAGTTCTCACCATTTGAAGTTTACTGTCAGATGTTTAGCTTACATGATCCCAATGCCACAGTTAATAAAACCACATTGTATAGTTTCAAAACAAATTATTATTCTGTCTCACATAGAATCAGAAACATTGTACTTGCGTTTCGATAAGTGGCATTAGAAAATGCCTCAAAGTTTTAGATTAGATTAGTTTTGATTATTGAAATGGCAACCATACCACAAAGTAGGTATTTTAAGCCAAATATGAATGAGAAATGAGTGTAAAATGATTGTGGTGCGATCTTGTAGTCTTGTTCATGACTAAGGCTGACATGTTCCTTAGACAGGACTGTTGAGAGCCATTAAAAATACCTCAAAGTCATATAAGTAACAGTTTTTAATCTTCACTAAAGTACACGTTGCGAAAACATTATCTGAAATGCGGATAGGTATTAGTAAGTAACAGCTAAAGACCTTTATGTTAAAGGTTACTAGAACTAAGTCGCAAACAATAGCATTGCTGTATTCGTACAGATGAGAGGGAATGCAGCAATTAATGCAATTGCCAGGGACTTGCTTGGATGGTTGCCACTGGCTTAGAATGCACTGTTCTTGATAGCTTGGTGAATCACTACTATGAATTCTCTGGTATTTTATCTCATCTCTGGAATGACTTCGGTTGTTTTGAGGACGCATTACTATATATAGGCCTACGAAATATGTTTTGACTATGTACATCCAATCTATAAAATTTCAGACCAACTTCAAAAATAGGTTGATGTTATACTATTACACAAGCACTGTTTTAATTTTTTGTTTTGTCTATTTTTTGGGTATTTGCGAAAAAGTGATTGGAGCAAGTTTAAAGACTGGTAGAAGTACGAGGTTCGTCCTACAGTCCAAAAATGTCTACGTTATCGTAAAGGACATTTTTATAGCTGCAGTTCCAAAAGCAAAACAGCTGATCCAGGTTGTTTTTATTTTTCAACTTGACAATGTTATATTTTCCTGTCTGTCAGACCCTTTGGAATCAAAAAATTTCTTCCCACGAAGAGCTTTCAAAATTATAAGTTCAATTTCTAACCTGTGAGATAACTTCAGCTTTTTAAAGTATCGAATTAAATTTTTGTTTAGTTGATACATCAATATTCTTTTTTAACACTTTTGTACGTATTGCTAATGGCCTAATTTGTTTCAAACCAAAAGCCGTAATAAAGATAAAACATGTTTGTATTAACTTCCCTTTGGGAAATAGGTTAGATCCTGGATATGTATAAAGAGAATGTTTTTAGTTCTTCTAAACAGCTGTTCTTATTCTTATAGATTGAAATTTTAATACAATAGCTCTAGTAGTTTCTATGGAAACCTGTTTCAAAATTTATCTTACAAATAGCCAACACCCCCCTCAGAGATAAGACATATATTCATGTCAAAATGCCCATCGTAGATGCTAGATGACAAAATATATTTTTCACTGTTAGAACAACTACTCTTAAGGGAAAACATTTCAAACTTCTGAAATTTGTGTGCATCACAGAAATTTAACATGTGACCCCTTCAATTCAAAATCGTTAACTGTTGGCTTGCTAAATGACGAAATATAAAATTAATTATGTAAAAAATAGTTTTCCTTTGAGGGGAATCCTTGAATGATTTAGCTCTTTATTAAGATTATCTAAGCCAATGTTCAATGAAGGAATTATATGACAATAATTTTTACGTTCCGTGAAAAAGAATGTATTGTTTTGTACATTTTTTAATTCAAGTTTTAAGTGGACTAGTTAGTGGATCTATTTTGTGGCCCTCTAATAAAAAACATTGAAATATATGTTAGGATGTGTGTTATTAATTTTGATGTATATTAAACATATCTCCAGGAACCTTTTAAATTTATATTTGTAAGGATAGTTCACCCGTAAACCCCTAAATTTCACATTTTCCACTAAACATGTGAAATTTCAATATCTAAAAATTGGCTCTAAAAGTTTTAACTAATCTTAACAGTTAATTACTGCCTAGGGTATCATAATACCTTTTAATGTAATCATATGGCCCTCCTATTACAGTGTGTTTATAAACATGATTGTTTAAAGGCTATAAACTTTACTTCAGAATCTTTAAAATTTGTAGATGCCTCGACACCTATTTAAATAATTAAATTATTTACCTTTTTGATAGCCTAAGGTGTCAACTACTGTATTGCTCATGTGCTACGAGACGCGTTTCACATCATTGACGATGCATCTTCAGTCGCACGAACATTTGAACAATACATTTGACATTTTAGGTCAATAATTTAACCTTTAGAATTCATAATGGCATTGGTTATCAATTATTCAATATCTTTTGCTGGACTTTTTCAATATGTCTGTTTTTAATTACACAACGTTTCTGGAGGTGGAGTCCCTCTCTGGTATAATGCAACCTAAGCGGTTTAGTATAAATCAACCCATATAAATTTTGTATTTAAATCTTAAATAGTTTTTTTGTTAATAAAGCTGTCTAAGGTCAACAAAAATGTTTCTGAATTTAACTGGTCAAAAAATTGAAATTTAATAAATTAGTGTTTAATTATTCAATTTAATAAAAGTTTCAGAACTCTAACCAGTTCTATTCGTACGGTACATAATCACCACAATAGCCCTAAACGATTAACTAAATCAACAACTACATAATACAGACAACCAAAATAGCTTTGAATACCTAAGTAATATCGTAGTGTGAGAGTAAAAAGCGTGTTTTGTCGGGACCGTGGATTCTAAACGTCACTCGGGTTGGCATTTTCTCAAATTATACTTCCAAAGAGATAATTATAACCTTTAACCTTCTACGTTGTAAAGACACTATTTCTTAAGCGCGAAATAAATACGGGCGCTCTAACAACAGAATTGACCATGTCATTAGTGTTTGGCATAGGTCACGGGTTTAAATTAATTACGGAACAAAGGAAGAAGAAGATTTGTTGCCAAGAGCATGTGTGTTACCTGAATCTCGTCGCCCTTGCCCCTCACGCTCCTCGCGGCAAAACTGAGATATTCCCGCCACCGCGCGCGAACATCCAAACTCAGCACCGGTCTATTTTTAAACGTCTTGAATTTCGTTGAAATATATTTCCCCTATTTATACCATCTGGCATATTTACCTTTGTAATTTTTGCCTGGACGTCATTGCAGTCTCTTCAAAGAACAGAATAATGTTGTTTTACGGAAAGAATTTTTGTTCTGGTCTTCATCTGAATATTAGACGGAATGCGTTTTTGTCAGTATTTAAACGTTTTCAATAAAAATTTCATGCATTTCATAGAATTCCATGTTTTCATAATTTTTACTAACTTTGTTATTTCATAGACTGTATCGGAATTTTACGGTACCAAAATTCATCAACCCGAGGTAAA
This sequence comes from Nephotettix cincticeps, assembly GCA_023375725.1. Classification (NCBI taxonomy): domain Eukaryota; kingdom Metazoa; phylum Arthropoda; class Insecta; order Hemiptera; family Cicadellidae; genus Nephotettix; species Nephotettix cincticeps. The sequence goes on along the minus strand of CM041789.1, from coordinate 50,021,625 downwards.
TTGTTGCTCACACGATGGCTTCTGGACTAAATCAGTTAACCCATTGAATTATATATATTTTAGTTTATTTTGGTTTAAATGCACGATATTTACACTCACGAAATAATACAAATGTTACTAATATTTATATTTATCTATTTTTTTATTTGTTATTTATTTTTATTTCTTGCTACTTTAAAAATGTTAAACTATGTTACAAACCAAACTAAATACATAGTAAAAAAGCTAAAACGTTCAATATTTTAATGTGAAATTATTAGGGAATCACTTGAAAACGGGAGGAGTTTCTCCACCTCCAGAAACGTTGTGTAGTTAAAAACACATAGGCGTTGGAAAATACCAGTAAAAGATATTTATTTGTTCAATTTTTACAATGCTTTAGAACAGCTTATGCCCATTATACTATTGCATTAATAATAATAACAATGTACAACAACGTACAACAATGTAATAACAATGTTTACTTAATTATATGACGCGTTGTACAAAAAGATACTTATCTTCTTTGTCTTAAATTCACTATTGGTGATGGTGGATTGATGTTATTTGGATTTTTGTTGCGGACATTTTCCATCACGATTTTATATAAATCAAAATTTCGGGATCTGGAATCTGATACCGTACTCAGGCGAACAAATATCTAAAACATAACACAATTAACACATAATCCGGTATAAATCTGAAAACAAAAAAGTTTCAACCAGTCAAAAAACATACAAACCATTCACTAACCATTACAAAATAAACGGTACCAGTGGACTGACATTTACTTTCTCCCTTAAGTAAATTTAAAAAAGACAATCTGTAATAAAACTATCATGTTCTACAAAGTAATTCTAAATATCATTTAATAATTTATTGTTCAAATGGTATGGGGGAACCCCCCCTCGGTAATACCAAGCTTTTTTGAGCTGGTTTTGTTTGGTGATTTGACCTTACACTTCATACCAAGTTTCATGGAAAACGGGTGGAAAGTAAGGAAGAAATTGATTTTTTTACATTTTCCATAAGAATAACATTGGGCGCTGTCAGACAACGTTCTGCGTTTATCGTGGATAGTAAATTTAACTTTTCTCTGGAACCGTTAGTCGTAGACAAATAATTCAAAATACTAATTTGTTTAGTTTTTTAAGCTGGTTTCAATGGTACCAGTCAAGTTATACTTTACTTTTATTGTTTTCGCTGAAAATTTAAAAATTTGATTTTTTTGACATTTAAAAGCCCATAACTTTTGAACCGTCATTTTTACAGACATGCGGGTGGTGTCAAATTATTTAGTGCTCTGTGCACTATAAACTATCAAATTTTAATCAAAATCGTTAGAGCCGTTTTTGAGAAATTTGGATTTTTCCCGTTTTTTAAGGGTTTTTAGGGGTGAACTACCCTTAAAAATCAAAAATTCAAAAAAATGAAAAAAACGCCTGGAGATACCGTGAATATATACATACATGCCAAATTTCATCTAAATCGGACCAACGGGGTAGGCTGTGGCACTGTACACATCCAGACACACACACACACACACACACACACGGACGGACAGACATCACGTCAAAACCCACTTTTTTGGATTCAGGGGACCCCAAAACGGATATATCCACCCTCAACTCAAATTCGAAAATTTTGACGAAAACAATACTTTCTCCATATACTACGTATAAGGGGAGAAAGTAAAAGAATAGGAAACATAACACATCCACTCGTCACGGAGACTCAAAGACAACGAAACTTTAATGTTTTCAGCTTTATACCGGCTTAGTCCGAATTATGTGTTTTAGATATTGGTTCGCCTGAGGACGGGATCAGATTCCAGATCCCGAAACGTCGTGAAACTTAAAATCGTGAGGAAAAATGTCCGCAATAAAAACCTAAATAACAGATACTTATCTGTTTATTATTTATTATTTAATATTTAAGTCTTTATTATTTAATATTGTCTATTGCTGCTTAAGATATAACATTTTAAATGGAGCTCTAATAAAATAACGGCTCTAATAATAACAAATATTAAACAAATAGTAAATAATGATAATACCTCTAATAATAACCGGTACCGGTATCAGTGTACTGACGCATACGTTCTCTCTAAAATAAATTAAAAAAAATTGAAACCCCTTAATAGTGCTATTACATGATTTATTTTTTATTGAAATACTATTAAAAAATCTATGATTTCAACATAATTATCCAATTTCTTGTACCAACAATAAGAGAAAACCAGTTAAATTAAGTGTTAAAATTTTATGGGGGACAAACCCCACCACCGGTAATACCAAGCTGTTCGTTGGGTGATATGACCTTCCGCTGCATAAGTTTCATGGAAATGGCTATTATAGTTTTTTTGGTGAACTAGGCACCCTCAAAAATTCAAAAAATAAAAAATACCTTGGACAAGACCCAACGTTAGGTTTAGTAAGGGGTTTATTAACTTGACATAAATCATCTAGAGCAGCACAAGCACGGCTACTGGGGGGTTCCAAAAGAAATCCTTCGTAAACATAATATTACTGGTAATATCTCGGCGCAATAATGAACCAGCATGAGACTAAGACCAATGAGGAACGGATGTAAGACTGACTGCATTTCTTACAATGCTATACCAATACATCAAAGCTAAAAACCTTTTGTAACTATTCTGAAGGGGCTAGAAGTATGGTAGTATCAAACTAATAGATTTAGAATTATTTTTAACTGGAGTTAAAAAAAATTAAATGATTGATGATCAGAAAATTGTGTTTTAATAGAACCAATAAGTTAGTATAAACTAAAAATTAGATGTTTTTCGACCCTCCATCGGTGACATCACGGAGTTTGCCTTACAGCCCTTTTGTTTTGGTAAATTAACAATGGTTGTTGCCTGACAGAAGTCACTGTACCTCAAGGGCCTCTTTTTACTTTCTCCCCTTATACATAGTATATGGAGAAAGTATTGTTTTCGTCAAAATTTTCGAATTTGAGTTGAGGGTGGATATATCCGTTTTGGGGTCCCCTGAATCAAAAAAAGGGGGTTTTGACGTGATGTCTGTCCGTCCGTGTGTCTCTCTCTCTCTCTCTCTCTCTGTGTGTGTGTGTGTGTGTGTGTGTGTGTGTGTGTGTGTGTGTGTGTGTGTGTGTGTGTGTGTGTGTGTGTGTGTGTGTGTGTGTGTGTGTGTGTGTGTGTCTGGATATGTACAGTGCCACAGCCTACCCCGTTGGTCCGATTTAGATGAAATTTGGGATGTATACATATAGTCACCGTATCTCCAGGCGTTTTTTTCATTTTTTGATTTTTTTATTTTTAAGGGTAGTTTACCCCTAAAAACCCTTAAAAACGTGTAAAATCAAATTTTCTCAAAAACGGCTGAAACGATTTTGATTAAAATTTGATAGTTTATACTGCACAGAGTACTAAACAATTTTACACTACCCGCATATCTGTAAAAATGACGGTTCAAAAGTTATGGGATTTTAAAGGTAAAAAAATTCAAATTTTTAAATTTTCAGCGAAAACTATAAACATAAAGTATAACTTTACTGGTACCATTGAAACCAGTTTAAAAAACTAAACAAATTAGTATTTTAAATTATTTTATACGACTAACGGTTCCAGAGAAAAGTTAAATTTACTGTTTACGATAAACGCAGTACGTTGTCTAAAAGCGCCCAATGTTATTCTTATGGAGAATATTAAAAAATCAATTTTTCTTTCTTACTTTCAAACCGTTTTCGATGAAACTTGGTATGAAGTGTAAGATCAAATCACCGAACAAAACCAGCTCAAAAAAGCTTGGTATTACCGGGGGGGTTCCCCCCATCCAATTTGAACAATAAATTATTAAATGATATTTAAAATAACTTTGTAGAACATGATAGTTTTATTACAGATTGTCTTTTTAAAATTTGCGTATGCATTCTTGATGTAATTGGCTGCTTGTCGTTAGTAAATAATTCTCACACTTGTTTACTTTGCTAAATGTCGAAGCTCTGGGGTTGGATAGTTTTTCCTGTTTATGGTTTCAAATTTTGTGCATTAATTATTATTTTATGAATTTCCTTCTTCACTTCTATCCTATACGACTTGTCCCTGCACAAATCCAATTTAAGGGGAGTTTCACATATATTTTGTGTATTAGAGTATATACATTGAGGATGAACTTTTACAATTTTTATATACCTTCAATCAAACGGGTAAATCCATCGATCAAGCAATCTTCATTTTCATACTTTTATATCAGTGGAAGGTGAATATATGTTTAGTGAAGAAGAAGGACAGCTATTTTGCGTATTTGGATGTTTATGATGTTTCGACTTTGATTAACCTAGAACTCGATGTCGATGAAGTAAACAACTAATGAAGAATGGAGATTGACTGACATGTACCCGTGAGGTTATTTTTCTTTATGAACGAATAATAATAGAATGTTTATGCTCAGTGTCGCGAATAAAATATTACATTATTTTAAAGTAGATGGCTTAACATGTGCAGTATAAGCTAATATCATACAGCCTAGTGTAATTTCAAATACAAGCTTAGTCTGTCCGTTATAGATTATAGGCTAGGTCTTTATTTGAAGGGTGTTTTGGTAGAATTCTTCCAAAATGTTACCTCACAAACATTCTCCGGCTCGTACTTACACCAGATCTATTAAAAGCAAAGAAGAAGTAACAAGCATTTTGGGATTATCTAGTGGAGAGATACCTGTTGAATATGAGGCAGCTTGTCGCCTGTGTTTGAACAAAACAGATAACATGGTTGAGATTTTTGGTGATTTGGATAGTATAGTGCCAATATCTGTGAAAATAAAGAATCTTCTTGGTCTAGAGGCAAGTATTAAAACATTTAAGCTTTTTACCTTTTTATTTAAGCTGTAGGCCTAGTGTTTTATTGCCAACATTTTTTACATATAATTTTGTCTTATAAAATGATCGTGTCTCAGTTTCATAATCGTCTTAGGCCTTGCACAGCTTTTGTTTAGGCTTACATAAAAACATATCATTAGCCTAACCTACAAAAAAAACATTAACCCCCAGTTTTTAACTGGTTAGATGGTTGATTGTTAACTGGTGATGGTTGAGACGTGAACTTTTCATTTCAAGTTTTAACAAAATATGGACTTGTAATATATCGGCTTGAAATTACCTGTTGTTTGGGATGTCAGTAGTGGTGGAATACAGCGGGGGAGGTTTTATGACCTTTAGTCTGTCTCACACCTTTGTTTCGTGACGAATTACAGTGCATTAATACAACTAAAAGGCCTTTTATTTAGTAATAAATTGAGTGTTATGTATACTAATCATTTTTGTTGTTGTAATACAATTTGTAGGCCTATTAGCAAAATGTCTTTTTTTGATCATGTCCTGTGTATTAAATAATTAATTGAAAAAGTTAAACTTTTCTGTAACAAAGTTTATGGTTCGAGGGTTTTTTAATTTTTTTATTGTGAAATTAGTTATTTTTAGTTTTGTTTACAATTGAAGGTTAGAAAAATAGTTAAAAAAGTGGTATGATGTAATTTGTTCAAAATTCATGAAAATACGGTACCGTTAACACAACATTTAAAGAGGTGAGCTCACTCCTCGACCATTCGCGTAACAAATATGACCTTGACCAACGGGTTAATAGTGACTGCCTTAATAACTGGAGGTCGCCAGATCAAATCTCGCAAGAGTTGATTCTGGACTCAGTATATATTTTTCATTGGGATATTATATATATGATGCTTCATAACAACAGGTGCTACAGTACTCCTTTGGATACACTCAAATACTTGATATGCTGACAAACAAGAAACTAAGATTTGTATATTGGTATTGCAATAATTGTGTTAAATGCTTATGAAACTGTAACTATAGAATGTTATAATTTTGTGTTTGTACAGACGTGTGAAGAAGACAGATTGCCTTCACTGATTTGTGAGAACTGTTTAAACCAACTCAATGATGGTTACAATTTTAAGAAAAGATGCTTGGCAAGTGATGTTAAACTGCGCCAGTATTTATGTACACCTTTGAAAGCCCTCGACACTTACTTTGAACTTAAAAATGATGATAATTCAAGGGTAAGGTTAAATTTTTATGTATTATCTAGTCCAATGTTCTTAGACTAAACAACATTTCTATGTTAATATGTAAAATTGTAATTATACAACATACGTTTCTCTATGCATACATACATGTTATAACACATGTGGGTCACGTAGGTGTATGTTATAAATTAGGTAGGTACTTGTTATAAATCATTTTTGGTCTTGTATATATTATTTTGGGCTTACGTTTCTCGTATTAAATGTTGTAATAGCCTAACTGGTTGCTACAAATTGACTATGCCTATCACATTTTTGTAATGTTTAATGACAATAAAGAGCTTATGACTTATGTTAGAGTAAATGTACCAATATTATTGACTGGACCGTGGTGTGTCCTGTAATCCAGATATGTTCTGTCTAAGGAATATGTCAGCCTTAGTCAGTAACAAGACTACAAGATCATGCCACAATCTCATTTTTACCACCAATTTTTTTCTCTGTATAGCAAAACAAACTCAGCAAAATGGACAGTTAATAGTGATTAATGCGAAAGCTTAATATGGATTACTTATTATTAACGATTATGGAATCTTGAGCGTTTTGAATCCTTCTATTCGAGTGTTATTTGAGTTAAAATACTGAAGGGTTATTAGAGTTGACACTTGAAAGGTATAAGAGAATTTATGACTCTGGATCCTATCAACAATGCGAAAAAATATCCTAACAGTAATGTCAATGATATTATTTAGGCCTACTATTATATGTTTAAGAATCCACTGTTAGGTCAGGACAATTTTTTATCTTGGTTAGGCTTTGATTCCAGGGTGTCAAGATTACTGGAATCAAAGAATACTGTACCGTAAAAATTAATATAATTGATGATTTTAATATTTAACCCATTGGCTACGATAGACGGGCACTGCCTGCCAGGGGATCGCCAGCAAGTAAGGACGGATAACGGGTGGTTTCCGTCATCGACGTAACTATTGATTTATTCCTATATTTAGCGGTCTTTGACTGTTGTATTACGGTATTTGACTCTTGAATGTTTTTATATCGCTTTGTTTTCGAGCTTACAGTTTGTTTGTCTACAAAGTCGTGGGGTTTGCAGTTTGACATCAATGGTCATTTCGCCGCAATACATTCCTTGTTTCTGAGGATTGCTCTGATTTTGTTAGACATATTTTATATGAAAATGGAGATTCGGAAAGTAAAGATAGTTAGATAGAGTCGAGTGATTCCAGTTGTGAAAGTGACGTAGAATTATAACCTAAAAGTAGGCCTAACCTTCAACAGTCGAACTGGACATCGAGTGATAACAGTTACAGAACAATAAAGTTTTTTAGGGCTATTTAATGTAAATAGGCAGTACAAAAATTTAAATATGCGTTGTACTAAATTATAAAATATTGAGCTGGATATTGGGGTTAGTAAATATTCATTTTCTTTGTGTATATTGAGTATTAAGCTTAAACCCTGATAAATGCTCATTTAATTCAGCATCATGATGCTTCAAAAGTACTTTTCAATAGCCAATGGGTTAAATCCGACATTAGAAAATATTTTGAGAGTAAAATGTTGAGACTATTAAATATTTTGATGTAGGCCTGCAAGTTGGTCCTAATAATGTTCATTTTAGGAACCTGATTCTAACGAGAGTTCAGAAGAAAATCTCTTCTCCTTGAGACCTGTAAAAGCAGAGTGCACAATTGATTGGAATGATGAAGTACCACTGGCAGGTATTATTTCATCAGCTGAAACATCCAAGGATATTTACGCTGCAATAAACAGTCATCCTGCTGTGGAAGTTGTAATTCATTCTACTGAACACCACCCTGCCGTCGATGTTACAAATGAACACCCTTTCGATACCTGGAACCAGGTTGTGTATGGGAATAGTGAAGAACAAAGTAATGACAAAGTAGTGGAAAATCCACCTGTTTCAAATGTCTCAAAACAAGTTTTAATAACTTTAAGCCCGAAAAGAAACACTCCTAACTCTGTGAAAACTCATGAACCGCCTAAACCTTTCAAAGTCGTCAAAAATAGTGGTTATGTTTGCAAGGTAAGGAAAGCTATGCGTTATGAACCTAAATGATGTCAGTATTGATTTCAACCAAGCAGATAATAATTTTTAAGGCCATTCATTGAGATTCTGTCCGTATTGTTAAATTTATTTTTATCCTCTGATCAGGTACTGGAAGTTTTGTGACATGTACTTTAGTTGCTCTGTAGTATTATTAAAAATCCCTGGTAAATTCAAAATTCTCATGATTTTATCGTTGTTCCTCATCTTTACGTAAAGAAATAACGAATGAGCTATAGGAAAAATGTGGAAAGTTGGGAATTTGGGTAACTTAAACAATCAGGTAGGCACTCATGTTGTTTGTGGAGTGAGATAAAAATTAAAAAAATAACAAACATCACTTCAGTTCACTTGCTTTTTTCATGATTGTTTTTTACTTTTCCTACCTATACACAATAGTGTAAGAAGATTTTTCCACCAAAACAACAAATTTATGATAGAACTTGACTATACGTAACATTTAAATGATCTAAAAAATTTTACAAATTAGTATGTTAATTATAAAATGACAAATAGTTGCAGAAAAAAGTCGGTGAATGCAATATGTCCATGCCCATGGTTAAGGTAACATCATGCGATAGAAGCATTAATAAAATCCTCCTCCATTAGGAACTAATGCATTTAAATTTATGTTTGTTTTGAAGGAAGAAAATATGTTTTAGTTTACTGAAATAATTTATTTACTCTATATTGGATTATACTCTCTCAAGTATGTTATTAAAACAATCTATGGTTCTACAACAAAGAAGAAAAATAATGGTTGGATTCTGGATTGTTTAGTTTTTTAAATACATACCTCATTGTATGATATTTAATGTAGTACTAAACAATTTCAGATGAAACCTGTCGAAACAGCATCGTTGGACGATGTACCACTTGCTGACAGACTAAGGATGGATGAGGAAAGTATGGCAATCTTGTCACGAACTAGAAAAAGACGTGTAAATAAAAACTCAGAGAGCCAAGTTGAAGTTGAGATAATTGAACCTAGTCAGAGAGAAGTTCGATCTACGAGAACGGAATCTAGTCAGAAAGAGGGTCGTCCGCTGAAGGTGTTCTCGCACATCTGTCCGATATGTAGCAAGGCGTTCATGACTCCGAGTCTCCTCGCCCGCCACTTGCGTATACACACAGGCGAGAAACCCTTCCGTTGCACACAGTGCAGCAGTGCGTTCACACAGAAGGAGATCCTTAAGAGACATATAGCCGTAAGTAAATTAATACTTGTAGAATGTAGGGCCTATTTGTGTATTTTATTTCATTTTACATTACTGCCTCCTGAACTTTTGTTTGAGAATTTACTTGGTTACTAACGTTATCCATCCAAACAGTTTATTCTTATTCATGCGACGATGTACATTTCGATGTTAAAAACTTTATGAATCTTTTTAGCGAATTTCCCATAGGGAAGAAGCTATTACCGTAGGTCTCATGGTAAAACTTAAGCCCGAGACCATGCTATTTTTTCTTCTTTAGGTGCCCAGAGTCCAAAAACAATAGTCGTTAAAATTTATATATATATATATATATATATATATACAAAGTAAAGTTAAAATAATTAACTGAGTATCCTTGACAAACATTATTTTATTTTAACAACATGTTTCAACCTTTAAAGGCCATTTTCAAGTTAATTAAATTAAAGTGAATTAACTTGAAAATGGCCTTTAACCCTTTGAGGACCAAGCGGCAGTATACTGCCGTTTGCGTAACTGCCGAAAAAGACCAAGCGGCAGTATACTGCCGTCGGCGGAACTCGCGAAGAGGAC